>OZ035960.1:93542527-94142527 GCA_964034945.1 Chrysopilus asiliformis | reverse complement strand
CAAACGGTAAAGCAAAGTTAATATACCCTTTGGTTTCACCATACGGGTATAAAAATTAAGCAATTTTGTAAGAGAATTTCATTAAAACAGTTTTCATAAACACCTTTTAAATATGCCAAGTTTGAAGACCATAGTAAATATAATCAGGGTATTCATGAAATCTCGGAAATATGAAATCTCAGAAATGCCTGGTAAACTCCCTCTGTTTACCACCTCGTAAATGAACTGTCAATGTGGTACCAAAGATTTTTTACGTGCCCCTTGCAAGTTCACGCAACGATTTTGGTATGCCAGCAAACTGGTAAACTTACGCAAACGTCCAAAACGAAGATTTGGAGAAATTCTGAAATTCAGCTGCAACAATGAGAACCCCTTGTGTAGAAATTGTTTTTTCAATGATTCTCGCCATTTTCAACGTTATATAATTTGGTTAGTGCTGAGAGAAGATTGCTGAATAGTTTATCAATTTACACAAATTATCTGAAAGGTGCGTTTGTGAAACACTCCGCGAAAAAAATACACAAATACGCAATCTGTAATTTTATTTGATTTGATGAATACCCATAATATCCCAAATAGCATCGAAAAGCACGGGCACATGAGGTTTGCTCTTTGCGACTTAAAAATACAGCAATTTACGCAAAAAAATCCATTTGTACAGGAGAAGGGGAAAGGAGTGATCCGATTGGATTTTGATGTATGGAATGTACGGAATGTATGAAAAGTATTCCATTTATACAAATTCCATTTGCGTATTTTTTCACATACGTGAGAGGGGAAGAAGTGGACGCGATTGGATTTTGATGTATGGATGAGTTATGTAAAATCCTATTCTAAACCAATTTTACCGTTATAAATTTTTCAACATTTCTCACCGTTTCCGAGAAAATTCCAAAAAAACTATTTCGTTTGTTTGGGGGAGGCGGGAAGGAATTGTCCAATTTTGTCCGTTCAAGAGCTCAGAATAGCCTCTACCTCAATGCTTTCGAAAGTTGATAAGGCGAAGGTACAGAAATAAACGGCGGTAACCAAATAAAATCCATCCGAGTATAGCCATTTACGGGAAACGTAACTATACAAAATTTCAAGTCTCTACCTCAATCCTTTCGAAAGTTATGGTGTTTACGGATGGAGAGACAGGCAAACAGATAGACAGGTAGACAGATAGACGGACAGACAGACGGGCGGACATGCGAAAATCAAAATCTTTTGCCATTCCAAAACCCTGCTGTAGTTAATTTGTGTGTCCAATGATTGGTTCTATGCGTTACAACCGGTATAGTTAATCTATTATACTCCTATTGGCTGGGTGCGAACTACCTGGTGGGGGAATCAAAATCGATCGCAGCGCACGAAGGGCTAAAATTGACAACTTCAGGCGAGAAATTGTCGCTGTCAGTGAAACTTGGTAAAATCTGGTTATTCGCATATTTTTAAAAGGAAAATTAAAATGGGTTACGGAACGTGTTGTGTAGTGAATTGTAAGAACAATGGACTGAACAAGAACTACAAATTCTACAGATTTCCAAGAGCGAGTTGGAAATTAGATCAACGAAACAAATGGATAGCTGCTGTAAAGAGGAAAAAGTAAGCCAACCTATGAAATGAAATTTTCACATTCTGGGAAGTAACACGGCGAATAATTCGAGCTTTAATTGTGGTGATGTTAGGATCATTTTGTCGCACTTCTTCCACTTCTCGTACATGTTCAGCCAAAACCAAATTTTTTCCCTTTATTGGAGTCTGAGGTTGAAAGGCGATGTCGTGTGTGACAGCTTGAAAGCCGGTTCTGATAACTAATAAACTCATATTTCCTAAAAATCTAAAAAAAACGTTTAATAATTATCAACACCAGACTTGTAAAAGCTTTTAGAATTTGTTGAATTTTATTCACTTGCGGTTTACATACCGAGTTCTTCTCACATCTTGTTTCGAAATTATTTATTTGTTTGATTCTCGTTCGGTCATTCAAATGTCAAAAATTCCGCCCTAGTTGCAACCACTAGATGGCGTTGCCATCACGCACCCTGCCAATAGTGCCTGTTTAGATTAGCCGATCCAGGCGCCAGGCATTGAACGAAACTGTCAAAATTACTGGCAAGACGAGAAAGTGGGGGACCCCCCACTTCCGTGTCTTTCCTGTAATATTGACAGTTTCGTTTATGGGCTGGCGCCTGGATCGACTAATCTAAACATGCACATAGAGCCCGTTCAGATTGGTTGTAATAGTCCGCCTAATTCTGACAGAAACTTGCAACATTTAGACAAGGTGAGGAAGTGGGACTGAGCCCCACTTCCTCACCTTGCCATTATGTTGCCAGTTTCTGTCAGAATTAGGCGGACTATTTCAACCAATCTGAACATGGTCATATCTATATCATATAAAGTATAAATAGTCAAAATCGACAATTATATATGAGATTAACTTCTTAAAAAAATTTTCTATTTTGTATTTAAATTGACAATTTTTTCAATTGAAATTAACTATTTGGAAATAGAAATTCACTATTTTGGTGACAGTCCCAATTTCCCATAATAAAATAGTTTTATTTTCTCTCTGTGTGTATCTGACAATTGGCCCCTGGCAATTGTAGCTTTTCTTATGTTTAAACTACCAGAATATATCAAAAAAAAAGGAAAGGCAACAGATACTGTAACGTGTTTTACACACGTCTCTTTCTTTTAGTATCGTCCTTCAAACCATATGATTAAAACCTTCAGCACATTCAGTCAAGCGATTTTTAGCTACAGATTTTCAAAGCAAGCAAGATCAAGATTAATATCTTTTTAAGATTTTCTTTTTCATTGTTTTTTCTACCAGGCCCAACATTACCCACTTTAAAAAGTTTTCAACTTGAAACTCGATTTAACTAAAATTTTAAAAACCCTTTTCTTGAGGGAAATCAACTGCGTTTTATAAAAAAATTGTAAAGTTCAAAATCGATTTTAAAAACATGTTTATTAAAAGTTTTCTTTTCTGAGTTTGATTATAAACCGATTTAGTTTGAGCTATCTGAACTTTTCGTGCTTTTCCTAGGCGTCATTTTTCGCTGTTTTTCTTTTCTTTGCCAACTATCAGAAACCTTCAATAGGGGTTTTCTTGCTTTTATTCATTTTTAACAGAAGCTGTTTCAGTATTTCAAAACATTTTCAACTTGGGACTCCTAATATTATTTGGAATTTTTAACAATCACCTCCTAAAATAAATACAAAAATCTTTCAATGAATCATCCATTAATCAGTCACTGAATAATTTTTATCTCCATTAATTCAATACTAAAATTACCCATGAAACATAAAACTTCCGACAATTAAAACCGACTTAAAAGCTCTACCAAGAAATCATAAAACTCCGATTACCAGATGATAAGACGAAGGTACAGAAGTAGGAGGCGGTGACCAAATAAAATCCATTCGATTGGCCAGGTGAATTCTGAGCCGCTATTGGTGGATTCGGTGAATAAAAATAAATCGCTTTTCTACCTGGACGCATACCTGAATAAAATACCCACACATCTTACAATTTAAAATTGTGCTTTCAGTGTGCGATTATACGTTGTGAGGGCTTTTCTTAAGATATAACCAAGTTTTTTTAAACCATCTACTAATACAAAGGCCACCAAGAAACCACAGATATTTACATTGTTTCTCATTAATTCAATCTTTGTTCTTCATTTCTTTGTCGATTTTTCCACATTTCCACAAGGGGAGTCCACAGCAGGCTATCGATATGTGTCTGGATGAATATTTTTACACTGAGTGGCCAGTTAATTATTCCCATGAGCTTGAAACTCCACTAGGTATGTGGTGCCCCCGGAACTGAGGTGAGACTCGCTCAGTGGCGCTTTGTTTGATTTTTTTACACATGTGGTCACCGCCCGTTTTCTTATTATATTCGTATTACCTATTTAGCCCCGCTTTCGACTCACTTTAAATAAGATAGAAATCGTTACTTTTTTTTACTGCCTTTTCAAATTTCCTATGCCACCGAAGTCTCTCATAAAAGAAATCAATAAATTAATAGCCTCCTTTCTTAAATATCTCGATTTCGTTGTTTATTCTATTTCATTGATTTTACGTGACTTGGGTGACTATTTTTTATGCCCATGTGGCTGCTTACCTGAAACTAATTGATTTGCTACCTGTTGATGGCACGATATCAATACTTTGAGGCATGCCTGCCTCTTCTATTTGATGTACGGCACACGCCGAACAGGATATGCTGTTAATTCAACAATGACCGTTCACTGGCATTGATTCCGAATAGTGACTTGATGTGATTTGCGTTTAAATTTTCAGTTAGTTGTTCTATTCAAATTAAGTGATTTCAAAAAAACACTAACAGATTTTACGGTTTGTATAGAATTTTAAAAATATTTACAAAAAACGGGAGTTTTCTTTTAACTGGAGAAGAAAAATTTATGTTAGTTTTCGTGGTCGTGCCACAAAATCTCAAATTATTTATCAAATTATTAAAAATACTTAAAACCGAATTGAAAAACTCTGCAAAGTGTTGAAGATGTTTTTAGAAAATGTTAGGTATATTTTATTATTATAATAACGGTAATTTATTTTAATATTATTAGGGAAACCTTGGGTTGACATGTGGCCTAAAACCCGCCCATTAACGCTAGTGAGCTTTCCTAAAAGTTTCATCCAAATTGGTTCAGTGGTTCTTGAGTTTTAAGCAAACAAATAGATAGACAAACACACAAGCCTATTATAATATAATAGATCGAAATTTAAATATAGTACTACCCTTTAAGTAGGCTACACATCTATCAGTTTTCCATCAGTTTTTGGGAAAGCCAACTGATGGTGTGAACGTGTTGCTGTCAGCCGCCCAAAATGTTTTATGAAAACCACCACATTCGGCGCCACATTCTATGCCGATTTTTCTTTGTTGTTTTGTGACAACCACCACATTCGGCGTCACATTCTATGCAGATTTTTTGACGTTTTGATTTCGAAGTAGCGGACGAATTATATAAAGAAAATCAAACCAAGTGCTTCACAGGAGGACGTAAAAAAAATTAACACTTTTTCGAAAGTTTGTATCCGTTTTTCTAATAATAGACGTCACTAAAACCAATAAAAATTCATAGTTTTCCTTGTTCATTCTGAAATAGTTTTTGAAATACGCTCTCTCTTTATTATTCATTCTCACTGTTTGAACTCTACAACCAAAATAAATGGATACTTTTCACAAAAAACTGTCAGTCGCAACTGATAGATGTGAACGCTTAACTAGACGTAAAAAACTGATGAAAAACTGACAACTACCGTAACAGTCGCAACTGATCGAAAACTGATAGATGTGTGCCCTACTTAAAGCTCATAATAAATTTGGTGCAATTTTACAGGACTAAAAAGAATTTGCTCACCTTTCTTGGTTCCATTTACACCTGTAATTTTTTCTTGAATTTCTCCGCGAATTTTATTTAGAATTAATTCCGCGAATTTTGTGTGCGTAATGTTGTGTGTGCGTGTGTTCGTTCGTAAGCACGTATGTAACAAAAATTGCAAGATCGACTTCTGCCAGTAAACCTTATCCGATTTTGACGCGTTTTTTTGCATTTGAAAGTTGTTATCGTCCCACATTTTGGAAAAAATGAACCATTTTCGAGATAATCGCAAAAATCCTTTCCCTTTGTTGGGGGAGAAGAAGTGATCCGATTGAATTTTTATGTATGGTAAAGTTATGTAGAATCATATTCTAAACACTTTTTGTCTAAATACATTTTTCGAAAAAATGAGTCGTTTTCGAGAAAATTTTAACTCTTTTACATTTGTATGTGAGAGAGGAAGTACTGGTTCAATTTTCTCCATTTTCGGAATAGGTTAATCTTTTGATAAAATCGTGTTATGTACCAAATTTCAACTTTCTACTTCAATTAATTCTCCAGTTTTAAAATATTTTTGTTTAAAACCTTTCAACAATATACATATACCCACTTATATTCATCATATGAGGTTTGATTATGTAAGAAAGGTATCATCTCACCGTTAGGTGGATTAAATTCTAAAAATATGCCAGAAAATGAGCTCTCAAAGAAAAAATCCATAAAAAACCCAGCCTTATATTAAAAATTAATTAAAAAAAACACCGCACAATTTAAGAAATTTAATGGAAATCGGCCAGCTCAGACTCTAGTGATAAGGCTTTAAAGACAACCAAAAAACGACATATCTGAAAGTGAGTTGAATTTAGCTAAACACAAATGATTGTTATATCACTTCAATAGTCGTAGCGATCAGAGTATTTTGTTTCATTTGATTATTATAATAAATAATTTTATTTTATGAACAAAAAATTACATCTTATTGACCATTTTTTTAAAATCATATTCACAAAAAAAATCCAAGAAAAAACTTCCCAAAATGGTCAATTTTCTAGTTGTGTCCATGTGACAAATTTTTGTCTATATGACAAAACCGTTTTGTACAGTCGTTTTTAACAAAATTTTTGTCCATATGATCTGGAATTTATTTCTCGGAGTGTTGGATAAAGGATTCTTCAAAAACGACTCGACCGATTGCGCTGAAATTTTAGCACGAAAGTTATTTCGTTTTTTCGTTATTTATTTATGTCTGCATTGTTTTATTTTGTATTATTTTTTTGTGAACTTTTCATCAATAATGCCACACGTATAATCCCACAGAGCTGCCACCTGCATAAAATATCATTAAAAATATTGGGGTAATATTTTTAATCATATGTGGATACGTGGACTTTATATTGGCCAGATACGAAAAAGAAAATATTGATTTTTTTATCGTTACAAAACGAAATAACGTAACGAAACAAAATTTGAATTGCGTTACATAACTAAATGTATAACGTTAAGATTTTTTTTTGTCTATTGCGGTATTATGGATATTTCTCCTATCGATTTTAAAGCAAAAGCTTCAAGGAAATGCGCATCCATCAAAACTCATAAATTTATTTATTAAAAATTTTAAAAGACAATTTTTAGTAGATATGAATTCAATTTACATAATTTTAGTTATCAACCTTAAACTATTTATTTCCTGATTAACAGCAAACCTCACAACATTTATGAATTGAAAATTCAACCGAAGAAAGTTTCTTATTCCACGATTTACGCGGCGGTTCCCATGGGATACGCTCCTCGGGTACAACCTTTAAAAACACAATCGATTAGCGCACTAATAATTCACAAACACCAATAAAATTTTAAAAAATTACCTGATTTCTTTTAACAGGACGCCCTGAACACGTTGGGCATCGAGTATTTCTCATTCCACTCGCTGTCGACGGTGGAGTTGAAGATTTTAGACTCAACGTTTCGACTTGCGAAGGACACGTTTTTGGACGAGCGAAAAGAATCTTTTCTCTATTCAAAAAGCTAACACGAAAAACGAAAACTTTCATCATCTATAAAACAAATTTCTCAAAATTTTACCCACTTTGGTCGTGGATGCTGCCAGAAGTTCTCCAATCGCTTAGTAATCATAATGTCACCCAAGCGCTGTAATAATCGGACGTTTTCCTTCTTAATTTTTTCCAAGCGTTCCTTTTCTCCTTGAATTTTCTTTAGTTTGGTGGTAACATGCGAATATGTTGGTGGTGTCGAAAAATCAATTGCCGGCTGAGCACTTTTCACCTTTAAAAAAAATGTTTCTTTAGTCTAATTTTTATTTAAGAAAATTTGCCTTTCTTTTGTGGTTTTTGTATCTTTGGTCCTCCCAAGGACGAATTAGTAGTTTCTCTCTCCGTGATAGCATCTTTACTGCATAAATATCTAATGTGGTCTGCTTGTTTTTTGTTTATATTGGGTAAACATTATCGGTTGATAAGGAATTTCTAAGCGGCTGCTTTTTTTTATTCGGTTAGGTGGGCCGGTAAAGGTGTTGAAAATAATTAACATCAATAATGAAGGTATTACTACAAGCACGGATTGCTTGATTGTAAGACGCTTTTCTGTTCGCCGCGACAGTTCCACAGCCCCATTCTTATCATTGCATAAACGGGGGAAATAAAAGTCCAGAAATTAATAGACATATTTTTTATTTAAAAATTTACTTTTTTGAAATATCTTGAGAATCGTTAGATACGTAAAAACCGTGAAAGAAAAAAATGTAAAAAAAATTATTCTCTTTAAATTTGGATACAGGCATTTTTTCATAAAAGCGCATAGCTTTTCAGAAATTTTCAAAAACACTTAATTTTTTTTTACAAATATCTTGAGACCCGTTAGAGATACGTAAAAACCGTTATAGCAAAAAAAATTTGAAAGTTTTATATCGTTTAAATTTTGGTATATTTATTTCTTTCCCAAAAGCGCATAGTTTTCGAAAAATTCTCAAAAAACTGTATTTAAAAAAAAGTTGTATGGGGGGTACCCAGTATAGCTGACGTTAATTTCCAAAAGTTGATATATAACTATGATTTTTTTAAACTTTACAAAAAGTTTCAAGTCGCTAGATCAACGCGTTCTCGAGGGTTTTTTTAGATACGTAGAATGGACAGACCGACAGACAAATGCACAAACATCCTTATAATTTTGCCTGAAACGGATTTCGTACCGATTAGAAAGTTTCTATCTACCCTCGTTCTTGAGTCGGTCTTCGTGATAAATACAATACTTTCCCTTTATAGCAGAGGAAAGTAATTATACGCCGCAGGCAAACATTTGAAAAATGAATCATTTAATTTGAAGGGTACTTAATTTTTAAGCGAAGAGCAATTTTTTTTCTTGAGTTTTTTCATGTTCCACAAATAATCTTAGTTTTAACAGTGAAGAGAAGTGGAGGTATTACGAAGAAAAGTGGAGGTATCGAGAAAGATTTAGGGCGCAAATTCAATAAAAAAAAGGCAGCTTGTAAAAAAAATCATTTACAGCCACGCCAGGCCAAAATCAACCCCCAAAAATGTCAAATCGACTCCTGTGGGTCAATTCGCGTTCTATGGAAAAATCTTTGACAAAATGTTTCATAACCTACTAAAGCCTATAGTACACGGCATGTAAAAAGCACATATAAATGTGGCTCTGACGTCATTTTGACGTCACCATGTGGTCCCAATGGCCACATGCCGTGTACTAGCTCTCTTTGTGACACACACATATGGTACACATACGAATGTGTACTATATGTGGCACTCGTGACACATAAGGATATGTGGCTTTTTCGAATGTCGTGTACTACCTTAGCACATGCAGTTTGTGACTATATGTGACATATTGTCCAGTGGTTACATATAAATGTGGCAGTCACAATATATGTGTCTGCACGAAAACTTGACACAGCATATGGATCGCATGTAGCCCTTATATGTAACTTTTGAATGACATTTCAGGCTGACATATTTAGTGGTTTTAACTCATTTTTTTAATAAATAGTATTTTAGGGGTTTGTTCATCCTGCTTTTAGAAGGAAATTTTTTCTATGGTTGGCAACCCTGATTTCAGCATTCAGTTTTTGTGTTTTGTTGTTTTAGCAGCACGTTGTTTTAGTATTATTTTTGGTTTTTTTTTTATTTTAATTTTCAATTTTAATTGATTTTGGTTATTTTCGTTCGTTTTTCTTTAATTTTATTTTTTTTTTCCCCTTTGTTTTGCTGTGTGTGTTTTTCAGAATAAAGAAATATGAATGCAAATTTGGATTTCGAGGCGCTCGACCAATCAGTTCACGATGACGGTGATGGTTCCACCGACACTGAATTTGTTGTTCAAAACACTGAAATGATGAAAATGATCTGTCAAACATGAATCGTCTACATATATGTGAAATTGTGATGCGCACATGAGATATGCGCATGCTGCGTTGGATACCGTGTACTAGCGATATATATGCAACCATTCATATGTGCACTCAAATGTAACCACAGCATATGCGACCACATTGGTTACATATGGACATATGGATTTTGGGACAAAAGACACATGCCGTGTACTAGCACATTTTTCCCGTATGCAACCACTGTGTCACATACGAAATGTGTACCCAATATGCGACACCTTCTAGTGATGTCAGAGCCACATTTATATGTGGCTTTTTACATGCCGTGTACTATAGGCTTAAAACCGTGAAAAGATTTGAAATGTTTGAGCTTTTTAACACGAAAACAGAATCAGAAACGCACATTTTTCATGCGAAAACTTTTTTTTATTTCAGTTTTTATAGAACGCGATTCAACACTCTGGGGATCGGCACAATCAACTTTGGCGACCTCTAGGTTAAGAATTTGTGATTTTATTATTGAAAGAAGTACGTATCTCCTTGACACGTCAACTACAATGAATCAAAGAAAACATAGATTGCAACAGGGCAAGTGACGCGTCATTTTACGTCACTAAGAGCTGTTTATAGTGAATAATGAATAAAAAATACGAAATAAGAAACAATAAATGTAATAATAATTATAATAATTGTAATAATGAACTGCAGTGAATAACCAAAGTTCATATTAGCGACTTTCGCTATTGCAAAGTTGATTTAAAATTTAAATAAACGCTCTTAACACTAGATTGCCCAAGGAAGTCATTTTGACTGCTTGCGAACATTTTTTTGTCATCCATTTTTTCCTAATTAATATTTTATTGTAAAAACCTCTCATTCATTTTGAAAATAATATTAGCACACTTTTATCGTCTATTTTTTAAAAATTACGTCCAATGCCCAAGGGAGTAAAAATTTCAAAATGACTCCATTTGGGTATCTAAGAGTATTGCTAGTATCGGGCATTCTAGTTTTAATGACGTCGTACTTAGAAGGTCAAGCCTATTGTCTCAATCTTATTTTGTTTGATTCATGGCCAACTGCAATGTCAGTTGACCATAAATCAAACAGCTTTGGGACCCAATTTTACGAAAAATTCTACACTAAAGAATAAAAAACGCACATTCAACAAAAAACCCTTCAACTTATCAAAATCGTTTAAATTTATTAAAACTCAATTGGATTTATAAAATAGTTAAGTTATGCTTCATCTAGCAAAACTTGGTGGCAATGTAGCAAAAGTAAGATATCCTGTATGGCCTGGCATCGATTGCGGCGCGGACGCCATCAAATATTTCTTAACTTCTTTTGGAGTCTTCAAGTCCTTTTTCTTGTCCTCCACAGACGTTGCCGTATCCACCGTTTCAACTTTCTATAAAACGAAATAAATAATTTTAATGAATTTGTTTAATCGACAAGATAAATTGTTAAATTAACAATCGAAGGCTATGATTTTCTAAAACGTTGGTGTCTTGTATAAATTTCTTAATTTTCTCATTTTAGTACTATACACATTAAATAATAATATTTGAAATTAAACTATCAAAATAATATTAAATTACATATTGTTTGGGTAATAAATTAAATATTTGTGATACGTTATATGGAAGTTGAGTCCCAATTCCCAGCGTATATTAAACGGATTTTTCTACATCATGTGCTCATATAATGTGAAATGTTGGTTAATATCGACATATGGTAAATGGTGTATATTCCAGCCCCTGGCGTTTAACTCAATGTTTGATGAAATATCGATATAAATCAAATGCACAGGATACGAAGGTCTTCTCATATGTTTCAGATGCCTGCCTGGTCCCTGGTCTATGAACGATCGATCGATCGATACTGGATAGGCGAGCGAGCGATGGCCTCCTCGAGATTAAGGTAAAACAAACAGTTCGTGATCGTTTAGTGTCGAAAGATAATCGATGAGATCGAATATAAATATGATTGGTTTCCACATGTAGACACAATCGAGCGCCACAATCCGTTCGATTTCATATAGGATAGGAAAAAATCAGTGAAAAAAATCTAACATTTATCAAGTTCCATTTAATTGAGAAACCTTATCGATTTTTTTAACATATTTAACATATATAATATTTTCAGATTTTGACACGATTTTGATTTTGTGGATGAGATTTAAGATGAGTTTCTTTTTGAGAAGCAAGTTTTCAGGAACTTCAAGATAAAAGAATGCAAACCTTAGAAAAGAATTACGAAAGATTATTCATATTTAAAATATAAAAATCGATGAACCAATAAAAATTCTTTGAAAAATACCAAATTTCATTAAAACACGAGTTTTTTTTAATAAAAAAAAATGAGTAAACATCATGTAAGACGCTGTGGATAGCGTGAGACGTGGACAGCAATTGATGGATAAAATACTTCATGCTAATTTTCGCGTTCATAATTCCTTTCCCCTCTTCCCACTTCACCCTCCAAACCAGAGTTGCAAAACGCTATGTGTAACGTAACGCAATAACGAATGTCGGATGTTAATGTAACGGCGTTTCTTTTTATTTATTTTTTAAATGATTTTTGCTTTTTTTAAGTTATTTAGGATCAAAGAAATTGATTTTTTTTTACTTATTTTGCTTTTCATTACACGATTTTAATAGCTAGAAATTTTCATGTCAAGAAACTGAATTCTAGTAGAGATTGTAAAGGTGCCGATCCACATGAGAGTAAATACGCGAGTAATTCTCAAAAACTCCCGAGAGTTACTCGCAGGAGGTTGTCCATTTGAGAGTTAATTTCGGCGATTTTTCTATCACGAGCTCTCGGCGAGTTTCTAGCGGAAAACACTTTCGCGAGAACTCTCCAGACCCTGTCCATTTGAGAGTGATGCACAACTGAAAGTGGAAAGTAATCGAAATGTGATCGCACTAGAGGAAGGTTGCAGTAGCTGTGATTATCCTAATTAATGATAAGAGACAAATAAAATCAGCCAAAAAAAAGTGCTGGGTTAAGTCCTGGATTCAAAGGAGAAATCTTTTGGGTGCCAGGAAAAATCTAATAAGAGAATTGCAAATTGAAGACAATTTAGAAATTTTTGTAGGGTAACAAGTTCGGAAATAGAGTTTTAATTAAAATTGTCGAACCGGTTGTCGTCAAAAAAAAAAAACTACAAAGATGAGAGAAGCAATATCATGATTTTTTGACATCTTGCTTTGGCGAGTTCTCGAGAGGTACTAGCGAAATTCCAACGCCCTTCGTATCTGGCGAGCTACTCTCCGAGAGTTCAGTGGGTGCTTGCTGACTAGAAAGTAGAATCATTTTTGACAGCTCATAGAAACTAGCTCGCAAGTTCCAGCGAGCGACTCTCAGAGACGTGTCCATTTGCGAGTAGCTGCTATCGAGAAGTCTCGAGAGGTTCTCGCCGGCATTTACTCTCATGTGGACTGGTACCTTAATACAGGTATCCCTCGAGTTACGCGGTACTTGAGTTACGCGAATTTCGAGTTACGCGGAAAAAATGGCGGCAGTGCTCGAGTTACGCGATACGGTTTTGGAGCAAATTTTTATTTAGGGAGAAATCTTTTGGGTGCCAGGAAAAATCTAATAAGAGAATATTGTAATTATAGATGAATGTTTTTATATAAAAAAGATAATAGGTATGCGGAACCAATTAACCCCGTAACTCGAGACATATCTGTATCATGAAAATAAAGATCAAAATCAGTTATAGGATTCTATTTTTGTGACAAAGTAGAGAAAAAGTAATTTCAGCAGATGATAACCTCTTACAAGAAACCTCTTACTCTTGGAATTCGGAAAAAATTTCCAATTTTTTTAAAAAGGGAAAAAAATTTTGAGATTTGCTAGAAAATTGCGAGGTTTCCTAACAATTCTTTCTTCTTTGTTGCCGACACCTTCAGTTTTACATGGGTTTTGAACCAATGTAAAACTGAAGGTGTCAGCAACAGAGAAGAAATAATTGTTTTTTTGTTGCAGCTAGAGTTGCTATAACAAATTTCAGAAAATTAGGACTCGAAAGCGAAACAGGGTTTAAAACCCTGGACACGCTTGGATATTCAAAAAATAACTTCAGGTCAACTGTATAGTGGAAAGTTAAAACTATTAATTTTAATTATAATAAAATAAATTTATTTATATTATTTATTTTCTTATCTCCTTGCGTTGATTATGAAGCAATTTATAAGAACAAAAAATGTTTTGCAAACAGAAAGAAGTGTGCCGCAGGTGAAAATTTCGGCATTTTGAGCTCGAATCGCCCACTAAATGCAATAATGACACAACTCAAAAAAAACAAACTTGTGAAGTCGAAACTGTGAATACCATTATCATTAAAATTCAACGCTTCACATTTCTGTAATATCGGCACCTCGATATCTCTTCCCAATTCCGAAAGATAGCGATAGTGCTAATAAACATCCGTCGCTTCTCTGCCAAATTGAAAAAAAAGCATGATTTTTAATCGCTTATATCACGAAACTGAAAAAAAATGAGTTGTGCCATTATTGCATTCTCTTTCTCTGTCGGCACTACAACCGGTTTCCGGTCTTGGCCTGCCGCAATGTCTCTCGCCAGAGGTCCCGTTCACGTGCCGATGTCCTGCAGTTTTGCATCCCAATTCTCTTCGCGTCCTGGTCAACGCCGTCTTGCTATCTGAGGTTGGGTCTTCCTCGTCGCCTTGGTGTTAATAACCTACCGCAGAAGACTTTCCGAGCCGGGTCACTTTCACTCATTCGAATGCCATGACCAGCCCACCGGAGTCTGTTGAGTCTTATTAGCTTGACTACGGGCACATTATTGCATTCAGTGAACGAAATGTACTCTCGAAAGTCCCATAGTTATAAGAGAGGAGTAACGCAATATTCTGTATTTCTTAAGGCTTTGCATGACTGGAAATTCTCCGGACCTGTATACAAACCCCAGATACATTAAAAAAAACCCCCCTTCCAGGACTACCCGGACACCCTTAAAAAGAGGACGGTGTCCGGGGAAAAGACATCGGATGGCAACCCTAGTTGCAGACAATGAATGTCGTTAGCACCAAGCAGTAATTTTTCAAAAAGTAGCAATTCAAGGCTTTTTTTCCAATAAATCCTAAATTTAGATTAAATAATGTTGTGCTATTGATATTTATTTATTAATTTCCTAAAAACTCATTTACTCGGTTTGTTTACTCCGCAAACAAGATTGAAACCATCTTGTGTCTCATAATTTTCATAAGGCATCAATTAAACTTTTAATGGAGCCATTAAACGCCACACGATACGAAATTCCCACTTATCAACTTTTTGTCCACCATTACTTCGTTGAGCCAATGATCGCAAATCACAGCACAGCGCACTATAAAAGATATTTAACACGAAAGAGGTGCATTCGGTACGAATCTTAAGGCTTATAAATATTGTCAAACAGCGAAATATGAAAGTTTCTCAAATAAATCAGTTCGGCATCAAAGCGAATTCATATAAAATTACATGAAAAAGAACATTTTTTTTAAATTAATTAATAATGAAGAAAAATACTGATGCGCAAGTGGAAAGCGTTCAAGCACTCACTGTGATCCAATGCGCCCCATCAATGAGGAAGTGAATTTAATGCTAGGAAAACATATGAAGAAACATTTCCACCAGCACCGTAATAGATCATTAGCCATCAGGGTGAGCAACATTCGCATGAAACATTAAAAAGCCGAAGGTGTTCAAATGATCATACAGGCAGGAATGATCTTTGCTTAGGTTTACATCTCTATACCATCACCAGTTCGTATTATTGTGAACCCCAACGGAGGGGGAGAAACTTATACTAATTTTCTAATCGCTGTGATTTACGATCAATTTAAGTGAAATGTTGTAAATAACATAAATTACAATAATTTGAGCACTGGCACTGATTTTATTCAACAGACAGACAGACAATCAAAGTGATCGCACTTCCAAGAAGAAGAAAAAAAAAATACTCTACAAAATCCCCCAATTTCGTAAACTATACAAGTTAATCTTTCTGATGGACCACAAAAAAAAGTAAAAAAAATAAACAACATTCATGACGGATTTTGGCTGAAATAAAAAAAAATCAACTTGAACACGATATAAATCACTTAAAATTCAGCGACTGGACATAAATTAACTTTGCGGACAAATCCACAAACTCATCTTAAAATTTCTGTTCTTGTTATCGAGTTTGCACCGAATTGGCACGGGACGTCGTTATAAGATAAGAATTTCTACCCTTTTTTATGTCTTTCCATGTGTAGGAAGCGAGAAGAGATTGTTTTTAAATTCAAAAGTATTAAAAAGAAAACATCATTCAAAGGTGGATCAATTTTTAGCTTTTAATGGAATCATTAATGGGGGACTGTTAAAAGCCTCTGACGCACGACAAATTTAAACAATCAAAGAATCTTGTAATTTTAACAGTTGCAGGCAAATTTAAAAAAAAAAAGTAATTTCGCATACAAATTAAAATATGTGATGAAACTAAAAGTTTTTAATGCGTAGTACCGAAAACAACTTCGTTGTCCATTTGTCTATTCCTTCGTTATGGCATACCAACTACTTTGCTTTGAGCGGTTTTTAAAGACAGCCAAAGAAATTTAGACCTTACATAAGATTCTCATTTGCAACAATTTTTTTTTTGTTCTCATTTTTTTTATTTCGAAATATAAATTTTTTGTGGTGGAAAAAGTCCAATTTTCTTTGGATATGATTAAAAATCGCACACCTCTAAGTGCCAACGCACACGCTTCATCTCGTCGCGGCAACTTTTGGTCCTCAAAATGCCTTTCCGACGTAAACGCTTCTTCACTTTTTAGTAGGAAAAACTTGTTTACAACAAGCGATCGCTCATGTGTGTGTGGTTCTCATATATGTGTTGTATTTCCAGCTTATTCCCTTTCTAGCTAGCACCGAGGCAACATCAATTGCCACAATAGAAACTGCCAACAATAGCAGAATAAGGACTGGTTATTTTGTTATTTACCTACCTACCTGAAAAATAAAACTACCTGCAATTGGGATTTCACTATTTGCATTCAATTTTTGTTTATTTGGGATATGTTTACGAGTGGCGACTTTTCCCCTCTTGCCGCACTCGTTTCTTTCCAACCATTTGCTGAAGTTGCGGCATCCTGATGACCGAAAGTTGCTCCGTGTACGCCCATACTAAAGACCAGTTGACATTAGTCTGGTTTGTAGTTAACTGAAACAAAACTGGTTTATTTTGGTCCTCGATGATCTTGTTTTTGGTGGCGCCCAAAGGAAACTAAAAACGGTCTAGTACTTGCGCATTAACGATTCTGAACAAAAACAAAACCATTTTACCATTTCAGCCTGAACCGACCTCTACACCAATTCGGTCTGCGCGTGAAAATGGCCATTGATGCTAATTTAAAAATCAACTGACATGATAATAGTTGTGTCCTATTTGTCAGCTACAAGTAACCTAATATCAACTGGTCATAACAGTAAATTTTAGACGATTAAGTGGGAATTACAATAGCCCGACAGTAACAGCGACAGCCAAATAATTTCATTGGCAGAGAGCCCACTGACGTCATAGTTCTCGCTGTCGTGTTTCATCTCTAATCCTGATTTTGCTGTCCTTGTTGTGCTGCATTTTTGACAGCTGGTTTAATGTAGCTTTAGTTTCACGGAAAAAGGCGCGATTTGGAAGTAATTCAACGAATAATCATTAATAATGACAAATTTTAACGAAAATTAAATTTCACTGAAAACAAAAAATGCAAATTCTCGCTGTCGTCAAGTCAATGTATTGCATATGACAATATTCTCGTTTTTGCTATCACAAAAAAAAAATTGCTGCTGACCATTATAATTCAGCCTTTAGTTTTCGACAGTCGTAGATATTCTAGAGGTGAAAAAAAACTTACCTTGTATTTAAGAAATTCTAAATCCATAATCGAAATATTTTTCGTTTTCACAGTATCTTCAATTTGTAAAATCTCCATAGATTGAATTTCTGTAAATCCATTAGCTTCCAATGCTTCGCAGCATCGCTGTGATTGTTCAATGCATGGCGAAAATGAGCAAAAACGGCCCCCTGAAAAAATTAGAAACAAAGTTTTATTTACAATCTATAGGAAGGAATGAAAAATAAGAGTGTGAAAAAATCATTCAAAGCACAAATTGAAATATTTGATCTCAAATTCAGCAAAGATATACCTACTAAGTAGTTTAAACAGTTGTGAAAAATAAATTTAGTGTCGCAGAATGAAATTCTCGGAATAAAGTGTAAAATGTAAACGGGACCTTATCAAAAATCATCTCCCCTTTCAATTGAAGTAACAAATTTTCTTCCCCGCTACCCGCACCTGCAGCTTTACGTGGATTATGAACAATTACCTACGATGCGCTCATAAGGAATACTTGCGAATTGAACTGAGCAAAATTTTGGTAGTCTTCATTTTGTGGTTGGTAAAAATAATTGGCAAAAGTGATGTCCGTCAAAGTTTCTAGGACAAAATGAAATTTAATGAAAATTTGAAGCCAATCACTTTATCGTTCTCATTTAATAGCCCCTCGTCGGCGCATAATTTCATCCGAGGTGCCCTTTTATTTTGAAGATATGCTGAAAATTTGAAACTGATCGGTCAAATGGTTCTCTTCGCAAAGCACTTTGTGTCTCCCTCCCATACCAAAACCCCCAACCCCTCCCCCCAACACGTTTAATTTTGTTCGAAGCGCCCACGATACGCCGAACATATACGGACATATTCTCTTTTAAAAGTGTTATTTTACTTCCACCACCTCCCCCACAAGATCCCAACAGGAAAATTATTAAAACATCCTGATAATATTTTACAGATCCCGGTAACAAACAAAACGCAACGTACCTCGATAAATGAGGCATTTTTTATATAAACTTAAATTTCTCGAAAAAAAAGTAACACTGAAAAAAAAATTGTTATTCCACAAAATTGTTGCTTTAAAAGGGTTGAATAAATCGACATTCACGTATTAGCCTTCAGTTATTGATTGTTTATTCTCTTTTCATTGGAGTCTATAGCAACTTACCCAACTCTCACCCCAAATTCCCTAACAACCAAATCGAACCAAATTATTGAAAAACCGCAGTAAAATAAATAACCGCCAGGCACCGCACAAAAATCAGTGCAACCGAAAGAAAACTTTGTCGTGTGTTTGCTTTACAAATTGTAGAAATCTAAATTACATTTAGAAGGCTTTTAAACAATTTAAATTATTCAAAAATTAACTGCCCAAAAATGGAAACAGCAAAACATGAAAAAGTGACAATGGATGAACTACAAGAAATCCAAAAGGAAGAGGAAAATGACGACGACAAAAGTAAATATTTTCTAGATGGATTTTAATTTGTCTAAATATTTGAATTGTAGGTCGAAGAGATTTAATAACACTAAATAAGAAGATTTTTCAAATTCTGGCAGAGGCAATTGGTCAAATCGAAATTGCCCTATGTATTCCAGAATTAATTAAACGGCAGGACAATTTACAGCGTTATATGGCAAATACCCATAAATTGAAATTGATTAATTTGTGTTCTAAATATTTGGGGAAAAACATTCAGGAGGTAAAGATTTTCCAATATGGTGAATGAAGGTAATTTTAAAATTATTTTATCTTTTCTGGTAAAATCATAGGACACTAAATCTGACCAACAAATCGAAATTGACTATCAACTAATCAAGGCAATAGATCTCATCCATAAAAATGAGAAAATACGAAAAGATGTCGACAAGTTTTTAGAAAATCTATCACCAGAAACAAAAAAACTATTTCAAATTATTAAAGAGTTCAAAATGGTGGCAGAATTGCGACTACAAACGAGTGCACGCTTAGAAATGGCAAAAGAAAGAATCCTTCATAAAATGTGGCAAGAAAATCAAAGACTGATGCAGAAAATTACCAGTAAATATACAAAAAAAATCTTTTACAAGTTAAAGTCATCTATTTATAATAATATTTTAGAATTTCGCTCAGTTTTACACGAAAAAGAAATCTCTATCCAATGGAAAATATCTGAAAAGCAGGCACTAATTAAGAAATATAAACAAGACTTATCTGATAAGAAATGGAAGAATAATATTCTTATCAAGAAAGAAGTGTAAGTTTATCAGTAAAGCGAGAACTCCAATTGGGCAGAGGCAGAAGCAGAAACACATTTTACTCTAATCTCTAAATTTCTGCTTTCAATTTAACCTCACAAATCGTTGTTGATATTTTTTGCATATATGGACGGAAGTAAATATTTGTAATACTTGAAATGGAGGAGAAATTAATTGAATACTTAAAAAACAACGAAATACATATTATACCACAAATCATGCCGCGGATATAAATACGTACAACATTTTGACAGGTTTCTGCTATTTTCGTCAGAATTCAAATTTTATTGTGGGACAGAAAGCAGATTCTGCTTCTGCCACTGCTACTCCTTCTGCCTCTGGTCAATTGGAGTTCTCCCTTAAAACTTCATTGTTGGTTATTACAAAACTTTCATAAAGTTTTTTCGATGATGACGGCTTCTGACGTGTTTTTCCAAAATCTTTATGCGTTTTCCCAAAATCGTTATAACCTGTCAAATAATATGAAATTTTATATGAAAATTTTGAGCATGTTCGGCTTTGTCGTGCACGGGCATGGTGCACGATACCCGTGCACGATTTTGGTGGATTTATGTTGGAGCTGGACCCCCGACAAATGCCGACGCCAAATTTCAGGCCGATTGGTTCGGTCGTTTTCCCGCGAAACATAGAGGAAAGAGTAAGATAGAGGAAAACCTAGGCTTCGGACTCACTTTGCCCCGCCTTCGTAAAAGAGGAACAGACAGACACCAACTCATTTTTACTTTCTTCTCTAGAGGGAATGTATTGTATTCATAACGGATACCGACTCGAGAACGGGGCAGATAGAAAATTTCTGATCAATTCCAGACAAAATTACGGGGATGTCCCTGCATCTCTATTCGTAAAATATTTTTTTCGAATTTTTCGAGGCTTGTTCTTAGTAGGAAAAATATTTCCCAGACCTTTTCATAGCGGGAAATATTTTTTTCGAATTTTTCGAGGGTTGTACTTAGTAGGAAAAATATTTCTGAGACCTTTTCTATTCGTGAAATATTTTTTTCGAATTTTTAAAGGCTTGTTCTTAGTAGGAAAAATATTTTCGAGACCTTTTCTATTCGTGAAATATTTTTTTCGAATTTTTAAAGGCTTGTTCTTAGTAGGAAAAATATTTCCCAGACCTTTTCTAAGCGGGAAATATTTTTTTCGAATTTTTAAAGGCTTGTTCTTAGTAGGAAAAATATTTCTGAGACCTTTTCTATTCGTGAAATATTTTTTCGAATTTTTAAAGGCTTGTTCTTAGTAGGAAAAATATTTCCCAGACCTTTTCTAAGCGGGAAATATTTTTTTCGAATTTTTAAAGGCTTGTTCTTAGTAGGAAAAATATTTCTGAGACCTTTTCTATTCGTGAAATATTTTTTTCGAATTTTTAAAGGCTTGTTCTTAGTAGGAAAAATATTTCTGAGACCTTTTCTATTCGTGAAATATTTTTTCGAATTTTTAAAGGCTTGTTCTTAGTAGGAAAAATATTTCCCAGACCTTTTCTAAGCGGGAAATATTTTTTTCGAATTTTTAAAGGCTTGTTCTTAGTAGGAAAAATATTTCTGAGACCTTTTCTATTCGTGAAATATTTTTTTCGAATTTTTAAAGGCTTGTTCTTAGTAGGAAAAATATTTCTGAGACCTTTTCTATTCGTGAAATATTTTTTTCGAATTTTTAAAGGCTTGTTCTTAGTAGGAAAAATATTTCTGAGACCTTTTCTATTCGTGAAATATTTTTTTCGAATTTTTAAAGGCTTGTTCTTGGTAGGAAAAATATTTCCGAGACCTTTTCCATCCAGAAAATATTTTTTTCGAATTTTTCTATGCTTGTTCTTAGTAGGAAAAATATTTTCGAGACCTTTTCTAAGCGGGAAATATTTTTTTCGAATTTTTAAAGGCTTGTCCTTAGTAGGAAAAATATTTTCGAGACCTTTTCTATTCGTGAAATATTTTTTTCGAATTTTTAAAGGCTTGTTCTTAGTAGGAAAAATATTTCCCAGACCTTTTCTAAGCGGGAAATATTTTTTTCGAATTTTTAAAGGCTTGTTCTTAGTAGGAAAAATATTTCTGAGACCTTTTCTATTCGTGAAATATTTTTTTCGAATTTTTAAAGGCTTGTACTTAGTAGGAAAAATATTTTCGACACTTTTTCGAAGCGGGAAATATTTTTTTCGAATTTTTAGAAGCTTGTTCTTAGTAGAAAAAATATTTCCGAGACCTTTTCTATTCGTGAAATATTTTTTTCGAATTTTTAAAGGCTTGTTCTTAGCAGGAAAAATATTTTCGACACCTTTTCTAAGCGGGAAATATTTTTTTCGAATTTTTAAAGGCTTGTTCTTAGTAGGAAAAATATTTCCCAGACCTTTTCATAGCGGGAAATATTTTTTTCGAATTTTTAGAGGGTTGTACTTAGTAGGAAAAATATTTCTGAGACCTTTTCTATTCGTGAAATATTTTTTTCGAATTTTTAAAGGCTTGTTCTTAGTAGGAAAAATATTTCTGAGACCTTTTCTATTCGTGAAATATTTTTTTCGAATTTTTAAAGGCTTGTTCTTAGTAGGAAAAATATTTCTGAGACCTTTTCTATTCGTGAAATATTTTTTTCGAATTTTTAAAGGCTTGTTCTTAGTAGGAAAAATATTTTCGAGACCTTCTCTAAGCGGGAAATTTTTTTTTCAAATTTTTCGAGGCTTGTTCTTAGTAGGAAAAATATTTCCAAAACCTTTTCTATTCATGAAGTATTTTTTTCGAATTTTTAAAGGCTTGTCCTTAGTAGGAAAAATATTTTCGAGACCTTTTCTATTCGTGAAATATTTTTTTCGAATTTTTAAAGGCTTGTTCTTAGTAGGAAAAATATTTCCCAGACCTTTTCATAGCGGGAAATATTTTTTTCGAATTTTTAGAGGGTTGTACTTAGTAGGAAAAATATTTCTGAGACCTTTTCTATTCGTGAAATATTTTTTTCGAATTTTTAAAGGCTTGTTCTTAGTAGGAAAAATATTTCTGAGACCTTTTCTATTCGTGAAATATTTTTTTCGAATTTTTAAAGGCTTGTTCTTAGTAGGAAAAATATTTCTGAGACCTTTTCTATTCGTGAAATATTTTTTTCGAATTTTTAAAGGCTTGTTCTTAGTAGGAAAAATATTTTCGAGACCTTCTCTAAGCGGGAAATTTTTTTTTCAAATTTTTCGAGGCTTGTTCTTAGTAGGAAAAATATTTCCAAAACCTTTTCTATTCATGAAGTATTTTTTTCGAATTTTTAAAGGCTTGTCCTTAGTAGGAAAAATATTTTCGAGACCTTTTCTATTCGTGAAATATTTTTTTCGAATTTTTAAAGGCTTGTTCTTAGTAGGAAAAATATTTCCCAGACCTTTTCTATTCGTGAAATATTTTTTTCGAATTTTTAAAGGCTTGTACTTAGTAGGAAAAATATTTTCGACACTTTTTCGAAGCGGGAAATATTTTTTTCGAATTTTTAGAAGCTTGTTCTTAGTAGAAAAAATATTTCCCAGACCTTTTCATAGCGGGAAATATTTTTTTCGAATTTTTAGAGGGTTGTACTTAGTAGGAAAAATATTTCTGAGACCTTTTCTATTCGTGAAATATTTTTTTCGAATTTTTAAAGGCTTGTTCTTAGTAGGAAAAATATTTTCGAGACCTTTTCTATTCGTGAAATATTTTTTTCGAATTTTTAAAGGCTTGTTCTTAGTAGGAAAAATATTTTCGAGACCTTTTCTAAGCGGGAAATATTTTTTTCGAATTTTTAAAGGCTTGTTCTTAGTAGGAAAAATATTTCCCAGACCTTTTCATAGCGGGAAATATTTTTTTCGAATTTTTAGAGGGTTGTACTTAGTAGAAAAAATATTTCTGAGACCTTTTCTATTCGTGAAATATTTTTTTCGAATTTTTAGAGGCTTGTTCTTAGTAGGAAAAATATTTTCGAGACCTTTTCGAAGCGGGAAATATTTTCTTCGAATTTTTAAAGGCTTGTTCTTAGTAGGAAAAATATTTCCGAGACCTTTTTTATTCGTGAAATATTTTTTTCGAATTTTTAAAGGCTTGTTCTTAGTAGGAAAAATATTTTCGAGACCTTTTCTAAGCGGGAAATAATTTTTTCGAACTTTTAGAGGCTTGTTCTTAGTAGGAAAAATATTTTCGACACCTTTTCTAAGCGGGAAATATTTTTTTCGAATTTTTAGAAACTTGTTCTTAGTAGGAAAAATATTTCCGAGACCTTTTCTATTCGTGAAATATTTTTTTCGAATTTTTAAAGGCTTGTTCTTAGTAGGAAAAATATTTTCGACACCTTTTCTAAGCGGGAAATATTTTTTTCGAATTTTTAGAAGCTTGTACTTAGTAGGAAAAATATTTCCGAGACCTTTTCCATCCAGAAAATATTTTTTTCGAATTTTTCGAAGCTTGTTCTTAGTAGGAAAAATATTTTCAAGACATTTTCTAAGCGGGAAATATTTTTTTCGAATTTTTAAAGTGCTCGTGCCGATTCGTGCATGATCCGGCACGAGCCTGATGCCACATCATGCGAATCGTGTTCGCCGATAGGTTCCTGAATTGCACCTCAAGTTCTAGAAATTCGATTATTTTAGTTTTAAGTCATTCGCAACCCTTGTGAGAGAAGAAAATCGCATAATTTTTTTTACTGTTCTTAGGTTCTACGGCACTTGAGTCCCTAAATAGTAAATCTTGCATAACTAAAATAATCTCCATATTCTCAGCTTCCAATTCCGCAGCATCATGCTCATCAAATTCTTCCAAAAAGGGATCAATTACAGAAAAATTTAGTCCAAAAATATATCGTCAGTGGATCGGAAGGAAAATTTCGACAGTTCTTGATTCCGACAAACTCGAACACAGGTCATGACTCTTGGTAGCAGGCTTGATTTTTGAGACGTGGCAAAACGTCCTGGTGTCATGACTCCAATCCCAAAAACTAAAACGCCCTTTTAAATTTACTTTATCAATTTATTAATAAGCGTACAATTTTACAAAATTTTATTTTCTTGTTTATTACTGTTTTATGTTTTTCTGTGTCTATAAAATCTATTTTACTTCATTTCAGAGAGGTAGCCAACAAAAAGATGATCGAAATTTGTAACATAAGCGAAGCACGTCAATCACAACTGAGAGAAGATGTCAATAAGAAAAAAATTGAATATGAGACACTCCTGGCTCAAAACTTAGAAATTGACAAAAATTTACGTGAACAAAAGTACATTATTTTTCAACTTTTTAAATTTTAATCTGAAATTAAAAATAGGTTTCCTCTTTAGAGAGAACATTTTGGCTCGCCTGAAAGATGGAATTAAAGAATATGACAATAATATTGGCGATAAAACTCGAGAACTAGAAAAATTAACTGTAGAATTGCAAGAGAACACTGCGAGGCTGAATGAATTCAAGGAAGAGTTTTATCGACAGGAGCAGGAATACTTTTTGGTAGTGAGCCTTAAGGAAGCTGAAGAAAAGCAAGCACAGCAGGAGAAGATGTTGATTTTCATGATGAATCGAGCTGCCAGGATAATTCAGGAATGTTGGCGTCAATATCAACAGCGGAAAAAGAAGAAAGGCAAGGGCAAAGGGAAGGCAAAGAAAGCTAAGAAATAATAAAATTCATTAAATTCTGATGGCGTTTTCAACAAATTGAAATGTTATCAAAGTAAATTTTCCAAATTTAAGGACTGTTTCCAATAAGTTTGATTTAGCATCAAAAAATTATAGATGTTGGATTTTGTAATTTCATTGATTTTTTTACATTTAAATATAGTTTTTTTTAACTTTAATAATTCTTGAACGGCTTGAGGTCCGATGATGAAAATTTTCAGGAGGGTTTATATTTAAAGAATCTCATTAAAAAGACAAACTAATCTATTTTTTATCATATAAATATATATATACCGTTACTTTTCCAAAAGTTGATAGTAAACTACGATTTTTGTAGAACTTATTTACAAAAAAATTCAAATCGCTAGGTCAACGCGTTCTCGAGTTATTTAAGATACCTACAATGCACAGACCGACAGACAGATGCACGGACATCCTCGTAAACTGATCAGAAATTTTCTACCTACCCCCATTCTCGAGTCGGTATC
This sequence comes from Chrysopilus asiliformis, assembly GCA_964034945.1. NCBI lineage: Eukaryota > Metazoa > Arthropoda > Insecta > Diptera > Rhagionidae > Chrysopilus > Chrysopilus asiliformis. Next base: position 94,116,593 of record OZ035960.1, on the reverse strand, counting down.
CGTCATGAATACAATACATTCCCTCTAGAGAAGAAAGTAAACATGAGTTGGTGTCTGTATGTTCCTCTTTTACGAAGGCAGGGCAAAGTGAGTCCGAAGCCTAGGTTTTCCTCTATGTTACTCTTTCCTCTATGTTTCGCGGGAAAACGACCGAACCGATCGGTCTAAAATTTGGGGTCGGTATTTGTCGGCGGTCCAGCTCCAACATAAATCCACCAAAAAAAAAATTTCTAAGGGTTTCTTTCCCAATATTCTGGAAAAGTTTTAACAGTGTTTTACACCAGACCTTTTTCTGGTTGAGCTAGAGTTTCAAGATTCTGGGAACTTAGTTGCGGGAGGATCGATTTCGATCTAAGTTGTTCTTGGCAGCAAATGACTTCCTCCTAGAGTTAGGTTTTTGTAAAATTTTGTAACATATGATATTTCGTTTCGTTTCTATGACCAAACTAGTTTATCTTTCTAAGCCAAAAGTTTCTTTTCAAAAGACAAACCATTTTTACATTTCTTACATATAAAAAATCTTAAAATCACTTGAAAAATCGAAATCATAACAGAATTCCGCACGTCGCCGCCTTAGTTCGATGGGTTCAAAGCTTTTATCGTCCAATAGAATTCTATTGACTGCGAATTTGAAAAATTCTAATTGGAGTCATGCAGTTCAATTGGATAAAAGTTGTGTCCAATTATACAGTTATTGATGTATGATCAGTTATGTAGAATCATATTCTAAATCCTTTTTGTCTAAACATTTTTTTTAAAAGATGAACCGTTTTCGAGAACATTGCAAATATTTTTTCCATTTGTACGGAGGAGAAGGAAAGAGTAGTTCAATTTTTCTCATTCTCCAATGGAATTTAACTTTTGATAAAAACCTTTTCTGTGCCACGTTTCTACCTCCATTTAAAAAAAAATAACATAAAATCTAATTTTTCATGTAAAAAATATATATTATGTCACTACTAGTGAGTTGTGACTAAATTCTCGAACAGAAAAAATGTGTCGTACAGAAAAAATCACAAAAAATTTAAGAAAATTGCCAAGTTTTCTCAAAGTAACATCAGGCAAATTACCTTTTCCAGATATTCATCGAATTGAATTTGCTCATCACCTAATTAGCCTCCTGATTGTTTCTCATTTCCATCCACTAAAAAGACAACTTCTATGGAAACTGTCGCGTGTAATTTTTAAGCATGTGTTCCTGAGCTACATTTGAATTTCCCATTACCGCTACGTACGTTGAATGGAAATCACTTAAAGGAATTTGCTCTAATCATACGAAGGAATCTATTGAAAAGTCGCATCAATCGAAATCAATTTTCGTATATTCCAATGATAGATATTTACATTTGAATGAGTTTAAATGCGATTTTCCTCATTTCATTAGCTTGAAACTTAGCGGAAAGCTGAAAAGAACGGCAAAATCCTACGTTAAGTGCCGCATCATTTAATTTACAAGAGACGCATTGAATGGTAAGAAGAAATATTCTTAAGTAGTCAACAATTTCAATCAGTGACATTAGGACGAGTGGCAAACATCATTGAAAATCTCTGATGGCATGGCTATAGCAACAGAACATCGTCAGTAGCAATCTAAAAATCGACAAATCAAAGTTACATGTCACCTGAATGTGTGAACATCAACGTACAAATATGGTCATGTTACTCGTCATCAATTAAAAAATTTTGTACACATTTGAAGGTATGTGCAGTAGAATAGATGGTATGTGCATTGGAGCCCCTCCGGTGATTTCAGCGAATTAATGATCAAAAATGGAACTTTAATCTTCGATGAACATCGCCAAATTAGTTTGCTTCGGGGTGAATAAAAAATGCAATAGCTGTGATAATAGCGGATGCAATTAGCACTTTTGGCACGTGCTAAACAGCTTGAGATGGACTTTAGGTGGTCTAATAAGAGACAACACTAATTAACAGGTAACATCAATCCTCTTAAAGTTATCAATTTTTTCCCTTTCATTGAAAAAAGAACTTGCAATTTGGAGACTAAAATCCATTAATCAGACTGAAATTGTTTGATTTTTAACTAAAGTTAAAATTTATTACTGTCAATTAGTGTTGAAGTAGCATTTAAGGATCATTGGAGCAGCTCATCACTTTTGGTGTAAGACAAGTTTACAAAAGATGCTGGTTGTCGACTGTCACCTGTTCTATGCTAGAAAAGCTTCCATGTTTACATGGTATGAAATAAAATCCTGTCCCCTTACGCTCTGAACCAAGAAATCTCCGACTTAAAACGTAAAAAGATTGACGTCAACAAAGTGCAATGTGTCTAAGTCATATAAAACAAGTACAAGAAAAAAAACTAAAACAGGAGAAGGATTGGAGCGACACCACAATCAGGTAATCAATTTCATTGCGCGCTTATCCCAAAAAAGGTAAAAATTGATTTAGAAAGAGCACCTTGGCGAACATAAGAAATCTCTTACGCAATTAATTAAACAAATTACCAACTTCTTCTAGCCGCAGTACAACAAACAAATGCGGACTTGTCATCAAGTAGTAACTGGTTAAAGTAGAGAAAAATCGAAAGAAAAATATAAGAAAAGCTACAATTACCAGGGGCCAATCGTCAAATACTCTATATGAGGACGGACATTTTTTTTAAAATCTACTTATGTGGAGAGGGAGGAAGAAGTTGTCCGTTTGGATTTTGATGAATTTTTTGAGACGATGTACGGTTTTCGCCGAAATAGGAAAAAATATTCCATTTGTATGGGGCAGGGGGAAGATTTGGTATAACTGGATTTTGATGTATGGATGAGTTATGTAAAATCATATTCTAAACACATTTAATCTTTATAAATTTTTTAATACGACTCGCCGTTTTTGTGTAAAAAACTGTTTTGTTTGTATGGGAGAAGGGGGTAGGAATGGTCCGATTTTGCCCATGAAGAACTTAGCCTTGCTATTTTCGAGAAATGCAACTGTAAAAAATTTCAAGTTTCTAGCTCACTTCTTTTGAAAGTTATGGTGTTTTCGGAAAGACAGACAGAGAAACCGATGGTCAGCCGAAAGCACAGACGGACAGACAGACAGACAGACGGACAGACAGACAGACAGACAGACGGACAGACAGACGAACAAACAGACGGACAGAAGGATAGACGGACGGACAGACAGACAGACGGACAGACAGACGGACAAACAGACGGACAGGCAGAAGAACAGACAAATGGATAGACAAACGGACAGACAGACGGACATGCAACAAACGATATACTAAATCTAATATATTACAATATGATTCTCATATAGAGTATAAAAAATCTCAAATGAACGGCAGATTAAATTGAATTGGATTGCTATTAGCATTACACCTTGCGAAGAGATCTTTGGAATCTGAGTCGATGAACAACATCGGGAAATCAACGCAGAATGCTGGAAGTTGTTGAGATGGGGTTGGCTTCATCGATGGTCATTGGAGATCACGCTATTCGATCTGTTATAGCAAGAAACACACTGTAAATATGTCTCATGTCAACTTTTGAGTTTGTCCCGGTTGACTTGGATATCGAATATTCATCTTCTTTAGCAGAACGGACTTCTGTTCCGTATTTTGTTCTGTTCTGCTTTGCGGGACTTTTTCAAATGAAATTTCCATTTAAATAAACTCACTGGATGTTGTTAGCGAGAAATGAACGTATGTAGGTTTTAAGAAAATATTTATACAATTGGTTTAAACCTTTTAAAATTTTATACAATGGGAAAAGAAAAATTTTATACAATAAGTTTTAGAGAAAACTGCAAAAAATTTAGAGAAAATTGCAAAAAAAAAATTATAGGCGAACAGACGGAAAAACAGAAAGCAATATTAAATCGATAATGTGTTTTTTCTACCCGTATGGTGAAACCACCCATACGAACGAAAACGATTTTTGCGAATATATCAAAAACGGTGCATCTTATCAAAATAGTGCAAAAACAAAAGTTATTTAGGATATGATTCTACATAAAACTCCCATACATCATTGGAATAAATTTTAAAAAATCTTTTTGAAAAGTTTGACTTCAAAGTGGAATTTTGGTACAAGTGTTCGCCGTTCACTTAAACTTCGAACAATGCCATATCAACATACTGCCAGACTGGCAATTATAGCTTTTGTTATGTTTTATTCTTCGGAACGGGTCAATAGTTTTAACTTCAAATGTCAGAACAGCTCCCAGTTGCAACATGATTAGGAACTTATTTTCCCGTTTTGAGGAGCATGGTTTAATGGCAGATCATCCAGAAAGGGGTACTCATCGGTCTGTACACACAGAATGGCTTTATTCACTTTACATATTTATAGATCCTTCAACCTTTAATGGATATTATTTATGTTTTGCAATTTTGAAGTAATTTTGACGTAGCTTAGCGCAAGGCCGAAAACCAAGAAGGGGAGCCCGCAGGCCGACCCGGAAATTGGACGCAAAGCGGTCAGGGGCGAAGCCCCCAGTATATATATTTGACGATTGCCCCCTGGCAATTGAAGATGTTTTTCTTTTGTTCTACATCATGTTTTAAATAGAACGAATGGAACAAAATAATTTTGAAACAAATGGACAATAACATTTCAAAATATTGTCACCTTGTCGATTGACTATAATTTTTAAACCATTTACTGGTGCACTAATAACAATAAAAAAAACATGCTTCTTTATTACTGCCGAAATTACCGGTAAAGAACCAAAATTATTTTTAAGAAATTTTTGATACCGAAATTTTACGTGATCTGTATTTGTGTGCAAGTATTTTTCGCTCATAACTCATTTTATTTAAAGATCTGCGTCTTTGACGAAGTTTTGAAAAAAAAAATCACATTTCTTCTAAAAGTTTTATAATTATTTCTACTTCCATGTACTCCGCTTGAAAATGTAAGACTCCCTTTTTATTTATTTGTAGTCTCTGGTACTCGTTAGATTTCTAATGGAAAAATCTGTTACTCCGTGCTAATTTTCAAAGATTTCAAAGTATTTTTCGCCCACGGCGCAGTTCCTTTTCTTTTTAGTAACTTTTTTAACCCTTCGTTGGACCCCTATTTCATACAACGTACTTTGGACCCCTCTGGTACAATTGTACCAGTGGGAACTTCATATGGTGCCATAAGTGCCAATATTTTATCTTTTGAATTGCAGGATTTTACATTTACAGAAGTGTAGACTATGTACACTGCACACGGGTGGTACAAATGTACCAAGGGAGATCAACGACGCACATCTTTTTTATTTTTTGGCTTCAGACGGAACCCAAAATATTAAAACCTATTCTGGTTTTCGGAAAATTATTTTCAAACCTTAATTGAGGCATTCCTGAAATTTTAAGTTTCTATGCATATATTTAGCATACTAATCGAATGTTCAAAGTTGAAATTGGTACAATTGTACCAAGGAGTCCAACGAAGGGTTAATAGAATTATGTAGGTTTGATAATTCTTCAATCGCGCCTGACGAAAAAGGTTGTAATCACAATTTTAGTGATTAAAATGTTCTGTGTCTTCATATTTTTAGTGGGAACTCGAAAAAATGTTGATAAAAGTGTGAGTAAATTCACGCAGAACTCTTTCAAGAAATATTTTTTACGATATCAGCTTATTTACAAATTTGCGTGAATACCCCTACTCTGTGTTCAGAAGACACATATAAAAATATAACAATATACAACCTGCAAAAGTTGGTAAGATCTTTTTTATGTTTTGAATTTTATAAAAATTAATGAAATTTTGGATATTTTTCTAGATTTTTAATTAAATAGAAGCAAACTCTCCATTTTCCTGAGTTTGAAAAAGCTCTTCAAAAAAAATAGCAATAGTCCACAAAAAAACGCTACCTGAAGATTTCATAGCCCTCACTGCATGTGGAACACCTAAATGAGGCGCTGGTAAATCAAGAAAAACTGCATCTGCCTTTTCATTGAGCTCCTCTGTAAAACCGAATTGACACACATCTCTTTGATACACCTAAACAAAATTCAAAATAAGTTCAAAATCAATTTTTTAAAGTATTTTTAAATAGTTCCCACCGTGACAAAATCACTAATTCCATGTCTCTGAAACTCCTCCCTCGCCTGCTCCACTCTGGCCTCATGAAAATCAAAGGTATGCAAATGTCCCGTGGGCTTCACTGCCCGAATAAAGTAATGAGACAGGGAACCAGATCCGGTCCCAGACTCAATTACAACACTTCCCGGCTTCACTTCCAGCTGAAAGAGAATCATGCTGATATCCGGCGTGTAAATGATTTGCGTTCGATGGGGCAGAGTCTGGGTCCAAAGCTCTGGGTTCGGTTGAAGGACATAAGCCCATCCCCGCGACAATTCCACTTTATTTCCGTATTTTTGTCCAATTAAAGATTTCACTTTCAATGCACCGAAACTTGTTTGGAAGACATTTTCTACTGACTCTCCTTTTTTGTTTATTATTGTAGGGACCGCATCAATTGCGTGCATGCTGTTTACACTTAGATACAAAATTACGGTATCGCCTTCGTTGATAACTGTCTGTGGCTTGAGAAAACTCATTTTTTGCAAAGATTTTTTGAACTTCTTGAATCAAACACCGAGGTAAACAAAACAATGTGGTCGAACAGCTGTTGAAATTGCCAGATGTGGGATTTGTGTGAATTTTTAGGATAGTCATTTTGTGTTGATCTTTTTTTAATCGATTACTTGCCAAATCTGTAATTTGGGTATTAAATTACGAAATATGTTTTTAAAAAATATGAAGCTTTCGATATACTACTTCCTTGGACTACTAAAATTAATTTTTGCTCATCATTTTAACTTTGACAACACTTTTTGGGAAATTATCAGAATTGTCAAAAAAGTTCTGCAATCCGTCACCCAATTTTTTTTTTTGTTGTCCGAATACATTCACAGAAAATCTGTCTAGTGATTGTAAAGATAATGTTCATCACAGAGGATGAAGCTCTAAATGTTATTTTGTTTTTTTTTTATTTCAATTATATTTTTAGTTTTATTTTTTTATTCTTATATTTTTTTATTTTTATACTTATATATCTTTCTTTTATTTTATTTTTATTTTAATTTTATTTTGATTTGTTTTGTTATCTGGCAATGCCAGAATTTTAGATTTTGATTAAACTCAGGGTACATATGCTGATTTGCAATTGGTTTATGTGTGTAAATTTTACAAGTGTATTTACTAATGTCAGTTTAATATAAATTAATAATAAAGTACCAATGTTAAACGTAGGCATTGTTTGCCATAAGTTATGATAAATATTGACTGAACTTATGTATTCAGATTTATTTTTGCAATAAAGAATTGAAAATTGAAAAAAAATCTGTCTAGTAGCGTAGCAAGCTGAGTGTCTTTTTCTATTATCCACGTAATAGATAAAAATTAAACGTCCGCAGACGCATTGACAATTACTCCAGCAAAGATGTCACAAAAAGCCGCCCAATGAAGAAGAGTTTGCTGCCAACAGATTCGAAAACCGCCCCAAACATGTACATCAGAGACTTGCGGAAGGCGCTCCGAAGTCCACCGACCTACAGACTGGGAAATCGGACATTTCGCTTTCATTTCCACATCGCTCTGATGATTTTTTGTTTCGGGGCTCTGGGCCTGATCTTCCTCTACGTGAAGCCAGCTTCTAGATCGTATTCGGACAATTGGCTGTCGATGCACCAGTTAACGGAGACCACTGCGTACAATTATACCTATCCACTGACGTCTGCTGTCATTGTGAATGGTCAGTATTGATTTTAACTCATCTCGAAAGCCTATTAAAGTGTCAACGTATCTTGCAGGTGTCCGAACCTACCGCGTTGGAATAATTGCCGACATGGATACGGCTTCGAAGAGCAGCAGCGACGCGAATTTGTGGCGAAGCTACCTGAAAAAGGGGCACCTCAGCTACTCACCCGTCGGAGACATAGTTACCATTAGTTGGGACGAAGGCGAGCCCATCGAAATGACTTCCAGTTACGCACTAAAGGGCCGAGGCATGGAACTTTCCGAATTAGTAGTATTTAATGGGAAACTTCTGACGTTCGACGATCGGACGGGATTAGTCTATGAAATCATCAAGAATAAAGCAGTTCCGTGGATTCTGCTGACTGATGGTGATGGACACACGACGAAGGGCTTCAAATCAGAATGGGCCACAATCAAAGATCGAGTGATGTATGTCGGATCCATGGGAAAAGAGTGGACGACGAGCCAAGGTGAATACGAAAATGACAATCCAATGTATGTGAAGGCCGTTTCGACTATTGGCGAGGTAGAAATGCTTTTATCGAGAAATCGATAAACGCTAATCCCCAATGGAATGTTGTTAAAAAAAAATCAATTCTTGTTTTAGGTCAGGCACATAAATTGGTCGAGTAATTTTAAGAAGGTCCGGGAAATGCTGGAGATCACTTGGCCTGGATACATGATCCATGAGAGTGGAATGTGGTCACATCAGCATCAAAGATGGTATTTCTTGCCACGAAGGTGTTCTAAAGAAAGGTAAAATATTCCGTAATTTAGAAATTTGTTTCCACTAAGAGATTGATTTCTTTATATTACGATATTTTCCTCATTATCACAATGAATTTTACTCTACGTGAAGCAAAAGTTATGGAAATTCTCGAGTTGTCGACTGATATCCCTCAGCCGGCGGGGATGAGGGATACAACGTTTTCACATAAATACACGACAACCATACTAACGTGAAAACTGCTGAGCCGATTGTCTTAACATTTGGCATGGAAGTTCATCGTAGGCCTGGTTCCAACATAGACCTGACTGAGGGGTGGGGGTAAGCGGAAGGGGTGAAATGAGTCCGAAGCTTGATTTTTCCTTCTATAATAGTATTTCGCATGAAAACTACTGATCCGATTGGCCTAAAATTTGGGATAGATGTTTCTCGGGGTCCAGCTTTAAAGGCGCCCAAATACAAGAAACCTTGTTTTAAACTTTGTTGTCAGACACAGACGCAACCACATGGTTGCCAACATCAGGCTCCACCCACCGAACATCCAATGTTTCCCAAAGTTTTTGTTCTGAGGTCAACCATGTTTTCAACATGACACCAACCCACAAACGTTCAACATCAACACGGAAAAGCGACAACAATGCCGAGAACAACCTTCCACGTTTGTGGGCGGCTTAACATAGACCCATTAAAAAGTAACTCATGAAGTGGTGGGGGGAGTTAAGAAAGGAATTAACTTTACCCACTTCTAAACATGGGGCCTACTTGATTAATTCAAAATTGTATTACAATTTTACGACGACATTTGCAATTTTTTCAAATATTTTAACCAAAAAAAATTTGTTTGAATTTTTAAAAAATGCCCAACCATTGACGGTGTATTCTCTGACGGTTAACGTGTTTTCACTAATCTCGTGGACAGTCTGGTGTGCGCTTTAGTCCGTCAATTTGCAAGACCTTCATTTCAATTTTTTCCAAAACCTTTTTCAAAATATATTTTTTGGCTCCAAATTTTATTTTTTTAGCTAAAAATGCTTTTCAAAAAAAAATATCTCGGTCTCATAATCGAATTTCGCCACCTCTTCTAATTAAACATGTTCAGTGTTCTACCAATAAAATCAATGACTTGTCTGCACTATAATTTCCCGTTTAACAATTTTTTCCAGGTACAACGAAACACGTGATGAGCACATGGGTTGCAATTCATTAATTTCCGCCGACGAATCATTTACGATACTTAAGGAGACAAAAATCGGCAAACGTCGGCCAACTCATGGCTATTCTAGTTTTAAATTCATTCCTGGAACAGACGACAATGTGATCGTAGCTCTGAAAACGGAAGAAGTCAACGGTAGAACGTCAACCTACATAACAGCATTCACCACTGATGGTAAAATTTTATTAAGCGATGAGAAAATTCCAACCGACATTAAATACGAGGGCCTAGAATTCATCTAATTTAGAAAATTCAATTAGCTAAATTTTGAGATTATTTTAAATTTTATTTACACAATTTTTATAATCAAAAAACATAAAAAAACAAATCCTTTTCAAAAATTATCCAAATTGAAATTAACTTAAAACCTAAAAATACTGCAAGAAAAATAAATATTCATTGTAAATAAATGTACGATTGTTGTTAAGCATGTAAGTAGGAAATAGGGGCAAAAAACGATTGTAAAATATTTTTATTTTATATTTCAATAGAAGAATTTATTTAAAACACTGTAAAAATAAATGTACTCGTAAAAAAGTCTATAAAAATAAGTATTTAACAAAAAAAATCATTTTGTCGTTTTATTAGCGTCGATTTCAACTAGTTCTGGATCTAATCCGGCTATCACCAAATCCGTTATATCCACACGACCTTCAGTGGCTCGTATTTCTAATCTACAACCAGAGTAGATAAAAACAATTCGCATTCATTTGTTATTTATTAATAACAGAAATTAACAAACGAAACCTCACCGATTCACGTTGTGGTTGACTGACCAAAGTTCTGGTAAAAATTTTGGTCGCATTGTGTCTAGGAAATTCTGCCTCCACATTCGTTCCAATTCTATAAGGCCTCCAAGTTTATCTTGAAAATGACTAACAACTGTTTCTCCATGTGCGCAGTATGACTCAACCGATTCCCTAAAATGTTTTTAAAATTTATTTTGGAACCGCAAATTAAAGTTGATAAAAGATATTTACATAATTTCGACGTTTGAAATTTCATTTAGCACTTCTTGGTTTAATTCCGTGCCCTCGGGATATTCTGCTAGAACCAATTCCGATAATTCATTTCGTCTTTCCTCGGGTATTTTTTCCGGATTTTTTAAAAGTGCTCGTGCTGCGGATCGCAATTTTCTGAAAAAAAAAAACAATTTGCTAAACTTTTTTTTATTCGAAACTTTTTTTGGAGAGCCCCATAAAATGAGTCGTTCTAATTTTCGCGATTTTCTGTATGGGATTTACTGCCTCTCCTCTCCGTAAATCTTTGACATGAAGGGATTCTCCGCTCCTTAAATTTTTTACGTTCTTATGGACAGCCCCTTAGGTTATTAAAAACAGTCAAATGACTTACGATTTTTTATTATTACAAAATTTAAAAAAAAACGATGGCTATATTTAAGTAATTTTTCCATACATTAAATTTCAACTTTGTATGCTGGACTCACAGAACTATATAACATAGAACAACTGTCACCATACAAAGCTCTGCTGAAAAATGGTCCCAAAAGTATTTCCCTCTTTATCGTACTTGAACGCATCCACTGAACTGTATAAGGTCGCGAAATTCAAATTTAGTTTGCCGCGAAATTCAAATTTCACAAGTTTGAGACTAACTTTAGGCGCAAACAAATAACTTTATGCGCAAACAAATAACTTTATGCGCAAACAAATAACTTTATGCGCCAACACCATTCCGAAAGTCTATTTTCCTTTGACAGCTCACGGTTTAAACGAGAGGAGTATATTTATTTTCATACGGTTATCTTGCTCTTACTTGACTCGTTTTGATTCACTGAACTGTATTGAAATGGGACCATTTGAGACAGCAATTAGACCGATCTAGTATATCTATGGCTGGACTGCTCTCACAACTGTTGATGGATTGATGGATTGCAACGTAAAAAAACCTTACAAATGGTGTAATTTATCCATGGTTCGCAATCCATCTAAAAACTGTAGGTGCGAAACAGGGAAGAATTTGTTATGAAACCTGAATTGTGGAGGCTAAGGTTCTTCGAGAGCTATAGCGCCATAATTTTACGAAATAAACAACCGACCTGACACGCGACTTAAAGTTTAACATAATTTTACGAAATAAACGACCGACCTGACGACTTAAAATTTGTACGGGAATACTTGAAATTATAAACCACAATATTGTAAAAAAAAAACCACCTGCTCCCCCCTGAACCCTTCTCCTGTAACTCTTAAACTATCGGATGAATTTTCCCACGATTATCACTAACAACTGTAAATTCCTCTCGGATTACCGCTAGAAGGTATTTTTCTGGTTTTTACTAGTAGACCTTTTGTTCAAAGGGTAAAAAAGGAAGCCAAAAACAAAGATTGGACTGCAAAGATCACATCGTCTAGTTAATCATATGTCGAGAGATTGAATTGCGAAGAAATTTTACTGTGAACTTTTTTAATAATAAAGAAATTGCCACAATTGGCTATCCATAAATTCAGTCACACATTTATGGGAGAGAAGGTTATGTGGTATTATAAAATTCCATACAAAATATCGAGAAAAACGCTGAGGGGGAAGGAGTGGGGGTCCGAAAAAGCAAAAAGTGTCGTGACTTATAAATAGGCCATAACAGAGAAAACCGGATCAAAAACCTTTTCGCGATTGAAAGAGAAACAGGGGAGGGTGCAATGATCCAATCGTGTTATCAACTTTGCAGTGACATTTCATGAAAATTAGTTTAGTCGTTTTTAAGGAAATTTGGAACAAAAGTCATCTTCTCTATAAATATTAGACCTCGTTCACAGTTGCGATTTTTTCTTGAACTTCCGCGAATTTTATTCATCTATCGCAGAACAAATTCACTTAGCGTTCTCGAGATTACACGATTGCGATCACTGACTCAGAATTTCGGTAGTAAGTTTTAATAATTTCTAAACGTTGCTCGTTCGTGAGCTTCACCATGATAAAAATCTAAACCTTGACTAACGTTTTAGCATTGCCAGATCTTAAAAAAAGTTTTAGGGTGCGTTTTTATTTTTATACAAAATTGTTATGTCCTTATTGAAAGACCCTTTATAACTTGAATTTTATATCACGGGATAAAGTGTTAGATGCAAACGGCACCTTAGTATCTTCAAAATCGGTCGGATGTTGATAGATGGATTTTTTAAAAATAATATGAAGTTTGTAAAGTACATTCAAGCTTGATGACTGCATTTGAAACAAGTATGTTAAATAATTAAAAAAAAAAATTTACTCACTTTAGTCTCGGAACCTCAACGAACTTTTGATTATCCGACGGCACTGGAGCGTCGCACAGTTCCGCTAATTTATTTCGTAATCTCTGATCAGCGATGTTGCTTATTTGATGGCATTGAGGACAGAGCAGTAGAACATCATGCGATGTATGACTTTTCATTACTACTAAACATAGAAAGCAAAAGATTTAAAATGAATTTTAAAAGCGAAATATTGTTATTGCAAAGTATAACAAATGCAAAAAGTTTTTCAGAGGCAAGAAGAACAAACATCGAGGGCCAATAGGCTTATTTTTTCCTTAAATTATTTGTTAACTAGCTTGCATACCCGTCATTGCCGGGTTATTTTTTTTTGTATAAGTATTTTGTTTTTTTTTTGTAGCCTCCTGTCAGGATTCATGGCGAAAATCACGGTTTAAAAACACCCAAACCCCATATACCCCCCGTTTACCCCCTTAGCGGTAAAGTTTCGGAAAACCCCGCCTTAGTTAGCGCCTACGTGATGTTTAGGACATACTGTGAAAATTTCAAGTTTCTAGCTTCAGGGGTTTGGGCTGGGCGTTTATGAATCAGTCAGTCAGTCAATCAGGTTAAACGATTTTATATAAATATATAGATTGAATCTAAGTTCACAAAAATAAAGCTCTAGTACCAAAATCTCAGGAGCAATCCTCCTTCGAGACAAACTTACAAGGGAAATTCTTTCGATATTCTCTTGGAATCACGTTCTTTCTTATATAAGCATCATCGCGTCCACAAACAACACATCGATTGACTTTCTCAATAGTGTAGTATTTCCCCACATCTCCTACAGCACGCCCAGCTGGTTCAAAATTCAAACGAACCGTGAATGGATCCTCCGAAACTAGTTGTCCTAAATTATTCTGTATGTACCTAGAATTTACCACAAAATTAAACTTTTTACATGGTGAATTTCAACAAAAATCTCTTTACCAAGTCGCTTTCTTTTTATCGCAAGTGCACAAGAGTTCGCCGTCAGGAGCTTGGAGCAAATAATTATCATACAAGGGCCGCGATCTTGTACTGAGATGTCGCTCGAATGACTTTAACGGTTGCCTAGCGAAGTATTTTATTAGAGTTGGTTTTAAATGCGTTAATAAAATTTTACCCTTTTAAATTCGTCCCATTTGAAAATAGTTTATTTTTCTTTTTGTGCTCAGGAGGTGCCATACCCGCTTTGAATTTAATATCGCAGTACCGTTGGCAGGTGTCCATAACGTCCGACCATACTTTGTCCTTATTTTCCCAGAAATATCTACAAAAAAAAATCACAAAATCGGTTAGGAAGCTGTAGATCTTCTACATGCCAAACACTTACCTTGGCCTAATTCTCCTCTCAAAGATCTTAAATATTTCTATGGCAACCATCGCATCATTGGCCGCATACTCGACTTGTTTCTCGGAGAACTCTTCAGCTTCCCAATTCGAGCAGCTGATCTTCCAGTGTTTATCCAGCGTTTGGTTCAATAAAGATTGCGACATCCTCGCCAACCCGTCTGGCTTGCCACCCATCATTACACTCAAGTGCCTTAAATCCAGTGTCCCTCCAACAGTGATTCCGTAATCACCCGCTAAAGTAAGGCCGTCTTCGATTGGGGCCACTCCGACCTTCAGAATTTCATCATCGGCCAGAAGCTCTCGTAATTCTTTTGGGATCTGCGGAATACGACACAGCCGGATCAAGGCACAAAGACCACGATGGGATGCCAATTGTAAAAGTGCAATAGGATGTCTACTTCCTTTTAACGTCACCCATTCGCAGTCGAATCCCAAGACTTTGTACTCGGAACAGTGGCTACAAATGCATTAAATGAGTAATTGCTGATAAGATTGTTGATGGTACCTTCTTAAAGTGTTGGCTATCTTAACGCAGCTGTCATGGTCATTCACTATTTCGATCGTTTTGAACCGAAGTGGATTCCCGGACAGTTGCCGGATGATGTTCCTTCGGTATTTCGCAACCACGTAAATAAATCCCACACCGACTGCCGTTGCTAGCAAAGCTGGCACGATTTGCTTCGTTCTTTGGCTCATTTCGAACAGTGAAAACTACAAAAGACTATTTCTTTTTGTACAACGAACATTACAGATTTCCACGAGCGATATGTAACGGTTGTCAACACGTTTTAGGACTGGTGAAACTCGAAATTTTATTCAACACGGAAACACGTCGTCAAAAATCCACCTCAAAAATAATTCTGACATTTTAGCATTGCCAGATTTCGCAAAAGAGTTGAGTTTCGTTAAGAAAAAGTTATCGAAGGAGTTCTAAATTTTTAGGAGGTTTTTTTGAATAACAATAAAATGGCGAATCCAAAAATAGAACTTTTGGTTTAAACTAACTTAAAAAGTAGAATTATGTATAGCCGAGTAACTTCCCAAAATATATATACAGTAATCTCCTGATCTGCTCGGTTTTAATTGTGCGGTTTCGCAATTTTTGAACTGCTCGATGAAAAATTTCGCAGCTGCATGATTTTTTTTTCTATTTTTCGTTTTTAAGAAAAAAAATCATATTTAATAATATATATCTGCCAAAGCAATCACTATTAACAATGTTTTTTCAAAAAGATATACAGTAGGAACTCGGTATAGTGAACCCCTAAAATTGTGAATCAGTTGAAATGGTGAACACACCATTTTACTTATTCCATTCAGGAGTTTTTTTGTTATTCTGTGCCAGATATTGCCATAGCCAAGATTATAGAAACCCACAATCTTTCAATCACTTTTTGGTCGAATATGCAATTAAGTGGGGAAAAAGGTGTGAAGCGAACGCGATTTTCTCAATTTTTCGGTTGAAAAGCGGGTTGCAATTATCCGTGCTAAAATGTGAATATATAAAAAAAATCGGCGTTTCAAAATTTTGTGCAATAAAGCTAATATTGCGGATACAAATCCCGCTATACGGATACTACTATATTGTAAAACACGCTTAAATGTACAACGTTTTTTGTCGCAAATTGCTTATACAGGGTGGGCCAGAATAGACGCAGGGGTTTGAAGTCTTTATAACTTTTTTTTTATTTTTATTTTTTTAATTTTGTTTCAGCATTTTGTTAAGAAGACTTGGGCAATTTAAAATGGACCTGTACACAATAGAACAACGAACCGGTGGGCGGTGGGCTCAATGGCTCTTTTACGGGACATGTTTGGCAGACGCATTATTTCGAAAAGAAGCGATTTCAATTGGCCTCCGCGTTCACCTGATCTAACGACTCCAGATTGTTTCCTTTGGGGATATTTGAAAGAAAAGGTGTACGTCAACAAGCCAACAACCATCAGCCAATTGAAAACCAACATTCGCAGTGAAATCGAGGCCATAACACGAAAGGTTATGGAAAATGTCTTGGAAAGAGCACGGATTTGCGAAGCAGAAAATGGCCACCACTTGCGGGATATAATTTTCCATGTTTAGACCAAAAATATTCCCCATCAATCAACTACATGTATTTGAAAAAAAAATTATAGGTTTCGCTAAAATAAAAAATTTATAAAGAATTCAAACCCCCGCGTCTCGTCTGGCCCACCCTGTATTTAGAAATAAAATGAAATGAAATAAAATATAAAAAAAAATCTTAAAAAAACTACTTTTATTGTTAAAATTAATGAACCTTAAAAAAAGAAACAATTTTAATCCCGTTTTTAAAATAAAACATTTTATTACATGGTTGTTTAATTTTCTGCGCCATTGAACCATATTCAGTTTACAGAAATTCGCTGAAGGTATTTTTAATTATTTCCGAGCATCAGTCAATTTTTATCTCAACAGTATGAAACAAATTATGTTTTGTGTTCTTTCTGTGTGTCTTATGACTGTGGTAATAACTAAATTAATTAATTTCAAATTTTTAATAAAAATTATCAAATTTAAGGTACATTCCAAGTGGTATGCAGAGTACGTAACAGTTAATATTGACACGTTTGTTCCATGGTTGAATATCAGCTTTGATTATAATAAAACATTCCTACGTGTCGAAGGTAAAACAAGTTTACCTCTATATCAGGTAAAATTTAATAGTGAAAATTGTGTACTACTCGGCGAGCGCAAATTCTGCTTCATAAATACAACGAAAGACTTTTGTTCGCTTTTTAAAAGTAAGGACCTAATCTCAAGAGAAATTATTCAAAAGATTCGCTCTCATTCAAATGCCCCAACAAAATGTCCAATTAAACAAGGACAATATTCTTTACGGCCGTTGAAGATAAGTTCTGATACCGCACCAAAATTATTTGCAAATATTAAGATTCCTTACACTGATTGTCTTACAAAAATTAAAATCTTCAGTCTAGTTGACGACAAATATGTACAAGTTGCATTTGTAATGGTAAAGCTCTTATTAAAAATGTAAATTGTAAGCTTTTTTGTTTTGTTTATTTTAATTGAAATAAAAAAATCCACTAAAAAAAGACTTTTCACAAAAAAAACTAAATAAAAATAAAGCAAAAATAAATAAATAACGAAAAAACTAAATCATTTTTTCTATTTTCGTGTTCCCGAAATCGCCATTGGTTTTTCTAGTAACTAATAGGTCAATTTAATGTAAGGTTGCCTTTCCGTCCTCTTTTCCCGGGGAAATGTCCGGGGCACTACTTTTCTGGGGCTGGACTTTGCTGCCCTGGACGCAGTCAAAAAGAACAAAAATATCCCGGGTGCAATTAAATATTAAGGACTGTGTTCCAGGAAAAACATACCCGTATGGCAACCCTAATTTAACATGCAGAGAAAAAAAAGTTGTTTTTAACAAATTTTCAACTAGGTATGTAATGGGAAACAGTGACTACATGTATGAGAAAAAGCAAAATCGCGCCCAACAAGTATCCATCATGTGGGATCTCAAAATAAAGGTAAAGAATTATCACCGTGTATTGGAAAATCAAGGTGGGTAACGGACGCCATTTTTTTCAAATCGAACCAGCGAAGTACCCATCGTGGGAAGTCTTTAATATAAGAGCTTTGAAAAATAACTCAGGGAAAAACAAATTGTTGACTAAAAAGGATAAAATAAAAAAATGAATAAATATTTATTTTAAAAAAAGCTTTTAAAGTGTATCTACTAAAAAATTTTCGTAGGGATTTGATAAAAATAAAAGCAAGATAAAGCAAGATAAAGTACGAATGGCTCGAACTTAGCGTTGCCATTTACTGCCATTTACGAGAAAAACAAATATACAAATATCCACGTTTCTCGCTGAATCCTTTCGTTATGGTGTTCACGAACAGATGGATAGACAGACAGACAGACGGACGGACATGCGAAAATCAAAATCTTTTGTCATCCCAAAGACCCTGGTATGTAGTTCATTTTTGTGTCCGACGATTGGTTCTAATATACTCCTATATGATATATCAAATAGAGTAAAAAAACTGGTCCACGTTACCTCTGTTTCCCCAAAAAATTAATAGAGCTTGAAACAAATACCCTATTTTGTAATTAAATTCTGTATTTAGAGATTATTAAATTTTATATTCCATTAAACGTTTTGAAGCTTACAGAAATTCAATGCCAAGTGAATTATTTTTATATTTTTGTACTTAAGTAAGTTTTTGTCTCCCAACGATATGAAGCAAATAACTTTTATTATTTTTGCATTTTTTATGCTTGCGGTACGTAAAAACCTTAACATCAAATTAGCTTAAAATATTAACTGAAAATAAATTTTATTTGAAGGTACATTCTAAGTGGTATCTAGAGTACAATTCGGTTACTTTCGAAAAATTTGTTCCATGGTTGAATATCACCTATGACTATAATCGAACATTCTTACGTGGTGAAGTCAAATCAAGTATACCTATACGACAGTTAGAATTTCATGCTGAAATTTTTGGAGTATTTCTGAAAAGAAAATTCCACATCATAAATACTACAAAAAACTTTTGTACGCTTGTGAGAAGTAAGGACTTGATATCAAAGCATGTGGTTGAAAGGATTCGGTCTAAAAGCAATCTACCTTTGAGATGCCCAATTAAACCAGGACGATACTTCCTACGGCCATTAAGCATATGTTCTGATCATGTACCAAAAATCTTTGCGAATGTTAGGACCCCCTTTTCTGAAACAATCACAAAAATTGAAATTTTCGGTTGGGTAAATGAGAAATATGTTCAACTTACCGCTATGACAGTAAATAATTCAGTTAAAATGTATTAGACATAAGTGAACATAGATAAATAATGAAAATTGAAGTTTTTATGGTTTTATTCACAATATGTCATCTTTCATTGTGTTTTATGTTTAAATAAATTTTTTCTGGTCGTCAAATTATCTTTTTTTTTAATTTTTGCGAAAAAATGCATTTGTGTTACCGTAACAGGGCCCTTTCGTTTCGAATTTGAAAATTCTAATACCAGATTCGTGATCAGCGACCCCGAAAATCCCCGTGCGACATTTCTCAGCCTCCTAACATGCAGGCTTCATGGCAAAAATCAATGTTTTTTTTTTTTTGAAGAAAAGTACCACGGAATCGTATCAAGAAGTTTTTTCTTCATAAGCATTTCTTGAAGAAAAGTGCCACGGAATCGTATCGTTTGCTTGTGGAAGCCTATGTAAATCATACTCTACCAGAATCCAAATTTTGGATCCATCGCTTTAAAAGTGGTGATTTGTGTACTATAGGCGTGTACGGGATTTGTGGGCGTTGCGTATTATGAGTTCCTGAAACCATCAGAAACCATCAGTAGCAAAGTCTATTGACGTCAACTGATACGTTTGAAGCGAGCTATTGGCGAAAAATGTCCGGAATAGGCCGATAGGCATGAAAAGTTGATTCTACTGCACGACAGCGCAAGGTCACATATTACTAAGCCGGTCAAAACATACCTAGAAAGTCGTACGCCACTCGCCATACATCCCAGACATTGCCCCTTCTGATTACCATTTGTTTAGATCTATGCAATCAGGTCTTACTGGATTGCGGTTCCATTTGTGGCGACACTGTAAAATTATTATTTAAGTTACCTTTTAATCTAGTAAGTTTTTATTGTGTAACCGTTTTTTAATTTTAAAATTTTATTATATGATTGTCAACCGTCGACTCAACAACTTTAAAATTTTATTAAAATTAAAAAATAAATAAATGAGTTTTAATTTCTACACATTCATAATAGGTGCATGAATGAATCAGCGCGAAAGAGCAGGCCGTCTTTAATCAAGGAATCCGTATTTTGCCTGAAATATGAGCTAAGAGGTCATAGCTTCTAATAAAACATAGTATGAGTATGAATAAAATCCATTTGTAATTTGAAGCAAAAATAAAGAAGATTTCTTACAAAAAAAAACGCTAAGAACTTATTCCTACACCCAATATATATAGACATGATTCTCATATGGAATATAAAAACGTTTAAAAAAATTACTGCTGTTTACAAAAATTACTGCTGTACATGTATTTTTTCCGCTCGCAATAAACCTCAATTTGATCCCATTCTGTTTTAAGATTGAAAGATAAAAAATGAATGGCCGAAATCAATTTACACTAATGGGCGCAGACTTAAAAATAGTTCAGTTTAAGTAGATCTGCGTTCTCATTTTTTTATAATTTGCACAATTTTTGTAAAATATAAAAATACAATATGAAAAAATTTTACTATTTCATTTTTATGTATTTTGTTTGTGAGGTAATGATAGCTAATAATAACTAAATAAATCCTATAAAAGATATTTTTTTCATAAATTTTTAGGCATTTTGCAAATGGAATCTAGAATTCGATTCTGTTGATGTTCGCGTTTTTGTACCATGGCTAAATTTCTCTATCGATTTTAATCAAACGTTTTTAAGTGGCAGAGGTGTTACAGATAAAGATTTAGACCAGTTAAAATTTCATGCGGAAATTTGTCTGTCCTTCGTTAATAGGACAACTTGTTTTGTGAATACAACACGAAATTTTTGTACATTATTAAAAAATAGGGACTTTATTTCGCAACATATCGTTCGAAGAATTCGTACCAAATCAAATTTGGGCAAAAAGTGTCCTATAAAAGCTGGTCGATATTTGATACGACCATTGAGTGTAAGTTCAAACGATGTACCAAAACCATTTGAAAGTTTTAGAATTCCCTACAATAAAGGTGAAGAAAAAATCGATATTTTCAGCTTGGTTCAGGGAAACAGTTCAAAGATAATCAGTATCTTTATAAAATTTTCGCTAAAATTCTATTGAACTGAATTCAAAAAAGAAATTGTTTGTTAAAATTTCCAATCATTTCTGGTGTTATACGAAACCCCTCCAGTTATATATTGGCTAAAAAATATTAAAATTTTATTTATACACATTTATTGAAACTATACACTAAGCTTTATAGAGTAATGCAAAAACACACTGAATATAATGAAGTTTAACAAATAAATTTGCACATTAAAAATTGTAAACTAAAAAAAAACAAAAAAAAATGTTTTCTCTTTAATGTTCTTGTCGTATCATATTGGCTGCCCTTTTAGCAACTGCTACTAAGACTGAATTTGGAACTCCCGAAACTGGTGTTGGAAAAACGCTCGCATCAACCACTCGAAGTCCGGAAATTCCTTTGACCCTAAAAAAATCAAACCATTAGGTAAATTTGTTTTTGTTGTTTATTATAGGCTAAAAGTGGCTGCATAGAGGTCTTCACCGTTCTAAGCGAAAAGATCTCAATGGCTTTTTCATATTTTATAAATAACCCAAGCAACCAGATAAGGCATAATGCCTTAGATTAGGGCGTGGTGTCTTAAAATTGGTCGTTTTTTAAGACACCACGCCCTAATCTAAGGCATTATGCCTTATCTGGTTGCTTGGGAAATACAACTGAAATTGATTAAATACCAATTAAGAAAAATGCTCCGCAGGCGAAAGATACGTAGGCCATATAAATTACGGATTATTTATATAAAATAACAATGGTATGTAATAAAAACAAAGCTACAAAACAAATATCACAACTTTCAAAAGTCCCAAAGTATAAAAATGTTTTTAAAAACTAAAAAAAAATTGTTTTAAATAGCGCATTTGCATTGCACTGTAATACAAAAATGCATTAAAAAAATGGACTGAGGGAGAAGAGTATCTAATTTTCTCCGATTAATAATTTGATCACACTTTTAAGTGAGACGGTTTTATTCAAAATTTCAAATCTCTAGATCAATTCGTCCGAGAACGGACGTACAAGTGATTTTACTTACAACTACGAATTTTCGATAATATTGAATTATTTTGTTTTTTTTACAATGAAATTTTCATGACGCAAAAAACAAACTTCATGTGCCCGTGATTTGCAGTGCTATTTGGGTGGCAAAACACTTTTTACAAAATAGACTCTATGGAACGCCTTTTCGCGTCCGAGAGCAACATTTTTCGTTAACATTTGTTTGTTCGCCGTGCGACATCTGACTCTTGACGGTATCGAGGTTTATAAAAACTGGAACTCACCTTAAACGATGATCCAAAGGACTATTATTCCCTAATCCCATTGAACAAGTGCCACCAGGATGATGAGACGTTAAAGCCACATGTCGCATAATGCATTCCAAATATAGATTGCTTGGCTCATTTGTAATGAAATCCCTCGGGAAAGGCCCAAAATTTCTGCATTGCTTCAATTTAGGCCAATGGATTCTAGTTCCGATATCCTGGAACGCTTTAGACATAGCAAATTTAACTGCCAATCGAACACCCCGAATCATGCAGTCAACATCCGCGGGATTATGAAGAAAATTCGGATCGATTAGTGGATCATCCCGAATGTTTTTGCTTTTTAGCCGGACACTGCCCCGAGATTCAGGTTGTAGGCAAGTGGTCAGTAGGAGAAAACCTTCCTGCGAGGAATTGTAGTACAAAGGAAACAAAGATCGAAATGCCTGCAAAAAAAATTTTAAATCTTAGATTTTTTCATTTGAAAAGGTCTCAAAATTGTTTACATCCTGTTGAAAATTCGACAGGGCCTTCAGTGCGTCCTCGTCAATGGCTCCAGTTGCAGAGATTGTCACCCCATAGTCATCCATGTTGTTTGAGATATGCCCAATTACAGCGAAATTGCCGAAATGTCCACCACCAGTGGTCAAATAGGAAGCTACCTCTTTGAGACTTAGAATTTTGTCCAGCGTTAAGCTTGCCGACACGTTGATGGACACGAAAAGCGGAAGGTTGAGATGATCGTGGAGATTCTTCCCAACCTGCGGTGAATCAACCACGGTGGGGATCTTCAGTTTGGCGAGTAGGGATTTGGGGCCAATTCCAGATGATTGAAGAATTAATGGAGTACTATATGCTCCAGCCGAGAGGATAATCTCATTTCTGGCATAGATCTCAATGGCTTGATCAGTTTCCCCATCAAGGACTCGAACCGATTTGGCTTTCCGGTTCAATACATGGATCTTTTCAACCATCGCATTCGTCATAATTTTCACATTGTTGAATTTGAACGTTGGCCGTAAATACTTTTGAAATGCGCTCCAACGAACTCCATTGCGGATGTTGTATTGACTCAAGACGAATCGAAGTTTCCACCCCGTAAACTCTTCATCAGCACGAAGAAACGCTTCTGTGATCTTTGAATAATTCTCGGGCATTTTCCAAATGTCGTCAACGATCTCCGTTTGGTTGCTGAGTTCATTTTGCAAGACACAAACTCCTTCACTATCAAAAGAACATGATGGCGTTTGATCTTGTGATAAAGTTGTGTATCTGCTCATAATATCAGAATTCCATCCAATTGCACCCATTGATTCCCATCTGTCGAAGTCCCTGTGGGATCCCGAAAAGTGTAGTAAATAATTGATTTGCGATGATCCTCCGAGACCTTTTCCACGTGGTATGCATTGCCTCTAGAAATCGTATTTTATTATACATTTATTTTTAAATTTATAAATATAAAATTGAAAAAATATTTATGTCGAAATTTTTGGTTTAAATTTCATTTTTCCGATCTAGATGAGTAAAGATCAAAACCGGGACCAGTTCATTGTTCTGTGAAAAATAACGAGTAAGTTCGTTAACCCCTCACCATCCCCCTGCAATTCGGTGGCTCTTGAAGCCATATATGGATGAAACTAGAGACTGTGCCCTTTCCAAAAAGTATTCAACCAAAGTGAAAACTACACGGGTTCAAAAGTTAGTTTAGAGGGGCGCATCGTTCTTTAAAAACTTTAAATGCGAGCTTTCAACAATTTTTGAATTTGCACTTGGGTTAATGTTTCTCCAAAAGAAGCGATATGCCGGTAACGGTTTAGATATCAAGCTCTATTAAAAAATAAAAGTGTGGGAAAATTACTGTTTTCAACTTTTGTCGTAAAAATGACTACTGAAAAATGCGTAGTTTCGGAGTAAATCGCAAAAAACAAAATTCCTTTTTTTTAAAAACCGCCATTTTGCTTACTTTCGGTTAATTAGTTTCCACCAAAAGATGATAGGATCGTCGCATTTCAGGACCAAACATGCCTGCCCTATTTCATTGCTTTAACTCAAGTTGTTTTTGAAAAATATTGTACACTGACAGCATTTACTTTTGTGGCTCCGATCGACAGAGTGTTCTGGAAATGTTTTTTTTTTTTTGCAAAATGAGGAGATCGAAATTTTTCATTCTCACAATACTTTTGTTATACTACGTTTTTTGTATAAGATAATAAAAATGGGAGTAACCATATTTACATCTTCCCTACTGGATTCTACGTTTCGATTTTTAAAATTCAAACTTCAGATTCGCTTAAAAATATTTGAAATTTAACAGCCAAATCGATTGTGGCATGATTTTTATGATAATCAGGCCTATTCTGGAATCCGAAGTTACGTTAAGTTGTTCGATTTCCCTCGATTGAACGCTTGAATCCGCTGCGTTTCACTTCTGTTCGATTGCGTATGATCTAGTAACATTTTGAGGCTACAATTACTCGTTGAAAATTTCAGAATACCAAAATAACAATTGAGTGGCGACTGAGTTTGGTTTTATGTTTTAACATCGAATTCCAGAATAGCCGTGGATTATATTTTATGCAACAATCTTTAAATTATTTCATCATCCTCAGCGCTACAGCTTTCGAAGAGTCTAGGCCTCCTCAATTGAGGTTTCATATCAATTTCTTTCTTCCCTGCTTCGCACCTATAGTTTTACATGGATTGCGAACCATGGATGAATTACAACAAAAACTTGCACAATATTTTTTCACTTTTGCTTATTTTTAGACTAATGCTACATTTACACGAATGACAAATTTGTCATTTTTTTCTTGTCATTATGTTAATTCCCGTGTTGAATACTAAAGTTGTCATAACTAATATTGCGTTTGCACGAATGACAATCTGGCATAAAAGAATGGACAAGTTCATTCTTTTATGAGAGATTGACATTTTCTGACAGAAAAAATTATAAAAATTATGCCATTTACACGGGAATTAACATAATGACAAGAAAAAAATGACAAATTTGTCATTCGTGTAAATGTAGCATAACTGATGTAATTTTGAACAATGAAAAATAATAAATATTCACTCACATTATCGATGAGACCACGAGATGAATATTTCTGTGGAGTCGATTTAAATGCCCAGTCATTTTTCGTATTCTGTGCCACAGTCGCAAGAAGTGGGACTTTAACTAATGGTCCGAACGTTTCACCAGCTTCAATTAATAAAACGCTCAAATTTGAATTAATTCCCAATCGATTGGCCAAAACAGATCCAGCTGTGCCTGCGCCAACTAAAAAGTATTCCATTTGCAGATTTATTTTCAAAAAGTGATAAATAAAAGTGCTTCTTAAAAAACTTCGTTCCAAATTGAATTTCCAAAAATATTTAAGCTTCACAAGTTTATTTAAAAAAATCATTTTTCTTAACACGTTCGTGGACAGTAAATTTTTTATCGATTTTTTCATTTCTTTTTTAGACTAAACGTAATTTTAAAATTTTTACTGGACACAATTTTTACAAATAGGCCATTTTACTAAGAAATTTGCTATGAAAATGTAAATTTAGTAGTAAAATTTTGATTTTGAAAGTCGATAGCATGCCCGTCCGCGAACGTGTTAATAATAATAGAAATCTTTTGTTTACAAAACAAAACATCGTGGCTTCCTTGACCTCTAGAACTTGTAGAAAATTCATTTCCGACACACACTACTAACAGACAATAAAAAAATCAATAATTTTAAATTTCCCATTACCGATGATGTAGTCAAATGTTAATCCTGGGGTCAATTTTACAAGATTTGGGATTGGTTCATAGCCAATCCATATCCACAGAACCCAAACTGATAAAATAACCACAAACAGAGATGTTGTTAGAGTTTGCAAAGCTGAAAATGTATTTTAACAAGAAATTTTAGTTCACAGAAAACTATAGAAATTTTCCAACGTTTCGTACTTTTCTTGTAGCAAATCATTTTCAATGTTTTTTTCCCGATCAACTCTCAACTAGACAAATAACAGTAAACTGAATGAAACGTGAATGCTAGACGAACGAAGCACCTTAAATTACTGTCTCTTCGGATTGTAATCCAATTAGTGTCGCACAACAAACTGCATGAAAGTTCCCTCGACAAGTGAAAAGCAAAAGGTGAAATTGGGATGATTCAATTGTGGACTTTATTTACGCTATAAATTATTTTACAAATAAAAAAAACTAATCTAGGATTCAGCCTGCATTTCGAAGTCGCCTTCCATTCCCGACTCTTCCAATCGCTTTTCCAGCTCTCTGGCATCGACATAGGTGATATTTTCCTCGTCGTCGTCCATCAAAGCGGCTTCTTGTTCGGCTTCGCGAGCTCTCCTCTCCTTTAGACCAACAGCAGGCGATCGAATAAGTGCAATATTCCTTTGGACATCCTTGACATCCATTTCGATCTCCACCTCTCTGCCCTTTCGAAGGCGCTGCATAACAAACTGTCCTTGACGTTTCTCTTTGATCTCATTGACGCGTTTAACGGCGTCAAGGGTCTTCTGCCAGACTTCTCTGTTATATTTGACTGGAATATTTCTCCTCTTCTCGAACTCGAAGCTGGGATCAATGGACAATTCTTTACCACCTGCCTTCCGGGACGCTTTGGTCCAGCGGACTTTTCTTGGGTTCTTCCTCTTCTTGAATGCTTTATGGCATTTCGATCGGCAAAACTTAAAGATCTGCAATAGAATTGGACAATTAGATATTAGTGTTCTTTTTTTTAATGCAACAAATCGAAGAGGATTTACTTGACCAAAGATTAATTCTGGATGGTTTCATAGGAACATCCAAAACAAGTGCTTGGTAGATAAAACATCCCTCAAAATTTATCAAAACTTTCGCTTACCCTACAGTCGTTTCTCACAAATTGTATCCCATGGCCAGGGTATATTTTACTAGAACAAAAATAACAGGTCTCAATACGCATCCTGGCACAGTTATTTATTTATTTAAGTCGTAAATATAGAAGAAAAATTATGAATGGCACAACACGTGTGCCAAATGTCAAAAGGAAGGAGCATTGCCCGATCGGAACTAACTTATCGAAAAATTATTGAAAACAAAAATTTCAGTTCAGTGTCCAAGAGCTAGAGTGCTTCTATAGGGTTGGTTAAATATGATGGAATTTCAAAAAATAATTAAAATTAAAATTGTTAAATTTGTTAAAATCATTGGCGCGTATTCATAGTCGTTGAGTTAACCTCGATTTAGCAAAACCATGTTTAAAATTTAACACCCATTATTAAAAGTTTCTTATTCATAAACAAATTTTAATTGAGATTAAACGCCAAGTTTGAATTTAGCACTCATTTAAGCGCTTAAACTCAGATTTAAAATGTCTATGAGTAATTTTAAACCCAATTTAGCTTAAACAAGGTTTAAAAAGCCCTTATAAATAAAGCCTATTCAATGTTGGACCTAAACGTTTGCTTGCAAATCTTGCACTGATTATTCTTCTAGCGACTTGGAGTAGGAAAATACAGGAATACGGAAATACAAAATGAAAAATACGGTTTAAAAATAAGTTTCAAAAATTAAAAAAAAACTAGAAAATAAAAATAAATTTTTAAAAACATTTCTTCGCCCTTTCGAACCGATTAAATACTCCTATATGATTTAAAATGTTAACTTTACAATTTGATTTATACCACACGTTTTTCTCTGAAGACATTAAATATATATTAAATGAAATTGCATTTGAAATTTGAAAAAAATCCTTTGATCAAATTTAATTTTTATATGATTTTCTGGTTTCTAAAATTCAGAGATAAAAAAGTACTTTTTTCGTACAAATATTGCTTTCTGTACGATCAATTTAAAAACAAGATCGTGCTATAAATAAATTATATTTACTTGGCACTTTTTTGAGAAAAAAAAATGAATTGGAATGCTGAATATGATTTTGTTTTTACAAAGAATTTTCTAAAATCTAGAAAATAAAACGCATTTTGTCTAAGAAAAATTTTCCTGAATTTTAGAATATTGAGATCAGTTCTAGAAAATGAAATTGGAAAAAAATCTAAAACTAAGAAAAGCATTTCTTATATCTAGAACTTGTTTTCTTAAATTGAGAATTTTTTTCTTAAATCTAGCATTTATTTCTTACCTAAGAATTTAAATCGGTTTGCAATAACGCGAGTACAAAATTCACAAAAGCATATAGGAAATATGTTGGCGCTTTTATGAAAATTTCGGTGATTGGCTAATAAAGCTGATATTACAATAAAGCGGAGACTTCTGTATTAAAATAGTTTCAATCATTGGTCGTGATACACGAAACAAACGAAAGAAAAAAATGGTAAATTCATCCATTTCCATAAAATGAAACCATACCAGACTGCACTTTATAGTGCTTTGTTTAAATTTTAAAAAAATTTAAAATTATAAAATTTAAAAACTGAGTTTGACTTTCTGAAATTAAACTAGGCAATTATTGAAGATTATATTTGAATATCTAAAAATATTAAATAAAATACATGGCAATTGTCTAGTATATTCTACCTAATCGTTTGTTATTACCTCATATCCAGATTGCCGGGTTTTAGTGATGCATTTAATTAATGCAAATTACAAAGAAAAACCGCAAAAAACCCATTACAGTAGAACACGCTTAAATGCAACACGCGTAAATGCAAAACTCGTGTAATTGCACGCAAAATTTGTGCATGGAGGATTTTTAAGCATTTTTCATATAAATATACACGTATAAATGAAACACGTTTAATTGCAATACTTGCTTAACTGCAACCATTTTCACATCCGCAAAAGTATTAATTATACGAAATTTTACACGCTTAAATGCACATGTGCAAAAATGAAATGTAATCACACCAAAAAAAATGTGATTTTTGTTATTTTTATGTGATAAAATGAATTCTTAATTAGATTCTTTGTTTTTGTGTAGCCTTGTTGAATTTAAACGTTTATTACAGGAATATTAAAGTTGCATGTTTATCTTTTACTCGCATAATTGCACATTAATGTGCATTTATCCGTGCTTCCGTGCTACGTATAAATGCAAAACACGGATAAATGCACATAAAATTCTGCGAAATTCGATGTGCATTTAAGCGTGTTCTACTGTACCACAAACAAATGTGCATTAAATTTTATCGCTTGAAGAAAACAGATTGCTATCACTTAAAACAACCAAAATTGATCTAATCTAGCCCGTAAATTAATTGCAAGCACGGAAAGACGCTATTAGATGGGAAAATGTGCAATTGCTATCAGCAACAGATTCACGTTCAAGTTCTTTGCCAAGTTTAAATATCGACCGTTGCCCATTCAAAAGTTCGTGGGTCCTCGCATAAATGCGGGAGTACAAATTAATGATGCTATCGCCTTAAACATTTTCTATAATTAACAAAAAGATGCTCGTATACTTGATGGTTTTTATTAAGTCATACCTGAGATAAAAAACATAACAAAAGCTATAATTGCCAATCTGGCAATCATTGGAGACACGTATGGTGATATTCGTATCAAAATTCGAACAGTTGTACCAAAATTCCACTTTGAAGTCAAACTTTCCAATAAGAATTTTTAAAATTTATTCCAATCGGATTTTGATGTATGGGAGTTTTATGTAGAATCATATCCTTGGACTTTTGGACTTTTTTGATAAAATGCACCGTTTTTGAGATATTCACAAAAACCGTTTCCGTTCGTATGGGGGGTACCCCCCCTAATGGTCCATTTTTGCCCATTAACGAACTTAGCCTCGCATTTTACGAAAAACGGATCTGCGCAAAATTTCAAGTCTCTAGCTCAATCCGTGCGCCCGCAATCCGCGCCACAGACAGACGGACAGACGGACAGACGGACGGACAGACGGACAGACGGACAGACGGACAGACGGACGGACAGATGGACAGACAGACGGACAGACGGACGGACATGCAGAAATTAATTATTTTTATCATTCTAAACACACTGGTATAATTCATTTTTGTGTGTGATGACGGGATCTTGGCGTTACAAACGGTAAGGCAAAGTTAATATACCCTTTGGTTTCACCATACGGGTATAAAAATTAGACCCGTGAAAATTAACCCTTCATCATGAGTGCCAAATTTTTAAAAGTGCACAATAAACACCTACCAACACTAAAGCACGTTTTAGATTTTAGACAATTTAAATTCCTTCTTAAATGAGATATCACTTTTAAATTCACATTTCTTTGGCTTGTTTTTAGGTACAAAGACCAATTTTCCGCGAATCTGACGCAACTTATCAAATAAATTGTCTTAAATTACTCATCATACAAAATTGAAAAGGACACCATAATACCCTTTTTTTCTTGTATGCGAATTTATTAAATAATTTAGTCATATCCGCTCTAGACTTGTATCTTACTCAATCAATTTGCCTGATTTGGATTTAGTAAGAGGAAGGCCACCCAATTAACGTTGGTGCTTCTGCATTTTAGCTTTGATTTTTATTATTTCCATATAGTGCTCGACGTATTTGTTTTATTACAGATATATTTATATATGTAAGAGTCTACAGTTATATGTAATACAAAATACTATACTATAAGTACTTTTTTTTACTACAATAACCTAGCAATCAACAATCAGCTGTAGCGCCGAGAATTGCAGAGATTCCTATGTCAGTCAGTAGTCCATTCGTAAATTTTAATCAGGGTCTGTAAACCTTTTTGAATATTTTTTCGAAAAGGATCATGCAAAATTTAATGGTGTTTCTGTTAAAAAAAACTTCCGGCTTCACCATCAATCCAGGTATGGTTGAACCAAGGTTGGTGTGGGGAATAATGTGTCGCCCTAAATAAAAGGTCTTTCAACAAGGACATAACAATTTTG
The DNA here is from genome assembly GCA_964034945.1 of Chrysopilus asiliformis. Classification (NCBI taxonomy): domain Eukaryota; kingdom Metazoa; phylum Arthropoda; class Insecta; order Diptera; family Rhagionidae; genus Chrysopilus; species Chrysopilus asiliformis. Next base: position 94,085,455 of record OZ035960.1, on the reverse strand, counting down.
TATTTTAATAAAAACGCACCCTAAAACTTTTTTATGATCTAGCAATGCTAAAACGTCAGTCAAGGTTTACATTTTTATCATGGTGAAGTTCACGAACGAGCAAAGTTTGGAAATTATTAAAACTTACTACCGAAATTCTGAGTGGGTGGTCGCAATCGTGTAATCTCGAGAAATGGTCCGGTCGAATGGCCACCTCGCTCATGAGATTTAACGCCGTTTGATTTCTTTTTATGGGGTTATGTTAAGTCGTTGGTTTATGCCAACAAGCCAACAACGTTAGAGGAGCTCAGGAACAATATCGAACGTGAAATTGCCAACGTTCCGGCCGATATGTGTGGAAGAGTGGTGGAAAATTGGCTCCAAAGAATCAATCAGCAAACTTGCTCGCGGTGGTCATTAGTGCTGTGACATCGACATCGATGTTTTGAAAACATCGATGTTTTCTCCAAAACATCGATGTTTTTACCATCGATGTTTTCTTTCCGATGTTTTTATAACATCGATGTTTTGTGTCCGATGTTTTGTGTTCGATGTATAGCCCTTTCAGACCCACTGTATGCGATTGTGTTAGGTGACGTAATACGTTTATATTTCGGCTCAGACTCAAAATTTCGCTCAAAATCCCAAAAGCAGTGATCGTGTTACCTTTTGTGGAGAGCTTCTATCCCTATCAGACCCAAATTTTTTTTTTTAAATTTTTTTTGTTATTCTGGTATTGAAATATAATAGTATAGCAATTTTTTGTAGCAATCGGAAGAAAAAAATTTTTGGGTCTGAAAGGGATAGAAATACTCGCTGCAATTGCATACCACGGTTTGTATGTGTAATAATTTTGTTTGGACTTTCCAGATGCACACGCACAGTCCTTCAGTTTATGGGATGACCACCACAAAATGGTAGAAGAGACCTGGAAGTCAAAAAAACGCGTCAGGGGTATTGATTACTTGTTGGACGAGAGTGACATGACAATGCCATCGGTGTTATCATTATACTTGAAGAGTCCTGTAGCCAGACTAAACGAATCTCCATTAAATGCTTGGTGCAAATCCGCTAACAAAAATTGTCCTTTATTAAAAATCGCAAAAAAATATTTGTCGGTAATGGCTACTTCGGTCCCATCTGAAAGGCTTTTTTCAGCTACAGGAAATATTGTCAGTACTAAAAGAAGTTGCCTTTCAGGGGACCATATAGACAAACTTCTATTTCTACACAGTGTAGATAATAAATATTGGGGATTGGATTAGTTTGAGGCAATTGTTTTTTTGCTAATAGTTAACATATTTAATAAAGAGCCTTTTTTTTCTTTAAAATGACTTTTATTAACCCACTTTTAAAAGTTCTTTATTTATTGAAAAAACATCGATGTTGCAAAAACATCGATGTTGCAAAAACATCGATGTTTTTGGTTCGATGTTTTTGTGGCATCGATGTTTTCATTTTTAAAACATCGATGTTGCAAACATCGATGTTTTCTTTCGATGTCACAGCACTAGTGGTCATATGAACGACATCGAACATCGAATTTCATACTTAAATGTAACATGTCCACTACACCTGGAATAAATTTCAGCCCGATATCTCAATTATTCTGTGTTTTATTTAAATACAAAATTGTTATGTTCTTGTTGAAAGACCCGATATTTAGAAAGCCATTAGTGTAGCTGAAAACATTATTGAAAAAAGTTGTATGAAGTAAAGACAAAAAAACGAAAATGCAATAAAAATTTTGGTATGAATTCTCTATTAAAATTTTACAGTCTAATGTTTTATAAATTGGGAGATAGAGAGATAAAGAAAGAGAGCGAGAGAGAGAGAGAGAGAGAGAGTGAATTAAAAAAAATATCATGATATTGTTTGAGCAAATCCGCCGCAGGGATTTTTTTTGCAAGAGTGCGATTTAACTTAAAATTGTTAAAGAGAAATGCGCATCAGGTAAAATTTTTTTACGGATATTGGATCAGAATCAAATATCTTCTCAAATCGAAGGTTACACAGTTTTCAACGAAGTGCAATTTTTGGTTTAGCTTTTTTCCACTTTATTTCGAGGGGGCAAAATTTCGAGAGAGCAATGCTTAGGTATTAAAAATAGTTCTTTAAATTTTCAGATATGTCCAAAACTACACTCAGAAAAATGTCCAGGTCAACTTTTTGTCAGGTTAACTCTGACCTTACAGAGGTGTCTGTAAGCCAGCTAGCGGTCAGAGTTAACATATCTAATGTCAACTCGTGCAGCTCCCAATGCCCTACTTCACCTGCTGGTGGCTTAATTTCAGAATTTCTCCGACCACAGGTCAACTCAGTTTTACTTGCCCACATGCAGGCGAACGCGCGCCTGCACAAGGCCAATTACGCCGTATGTAGGTCGTCGAGTTAGCCTCCATTTTTCTGAGTGTAGTTGAGCTAGAGCCATGAAATTTTACAGGCGTGTTTGGTCCTGGAATAGGGTATCAACTTTTCTTGGAAATTCGTAAACCAGAAGTAACCAAAATGGCGGCTTTTTTAAAATCGCAATTTCGTTTATTGTTATTTACTCCGAAACTATGCGTTTTTTAGTTGTCTCGCTTTTATTTCTGATACGCAGCGACCAAAAAATTATTTTTTCCCCTTTTTAGCACATTTTTTAATTGTTTGAATTTTTTTTTTTTTTCAATATCATATCACACGGAAACGTTTTGAAAGCTCTGTCGATCTGAATTATTTGAGTGATAAATCTGTTCATGCCGTAAAACGGCAGTCAAGTTCAAATCTTGAATGTCTCTCTGAATTCCGTGCTGAGTTTCAAATAATTTCGGTTGATCATCGGGTGGCTGCATTGTGTCTTATTCATCACTGTAATCAAATCATTTACACAATTTAATTCCCTGTAATTCATTGGGCCCAGTCCCAACATCACCACTATCGCCATTAGTTCTACCTTTGCTACCGAACGGTTCGGATTAGAGATCGTAATTCGCTCTCAGATAAAGATAAAACTCATTCGCTATAATTTATCTGATGAATTGCTAATTTGATCATTAGATTTGAATGTAAAGGAAATCGTGTGTGATAAACGACGTTGTTACGATTTTCGATTGAATGGGATATAGGATTCTTCCTGTTTCAAAGATCGTCTCAATTAAGCTGGATCAAGTGTTAAAGTGCCTTAAGACGAACCGTAATTGTGCCACCGTTACTATTGGGATTTTAGATAATCTCACGATTGTCGAGAAATTTTCTCGATTCAGTTGGCGTTGTGTAACGAAATTCCCAAAGGAAACGGAAATCGTTCAATCTAATAGTAAAATTATCATAGAATCCTATCAAAATGACAACAGTTGAGGATATTATCGGTCATATGCAAAGATTCTCATGGCCAGATTACTTAGTCTTCATATCAATGCTGCTATTGTGCATTTTTATTGGAATCTATTTTGGTTTTATGAAGAAGTCCCTCACCGAGTCCGAATATTTAGTGGGTGGACGAAATATGATGGTGTTCCCTATTGCATTGTCATTAGTCGCTAGGTATAAAAAAAACCTGCTAAAAACGAATTTTATTTGTTTGTGAATGTGCAAGAAGTGATTATGAAATTATTTAAATTTATCTATGAATGAAAATTCTTATAGTGATGAAAATTATTTTCGTTTTAAAGTTTTATATCTGGGATAACGTTGCTTGGATTACCAACGGAAGTTTATTCATATGGAATACAATATCTTTATGTATCCGGCGGTGTCATCCTTATGGGATTCATCATGGGATTTATTTATCTTCCAGTATTTCACAAATTGTGCATCACTTCAACTTATGAGGTTCGAATTTTTCTCTAATTACTCATGACTGTTGGAATAATTAAAATGTGTAATAAAAGTAGTGGAATTTAATTGCAAAAATCAAAAAAACTGTATGTGAACTACTCAATAACTCGCTTTTTAACTTCTCTTTTCTTTCTTTTTTTTCTTTTTAACAGCCTGTGTTACTCAAAAACCGCATCCTTCGCTGTTGATATTTAGCGAACCTTATAAATGTTTCAATATTGTACACGAATTGCAATCGATAAAATTAACAGATGCAGTCGCGAATTACATTTTTTCAATCCAAGCTTAGTTCATAATAAAAATATAATAATAGTTGAGCAAAATTTCTTTTGCTTGAAATTTATATATTGTGTACAAAAAAGAACTTTAATTGACTTTACAAATTGAATTGATTTACAATCAACGGAAATTTTGTTTTAAAAAATCCGCTAAGCACTTAATAAAGACGACTGCAATAACTATTTAAGACGTAAATGCAAGTGAAAAGTGTATTCTTAGGAACCGCTTCTATTTTTGCTACACTGAAAGATCAATCAATCTTAATGCGCTTGTTTTTAATTCCAGTTTTTTAGTTTTTAATACTTTCACAGCAAATTCAACTTATTACATTTAGTCAAAAGCTTCAATATTAGACATTCTTCTGAATAAAGCTGTTAAACACATTGAAGTTTCTCAATTTGAAGGTTTGAAACAGGTGTAAAATCAAAATCAACCACACCAAATCGAATATGTCTTTTTATAATTTTTTTTCGTGCACTAAAACTCGACAAAGTGGAATTTTGGCTTCCTGAAGTCAAGATTGCCCAGAAAAATTTTCTCCGCTACAGCAACTTTGATTTTACGTGATGTCAGGTGTAACATTTGCATAGTGTATCTACTAGGGCTGTTGAGTACCCTGTTCCGATTCGAAATTTGGATCATTTTTTGAAAAATATTTCAAAAAAAGTGATATTTACAATCTTTAAAAAACTTAACTCGGTTCTTGGACTCGGAACCGGGTACCCGTTTTTCGCGGATTGAATTTGATATTTGAATTTTTCAGGGTTGATTTTGAAGTATTTCCGAAGAAATTCAAGAAGTAGATCAAGATGAATTTATTGAATTTAGTTTTTTTCGTGTCAGTCAACTTGTGGCAACATAATTTTAAACGGCAAGAAGGTAGAGAACTTTCATATCTTTAGTTCTTTCTTTAAATGTTGTTTACGAAAAACCGTTAATTTTCAAACAATTCGCAAAAATCTATTTTTTTAACTTTTAATGGAAATATCTCAAATACGGTAAAAGATAGCGGATGACTGCAAAAGACAAAATTGTGGTAAACATTGTTGCAAATTATCTTCAATTTATCTCAATAAATGAACCATCAAAAACTGATTTTTTTTAAATCACGGTACACAGAAAAAAACGATTCGAAATCTCATACAATGTGAATTGTATGAGCACAAATTATTAAACTCTATACAATAACAAACATTTAATTAAACGACATTACTGTTTAAATTAATTGATATACCAAAGTGTGATTTATTGATGGTGAACATGTTTTTTTTTGCGTGAATACGGGACAGGTTACCAGTGTGAACTCATACTTTTGCATTTTTGTGAGGTTAAAAGAAAAAAAAGTTGATGTCTTCAGCCGCCATATTTCCCATTGACATTTGATGGAAACGATTTCGTTTCGAGAATTAAATTTCTTATTTCAGGCGAATGACTGAAGGATATTGCATAAAAAATAGATAGGAGACATTTTTGAAACAGCACAATTTTATTGGCATCAAAATTTCATTGCAAAAGAAAAAATAAATTTGACCGGTAAAATAAAATTAAAGAAATTTTTCATTAAAAACTAAATAATTTGATGGCCCATTAAAATCTGTTTAAATTTCAGATCCAATATTGTCGAAAAATTTTCATGGCAACTAAAATCACGACATGCAATCGGAAGAAAAGTCCATTATCAAATAATACTCCACAAAAAGTTTCCATTAATTTATCGCCATTAGATTTTTCTCGTTCGTTTCTGTTTACGTTTTTATTTGTTCATCTCTGTTCGCTTACTTCGAATGCTTACTCTGTTCGCATTCGAGGGAGAAAGAAAACGCCGCATATTTGCTAAATTGTATGATTAACAAAATATATTTTGTGTTTTCTTTAATTTAAATTTGTGAACTCTAAAGAATATGGCTGGGAACATCATAAAATGTTTTGTATGACCAATAATCATACAATAGATTCAATAAACTCAAACATTTCTTTTGCTGAGATCAACTAATCATTTTTTTCTGTGTATATCTCGATACCGGTTGCAGATATAGGATTCTAGTTAAAGACAAAAGTGTAGAAAATTTTACTGTCTTCAACTTTTCGTCATATATAAGACTAAACAGCAAAAAACGAAATTGTGACTTTTGAAAGGCCGCCATTTTGGTTACTTCCGATTAACGTATTTCCGCCAAAATTTGATAGGATCGTCCCATTGCGAACATGCCTGTAAATTTTATGACTAGCTTAGCGTGACCTTTTTTTTGGAGCCAATGGGGGATAAAGGGGGATAAAAAATAAAAATGAAAAAAATTGTATCAATAAATCAAAATATTGATTTTTTATTTATGTTTTTCAATTTCAAGCACAAACTGATGATGAACTTGTCGATTCATTGTATTTTTCTTGAGAAGAGATTTGTTTCAACATATCTTTGTCCTTTTTCAAATAATCGAAAAACTCCAAACAGCTGAGATTGATATTGTTTTTGGTAGCTGTATGAAAAATCGACTATTCTCGCTCGATTTTGAGGAGCAAGGTTCTTGATTTTTTACCAGTGGCAATACTAGATTACTTTTCCTTACCTCTGGTAAGAAAAGCATATAACCGGTAAAAAAAAAAGCAAAATAGATGCATGTGATTGGCTGAGAACGTTGTTTTTTACCAGTTGTACACTTTTCTTACCGGAAGTAAGGAAAAGTAATCTAGTGTTGCCACTGGTTAAAAAAACAAGAACTTTGGTCCCCAAAATCGAGCGAGAAAAGTCGATTTTTTCATGCGGCTACAAAAAAAATAAATCTTGGAAAAAAGTGGATTTTTCAAGGGGATGTGGGGATAGCCAAGTCCGAAAAGGTGATAATCCCCCTCAAAGGGGGATAAATGGTCACGCTACTCTAGCTCTATTCGTTTTTGAGAAATTTTGTACACAGACTAACACCGCGTCTTGATTTGGGATTTTTCATCGCAGAGATTTTTGATTGACCAATCAGAGCTCGAGTTGACGGCGATAAAAAATCCCAGAGATAAATTTCAAGAAATCTTGCAATTGCAAAATTTCTTGGAATTTCCCAATTCAAGATGGCGGAATCTAAATTCTCCCGACAAGTAGTTGGGAAAATAACTAATTTTGATACGATACAAAAAGCTTTGGAAGAGAATATATAACATTAAGAGGTGTTTCTTTTCGTCTGTTCTTCGGTTTCAGCCTTTTCAATTTCACGTATTGCATTATGTAATTGCGAAAGCGGCGACTAGGTGTTTTCTTTTCATCGCCATTTTGAGTACTAAAATTTCAAGAGATTTTCAGCCCAGCTGTCAAAAAAATCTCATTGTGGTGAGATATTTCTTGGGATGAAAAATTGTTAATCAAGACGCGGTGTAACAGACAGAAGACATTTTTGTAATAATGCTCCAATCGACTCAGGAGCAGAGCCGTATTAACAAGTTTGAGCGCCCTGGGCTAAATAAAATTTTGCACCCTTACATAGTTTTATTGTAAAAATTCAATTTTATTTTTTAAAATATTCTTTAATTCAAAACACAGTACTAACTTAAATTACAGATATAATAAAGAAAATTAAAAAAAAAGCAATCAAAATTTCATCGCCTCGGATCGATGGCGCCCCTGGGCTGTAGCCCAATTAGCCCTATGGTTAATTGGGCCTTGCTCAGGAGTGCTCGAAAAATGTTTTTTAGGCGAAATTACAATAGGAAGTCCAAATTTTTCATACTTCGTATAAGAAAGTAATAATGAAAACAAACAACATAAAAACAAATTACCAAAAACTTTGATTTTCAAAAGTGGATTAATTACAAATTTTGCATCCTACACGAATAATTTTTGTAGACCTCTGATATAAAAAAAATTCTTGTTATTTCACAATATTTTTGGGCTACGAAAATTTGAGTAGGTACTTTTTTGAGGGATCCGGAGAAAGAGCAAGTTTAAGTTCAATGGAAAATCCAAAAAAAAGTCTCTATACCAAGCCCTCTAATTTGAAATTTTTTTTAAATTTCTATCCCGAAACCTAGTACTATATTCGCAAAAAACTATCCACCAAGAACAATTAGAGAAAATATATACCCGGTCATATCAAAGGTTTTGGCATATTTTATAGTAATTTCATTATGTCACCTAACTAAATTTTGATTTAAAAAAAACTCGCAATTTTAATTTTACAAATACCGCGGATTATTCATAAAAATTCTGTACATCGAAATTTGATTAAACATTTTCAATTCAAGCATAAAAACGTTTTCTAACATATTTAATTCCGCAGTTAAATTATTTATTTTTCAAATATCAAATACCCAATCGAACGTAAAATTAATTCATTTCTGTAATATTTAGTTGTAAATAAATTAGATTTACTAAGAAATTAATCTAAAAAATCACCCTTTCAACTCGATCATCATCTGGAATGAATTATGAATATTTTGTCAATTGCAAATATGCATTTAATGGGAAAGCCCGATATTATGACCAATTGGAAACTTTTGGACGTGGTCAATGAGTTCAGTGTTTTTGTTTTCAATACAAAAAGAGTCTATAATATCACTTAATAGCTTTCAATAAAATTACTTCACTCAAATTTATCAAAAGAAAGATTTAGCCTGTACTGACTGCTCGTTAATCGTAATGCAATGACATAAAAATAAACAAAAATCTATTAAAAGTCTGATGGGAAATATGCAAATGAAATGCATTACACATGAAATACATATGAATGTAAAACGGAAATTATTGCCAAATTCCTATGCCAGTAACTAATTAGTCTAGAGAATACAGTTGTATTTTAGTTAGGTACATTATATTAAAATGTGTATATCAAACGATCTATCATGTGGCATTATACTCGTATTTAAATAAATTCTTAAGTATAGTCTATAATACTCGTATAATTGATTAGGTGGCTATAAAATAATGTAGTTTCATTTCATTACATTGAATTTGGTCAAGTTCAAGTTTAAGTGTAAGTGACGATTCGATGCTATGCATTTCATCTTGAAGAATTTTAAGAAACATCTAATATACTATAGGATTATATGGTCTTGGGATTCCGAATGATATAAAATTGTCGTGATTCTTGGAATGGTGCAACATTTCTGCTCTAGTAGCTTTTGTTTTTTATTAACTATTGATTAATTGAATTTTACATCAACTTTTGTTCAATTTTCAAAAGATATTGACTCTTCCTTCCTTATTCCAAATATTTGGGTTTCTTCCAAAGATAGCTGCTCTAAAAAAGTTAAAACCCGACTACGTTAAAAAACGTAGAAAGTACGTTAAAAAAGTAGTGTCAATAACTCAAAAATGTTGTAAGTCGAGTTAAGATATAGTTTTGCATGGAGGCGTCGAAGTGTTTGATTGAAACTGCAAAGGATTTGTTTAACACTTTTAATGCAGATGGAGAAAAATATTATTAAATCACTGTAGTCGGGGACCTGTACAAAAGTCTATAAAAATGACCTTTCTCGTATCGAAATACTAAATTTTTTAGAATATATGCGAGAAAGGAGAATTTTCGAGAAACTGTCTCAATGAGAGTACGGGAATTCACACTACGGTGATCTAAAATCGTGTAACCTGATTGACTAACTGACTCATCAACGCCCAGCCCAAACCCCTGTAGCTAGAGACTTGAAACTTTCACAGTATGTCCCAACCATCGCGTAGACGCTCACTAAGGCGGGGTTTTCCGAAATTTTACCCCTACGGGGGGGTAAAGGGGGTTTGTGTGTTTTTAAACCGTGATTTTCGCCATGAATCCTGAAAGGATCCTGAAAGGAAAGTTTCCCTCGGGGGTTTTCGGGGTCGCTGATCACGAATCCGGTGTTACAATTTCAAAAATCCTAACGAAAGGTCCTGTAAGGATAAATGTGAATATCTTTCCCGTTTTTGCCGGGCATTAGGGGGTTGGAGAGCCCTAATTGGCATTAGGGGGTCGGAGAGCCCTGCAAGGATAACATTTTTCTCAAAAGTTTTTAAGTTGTTTCCGGTTTTCTTCGTATTTTAAAACTTATACAAAAAACTCAACCCGGCAACAACGGTTATGCAAGCTGAACTATATTTTTCTCCATCTACATGAAAAGTTTCACACAAATCCTTTGCAGTCTCAATAACGCTTTTAAATCGTAGTCCGGTTTAAATTTACTTTTTTGTCTCAAATTTTTTAGTTCGAATTTTTCCAAATGATGATAATTTATTTTCATGACGACCAGCGGCCACCATTTTATATTTTTCAGATCCTCAGAAAGTCTATGTTACTCCCAAGACTATTACGATTCCAAGGACACCTAAAGCCCAATACAGACTAACGATTGCCTATGGCATCAGAAACATTCTGACAAAACATTCTGAGAGAATAATAAATGAAATTTTATTCAAAATATCAACAGAAACATTTTTGTTTTATTTGATCAACCAGTCCTTATAAATATGATTAAATAATTTGTCCAGAAAATATACATTATAGTAAATTAATTGTGTTTATTTAAATTTCAGTACCTGGAAATTCGCTTCGATCGTCGATTGCGGATGTTTGGCTCAATCATGTTTATGATTATGAATGTAAGTAAACAATAAAAATCTTAAAAATAATTTAAAATTTAACAATATTGGAAATACAGTATTCCAAATACAATAAAATCACAATTTATTTATTAACGCCTCGGGTTATTTACGATTCAATTTTTAATTAACCTTCAAGAACGGATTAAATTCAAAAATCAAGATTCCATTATAATACATGCAAATATTCCGAAATTTCAGGTAATTAAAAAAAATTCCTCTTTAAAGGTAAAATTTTTTTTTATGTTTTTTGAAAAAAAAAACTGACTAATCGTACAGACGCTGTACGACTTTTTTTTCGTAACAAATGCTGCACGATGATACCAAAATTGTACCTCTTATTAAATCGACCTACTGGATGAACTTTTGAAATGGTACCACTAAAAAAATTAAACATATTTTACATGGTAAAAATATTTACGTAAAAATATTTGCTATTTTTCAGTTTTCTTAAAAATTAATTTTTTGAGTGCAAAAGTACAAATTTTTTAATTTTAAATTTATTTTTAATCTTTTTTTCCAAAAAAAAATATACAATTTTGTTTGTATTGCAGCAGAATTTCTTGTTGGAAATTCCCTTTGCATTTTTTTTGTTTTTGACTTTATTTTACTGCAAATTAGTGGTATTCACGCAAAATTGTAAGTCAGCTAATAGTTGCAAAATAATACAAATATGACCTTTTGCCTGCGGCGCAAAACGTTGCTTTTTGATCTCTTACAAATTTATTATTGTGATTTTCAAACATAATCTTATAATTCTTAAAAATTATATTTTTGCGATACAGTTTTCGCCAACATTTTGTATACAATGATTAAGGGGGTACGCGGGAAAAATCTACCTCGCTAAGGGGTACGTCAGCAAAAAATGTTGGGAAACACTGATTTAGATCATAAAATAATCTAAAAAATATCAAAATTTTTACAAACTTAATGTTTTTTTTTAATATTTTTTATGGTTTTATTTTCCAGATAGGCTATTTACCAATTGTGATTTACGTTCCAGCCCTGGCATTCAATCAAGGTATAGCAACTTTCTCGAGCTTTCTTGTAAAAGCGGCCTTTTAAAAAAAACCAATTAATTTTTTTTATATTTTCTTATGAATTACAGTAACTGGAATGAATGTCCACATAATTACGCCAATTGTGTGTGTTGTCTGTGTCTTCTATACATGTGTGGTAAGAAAAATCCCACGAAAATTCAAAAAAATGTGGGTTTTTTTCCTCAAACAGTTCAAATACTTTGATATTTTTACTAACATTTTTTAACTCTTTAAATACGACGGTAAAATGAAAAATTACGACTGTGACAAGATAAACCACCGAAATTACCAAAAAAACGGGCCTAGGAGGAAGAAAAATTTGTCAAAAATCAAATTTTTCTTACCAGGTCCATAAATAGTTTTAATTTTTGCTTTTATCCAAAAGTTTTTGACCGTGAAATAAAAAAAATTTAAAATTAAGAAAACTTTTTTTATACTTGTAAAATTTTTTAAAATTGAAAACTCTGAGATGGTTTCCAAGCACTTTAAAAATGCAATATAGATAGAATTTAATTTAAGGGTGGACTTAAAGCTGTTGTATGGACAGATGTTGTGCAAACGTTTTCCATGTTTGGAGCTCTAATATTGGTGGCAATCAAAGGAAGTATCGATCTTGGAGGATCGTCGGTAGTTTTTCAAAATGCTTGGGACACTGGCCGGATAGAGGCTCCTGAGTAATTCAATTTAAATCTGAAGATTTTTAATTTTATTAATTTCTGTGATATATTTTTAGTTTCAACGTTAATCCAACAGTACGTCATACAATTTGGTCCCAGGTGATCGGTGGACTCGTCTATTGGCTTCAAACAAATGCCGTTAGCCAAAATATGATTCAAAGATATTTAGCTTTGCCTACATTAAAAGCTGGTAAAATTTGTGATAAAAACTGGAACGTAGAATTCAATGCGAATTCAAGATTTTTTTTTTGCAATTTCTAATAGGACGACAGGCTCTTTGGATATTTGTATCTGGAGTTATCGTTTTGATGTTATTATGTAGCTATAACGGTTTACTTATTTATGCTACTTACAAACACTGCGATCCACTTACCACAAAGGTAATGAAATATCATTTAATTATCCCGAGTTCAAATAAAAGTTAGCAATTTTTTACGTGATTTTTTCTGGTTGTTTCATAAACCCCCTTTTCTCCACATCTTTCTTACCCTTCATCCGCCATCTCCTGAACCATTACAATCTTCTTAAAAATGTTTTTGCCATTGGATACAGAATTTTTTGCTAAAATATTTTTCCCATTCATGCTTCCCTCTTACTCTTATTTTTCTTCATCTACTTAACGTGTTAAAAATGGATCAATATGAACATCTGTTTTAAAAAATGTAACCTAATTTTTTTATTAGCTCGCTCGAGCAAGAGATCAACTACTGCCATTGTTCGTGATGGACATTCTACACGATTTGCCAGGACTATCAGGATTATTTATAGCCGGAGTTTTTAGCGCTGCTCTAAGTTCCCTATCAACATGTCTGAATTCAATGTCCGCTGTTGTCCTGGAAGATTTCTTCAAACCATTTGTGAAACGGCCACTTTCAGAAACTGCAATCGATTGGATTATGCGGTCAGTGGTAGTCGTTGTTGGTGTACTTTGCGTTGCATTAGTTTTCGTTGTTGAAAAAATGGGAACCGTTCTGCAGTTGACGATGAGCTTGGAAGCGATAACCAATGGCCCACTTCTAGGTATCTTTACTATGGGAATCCTTATACCATGGATTAACGGAAATGTAAAATATTCAATAAGCAATTCAATTAAATTTTTTAAAAAAAAAACACTACATTAAAATTTTACCAATTCGCGTGGTTAAATTTTAATTTATTCTAATAATTTTTCAGAGTGCATTAATTGGTGGAATCACTGGTGTTATTGTCATGTCTTGGATTAGTTTAAACGCACAGTGGGCAATTGCTTCGGGGGCTCTGCAATTCGAACATAAACCGATGTCTGTTGATCAATGCGAATACAGTTTTGAACAAGTCGCTGAAATTACTAATTCAACAGAAATTGCGCAGCTAGCAAGGTATGACTCAAAAATTCGCCAAAAGTTTTCTAATTGTTTTGAAGTTTTTTTAAATTACAAAATAATTTGAAATTTATTTACAGTGGTATATTTCCACTGTATCGAATTTCCTATATGTGGTACACAGCTCTAGGAGCTGTAGTGGCAATTTTGGTAGCTGGAATTTGCACGTGTATTTTTGGTGGCAACAATCCCAGAAACATCGACCCATCTCTACTTTCACCAGTAATTCGACAGAGAATCTCATTTAACTCTGATTTAAAGCAGAGCGTAAGTATTTCCAATTCAATTTCATTGAAAAATTAAAATTCTATAGTCCTTAGCTACTTACAACCCGCATTGAATTTAATATTTTTTTTTGAAAAAACTATAAATAATAAATACTCAAAAATTGAAAAAAAAACTGCATTTAGCAAAACATTAAACTAGTGGAATTTAACTGTGGCAAATGTTTGCGCCAATATTGGTTTATGTCACATTTTTTTTAATGTACTACACTGGGAGTTAATAGCTTTATCCAAAAGTTTTAAGATAATTTTAAAGTTCGCTTAACGCTTTCGGCACGCGTGGTACATATATGTACCAACAAAATTTCAAACATTGCTAAAAACTAGAAAATGCATGCTAAATGGTTTCTATTTATACCAGAACGTTTCTAAAACTCTTCTTTACGCAAAATTACTGTAATTACCGTTTTTTTTCTTGCTTTCTTGTCTCATATTGTCCAGTTTTGTGAAGGAAGTCGACTGAACAACAGCATGTCAAATGGCACGAGTGGTACAAATGAGTACCACTTAACATCCCGATTGGTACATTTGTGTACCACCTTCCACCATGTAACCCCTTTACGAAAGATCAAGATCTTTGCGCGGATAGTATCTATAGCGGCTAATAAACATATGGAACATTTAAATTCGAGTCCTACTCGGCTACACGAATTTCGTACCGAAAGGGTTAAATAAAATTAGTGTGTAAATTTTTATACTTAAAATTGTTTTGAAATTATATTAGCAATATTTGCAGGATATTTAATAAAAATTCAGGCCTTTAATATCATATTAGCTTTAATTTTTAAAATGTTAGTTTACATTAGGAATTTTTTTCTTTTACATTTACTCAACAAATTCTCAATGTAAATGTCCCATCATAACTTCATTCCATCGTCCTTTGTAATCAAATTCTGTGATTTTGACACATTCGTGACATTTGCTTTTTCAACTTTTTTTACATTTGGACATCGTGTACCACGGGTGGTACACTAGCGATTTGTTTTCTGGCGGTTGTGCGCCATCGGTGGTACACGGTGCGTGTTTTTATATTACTTCCACAAAAAAACTACCGCACTATTTACTCGCGCGGTTTTAAAAAACTGTACGTGTACCACTGGCAGAGCCGTATTAACAAGTTTGAGCGCCCTGGGCTAAATAAAATTTTGCACCCTTACATAGTTTTATTGTAATAATTCAATTTTATTTTTTAAAATATTCTTTAATTCAAAACTTAAATATATATTTACGCAAAAGAAAATTCAAAAATTTTTATAAATATGTGAATTAAATATTAATTTTTAATTTAAATATTTCTTTTGCGGCAT
Organism: Chrysopilus asiliformis; assembly: GCA_964034945.1. Taxonomy (NCBI): domain Eukaryota; kingdom Metazoa; phylum Arthropoda; class Insecta; order Diptera; family Rhagionidae; genus Chrysopilus; species Chrysopilus asiliformis. Next base: position 94,070,156 of record OZ035960.1, on the reverse strand, counting down.
TTATTGTGGGCAAATTTATCTATAATTTTCTTGTGATCCAGTTTCTCTAGGACATCCGATTCTATTGATAAAATACTTAAATTATTTAATTTGTATTGTCCTATAGATGATCTTAGATGATTTTTTATGCGCTTGAGAGTTGAAAACGACCTTTCTCCACTACAATTTGTACAGGCGATACTTAAATATATTCGTAGAGCTGTTGTTATATTAAGCTTAGTGCACACGATATGATCACTGTTCATATTTATGAACATACCGCATATGTTGCTAATAAGCTTCAAATACTCATATGTTCATACAATATATGAAAGGTGTTCACACGATATGAACATTTTGTCCCAAAGCTTCAAATTTTTAGGTGTGTTCATATGTGCTCAAATGCATTGTGTTCATATTTTTTCTGCGCGTATGAACACTGTTCAGACGATATGAACGTTTTGTTCAAATTACAGATATGAACAATTTTTAAGAACATTTGAGCACACTTTTGAACATTTGTGCTTGAAGGAGCATTCAGGCGGCGGGAGGCGAAGACCAAACTGTTCCATGTATTAAAGTCCATGAACAGAAAAGTTCTAAATTCGAATCGAATTATTTTACCCTGAGTGGGATATGAACCACTGCTCATTGAATCACAAGGCAAGCACTTAGCTGACTGAGCCATCCACGCAGTGATGCTATATCGAGGGGAATTCCCCTTTTTGCGGGGAATTTGAGTATAAAAATTGTTAATAGGGAAAAGGGGAAAACGCTTCAAAACGAGGGGAAACGATTTACAACGAGGGGAAATCTTCGCCTTTCAACTAAATCCGAAATACTTTTAAAAAATTACGGAAAAGTAGAAGTACAAATAATTAAAAACAATTACAATCCAATTCCAAGCTTAGGCAAAGGTAAAGAGTGAAGGAAATGCCCTTATTTATGCATTTGCCACTTTATAATGATCTTATTGCAATTGTAAAGTACACACCAATCTTTTAAATGAAAGCACTTTAAAATGGCTTTGGAATGTACGTTTAACCGATCTTTCAGTGTACTTTTTAACCGCTTTGAAAAAAGCACATCTAAAAGTACCATTTCTCATATTACTAAAAGTAATTGCTTTAAACTACTTTAAAAGACTTTGATGGAAAGTAGTTTCCATGAAAGTTCATTGACACATATTTTTTGTTCGTTTTTCGGATTTCTTAAATATATTTTCAATATAAATATTTTCAATTGCAAATCAGCAGAAGTGCTTTGTTTAAATTATGTAAAAATTAATTAAATCGGTAATTTCTTGGTCATCTTTAAAATTTGGCTTAATGTACTAATTTCGACTAATATTCACAAAAAGATTGCATTGACCAGTGGCAAAAGTGCTCGGAATAAAAAATGGAGTTCCAGTCGCGACTTGAATTCGTTTTTTTCCATTTTTTTGATATTTTTATGTTTTTTCGATTCAAAATATGGAAATAGTTTTTACCGAATTTAAGGAGGACAGGATTATTTTAAGCTCAAAGGCAAAGCAACTACCTTGATTTATACATTTGTGACTTGCTTTATTATCCAATTGTGAATCCCGCCTTCTTTTCATATCTTATTTGACGTTTGGTTAGAGACCCGTGACGTTGTTATTGGGAATTTTGTAAAAGCTTTACAAAATATAATTTTTTTTCCTAATTTGTGCTTTTTTCTCTTAAAAGACTTTAACATGAGTCCAGATGGCAGATGACAATAATTTTTGGTGTTAATAAATTAATTCTTTATTTAAAATTCGTTGTTTTTATAGGGGAAAAACGAGGGGAATTTCGTCATTGAAAAAGGGGAAAAGGGGGAATTTCGTCATTTGGAAAGGGGAATTTCACTAAAGGTACATAGCATCACTGCATCCACGCCACAAATCTAAAACCTACTAGACCCAAATAAAAACCAGAAAACATGAATTTACTTACAAATTTGACTCAAAATTTTACATTTGAGCATGTTGAAAACTTAGCCCATGTTCAAATGTGACAGTGTGTTCATATCTATGATCATACGTCCGAATTTTACAAACTGGGCTCATACGGTCCCAAAATAGTGTTCACACGGTATGAACAGGTCGTGTTCATACGTTTGCTCACGGCATGTTCAAATGTGTTCATATGCCTTGTGTTCATACGTATGAACACAAAAATATGGTGTTCAGACGATATGAACACGTTTGGGACACTTTTTTGCTCAAAAATATGAACAGTGATCATATCGTGTGCACTTAACTTTAGGAAAAGTGCATTCAATTTGCGATTTAATTATTGTTCTTAAAATTTGCTCAGATATAGATAATGCTGTTAAGTTATCGGATATTAAATTTACATGTTTAAAATGTAAACATTCCTCGATTAGACCATATTCAAGATCATCTGGGTAATCTTTATATAAAATAGTTGCTTTTTCTCGTATCATATTTTTCTCGTGGCAATGCGATCATATGCAGATTTCCGTTTTTTTATTTCGTTCGCTTTCAGTTTATTTATTATGACAGTGCCATCTATTGCAAAAAAAAAACACTAGTCATTTAGAAACTTTAAAAAGGAGAACTGTGTGAATAATTCATGATCCAAAAATACAAGGTATGCTCAATCGGTAATAACAGCTGCCATAACGACGAGAGAATTTTACATACATGGTTTATATGGATGAGAAAAAAATATAACATTGAACACAGTACTAACTTAAATTACAGATACGCTAAATATAAAGAAAATTAAAAAAAAGCAATCAAAATTTCATCGCCTCGGATCGATGGCGCCCCTGGGTTGTATGGCGCCTGGGTTGTATGGGTTGTATGGCGCCCCTGGGCTGTAGCCCAATTAGCCCTATGGTTAATTGGGCCTTGACCACTGGTGGTACGCGATGTCCCGAACGTGTTAATATCCCAAAAAAAAAATTTTCACCAGAACTTTTGCTTACATACCAAATTTCAGTGAAAAAATTTAATGTACTTGTAAATAACGAATTTTCATAAGTACAAATTCTACACCCAAATATTTCAAAATATTTACTTTAATTGGTTTGGATTTTTTTCTTCCGTTTGTGTTTATTTCTGTGACATTTTTGGTAGGAAATGTTAAAATTTATCCCCAAAAACGTAAAAATCGATAACTAGAAATAGATAACTAAATTATTTGCTCCAACTTTCTCACTTGTGCATCTCAGAAGATTTTTTTAAACCTTTTTTATGCCGAATTAAGTTTTCAACTATATAAACAGAAACACCTATACTTTCAATTTTTAGTTACATGTGTAAGGATTTCCAGTTCTTGGATTATCGACTATAGAATTTTTCATACTTAAATATGACTAAACGATCGCCAATTTATTATTTTTTTTTTTAAATTATTAAATGTTTAACGTTTGTGTTTACAGAATGGAATCAACAGTCCAAACATTCCAAAGGATGGCTTTCAAAATGAGTCAGTACTGTAATTATTTTCGTCAAGTGATAAATAGAATTATATTTAATCAAATAACTATTCATAATTGTTTACTACAGTTGAAATGACTTTTTTGTTGTTAAAATAGATCGGTTACTGCAGGATAACATATTGTTAAAAAATTATTTACAAAACTAATATTAAATATTTTAAACTTGTTTGTCTTTTAATCGAAAACTTTTCGCGCTGACCATAAAATACGTCACACGTTTAAGAATGCCTTGGTAGTGTTAGGGCGGTATTCAAAAAAATTGCCAAAAAAAGGCTGTGGGTACATAAGCGTTAAGATTAGCGTGACCTTTTTTTCTGGTCAACTCCTTTACTGAAAAAATCGCCTTTGCGGCCGGTAGTATTTCAGAAACTGGCAACATTAAGGCAAGGTGAGGAAGTGGGATAGGAAAATCATCCTCAAAACTAAAATCTCCGTTCTCAGAGTTCCACCTGTCTTGCTCTATTGGCCGCGTTCAGACGTGGTGGAAACTGGTTGACTTCACCAAGTTTCCACTCGATTTTACGGGCCAGACGCTATCGGGTGTATGCGGGGAATTCACCTGCTGGCTAGGCCGGGTGAACTTGGTTGAAAACACATACACACATACAGTTCAATGGTGGGGGTTCACAAAATTTTTCTAGCTACACGCACACATTGACATAGCATGTGTAAATACACTGCAGCGCAAAAGTTGAAAGACACTACGTGAGAACGCAAGCAGGTTTTTTCACCCAGAGTAACTTGGTTGACTTCAACCAGTTTCAACCTCGTCTGAACGCAGCCATTGGCTGCCACACTGAATGTGTTCCATTGTCATTATTGTTTCGGTCGCCTTCGATGCAACACGTCGCACAGAAAAAGGCAGCCACGTATTACTTTCTTTAGAAATGTTCCGTTTCCCAAATATTTCACGCGAGTCTGATTGCTCACAGCTACTGGTTCAAATAGTCTTAATCTGAACACGAGCAATATTTCATCCGTCCTATTTAGGCGGACTATTTCAACCAATCTGAACATGGTCTTTTACGTTGTCGCATTGCTCAATTTTTAAATACAAACCACAAAATTTACACTTTTCCTTTTAAAAAAGTTTTACGTTTGCACAACCAAACCAAAAAAAAATTGGAACAAATAAGTTTTATGCTTTGGTAGAAGGAAAGACGTTTAAATTCAAATTTCTATCTTAAAAAATCGAGCTATGCAGCAACACAACGCATTTATGTTTCTAGTTTGGAGTCGTAGACACAGTTTTTTAAGTAAATAAATAATTACAAACCTTTTTTCATTGTCTAGCTTAAATACAAACGTACGAAAAAATCCTAAAATGAATCTATTTATTTTGTAAAATTTTTCTTGCTTCTTGAATATCAATCAATTATAATTAAATGGTAATCGAATCTTATTCACTATCTTCTTTATCTTTGCGATGTGACTTCTTTTTATCACGACTCTTTCGGTCCCTTTCTCTGTCACGACTTTTTGAGCGGCGTCTTGATCTTTCTCTGCTGCGAGATCGTTCTCGTCTGGAGGTGGATCTTGAATGAAGAAAATGTTTTTTTTTTAAATTTAAATGTTTTGATCGAATTTGGTTGAAAACTATCTTTTTTGACTTAGCGGCCACTACTATTTTGGCTGTTTTCGCGTTCGAGATTTTTATGTGTAAGGATCAAGGTGGAAATGCATAGGAAATGAATCATCAAATCTGTGGCTCTATCACCGAACACGATACGATTGGTTCGAATCTTAAATTCAATGTTGCTGTTAGTGTTTTATACCAACAACAATATTGAATTTACGATTCGAACCAATCGTATCTTGTTTGGTGATAAGGTTTCTGATTCTAGTTTCGATATGTTTGAAATCTGAGCAGAATTGGCCCACCAAAGAAATTTAATACCCTGCGACTAAAAAGCTTACCAGTTGGTGTACCACGAAATAAAAACAAAGCCACGGCTAAGCATATTGACGTAAAAGCACAAAACACAATTCGATTTTCTGAAATTCAGCTCTAAAAAAAATTACCTTTCCTTATCCCGCTCACGATGTCGTTCCGCCCTTCTACGTTCTCTGTCCCTCGATGCTGTTGGCGATTCCTCTCGGCTACCAGCCACAGATGCACGTTCAGATTCCTACAAATAAAACATTTCAATATATTTTTAATCTTTGTTAACGAAAATTGTTTCATTAAAACTAACCTCTGATTTCCCCCTCTCACGACTTCTACGATCTGAATCTCTTTCTCGATCCCGATCTCTGTCTCTTTCCCAGTCCCTATCACGTTCTCTGTCTCCCCAATCTCCTTCACGATCTCTTCTTTCGCGATCACGGTCTCTGTCACGATCACGATCCCGATCACGCTCCTTTCCTGGATGCATCATTCGACTCGGTGGACCCATTCCCATGCCTAGAGATTATTTTTTAATTAAGAAAATTCTTTAGAAAATCTAATTGACTAAGAAATGATTCGAAGTACGAAATGTAAAGCGTGTAAAATATAAAGAATGTGCGCATTTGATCAAACAAGCGTTATTAATGGCCACGAAAAAAGACGTGCAACTACTTTTGCATTACCTATTTTGGGTTTACCTGGCCCCATTCCCATATGCGGCGGCCCCATACCCATTGGCGGTGGCCCCATAGGCGGCCTCATGCCCATTGGATGGGGCATTCCCATCGGTGGTGGTACCATTTGAGGTCCTGGCGTTAACTCCTTGATTCCAGACGGTATCCAATTTGGATTCTCATTCAACCACTGCGAATCCTGTGTCGGTTCGTAGCCATAGTTGTAGGACTCTTGGTCAAAGTATGGCTCCTCGAATGCATTTGAGGGCAGATTTCCACCTGGCCGGCTGTATTCGCGTCGCTCCGCTGTCATAACCTGGATAACATTCTCTTTGGCTGCAATTTTAAAACTTAGTTTTCTGAATGGACAATACAACTCATAAGGATTACCAATAACGTCTATGTTGCCGATCATTTTCCTACCGGGCGGAGGTCCAGCTCGTCTAGGAATGCCAATGATACCTAAAATCATCCACATTTTAATCCCCTTTCACTTCTAAATAAAATCTTCCTTACCGGGTTGTGGCGGCGCAGTGGCACCTACTGCCAGCCCTTGCAGACCAACCCCACTATCGTTCAAACGAATCCTTTTCTGCCGCTCACAATACGACCTCCAAGTGTCCTCATTGAAACCGTAGTTAAAGTAATCCGTGATATCAGCACCCGGCTTTTGCCAAGGCTTCTCATCCAGAGAATCAATACTAAACTCGTGAGCCGGGATACCATTGATTGTTCCCACACTTTCAAATTCCTCAATATTAAACTTTCCCCCCGACGGCTTGCTTTTCTCCTGGGCCACCACCGCAGTGGACGCCAGCAAATTCGATCTCTGTTTAATGTTGTAGGACTGCCCTGATTTTATATCTCCTATGACCACATTTATGTCGTCATCGCTATCGTCCAAATCGAAGTCCCCAGCATCTTTTTCCTTCTCATCGTCCCGGTCCTCCTCCTCCATTTCATCCGCCGGGTCCTCTTCGTCATCCTAACCAAAATTCAAATTACTCCCAAACAATCAAATGTAAATCGCATCGCTTTACCTTGTTTTCCTTTTGATTCGAGTCCGGAGATTGTTGTCGGTCACCAGTTTGGTCCGCTTCACCACCTTCGTCCTGTTCCTCGGGCTCCGAAGTCGCGTGTTCCCCGTCAACGATGCTTGATTGAATTTTGTCTTCTTCGTTGGTCGTGGAGTCTGGATTTGAAGTTCCATACAACCAACTGTCTTCGTTTGTGTCATCCGCCATGGTTTTGTCGCCCTATTATTCACAAAATTATGAAAAAACTCAAGAAAATACAGAACAACTTTTGGGCGGCCAATTCCTTTCTGACAGCCGCAAGTTTCTGATGAACGGCAGCACTCAATTTTTATTCTTTGCCCTCAGCCCTGCAAAAGTTGGGGTATTTTTAAGTAGAGGTATTGATAAGTTAGAGTCCAGAAAAACCAACGAAATTTATATAAAAATTACCCATTGGCTTTTTTAGTTTTGCCCAGTGAACAAAAAATGTCTTATTAAGGCATTATAAAGGCATTATCTTAATGCATTACCTTTACCTTATTGTTGCCTTATTTTTGTATAGGCCATTTCCGCGTATATAAGGCCTTACAACTAAAGCCCATATCAGAATGCAGCAGCGCTTTCGTGGCAGCGGGCAGCAAAAGTTTCCCATTGGCTAAGAGCAAAATTATGACGTACTAAAAGCAGCAAAAATTCTCGCTGCTTTTTTAGCGCTATTTCTATTTTTACTGACGCTGCCCGAGCAGTAAATTTTCCATATAGTTCGAATATACGCTATACGCCGTCAGAACGCTAATGCCTTCATTAATTTTATCTAAATCATCAATTACTGTAGACATTTTATGAACGAATAGATAAATTAACAAAAATTTCACGAGAAAATCAAACAAATGAGAACTGTCAAACTGATTTTACTCCGGATTCGTGCTGCTCCATTCCGTGATGGAAGTCAGCAAAACCAATTTTACTGCCAAGGCAGTTTTGCTGCCGCAGCGAATGCTGCTTCATTCTGATATGCGCTTAACGCAACATTAATAGTAGATGTTTTTGCCCCGGTGATGGCGCTGATTGCTTAGATGGTAAAAATTTCTTTATTAAAACGGTCTTTAAGCCTTAATCTATTACTTTTTCTATAAAAATATTTACCGAGTCGTTTAAATTCTCCTGATAGCCAACACAAAACTTCAACAAAAAATAACTTTTTTAGTTCACTTTTCCAACACACGCATAAAAGGCGCGTTTTTCCTGAGATGAACTTCCATCTCATTTTAATTTGGAGGCTTTTATATTATTTGTCTCATGTCTTAAAGACACCTTAGCGATAATGCCTTAATAATTTTTCACTGGGTGGCCAACTTTCTTTTTCGTCCTTCAAAATAGTGCTGTGACATCGAAAGAAAACATCGATGTTTGCAACACCGATGTTTTAAAAATGAAAACATCGATGCCACAAAAACATCGAACCAAAAACATCGATGTTTTTGCAACATCGATGTTTTTTCAATAAATAAAGAACTTTTAAAAGTGGGTTAATAAAAGTCATTTTAAAGAAAAAAAAGGCTCTTTATTAAATATGTTAACTATTAGCAAAAAAACAACTGCCTCAAACTAATCCAATCCCCAATATTTATTATCTACACGGTGTAGAAATAGAAGTTTGTCTATATGGTCCCCTGAAAGGCAACTTCTTTTAGTGCTGACAATATTTCCTGTAGCTGAAAAAAGCCTTTCAGATGGGACCGAAGTAGCCATTACCGAGAAATATTTTTTTGCGATTTTTAATAAAGGACAATTTTTGTTAGCGGATTTGCACCAAGCATTTAATGGAGATTCGTTTAGTCTGGCTACAGGACTCTTCAAGTATAATGATAACACCGATGGCATTGTCATGTCACTCTCGTCCAACAAGTAATCAATACCCCTGACGCGTTTTTTTGACTTCCAGGTCTCTTCTACCATTTTGTGGTGGTCATCCCATAAACTGAAGGACTGTGCGTGTGCATCTGGAAAGTCCAAACAAAATTATTACACATACAAACCGTGGTATGCAATTGCAGCTAGTATTTCTATCCCTTTCAGACCCAAAAATTTTTTTCTTCCGATTGCTACAAAAATTGCTATACTATTATATTTCAATACCAGAATAACAAAAAAAATTTAAAAAAAAATTTTTGGGTCTGAAAGGGATAGAAGCTCTCAACAAAAATTAACACGATCACTGCTTTTGGGATTTTGAGCGAAATTTTGAGTCTGAGCCGAAATATAAACGTATTACGTCACCTAACACAATCGTATACAGTGGGTCTGAAAGGGCTATACATCGAACACAAAACATCGGACACGAAACATCGATGTTATAAAAACATCGGAAAGAAAACATCGATGGTAAAAACATCGATGTTTTGGAGAAAACATCGATGTTTTCAAAACATCGATGTCGATGTCACAGCACTACTTCAAAAGTCCTGTTTTTTTTGTTTTTTTTAGATAGCCCAACAATTTCTAAGTAATAATAGCTTTTATGCTTTTGTGTAGAATGAATGGCTTGAAAGATGCAAATTTTTTTAAACGAGAAGAATCAGTGAAAAATAGGAATTTTAACCTTCATCAGGCTCTTATAAAACCAAAACTATGGTTTTAGTTGGTTTTAGCATAGCCAAATAAAGTTTTGGTATTCTTTTTTTTATTGAAAAAAAGTGTCTGTTAAATTCAATATAAATTGGAGGAGCTCGTCAAATGATATTGAAAGATTCTAGATTTATTAAGGTAGATTCATATCCAATTGAATCGCCCTTCGAAAACTTTGTATCAACTGAGAATCACGTTGTGGCACAAACAAATTCAATCAACTAGGAATCAATAACAGAATTAACATTAGAGCATCTCTTTTAAGCCGGCCATACATTATGAGACTTGTTGTACAACTTGGTTCGGTTGTAGGCAATGTTGCATCGTCTAGTACCGAATTTTAGGTTCGACAAAAATCAAAACCCTGTTAATTTTGCCTCCGCCACAACAAGTTGTATAACATGGTTTTAGAACAAGTCTCATAATGTATGGCCGGCTTAAGGGGGCTATAATGGCCGGCTTAAGGGGGCTATAATGGCCGGCTTAAGGGGGCTATAATGGCCGGCTTAAGGGGGCTATAATGGCCGGCTTAAGGGGGCTATAATGGCCGGTTTCCCACTTGTCCTATTTGCGCTTCGTCAAACGGGTTGATCCATGCCCCCCGCGTTCCCATTGTTCTTGTTTGCTTCGTTCTTCAAAACAATATCTATACACCTCATTTCAATCGGTGTGTGTCACCTAGAAAAATGTTTCTCATTAGGCGATGCGAGACGCTACGTGTTATCGCAAACGTGAAATGGTTTATTTTCAGGATTACTGCGGCACCGTACGTGGAGTATCTTTTGCTCTGGCTGTGTAACCACGCATGCCATTTAAATGTGTGCGTGTGTTTCCCGAACAGAATGAAAATCAAACCGCTTTGTCTTTTATGTGTGCGTGCTTTTGCTCTGTTGCGCTGCCATTTTTCTAGGAGTATTTCCCCGCTAATTCCCGAGAGCGTCTTTTCCTCAAAACCGGTTTTTTTTGCACTCATTTAACGTACCGTCTCGCATGGCCTATTCGCGAGAAATGTCAGTCCACACTTGTTTATGTGTGCGTTTCCTCAAAGTTGCGCCGAGGTTTCGAGCGCCGCATTTCCCCAGTCGTCTCCGATTACCCCTGGCCCGAAAAACTGGAGTAAATCTACACGTTTGAGGACAAAAGGGGAAACCGGTCAATAATGGTAATTTTTATTTACAACGATAATATAAAAATGTAAATAAAATCTAAACACTTTGGAATGTGCCTAATCCATATAGGAACTCTATTAGAATTTGTAGGGAAAATCGGGCTGCAAAACAGAATCATACCTGACTCACTAATTCTTCGATCTTGTTTCCTACTCTTCCGTTGTCCCTTTCTTTCTGTTTTTACTCGAAAATGGGTAAGGCGAATTTCTCGCGATTAATTTTACACATCGGCCGTTATCTGTTTCAATTTATCTGCAAAATTACTAAAATTATTCGAAAGTAGTGCTTGAGTTTCGGATCCATGGACAGAATATTAGATTTTGGGGAAAGGTTCCCCGAAAGTTGATAAAATTTCGTTTTTGGTTTTGACAGCCGACAGCTTCTCTGTGATTGCCGCGGTTGAAATGTGTTTTCAGTAATTTTGCAGATAGAATGCAGTGATGGAGAGTTTTTGTGCTAAATTTGCTAATTTGAGGTGATTTCTGTTTCGAAAAGGTATCAGTCGTGATAACTTCCATAAGAGGCGCGCCACTGGTGGTAAGCGTAAATCGCTCCGGAAGAAGAGGAAGTTCGAGTTAGGACGTCCAGCTGCCAACACAAAAGTGAGTATTAATGCGATTGCAGGGAAATGTGATTTGTTTTGGGATGAAAAATATTTTTGCGTGTCATCTGAATAATTCAGTGATGAGCAAAATAGGCCTTTGCTGAGAACTCCACAAACCCTAACCTCAAACATGTGAGCTCTTCGACTGATGGTTAACTTGTTTTTAATTTCAGCTTGGAGCCCCACGTATTCATCATGTGCGGACTCGTGGTGGTAACCTCAAGTATCGTGCCCTCCGTTTGGATGCTGGCAATTTTTCATGGGCCTCTGAAGGTACATTTTCTCCACTATTATAGAATTAAAAATTCATTTTTTGTGATTTTTAGGATGTGCCCGCAAGACTCGTGTCATTGACGTTGTCTACAACGCGTCAAACAATGAGTTGGTTCGTACCAAGACTTTGGTAAAGAACGCCATCGTCGTAATTGATGCTACCCCCTTCAGACAGTGGTATGAAAGTCATTACATTCTTCCTCTGGGTCGTAAGCGGGACCCCAAACACCAACAGAAGGAGGATGAAAATGATGTCCTCACGAAGAAACGAAGTGAGAAGGCTATGAAGAAATATTTGGCCAGACAGAAATATGCTAAAGTTGAACCCGCGTTGGAGGAACAGTTCTCATCCGGTCGTCTTTTAGGTGAGATTTACAATTCTATTCCATTAGGCGCCGTTTGCACCGACGAAACTTTGCAACTTATGTTCAACTTAAATTATTTAAGTCCCAAAATTTCTACAGTTTAAGTAGGCGAACCGCAACTTAAGTTTTAAGAATAGTACGTGCAAACGGCCCTTAAACTCCATTTGAATTTTTACTGATGATAACAATAAAGCGATCTAACGTCTTTGAGTGAAACTTGTTCTAAGGGAAACTCTGTTGGATGTGACTTGCTTGTCATAGTTACACTGATCCCAATAACTTCACGAAATCTAATTTTTAAATACCAGCTAGATGTCGATATTTAATTAAAATTTTTATTACAGCTTCAGTTTCGTCGAGGCCAGGCCAATGCGGTCGTGCTGATGGTTACATTCTGGAGGGCAAAGAACTGGAATTCTACATGAGAAAAATTAAATCTAAGAAGACCAAGTAAACATGATGTGACTAATAAAATAAAAAATTTTAGTTACATAAGTTTGTACTTTTCATGAGTATTTTTATTCCCTGATGTTCCTTTCAATCCTTATCCACATTTTCCTTGCTAGATCTCTGAAAACATTTTATATTTTTGTGTGACTTATAGAATTTTATTTCCTATACGTAGTGTAATAAAGTATTATATTCATGAAAAATTTCGACCTCTTAATTTTGCCTAGAAAACATTTACCGACCACTCCTGAGTCGATTGATGCTTTATTACAAAAATGTCTTTCTATTTGTCAGTCTGTGTACAAGATTTCTCAAACACTAATAGAGCTAGAGCCATGGAATTTTACAGACGTGTTTGGTTCTGGAATTGGACAATCCTATCAACTTTCGATGGAAATCCGTTGACCTGAAGTAACCAAAATGGCGGCGAGAATTTTGTTTTTTGTTATTTACTCTGTTATGATGTCCTTGCTGTGTATTTTGTGACAGCAAACAGATTGGGGCGTGCTTATCACCTGCCAGTGAGTGCCCCGACCTCTGTCCACACACTCAGCAACTTGTAATGCTAGCTTTATGCCTGGCTTAGCTTAGCGGTTTCGCTGTGTCCTTGTTGCTAAGTACGTGAAGAACATCCTCAGTATTTATTTTTACATGCCAATAATAGATATTTTCTGTCCGTTCGTCTAACCGTTCCCATGTCTGTCTGACCGTCCGACTATCGAATTTTTCAAGTATTCTTCCAGTTCTGAATAAAATTCTTTAAACCAAATAAGTAAATTATCCTTTTTTGACGACTTAAAAAATGTATGCTGACTCATTCCCCTTCCATTATTCAATCTCCCATTAAAAAACTGTTTAACACATAAAATTTTATTTCAGTGTATCAAAAAGACTGCCAAATCTCTTAATATTTATAGCTCTTAAATAAGTGTTAGAATAGTATAAAACTCCAGAGAATTCATTTAATGTTAATAAGTTTCCAAATTTCGAATATGCATAATTTTAAATAGTTAAAACAAAAAAAAATTACTCTTTATGGAACCTTTTATCAATTTATCTGGATCTATCCTGCCGCTGATGTGCACATCCCGGTCACGATAATAAAGGTTGCTAAAATTACTCTAGAAACAAAATTATGCATATATTAATGTGAAACCCTAAGTTCAACATTTATTTATATAATGACAAATTTTACTTCCCTGGTTACGTTGATATCTTATTTGAGGCTTTTATCATGTAATATTATAAATTCATAAATTTCTAAAACAAATTAAATTGACAAAAAAAAAATCTTAATTATGTAAAGTTATCCAATGAAAATGCAGATCTTTTCTCACGCAAATACAAAAAAAAAACCTTCTTTAAGACGCCAAAGAATATAATCTTTCTTGAAACTTTTTGTAAAGGAAAGAAATTACTCCAACAGAAACAGTTATAGTTGTTGATTGAAGAAAATCTTTAAATTCTTCAAAATATTTCATTAGAAAGTCTTCGTGTTTAAAAAAACTGTTCTTTTTGTAGTAAAAAAAAATCTTGAATTGAAATTGCTCGATTTCCAGAATGTATCCCCAGAATGTTCTATAAAACAAATTGCTCGTTGCTCAAATTCTATCTTACTTTTTCTTCGTTTTGCATAAATATCTTCGCTTTGATTTTCTATTCTTCTAATTTTCTTGCGTTGATTAATATTGATTCTTTCGATGTTCTTAAATCCTTTTTCTAATATAACATTATCCCGTTAAAGCAAAATTTTTTCTTTTCGATGACTATCACTGAAGTGCCTTTTTTCAATTTTTTCTTTTTTCACCCCGACCTCTCAGATCAGAAATTTTGGTTACTTTTTTATTCATAAAAAAACTCAGTAAAGTAAAAGTAACATAAAAATTATTTCACACTGCCATACTACAACTTCGAAACTATGCGTTTTTCAGTAGTCTTATGTACGAGAAATTGAAGAAAATAAAATATCCTACACTTTTGTCTTTTACTATAACTCTGGGCTGGGATTGTGTACCGTTACTCGTGTAGTTATCGCTTTTTTTAGATAACTTTGCCAAAAATGTTAATAGTTTCATTCTTGTTGAAGGCAAAGAATTTAGAGGTGAGTCATCATCAACCTTACGCGATTCCACCCCTGTATCTGAAGCCGTTATCGATATATACCGTTATTACAAAAAAATCTGTTTTTTGCGATTATCTCGAAAACTAATGGTTTTTCGATGTGTCAGTATATGATGTGAATTGAAGAGTCTAGAATTCCTCAGAGTTTTGTCTTTTACCGTTATTCGTTGTTTTTTACTAGTATTGACATGTTTTCATTAAAAAAAATAGATTTCTACAAATTGCTTGCAAACTTATGATTTTTCGAAAAAAAAACAATTAAAAAAAGAATTAATCGAGATATTTCAGAATTTTGTAAAAAGACAATAGATTTTTGCAATACATATATATTTTCATTAGATTCTCACACCAAAAAAAATGCCTGAAATACATATTTGGCTGTAATTAATTCTGTTTAAATTTCGCTGTGCAAAAAACGCCCAATATTTTGTGATCAACACCATTAACATTATTAAAGATGTATGTATACGCGGTGACATCACCAGTCAGGAACATATTGGCAAAAGTTTTTGGAATGCCTGCTGACGAGATTCCAATTTTTTTCACAAAATATGTACCTGCCTTGACGGGACATTTCCTAGGTATGTTTTTGGCCTTTTTAAAAATATTAGTAAGTAAAATTTGGCTGATCATGTCCTTGCTGTCCACTAGAGTGCAGAAATTCTTCCTTATATTATTCATTTCCATTTTTTGATTGTTGAAATTCACACTGAAATTTAGATACCAAATTGGAACTGCGACATCAAATCCTACCGTGCAATTTGCGGTAATAAAGCGGTTATTTTCAATCAACGTGTCACACGAAAAGTTTGGGGCCAAATCAAACAGTTTCAAGGAGGTGAATTCTAAGTACCATTTCGCCTTAAAGTTAAAGTTAAGCAAGAATTTTTATTAAATTATTAGAAATATTTACTTGTATTGGAATAGGATAAAAAATTAAGGCATTTAATAAAATCAGTAAATTCATTGCGCGTTTTGTGAATTTCATCGGTGAATTTGACAAAAACTAAACCTCAGGCATCTTTTTATTATAGTTTTTTTTGTTTGGAAATTTGGTTTAAGTACAACATACTTTGAATGATTACCTTCCATTAAATTTTTTATTATTTGATACTCAAAAATTTAATGAGAATAACCATGCTACATTAATTACAAACATAACAAAAGCTATAATTGCCAGTCTGGCAATTATTGAAAACCCGTATGGTGATATTCGTATCAAAATTCGAACAGTTGTACCAAAATTCCACTTTGAAGTCAAACTTTTCAAAAAGATTTTTTAAAATTTATTCAAATTGGATTTTGATGTATGGGGGTTTTATGTAGAATCATATCCTAAATAACTTTTGTTCTTGGACTTTTTTGATAAGATGCACCGTTTTTGAGATATTCATAAAAAACGTTTTCATTACTTTGGGGGGTAACCCCCCTAATGGTCCATTTTTGCCCATGAACGAACTTAGCCTCGCATTTTACGAAAAATGGATCTGTGCAAAATTTTAAGTCTCTAGCTCAATCCGTGCGCCCGCAACAGACAGACAGACAGACGGACAGACAGACGGACGGACGGACGGACATGCAGAAATTAATTATTTTTATCATTCTAAACACACTGGTGTAATTCATTTTTGTGTGTGATGACGGGATCTTGGGGTTACAAACGGTAAGGCAAATCTAATATACCCTTTGGTTTCACCATACGGGTATAAAAAGCTTAAATGTATACATACTCCCAATCGAATTTATTTTGTTTAGAACGCATTTTTTTTTCATTTTTTTGGTTTCACCATACGGGTATAAAAAGCTTAAATGTATACATACTCCCAATCGAATTTCTTTTGTTTAGGACGCATTTTTTTCATTGCCGGTTTTTGTTTTTTTTTTATGGAAGAGTTTTTGTAATAGAAAAAAGTTCACATTTTTCGTTGAAATTTATCAAGAAAAAATCTGGCAATAATTTATTTAAATCCTCAAGGAAAAAAACCAGGAACTACTTAACGGTGGGAAAATCTTCTCTGTAATAAATTTTGAAGACGACCCAAATTAATTCTGAGAACTTAACGCTGTTCCCTGAACCACGACGAGTCAATCTGAGTTTTAATTTACTAATTATGTACCAGCAAACAGAAATTTGGGAAAAAAATCTTAAGGTTCTAAAAAGCCCGCATTTTAAACAGTTGTAACTTCATGGAACGTTAATTAAGACTTTTCGGTTATTTTTTTTTTGCTAAATCTCTTTTATCAAAGACGTTGTCGGTTGGAGGTCAAGACAAGGCGTCAGAAGAAATTCATGTGAAGTGCAGCGCCACCTCAAATTCACCTTATCAAGGTGGTCATGCACCTTGCAGTTTGGATTACATGAAGATCGCTAACCAACCGTCATCAATTCATTCATGCGTCCAAAAATGTTGGAAGGAAGTGACATAGTTAACCTAAAGGCAAAAATCCACGTAAAGCTTTTTTTTATGAATTTGAAATAAAATGAATTAATTTTTAAGTTGTTTATTTTTTGTTTTATCTAAAGTACAATTTTTCGTATAAATTTTCAACATTTGCATATTTAAAAAAAAACCTAATTAATCTTTAATTTTTGTGTTCCAATTCTATTGGATTCGAACATTGAGCGGATTTATAACTCTGCCAGCAATGGTCGCCACGTCGAGTTCCTTATCCATAATGAAAAATAAAAATGGATGATTAACAGATATTTCAATTGGTTTATTGTATGGCCCTATGTTGCCTGAAATTAAAAAAAAACAATTTTAATTTCAATTACAATTTAATTCAGTTAAGACTGAAACATAGCGTCTTAGGTGTTCTTTTTTATGTTTAAAAATGCATTTTTCAACTGTTGTTAGTGACAATCAATTAATTCAATTAATCGAATCAGTCAATCGTTAATTTGATTGCGCAACGCTGTTAATTTGTCAATTTTTGTCTTACGTTTTAACTGATCGATGGGACGCGTTCTGATGTGAATATTTACGGACTGCTCGATGTGTCGAACGTAAATGCTGTGCTCATCCGTCATTGGACGAAAATCAGCTCGTGTTGGTTCAAATACCTCCAAAATGTTCATCTAAAAAAAAGTTCGCAACAAATGGTAAATATTGTAATGAAATTTTTCTAAAATCATAGCATTATTAATCTAGCAAGTACATCTATATTGTAGTTTGGAGATAAACTGCACTAAGCGACAAAAAGTTATAAGGTAACTAGGAGAGAGGTTATAAGATAACTATGGCCGTAACTTCTTAATTTGTTGAAATAGAATTAAAAGTAATATGTTATTGGAAAGAGCATAAAAATCTGTATCAGTAAAACACAGTTTAAAAAAATTGGACATCATGAGCAATATTTTTCCAGAAGGGAGGGAGGGCATGATCTGAACTATATTTATATACTTTTTAGTGACACTTTGGTCTCAAATGAGAGATATTTTCAGTAATTATTAAAAGGAATTGCGCCGAAAGCGAACATTTTTCAATGCCAAGGTCAAAAACACCCTTAAATTAACCTAACAGTTTTTTTTTGCCAATTCCAGGGGGGCGGGAGCAAGTGCCATTTCTTACCGCCTGCCGATGCGCATGCTGGACATAGTTCGGTTTACCTCCAGGCTCTGGGCTACATTTTATACCTCATAAAGTGATAAGTTCAGGTAAAATGTTTGCCTCATATTTATGACGATCTAGAAGAGTTATGACCAAAAATGGGTTGAGTTAAATGTTTGTCTGTTCGTTTGTCTCTTTGTGCTCGCATCACGTTTCAGGGAATTCGGTCTGTAAGTTACTGACAGTGCTGTGCCGCGTAGTCTACGTGATGTAGACTACACCATTGTCTACGCGTAGACTATTACTGTAGACAATGGTCTATTCTCTACGCGTAGACAATGTAGACAATTAATAAAATAAAGGATAGCTGATTTAGTTTTAAAATTTCATTTTCTTCAATTAATTTTAAAGCACAATTTCCAGGAAGCAATCGCCAAATGCTGTACATGAGAACTTCGGAGCAAACTTTAATGGCAATTCTTTTTTTTTTAATTTTTGCGAGTGAAATCACATTGAAATCACATTGAAGTCTAATTTCATTTTTGTTTCACACATTTTTCAATATATCGAACCGTTTATTTAAAAAACTGATTCATTTGTATGGGATGGCTTTGCTCATTTAAGATTATCTGTTTAATTTTTTCGAAAAACATGTTTGTTTCTAGTCTTTAGCTCAATTCCGTTGAGAGTTGTCGTACACAATTTCACTGTGGACACGTACTCACTGCATAAAACGATAGGAAATGAGATTAGATTCCCATAAGAAAGACAATAAAGGCACGACGCTGGTGTCGCTGAGGAGCCCAGTTAGCAAGTTTTCATATAAATTTAACTCTTTAGGGACACCACCGCCTCGACATTTCTTGTAATTGGCCATTTCCTATATAGTATAGTATCAGATATAATGAGTTATACTGATAACTTTGTTTTGACAGATATGAGAAAGTCTACATTGTCTACGCAAAGTCGACATTGTCTACGCCAATGTCTACATTGTCTACCCCAAATCTATTGTCTACGCTATTGTCTACACTGAAGTGTAGACAATTAAAGTCTACGCGTAGAGGAACAACACTGGTTACTGATATGCCTAATTATAAAATGGGCTATAGGTTTTTTTATTTGGGCAATCCCTTTCTCACTCTCTCCCAATACAAATGCTAGGTTCTGTAACCCCTCCCCCGCTATCTCCTGAACTGCTAAAGCGATTTTCATCAGGTTTTTACCAGAAAGTTACGGTGACCAGACGTCCTCCTTTTTCCACTTGTTTTCCACTATTGTCAAAAAGCCACAACCTGTCCTCTTTTCAGACTTTTAAAGACACTTTTGCAAAAAGTCGGTTCAAAAATGAGAAAACCGCGTTCATATTTAAATTTTTTTCTCAAAAGTTTAATTTTTACCTTGCTTGCATATAAGAAATTTTCTTTCTCACAAGTTAAATTTTTTTCTTTCTTATCTCTTACATATCATACATACCTATATGTTTTTTTGCATTGATAAAAAATGCATGAAAGCAATGTGAAAGGATTTGATACACATACAAGGGCAATCCTCCACATGAAGAAAAATGTTTTTTTTGTAAAGCTTTTTCACTCAAGAATATCTGGTCACCCTACACAAGATAGACCGAGGCGGAACCTCTATAGTTATCTATAAAAAAAAGTGTAACAGTTTGCTCAAAAACAGGCATTTTTTGGTATTTTTCATATTTGGGGTAATTTTTAGACGATTTGCATCAAAATCTAATTTCAGGTTTGTTTCTTTGTTCTAATAAACTCAAAAACCGTTTGAAGAAATGTGATGGAATTTGGTTTCTTGGAAATCAAAGAATCAATTAAATTTTAAAGGAACAAGATGGATTTAAATATTAACAAACTTTATCAAGATAATTTTAAAATGAATGGCGAAGGGCAGATGAAAATCTGTTTACTGATTCGGAAGTTATGTTGCATGAAAGATAAATAAACTAACAAGTTATCATTTTCTCCATTTCATTTGCAGAAAATACTGGACCCACTAAGCACAGATTCTACATGAATTTTTTGCATTGATTTTATTTTTAATAAAAATATTTCAATCACTTGAAAAAAAATTCTTTTAACGTAATTTTTTTTGCTATTAAATAAAGTTCTAAGAGATAAAAAAAGCTGATTAAATTAAATTACATACAAATTTCATGGTTATTATCGTACAGTTGTAGATTTGGAAGAAAACTCGAAGTGCTCGATCATTCTATGTACATCCATATTATCGGTTACTTCATCAAATTGGCGATATATTAAACTACAGTAGCAAAACCTACTCGAAAACTCATCGATCGTCACATCAAGAATGATTTGTCTATATCTACATACGAGTATATACTGTAATTTAACAAATTTATCTAAAAATAACTTGGGCTCACGCACGAATCATTAGATCTCTCAATTTTATTCAGACTTTTTTTTCGTCAGTTTTGAATGTTTTGTAAATAATTTGATTTCATTACGACCCACTTACGATGGATGATGATTGAAAATCACGTTGATGAGCATCCAAATGTATCTATCTATTTTACCACACTCTCGCATATTATCTAATAGATACACGATAAGAAGTGACTAGCATTTTTCTTTGATTGGTGGAAAATTTCAAATTTTTACTTACATTTTGCAGATCATTGGTAAGGAAAATGTTTCCCTTCATCTTGAAGTCGGGTATGATGGCTTGAACCCACCTGGGTCTCATTTGCCGCCGGATCGAGCGCAGGGTTGGGGCGGTTTTCAGAGCAGACACAACGAAGTCAAGTTCAAAGTCATAGCTGGGAACGATTAGCAATAGACTGTAGTCTTTTGAATCCAGATCAAGTTCAAGCACAGACGATCGCAAGCTATTCACGTAACAGTAGTTTAAGATCGAATTGTAGACTTTGTAGGTGGTTTGAACGGTCTGTTGGGGATTCAGGTAGAAAATGTGATGGATTTCGTGACGTCGTGGAAGATCCTTTGATTGGGTGTTGTAGGCCATAGTGGGATCCAGGTCGATTATCTGGAATTCTTGATACATGGGGGATGCAGGTGGTGGCGCTTGGGCAGTTTGATAGCCACTCTGAGTCTGGAACCTGGGCTGATTTTGGAAGCTGGGCTGATTTTGGAAACTGGGCTGATTTTGGAATCGTGGCTGATTTTGAAAGTTGGGCTGATTCTGGAAGCCAGGTTGATTTTGGAAGTCAGGCTGATTCTGGAAGCTTGGCTGATTCTGGAAGTTTGGCTGATTCTGGAAGTCAGGCTGATTTTGGAAGCTTGGCTGATTCTGGAAGTCAGGCTGATTCTGGAAGTCAGGCTGATTCTGGAAGCTTGGCTGATTCTGGTAGCCCGGCTGGACATCTCCATAGGTGAAATAGGGAGATTCGATGAATAACAGTGGGAAATGTCGCTTATCCCTGCTTTGTATATCAACTGCTTCATTTGATGATTCATCATCGTCATCACCGTCTTCGTCGATGTTTCTAATCGGTCGCTTCGACGGGAAAATCACCTCAGATGGGTCAATGGTACTTTGATTCATTGTCGTTGTAGGGATTTCTTCGGTTGTTGTTGATTCATCATTATTTTCCGGGGTCGTTGACGGACTAATTGTCGTTGTGGGGGCTTCAGTTTCTTTAGATGTGAATGCTTCGGTAGTGGTACTTGTAGGTGCCTCGGATGTAGAACTTAACTCTTGGGTTGTTGGTAGTGTTGTTGAAGTTAAAGATTCTGTTGTTATTGTTGTTGATTGCGTCGTTGTTGGAGTTGTGGTTGATTGAATTGTTGTCGGTGGGATTGTTGTAGATTCTGTTGTTGGAGCCGTTGAACTACTCATAGTTGTCGTCAGTGTCGCTGTGGTCATATTTTGCTCACACTCTTCTGCCGTTACCATATCCGCACCCAGATCGTATCCATAGAATTTTAAGATATTCTCATATTCCGTGGTTATTGTGACATTTTCTTTGTTCAAGCTTAGACCGCTGAGCGGATTCTCTTGATCGAAGAAGTAGGTCTGGAAAAAAAATTAAATCGTTATATGCAAATAGTTGATTTTCTATATTGAGTGAGAGTGAGAGAATATAAATTTGCAAAATAACGAAAAACAACTGAAAACATATTTGAATTTCTACTCTATTTGACAAAAAAAAGCTTCGGTGATTCTTTAACTACACAAGAAAATGCTGACAGATTTTTTTTTAATAAAATTTTTTTATTTAATTTTAGCTGAACAATTTTTTTTACTATTTTTTATTTATTTTTCAAGTAATTACAGGGTTTCGCGATTTAGCCCTAAAAGGCATGACATGTGCTTCAGAGGAAAATCTCGTTTCCAAACATGCTATTTACTTTCTTATACTTAGTATAATAAATTGTTTTCATGAAAAATTTCGACCTATTAATTTGGCCTAAAAAACATTTCCCGGGTACTCCTGAGTCGACAAAAATGTCCTTCTGTCTGTCAGTATGTGTACAAGATTTCTCAAAAACTAATAAAGCTAGAACCATGAAATTTTACATGCGTTTTTGATCCTGGAATGGGGCGATCCTATAAACTTTTGGTGGAAATCCGTTAAGCGGAAGTAACCAAAATGGTGGCTTTTTAGAAATCGCAATTTCGTTTTTTGTTATTTACGTCGAAACTACGCATTTTTTAGTAGTCTTATTTAAAACAAAAGTTGGAGACAATAAAATTTTCCACATCTTTGTATTTTACAAATTTGTATCGAGATATACCAATATTTAAAAAAAAACATTTTTTCGTAATTATCTCGAAAAAAAACGGGTTTTTGGTGGTTTAATTTATGAGATAAATTGAAGGAAATAATGTTTGTCATACTTTTGGCTTTTACTGTTATCCGATATGTTTTTCCGTTATCGAGATATTTCAGATTTTGTAAAATAAAAATTGATTTTTTTATGTACACTAATATTTTATTCGTCAGGTAAATTGCGCAGAAACGTAGATTTTGTATAAGAAAGTCATGTGCGGTTCACATCAGATATTTTTATAGATGTTGTAATTCTACTGTTTGATAACTGATTTTCAGAAGACAAAAAAAATGATTCGCATGCGATTTTTTTAAATTAACTGTTAGAATTTTATAATTGTAAAATACAAAAAAAACTCCAAAAGTCTAGTAAATTATATTTAACCGCAAAAAACGCCGCAAGAAAAATGCTGTTTTCGTTCTTTTACCTTTTTCAATATTTTTTTTCGAAATTTTAAATTAAAAACTCTAATCTAACGAGTTCCAAACTCTTTTTTAATTTTTAAATCATGGAACTTTTTATTTATTCTAAACTTTGTCACACATAAAACATATTCACCTCTATTTTTTCACAATATACATATTTACAAAAAGTTGACAGAAATGATAACTTCCAATGATAAATCCGACCCAATTTGGCCGGCCTAAAAATGTCGTAAATCGGGGGATGTTGGTATTGTAAAGGAAACTTTTGGGATTTCGTAAACTATTTTCTTGCAGGTTTTTTTTTATAAATGCACAATTATAAAGGGGCACAATTTAACAAAGGTTTTAATTTTAGAGGGCCCACCAAATTTTTTCGTGAGTTTACCAATATTTTTTGTGACTTTTTTGCAAATTTTGCACTTGATCATATTCGCGTTTTTCATTTTTGGTTCTTTTTTACAATTTCCAACATTGGAACAGTTTCATTTGAATAAATAAAGGCACAATATATATTTGTACGGATCAAATCGCTTAAATAGAATTTTAATTTTTATCATAAAAAAATCAGAAGTTTATTTGATCGATCATACACGTTAGTCCGTATCGTATATGCAGTGCATTCATCAATTTACAACGGTTTTGGGCGTGTAAAATTTCATAATTTTGCATCGTTTTGCATATCGAGTTCTTGTATTTTTTTTATCATTTTTTTCAAATGTTTGTACATTGTGGAAATGATAGATCTCAAAATTGTGAATAATTGTTCTATTTTAAAAAGATCAAAAGTTAAAAGTTGTGAAATAAAAATACGAAATCTTGGAAATTTTGCGTTTTATATCGATTTTTTTTGTTGTCGTATATCGAGATCCGGAGCAAAACACTGAGCGTTGTATATCGAAACGTGTCATACTGAGGTGTCCTGAATCGAGGGACGCCTCTATTTGGTTGACCATGTCGAGAAAAACTTGAACTGAAGAATTAAAATTTGAAATGGGCCGGTTTTGTTATATTCAGATAACGGATTACAGTGTAACCTAAATACGCCGGACCCTGACCCATTTTTACCCATTAACGAACTTAGCCTCGAATTTTACGAAAAACGGATCTGCGTCAAATTTTAAGCCTTTAGCTCAATCCGTGCGCCTGCAATCCGCGCCACAGACAGACGGACGGACATGCAAAATTCAATTTTTTTTATCATTCTAAACACACTGGTGTAATTCATTTTTGTGTGTGATAACGGGATCTTGGCGTTATAAACGGTAAGGCAAATTTAATATACCCTTTGGTTTCACCATACGGGTATAAAAAGTATTCAGCCTTATTCGGACAGACCTTGGTGCTATAATTGAGATTAATTGAGGAGCATGAGATTCTGGGAGAACGGCTCCCATATGTTTTTCCGTGTACACACACCGCTGCCTGAAATCTGGGAACCTTAGCTCCGCAGAAAGACACTGCAGTAGAGTTTTAGTTGAAGTTAATGTTAAATTTTAAATTAAGAAATGAAATGAAAATGTAGTAGTTTTAAAACTTTCAAAATATTTTGGAGTAAACATTTTTGCATTTATAACGATACCCGAAATAATTTTGCACTGGGCGGTGCGACTAATTTTTTTTCCGATAAATTCTAACGGTTCACTTACCCGTAATCGCCTATGAATATCCCTATATCCAATGCGAACAATATCCCGATTCCATGGCAACTGCAGTGCCTGCTGAATTTCCGTCGCACTTCGTCCTTCCGACCCTTCGTACAACGCGATCAAAACACTCGCAAGCGCGGTCGGCGAAAACGCAAAGTTATTCCGATTTGATATCGAATGTAGTTGAAGTATTCGATAAGACAGATCATTGGTTGTATCGACCATATATTCAACTTCGCTAAGTTTTTTCGGTAGCCTTGGGATCACATTGCTATCGTAATTCCAATCGAAATTAGCCGCACACTGTTCAAATATTATTAAAAATATAATCAAATATTTGCCAATTAAAATATTCATATTTCAGGTAATTTTCTTTTTTTTTATGCTTTTATTTCAAATAATCACTAAATTAAGAGCTTTCTGGTTTAAATAATATCACAAAATGTTTAAACAGTTGAACCGTTCGATTTTGCGAAATCAAAGAAATTTTGCGCGGATGTGCCGCAATTCTAATGACCGTTACTAAAATGCGTTGAAAGGCAGTTGACTACTGAACACGTCCGGCCGATCATCGAGATACTAAGCTTCTGATCCGATGTTCTCTGTGTTTTTACCTTTCAGGTCGGTATCACAGGTAGATAATTTTTGAGTGTTTTTTTTTCTGTGGACACTTCGGTGGTGCTTGCTTCAACGTCGGGGATGGGTTTTCAGCGTAGGTCTTAACTGAAAGTGAGTTAGTTTTTTCAGATTTCCACTTTTTGAGGGCTTCAAAAAAAAAGAGCAGATTCACCTGTTTGTGAGTGAATTCCGAGGTAGATGGCACCAGAAATGTTTGACTCATTTTGAATTACTCCACGCCAGTCAGTGTAAAGAATCTCTGCGAATTTGTTTTGTAAGATTTTTGTTTATCTTCCGTAGATGGGAAGGACGCTTCGTTGATCTTCTCAGGTGAGTCTTTTGCTTGATAGTAATTAGAGATCTCTGGCTAACGAGCATGAAATTATTTTTTTCTGACCAATTTTTAGGGTGTGATTATTTGAAATTCTAACGCGGTTTTTGCCCATCATGTGCTTAGAATTTATGAATGCGAAGATATCAAGTAAAGTAAAGAAATAATATTTCCCGAAAATATTTTTCTAACTTTAGTTTACGTTTTGGTAGATGCGACGGTGGGTAGTTCAAGGACCGATTTATTTCATTCATAGATGGACCATCAGCATTCGTTGCACGAGGGCAATTACCGTGCGTCAATTTATCTCCAGATAAATTATTTGTATCTCTGCTGTTTGGTTTAGATTTCGGTTACATGCGGAACGATTATTGCAAAATTTGATGGTTTGTTGAACCGATTTAATATCGATATATTGGTCTGGGTTCAAAGAGGTAGACGAGTGGGTGTTGCTTTGTCGCAACATTTCAGATATGATCTATATTGCGACAACTTTTAAATGAGTATTTAATTATATCGTGGCAGATCGAATAAATGATCCAAAAAACATTTCAAAAAGTTTGTTTTACGTTATCTGGAGTTCTACCATTTCAAAAATAGATATTAGAAAGATAAATAGAATTAAAAACTTTTTGAAGAAAGGTTATTATAAAATCATAATGGCAAATCGGTGTAGGATACCGCAGAAGTTTTCTCCAGCTTTTTTACTTTCCTCTTTTAAAGAGGGAAAGTATTGAGGCGTATTCAAAGTCGTTTTTAAACACAATTTTTCTTTAATATAAGTTTAAACTGACAGTTTGCTATGGTTTTCTGTCAGTTTAAACTCATATTAAAGAAAAACTGTGTTTAAAAACGACTATCAACGCCCCATTGTTTCATGGCGGAGACCGCCTTGAGAACGGAGGCAGATAGAAACTTTCTGATCAGTACGAAATTCGTTTCAGGCAAAATTATCTCTCGGTCTGTCCGTTTTACTTGTCTTAAATGACTCAAGAACGATTTGACCAAGCCACTTGAAATTTTTTATGAATAAGTTTTATGAAAATTGTAGTTTTCTATCAACTTTCCGAAAAGAAACGGTAGTTATAACGGATACCTCCTACATAACTTTTTTGAAAAAAATACCTGAAAAAAATGAATAAACAGAATTTAAAGGATATAAAATTTTCTACATTTTTTGCTTTAACGGTTTTTTTTTGTATATCTAATGGTTCTCGAGGTATTTGAAAAAAAAACCTTCACGACTTGCATAATATACTCACTTAGCAGAAATTGTCAAATTTTGAATTTATTTCGGCGATTTAGTAAAGAAAAATTCCAGTTCCAGCGTCTTTCAGGATTAAATTTTGGGATTTTGTCTAGTAGTGTAAACGGTTGTGAAACGTGAATTAGTGTCGCAGTCGCAGAATAAAATTCGCGAAAAAGTGTAAGATGTAAACGACAGTTAACGATTTTCTCAAAAACGCTGCGTTGTATTTAAAAAAATCAAAGAGAACGATATAAACACTATTAAGTTCGCAGGTTTAACAGAAAAAACTTTCTCGACTGATAAAGGCAAAGCTAAAAAAAATCTATTAAGTTGTTAAATTCCATTAAATTTTTGATGTCAAAGACTAAAAAGTGGCATATCGAACGCTTTTTAAATTATAAACCGAAAACTAATTTAGTTAGCTGAACCTGAATTTCCCGATTTTTTTCAAAACAAGTTTCTTGATATAAATTTTGTGGAAACACCGTTAGCGTTGCCACTTTTGAGTCTCGGACTTATGCAGGTTTCACTGTAATTTATATTAGACTCAAATGTTTCAGTTTTCAAAAAAATCCTTAAGTAAAATACATCTTGACAAATGGTAGGGGAGACTGGGGTATTCTGGACCACGGGGAATTGCGGACCAGCGTCATTTTTTTCCCCCTAGTAGTGGTTGGTAGCTGCAAATAACTGTAATCAGTTTGCCTCATGTTAAGCTAATTTTCCTAACAGTACTCGACTTGTGTATACGCACTATCACCTCGCTTCGATAGCAAATAGAAAAGTGATACTTCGAAATTTTTTTTTTCACTTTGTGTTTCGCTTAAATTTAACCACATTTTTCGAGAATCAACTCAAGTAAATATATTGATAATATTCGCGGAGCCTTAAGCATTCGACACTGACAAGAAATTTTGCATGAAGTTTGCATTGTGTTACTAATAGCTGCCATATTGTAAAAAAGAGCATTCGGGGAATTGTGGACCACTTTTGTCGGGGAATTATGGACCACTCAATTCTTGACATTTGACAAGCAAACTTCGTGTATTTGATCCATATAAGTGTTTTTTCATGCAAAAACACAGCATTAGATTTTCGGCAATCATACTAATATATAAAAATGAATTGGTGTATGTCTGCCTGTCTGTCTGTCTGTCTGTTCCTCTTTCACGCGAAAACGGCTGAACCGATTGACTTGAAATTTGGCATGAGTGTCTGTGGTAGTTCTGGTTTCAACATAGGCATACGGAAAAGGAGCGCGAGGGGTGGGGGGAGTAAGGGGAGGGGGTAAAGTGATTTCGAAACTTAGTTTTCCCTCTATGTTACTCTTTCGCGGGGAAACTACTGAACCGATTGGCCTGAAATTTGGCATAGATGTTCGTCGTGGGTCCAGCCCCAACATAGACCCATTAAAAAGTTTTTAAGTTCTTTCCGGTTTTCTTCGTATTCTAAAATTTAGACAAAAAGCTTAACCCGGCAACGACGGGTATACAAGCTAGTTTCTAAATCGGCCGTTTTGACATCGCCAGAGGATGTAAATGACCTTCGTGAGAAGGCTGATATGAAGCGAAAGAGATTGGAGAGAAAAGGTGATAAACCATAATCGAAAAAGCAAAAAGATCGTGTCAAATCGAAGACATCACAGAAGAAACAACCATCTTCAACCTATTGTGAGGTGGAAGAATACATCGATTTCTGCATAATTTGTAAGAAAAATATGCCAAAAAAAATGAACCGCCGAAATACCATCCATTGCAACGTGTGCGATCGAGCTGTTCACTTGGGATGCTCCGGAATGACTGCAAGTCACTGGACTTGCGAGCATTGCGTTTCGGACTGATTTTCATTGCAATTTTTCACTTCATTTCACTTTGTCTGTTATATAATAAATATATGAATAAAAAAAAAAGTTTGTCTATCACATTTTTCCATTTTTAATCGATTTACAAAGTGGTCCACAATACCCCGAGATTTTTCAAAATCGCAAAAACGCCATTTTTGCACCAACTGATAAAACTTGTATAATTTAATACAATTTGACCGAACTGCTGTGACCCAAAGAAAGGTTATTTATCGTACTACAAATTCAAGCTTTCAAATTTTCAGAAAAAGTTATTTTTTTGCGAGTTTTTAGCCAAAATGAAAATGCGGTCCAGAACACCCCAGTCTCCCCTACTTTTTTTTAGTTTTCTTTGTAGATTTTCTTTGTAAAAAAATTCTCAAATTTGGCAAGGTATCGATAAATAAAATTTGTTTGTAACGGAAATAACTAATAGCTCAAAATTGTCCAATAAGAATTTTATAAATCCAGTCTTTTGTTAATTTTGTGTGAATATCAATAAATTGAGTTATATCCATAAAAAATCAAATGTTTAGCTTAAAACAAGTTTTAAAGTTCCAATTTTGTAAACAAAAAACAACGATGACATAACATACATGTTCTAAATTAATTTAGTTGTCTTCATTTTTACGCAAAAAATGTCTAGTGGAATCGACCCAGTAAAAAAAACAAAACGAATTAATTAAAATTCAAAAACGAGTTCTTCTCACTTAGCATTTTTTTTTATTGTAGTTTTATATTTGTACAAGTTATAACATTACTTAATGGATAAATTCGACCAAATGTAGTTAATTTTTTTAAAATAATTGTTAATTTTTAACAATTAGATTTAAAAAAAATCGTAAATTAAATTTAAAAAAAAAACAAATTTCATAGCAAAAACAAAGTTTTATTATTTACGGTTTTTTAATTAAATTTACCTAACAAGTATGTTATAATCTTTGCAACAAAAACAATGATGATATATCCGCTTAGTTCTTTTGCCTTTTACCTTATTTTCTGCCCAAATAACGAAATATTACTTCCGTTTACGCTATCGAAAAATTTAAAATGGGCGTTTGAATTCAAATTATTATTTGACATTTGAGGAGCTTTTTGTTCGATCGAATAAGTTCTGTCAAACGTCACTGCGATGGCCAAATCCTCGAGTTGAACTCGAACCTAGCTAGAATTTCTTATTTCCCGCCTAATTGTGATTGATTTTCATTCAAAGTATTCCATTCGTGCTTATTATTTTGTTTTCTTTGCAAGATTCCAATTTTCGTGCGCAATTTGAATTTTTCGTGAAAAATGGAAGGATCGCCGTGTAAAAAACATTTTCTACATTTTGTTGAGTAATTTTCTAATTGAATTGTGAATTTCAGCTCAACCCAGGGCAAAACGCCAGAAGGTGGACAAAGTTGGGCGCTTCGCTGCTTTGCAAAGGTTAAAGGAACTAAAAGGACAAAAAAATAAATTGGAAATTAAGGATGAGGTGGACAATGTTTACGATGTGGTGGATGAAAAGGAATTTGCGAAGATATCCAGGGAAACTTTTGGGGATGGGTGGATTGAAGAAGGTTTCAGTGAATTCAGATTACTTTGATTTTTGTTTCCAATAATTCCTATTTTCAGATGGTTCCGGGTACACGGAAGATGGAAGGGACTTCTTCGAGGATGAGGGAGACTACGAAGTAGGGCCAAGTCAAGGAGCGAATGCAATCAAAAAGGGAAAGAAGCGTCCAAGAGAGGAAAAGCAAAAAGAAGGCAAGGGTTCCATTCGAAGTTTGTTTAGCCATGCTGTGACTAAAAAGAAGAAGGAAGCGCCAGTTAAACTGGAGGAAGATGATGTCCTTGCAGATATCTTAAGTGAAATTGATACCACGAAAGCACCTGCAGGTACCAAATCTCAAGAGAAAGCCGTCAATATTGGGAATGGAGGCAGTCATTCTGAAAAGTCGTTCAGTGATGCAGAAGTGACCAAGGAATACATGAAGAATTTTATGGATAGCATTCGAAAGGGCACTGAAACGAAAAGGCAACGAAAGGACTCCAGTGAGGATGAAATGATTGAGAGAATTTTAAAGCCATCGAAAGCGCCCAAAAAGGATAACACTTTGATTACAAATTTTGATAAAAAGACAGAATTAAAAGAGGTTCCGAAAGAAGACAAGGAAAAAGATTCCAAAGAGAAAGAAAAACAAAATTCAAATGAGCAAATAAAGGAAACTACAGTGCCTTCCAAGCAGGCTCCAAAGAGTCCGCTGAAAAACAAGGAAAACATCCAGAAAACCGAAGAATTAACAGACGACATGGATTACAGCATGTTAAACGACGAAGAGAATCAATTCGATGAAGATATTCCAAGCCAGACAATCCCAGTCCCTTCACAAATTACTGTAAAAGATCCAGGCTATCGAATGCCAAAACCGGATGTTAAAGAGGAAACTGTGGAGGACTTGCAGCACTTACTAAACAATTGGGAGAATATTTGCGGAAAGGAGAATTTCGATTTGGAAACCAACACAGCGTCTACTACACCTTCCCCAGAGGATGATGGATTCAGCCATGAAAACCTTAAAATGTGGTTTTGGGACGCATGGGAGGATCAACGGATGCATCAAGTCAGGGGACAGGTTTTCTTGTTTGGAAAAATCGCACTGAAAAATGGCGAATTTAAAACTGCTTGCGTTACGCTTCAAAATGTTGATAAAGTTTTGTATCTTTTGCCAAGGGAATATGTAAGTTTTTTTCCCAATGATTTTAGTTCTGATTTTTAATGAATTTAAACGATTTTTTAGATGCTCGATCCGATTACAAAGGATAAAACGAATAAAAAGGTTACGTTATTTGATGTTTACCAGGAATTCAATGACAGTCTTGCGAAATCAATGAAACTTACTTCATTTCGCTCGAAAAAAGTTATGAAGAATTGTGCGTTTAGTATTCCATCAGTTAAGATTCCCGAAACTGCTGAGTATTTGGAGGTAGGGAAATCAATTTAAAGATTTTTTTAGTTGAAATTTTATATAATGTTACTTCGTTACACCGAGATTATTAAGTTTGAAGCCGGTAAAAGAAAGAAATACGAAATGTTCGCGAATTGGTTAATTGTATAACATATTCGTGATGAAAACAAACCATCGAGCCGTGAGGTGATACCTTTCCTACATAATTTAAAATTTCATGCTTAAAACTTGGGTATAATACTGAAATTCACTATACAAAACTACCCGATAACTAATTCAGGTAAAGACTTGAAATTTAGCATAGATCCGTCTTTTATAAAAACGAATTTTGGACTTGCATCGTATGCAAATGAACAATGTGGAAATTATAGAACTAAAAGTGCTGAATGATGGCAAAATATAAAACAGGTTGAAAGTTAAGAGTTTGGAAAATTCATTTTTTTACAATTTAGTTTCGTTTTTCGAATTTTTGACGTCGTATATCGAGAGCACGAAAAACCACAGCGTCGTATAAAGAAACGTTAAATCGATGCGTCCTAAATCAAGAGATGCCTGTATATCACATTTAAAAAAAAACCCCAATATTAATAAAATTATGCCCTTGCAGTTTTATTAATCGATTTCCAAAAAGAAAATTGATCCCAATTCGACTCCTATTTTTACTTTACTCTTCTATAGATGCAAAGTACACCCAACTCTTTTTTTACACGGTAGATACGTTCCAACGAAAATAGTGTAAAAAAAAACCGTGTAAAAAAAGATATGCAGCACATATTAAAATTGAGGATGTGTTCCACAGCTTTAAAAAACCGTGTAAGATGAAAAAAAGCTATATGTTGTCCTAAAAACCGTGCAAAAAAAATATAATCTATATATATAAAAATGGATGTTTGTCTGTCTGTTTGTTTGAGATTACAAAACTCGAAAACTACTGGACCGATTTTTACGCGGTTTTTTGCAAAATGATCTGTGTTGCCAGGAGCAGGGCTATGAAACGGAAGGTCCTGTAAGGATAATGAAAATATCCTTTTTCCCATTTTTCCCCGGAAAAATTTGCATTATAGGGTTTTTGGGGTCGCTGATCACGAATCCGGTATTAGATTTTCAAAATTCGAAACAAAAGGTCCTGTAAGGATAACGTTTTTTTCCCAAAAGTTTTTAAGTTATTTATGGTTTTTTGGCATTCTAAAATTTATACAAAAAACTTTAAGCTGCCAACGTAGGGTCTGCTAGTAAATTATAAAGAAAAACAAAATATATTGAGGCGTTAAAAGCTAGAGTGGACCAACCCACATGTCGAAATCGTGAATTTTTTTTGTGTTTGAATCACTATTGCGAGTGAGTTTTTAGATAAAAATGTTTGGTTACATTGAGTAATAAAGTCCACAGAAATTTTTTTCCCAAAAATTTACAGTAAATAATAGTACAAAAGTGGAAAAGCTTCAAAAACTAGATTATGTGGCCTGGTCCACTCTAGCTTTTAACGCCTCAATTATAAAAAAAAACCAAATTAGAATAGAAATAAAAATATTATTTAGATTATTCATCGCTACTTGATATTAAGCGTGAACGTTTATTACTGACTTGACAAAAATCGCTTCCATTACTAGAGATGTCTAACACATCTGACGAGTTTGAATCCAATGAAGAGTATGGTTCCTTATTAACGTTCACTGAATGTGCCCAATAACTCAATAATGTAATAGACAAATATAAAATCGACTATAAAAATTTCCCCAATTATATTTTATTTTTGTAACTACATGTAAAAAATTTTTCTTTAGACTTCGTGTTAGAACAAAAAATTCGTGGAAAAATTTTTTTTTTTTTTTTCTTTTTGTGGACCGTGTTATTTCAAAATCGCGTAAAAAAAGACCGTGTAAAAAAAGAGTTGGGTGTATTATATTCATGACGGAGACCGAGTCGAGAACGGAGCAGAAAGAAATTTTCTGATTAATACGAAATCCGTTTTAGGCAAAGTTATGAGGATGTCCGTGCATTTGTCTGTCGGTCTGTCCGTTTTACGTATCTTAAATAGCTCGAGAACGCTTTGACATAGTGACTTGAATGTTTTTGTAAACAACTTTTACAAAAATCGTAGTTTTCTGTCAACTTTTGGAAAACTAACGGTAGCTATAACGGGTACCTTCAATACAATTTTTTTTTGGAAAAACAGTTTTTTTTTAATTTCTCTGAACCTATGCGATTCTAGGAAAAAAAGATTATAACAAAATTTAAAGGATATGAAATTTTCTACATTTTTTGTTTTACCGTTTTTTTTGGTATCTCTAACGGTTCTCAAGATATTTGAAATAAATTAAGATTTTTGAAAATCTCTCGGAAATTATGCGCTTTTGTGGAAAAATGCATATAACAAAATTTAAAGGAAATTTAATTTTCCACATTTTTTGCTTCAACGGGTTTTTGGTGTCCCTAACACTAAGAGGATACACGACGCGCCATGAGGATACAAACTTGAGATGTCGTGTATCCTTAAAGTCTGTGGGCAATGAAAGAGTACAATCAAAAGCTTGAACGCCAAGATTGTTCCACGGCCGCCTGAATTCATCGCGATTCATGACAATCTTGTTGGGTCCATCCCGCTCTCTCTCGATGTAGATCCATCGCGCTCTCTCGATGTAGACTGACCGAAAGTTAGCTACAAACTGATGGGAATGAATGTGTGTGGGGACTTCACGATACAATCTTTTTCGTGTTGTCTTTCCTTGAGGATTGATGAGTCATAAGATTGTCGTGAATCGTGTCTAGTGTGTGGCCTCCTTAAGGCACTTGGCACACCGAATGCGAATTCGCACCGTATTGCGAAAAAGTTCAAGTTTACCACGCGATCTTATATCATATGTCATCTACATGAGCTCTAATTTTGCAGATACCTCAATTTTGCGGAGACCGCATTGTTACGTAAATTAGAGCTCATGTAGATGACATATGATATAAGATCGCGTGGTAAACTTGAACTTTTTCGCAATACGGTGCGAATTCGCATTCGGTGTGCCAAGTGCCTTACGGTTCTCAAGGTCCTCTTGAAAAAAAATAGGGCCTATCACAGAATCCGATACGAATGGTTCGGATCGTAAACTCAATGTTGTTGCTGGCATAAAACACTAACAACAAGATTGAGCTTACGATCCGAACCATTCGTATCGGATTCTGTGATAGGTCCTAATAAGTTTTTTGAAAATTTCTCAAAAACTGTGGGCTTTTGGAAAAACAAAATTCTATAAAATTTATTTTCCTGCATTTTTTTCATCGATCTTCACGTTTTTGAGATATTTGAAGAAATATTGGTTTTTACAAAACGTGTTTTTATATATCAGTCTACCATTCTGTCAGTCTATCGGTCTGCTAGTCTATCGGTCTGTCAGTCTGTGTAGAAGATTTCTCAAAAACTAATAGAGCTAGAGTAGCGTGACCATTTTTTTTGAAGCCAATGGTGGATAAAATGGGGGGGGGGATAAAAAATAAAAATGAAAAAAATTGTATCAATAAATCAAAATATTGATTTTTTATTTATGTTTTTCAATTTCAAGCACAAACTGATGATGAACTTGTCGATTCATTGTATTTTTCTTGAGAAGAGATTTGTTTCAACATACCTTTGTCCTTTTTCAAATAATCGAAAAACTCCAAACAGCTGAGATTGATATTGTTTTTGGTAGCTGTATGTACAAATCGACTATTCTCGCTCGATTTTGAGGAACAAGGTTCTTGTTTTTTTTACCAGTGGCAATACTAGATTACTTTTCCTTACCTCTGGTAAGAAAAGCATATAACCGGTAAAAAAAAGTAAATTAGATGCATGTGATTGGCTGAGAACGTTGTTTTTTACCAGTTGCACACTTTTCTTACCGGAGGTAAGGAAAAGTATCCTAGTGTTGCCACTGGTAAAAAACAAGAACTTTGCTCCCCAAAATCGAGCGAGAAAAGTCGATTTTTTCATGCGGCTACAAAAAAAAATCTTGGAAAAAAGTGGATTTTTCAGGGGAATGTGGGGGATAGCCAAGTCCGAAAAGGGGATAATCCCCCTCAAAAGGGGATAAATGGTCACGCTAAGCTAGAGCCATGAAATTTTACTGGCGTGTTTGGTCCTGGAATGGGGTGATCCTATCAACTTTTGGTGGAAATTCGACTTTTTATAAATAGCAGTTTTGTTTTTCACGATTTATTCCGAAATTATGTGCACTTCAGTAGTTTACATTTTTTCTCTTTTACTGAAACTGCGTGTTTCAAGTCGTTATCGATATACCATTTGTAGAAGAAATTTTGGTCACACTGCACTAAGTGAATAACTAACTGACTTAACTATTGAATTGTTCTATTGAATTGAATTTGTTATATTGAACTATTGAATTTGTTATACTTTCTATACTTTGAATATTGAACTGTAATAATTATTGTATTTCTTTAGTCTTCATCTAACTACCGCTGAATATACTTCGGTCTACAAAACTCTGCGTTTTATTTCAACAGGTTATGGGCCCAGCACGCTTCCATTTAAAAAAAATCCGTTTCTTGCGATTATTTCGACAAACAACGGTTTTTTGCTGATTGTATGTAAGAAATAAATTAATGAGAATCGCATTCTCCATAGTTTGGCCTTTTACCATTATCCATTATCTTTTATCATAATTGAGATATTTATACCCGTATGGTGAAACCAAAGGGTATATTAACTTTGCCTTACCGTTTGTAACGCCAAGATCCCGTCATCACACACAAAAATTAATTACACCAGTGTGTTTAGAATGATAAAAAAAATTGAATTTTGCATGTCCGTCCGTCTGTCTGTCCGTCTGTCCGTCTGTGGCGCGGATTGCGGGCGCACGGATTGAGCTAGAGACTTGAAATTTTGCACAGATCCGTTTTTCGTAAAACACGAGACTAAGTTCGTTAATGGGCAAAAATGGACCATTAGGGGCGGTACCCCCCATACGAACGAACACGTTTTTTGCGAATACCTCAAAAACGGTGCATCTTATCAAAAAAGTGCAAGAACAAAAGTTATTTAGGATATGATTCTACATAAAACTCCCATACATCAAAATCCGATTGGAATAAATTTTAAAAAATCTTATTGGAAAGTTTGACTTCAAAACGGAATTTTGGTACAACTGTTCAAATTTTGATACAAATATCACCATACGGGTCTCCAATGATTGCCAGATAGGCAATTATAGCTTTTGTTATGTTTTTCCATTAAAATGTAAAAAACAGATTTCTGCGAATTCCTTGCAAACTAATGGTTTTTCTCAAAGAAAGATTTAAAGACATTAAAAAAAAGTCAAAGAAAGATTTAAAGACATTAAAATTTTCTACATTTTTGCCTTTTACCGTAAATTGATATCTTTTACCGTTATCGAGATATTCCAAACTTTGTAAAATAAAAATTCATATTTTTATATAAACTAAAATTTTATTCGTCGGGCTATAATGTAAATTGCACAAAAACGTAGATTTTGTATAAATCATGTGTGAAGGGCATGTGTGAAGTTAATTTTATGGACAGATTTCACTATTATAGATTGCAAAAATTTTTATAATTAATTTTATTGATAAAAAAAAAAATTTCAGGTTCGCTATAACGGCAAAAATGATTCGCCGTTTTCGCACGGGAGATACAACACAATTTCGTACATTTTCGGAACTAACACATCGTTACTCGAGACATTTCTATTGGAGTGCAAAATCAAAGGACCATGTTGGTTAAATTTAAAGAATTTCCGCATTTCAAAAACATCCAACAGTTGGTGCAAAGTTGATATTATTTGCGCATCGGCAAATTCCATCAGCGTTGCCGAGGAGCAGAACCAGCGTCCACCTCCGATATGTTTGCTTACATTGAACGTACGAACATCGCTTAATGTTGAACAAAATAAAAACGAAATCGTAATGCTGTCATGTCTAGTTAATAACAAGTTTGCAGTCGATAGACCACCACCGAATCCGCCATTCAACAGACATCGTTGTGGATTCACTCGACCGAAATCGCAGAATTGGCCGTTCGATTTGAATCAGAAAATGGCGAGCTACGAATCGATGAAATTGACGAAATTTGATACGGAAAATGCTTTGCTAAGTTGGTTTTTGGCGTTTTATCACAATGTCGATCCGGACATGGTGGTCACTTATGACTCTCAGGATTGCCAGTTGGATGTTCTGCGGGAGAGATTAATGGAGATGAAGCTTCGTGATTGGTCTAGGCTTGGTCGATTGCGATTTTCGCAATGGAGTAAGAAAATGAATGATTTGTTCATTGGGCGATTGGTTTGTGATGTTAAACGATCAGCCGAGGAGTTGATCAAGTCGAGGAGCTATGATTTGGATACGGTGTGTACGAATATTTTGAAACTCAAGGACGGTGAACGGATGGACGTTAGCAACACGCAATTGAGTCGAATGTATGAAAGTAGCGCGGGGATCCTGAAACTAATCACGTTGACAATGCAGGACTGTTCGTATATTCTACGATTAATGTGCGAATTGAATGTGATTCCTCTCGCTCTGCAAATAACAAACATTTGTGGTAATTTAATGTCTCATACATTGTCAATGGGACGATCGCATCGGAATGAGTTTTTACTACTGCATGCGTTCACCGATAAGAATTACATCGTACCCGATAGGCCTTCAAAGGACGAAGGAAGTCATCAATTCGGACAGCAGTCCGCAACTCGAAAGAAAGCTAACTATGCTGGTGGCTTGGTGTTGGACCCAATCAAGGGATTTTACGATAAATTCATTCTACTAATGGACTTCAATTCACTGTACCCAAGCATCATTCAAGAGTTTAACATTTGCTTTACGACCATAAGCCAGCCAGCTAATCCTGATGACGTTTGCGAACCGCCAGAGCGGGGTATTGAGTTGGGAATTTTGCCGCGTCAAATTCGTCGATTGGTGGCCAGTAGAAGGGAAATAAAAAAACTAATGGCAGCTCCAGATCTCGAACCGGAGCAGAAGATGCAGTACCACATTCGACAGTTGGCTTTGAAGCTTACCGCGAATTCTATGTACGGATGTTTGGGATTCGGCAGTTCGCGATTCTTTGCCCAGCATTTGGCCGCATTGGTTACCAATAAGGGCAGAGAAATTCTTATGCAAACTAAGAGTCTGGTAGAGAAGCTAAGCTTTCAAGTGGTTTACGGCGACACCGATAGTATTATGGTTAATACAAATTCAGTAGATTACGATCAGGTAGTCAAAATTGGTCACAGCATTAAACAAACGATTAATAAAAGTTATAAAGAGATTGAATTGGATATTGATGGGGTTTTCAAATATCTATTGCTGCTCAAGAAGAAGAAATACGCCGCCCTTACAATCACGAAGAATCAAAAGGGGGAACTCCAATTAAATCAGGAGCACAAAGGTTTAGATATCGTACGCCGTGATTGGTCACAAATTTCCGTAATGGCTGGGAAATGCGTGCTGGATGAAATCCTATCTGATAATGATATCCAACTGAAGATCGAAAACATTCACTCTCAGCTGGAAACACTCAAAAAAACCATCGAAGATGGCGATGTGCCTTTGCCGATGCTCGCTATTACCAAGCAGTTAACGAGGAACCCGAAAGAATACGTAAATAGCAAAGTTCTTCCGCATGTTCGTGTCGCTCTGCGAATGAACTCTGAAAGGAATAAAAGATACAAAAAAGGTGACATGGTTGACTATATTGTGTGCGAGGATGGCACAGAAAATCCAGCCATGCAACGCGCCTATCATCCTGAAGAACTCAAATCCAGTGAAACTCTCAAGGTTGATAAAAAATACTACTTGGCACATCAGATCCATCCCGTTGTGTCGAGACTTTGCGAACCGCTGGAGGAAACCAACGCCAGTCGAATTGGTGAATGTCTTGGACTGGATCCGAGCAAATTCAGGCAACAAGTTCAAAGGTGGGACGCAATTTTGGATAAAGAACATTTCTTCGAGCTGTGCATAAAATATGTCACGCTTATTTTGGTTGTTTCCCCTTGGTCTCGCTTTTCGCGGTTTTTGTATGAGATTGCCACTCTACCTCTTTCCCCTAAATGTGTGACGTATTTTATGGACGGCCCCCTAAATAAAAAATAATAAAAAAATTACCTTCTATTCCAGATCCACTACCGACGGACAAGCGGAGGGTGAAAGTTTAGCCGTTCGCTCTATCAGCATCTATCGACAATGCGAGAAATTCCAATTCACTTGTGTTACCTGCAAAACCCTCAACATCGTTGCGTCCGCATTTAGACCTGGTGATAAATTGCCGGTCTTGCAAAGCTGCTCAAACAGCGAGTGTTCAGTTCAGCCGCACGATTACGTGACTTCAATCAGGAATCAACTTCAGTTGTCTATCAGGAAATTTATTCGACGATTCTACGAAAATTGGATGGTGTGCGATAATCCGATGTGCAATTTAAACACACGGGTCTATTCTCATGTTACACAGAATAACCGTCTGTTGTGCATGGAATGTAAGGAGGGTTTCCTACTACGGCAATATACGGAGAAGGATCTTTTCACACAGATTCGGTATTTTGAATACATGTTTGATTTGTCCAAGTCGGAAAAGGGAGAAGGTAAATCAATTATTCCACAATTAGGGATTTTTTTTTCGCAGAAACAGATGCAAAATTACACAGAGTCCCTAATTTGTCAGCATTCAGCTGCTGTATTTTATATTTCCCTTTAAATTTCTTGGACCCTCTAAAATTTAAATCCCGGTTAAATCTTCTTTCGCCGACCGATATTAATTTAATGTCGTTTTTTTAGAAACCGAAAATTTGATGACTTAGAAGTCGTCCTGTGTAAAAATTATAACTCTTTTGCTAAGTCCAATAACAATTAAATAATCTTTTATATATTTTAGGTGTTGCTGGAGAAATTAGGCATGCGTACGATATATTAAAGGGAACTATTGATCAAATACTAGAGAACTCCGCGTACAGTACGATTAGCTTGTCGAAAATATTTTCATTATTTGATCCGAATGTGGTAGCAAATGATTGAATTCATATTGATGATGTCTAGATAGAATTATTTTTCTTTTTTGAAATTTATTTTGTAAATTAAACATGTGCTATGTCTTGAATAAATTCCCTATTGTAGTTTTTTTCTAAATATTTTAAATATGTGTTTTTTATAGTTTTTGATGTGGCTAACTGGTACAGAAGACTTCGGTTTATGAAATTAATCCGGTCATGAAAATTGTTCATAAACCGAAACGAATTTCCTTATACAGTAATCCCTCCAATTGCGCGGTTTCACAACTGCGCGGTTTCACAACTGCGCGGTTAAGTTTTTAATACAAAAATTTCGAACTGCGCGGTAAAAATTTCGCAGCTGCGCGTTTTTTTAAAATAATTTTCGTTTAAAAAAACGTTCCTAACCCCCAAATTTCATACAAAGTAGTGTTCACAGTGCGCGGTTTCGGTTTGCGCGCTCTTTTTGTGGAAGTATCTACCGCGCAGTTGGAGGGATTACTGTATTTTATTTTTTTTATATTTATTTATCCAAATAAATATAAAGGTTTACAATTTCAACAAAATACAGAAGAAATACAACTAAACATAGTTAAATTAATAGGAAAAACAAATTTTAAAAAAGCTATTTAAAAAAATACACTAAAAAGGAAAGGAATATGTTTTAAACGCCGTGTGTCAGAAATAAACGCGAGATAAATATTTATTTTATTTTTTATGCTTTTATCTCGCTTTTATTTCCGACACACAACGCCAAAAAAAAAATTTTTTCCCTATTAGTGCATCTTTTTTAAATAAAAGCTTTATTTTAAAATTTAATTTTATTTTTTTATTCATTTCGTATTTGATTAGTATGACTAAAATACAAAATGACGCCTGTCTTTCACCATGCTTGTTTATACTTTTTAGTCTTCGAATATTTCTGGAGTCAAAAATTCTGTAAAAATATCTCAAAAGCAAGGATATTTTTACGGAATTTTTGACTCGAGAATCGGGTTCACCTCAAAAATCCCGGAAAAGATTCTCTCCGGAAACTTTGGAGAAAAAGATAATCATGTTATCCTAACAGGACCTTCCGTTATCATTACAGACTTCTTGACGTCAGAATCTGATTCAGCAACCCCAAAAACCCCCAGATGAGATTTTTTCCGGAAAATTTGAGGAAGATGATAATAACGCTATCCTAACAGGACCTTCCGTTGTCCTTACAGACTTAATGTCCGCATCAGATTCATCGATCACAGATGATTCCCGGAAAATTTGAGCCAAAGGATAATCACGCAGGATCTTCCGCTATCCTTACGGATTTCTTACTGCCACAATCGGATTCAGCAGCCCCAAAACCCACTGGGTGAGATTTCCGGAAAATTTGAGGAAAAGGATAATCACATTATCCTTACAGGATCTTCGCTTATCCTTGCATAGACGAAGTAGTGAAAATATTGTATTGTCATCGGACTTACGTATGTGTGTAAAATTTCAAGTCAATCCGATGAGTGGAAGTGGGTCAAAATTAAATTGCAAGATTTGATCTGACAGACAAACAGACACGAAGGAAAGCTAAATAAAAGCTTTTAAAAGGGGATCCATAGATGCTAATACAAGAGATCGAAGAGTAAAGCAATACTCGCATTGTCCGGATAATCGGTTCCATGGCATTTCCCTGCCAAAAGCCGAACCCTTTTCACTTCGCTCATAGAAACGAAACAGTTTTTTGCACTTTTCTCAAAAGCGATTAGTCTTATCGAAACAATTATACAAGCAAAATGTATTTAGAATAAAATATTACGTAACTTGTCCATACTTCAAAATTCAATTGGGCCAATGCTTCTCTCCTCTCCCATACAAATAGTTTTGTTCGATTTTCTCGTATCCAAAAATTTATGGTGACGAAATGTGTTTAGAATATGATTTTATATAACTTATCTATACATCAAAATCCAGTTTGACCATTTTCCCCCCCTCACCTATACAAATGGATTTTTTTCATAAAAATGTTGTAAAGGGTCTTTCAACACGGACATAACAATTTTGTATTTTAATAAAAACGCAATCTAAAACTTTTTTTATGATCTGGCAATGTTAAAGCGTGAGTCAAAGTTTACATTTTTTATATTTAAGGTTTTTTTTTAGGTTTTCATGCCACACAGCTGGTCAAACAATTGATCTATTGAAGGAGAAGTTCGGTAATCGTGTAATCTCGAGAAATGGTCCGGTCGAATCGCCACCTCACCTCACT
The DNA here is from genome assembly GCA_964034945.1 of Chrysopilus asiliformis. NCBI lineage: Eukaryota > Metazoa > Arthropoda > Insecta > Diptera > Rhagionidae > Chrysopilus > Chrysopilus asiliformis. The sequence continues at coordinate 94,026,909 of OZ035960.1, read as the reverse complement.
CATGCGATTTAACGCCGTTTGATTTCTTTTTATGGGGTTATGTTAAGTCGGTTTATGCCAACAAGCCAACAACGTTAGAGGAGCTCAGGAACAATATCGAACGCCAAATTGCCAACGTTCCGGCCGATATGTGTGGAAGAGTGGTGGAAAATTGGCTCCAAAGAATCAATCTGCAAACGTGCTCGCGGTGGCCACATGAACGACATCGAATTTCATACTTAAATGTAACATGTCTACTACACCTGAAAAAAATTTCAGCAATCTCAACTATTCTGTGTTTTATTTAAATACGAAATTGTTATGTCCTTGTTGAAAGACCTGATATAACCTCATATAGAGTATTTGTCGATTGTCCCCGCCAATTGCAGCTTTTCTTGTGTTTTTATGGGACTTTTTTAATTATTTATAATTACTGGTTTTTCTGATCTAAGATTTTTCCGAAAAACTATTGCTAAAACGACTTTTGATAAAATTTGCGGCCCCAACTAGGATTTTGATCGATGGGTATTTTCCCCTGAACGATTTTTTCAGTTTATCTGATTTATGAAAATATATTTTAGAGTGTGCACTATCAATATATTTTGCTTGTATACAATACCTATTTTCATATTTGTGTCAATTAAACATATTTTCACACTTTCCCCTTGCGATGTACCACCAAGATATTCATATGGTGATAAAATCTTTTCTAATTATACAAAATTTTAATAGATATTTATAAATGATTCATTTAACACACCAGAGAAGTTACAGCCCATTAATTTAAATAAAAATTTTGATTTTAAAAAAGTATTTTTTTAAAATTCACGTCAATAACTCCTCGAACATGAGACTTGAAAGTATATTTATCGCACTCCTGTGCTTAACAACTCATGTAAGAATTTGATTAAAAAACATGTTACTATTTTTAAGAAATTTTTATCTCACAGAAATCGTGTAGAGGATACATCAAATGGAAGGCAATCAATATCAATATTTTTGTTTCGTGGGTGAATTGCAGTTTTGACTTTAATAGCACGTTTTTACGAGGCGAATGTGAATTTCGTTTAAATGTAATTCAGCCACATTTCCGCATACAGTCATTCGCAGTATTAAATAAACGAAACATATGTTATGTAAATGCAACAAAGGATTTCTGTTCGATATTTAAAAGTAGAGACATTCTATCTGCATTGATTGCTAAAAAGATTTCTTCAGTATCAAACTTGAATAAATGTCCTGTGAAAAGAGGTCGATATTATTTCGGACCTATGAGTGTTACAATGAAAGATATCCCAAAATTTCTCCAAAAATTTCCCATACCATTCAAAAAGGGTTTGGCGCTTATAAATATTTCGAGCTTGGTTAATAAGAAGCAAAATCAATTGGTAGCTATTTCGGTAGAATATGAAAGAAAAACCCCGAAAAACTGAAATTGTATGTTGTTTGGAAATATTTTACTAAAAATAAAATTTCGTAATATCATCTGAATCATTTTAATAATTATCCCTTCTATTCCAGATTACGAAAATTAAGTGATATCTTAACTCTTATGGCGTATTCAAATGGTCGACTCTTTTTGTTTGATCGATCTAGATTTTAAATCGAATAAAAAATGTTGACAATTTTTTTCTAACAAAATTGTATTGAATGCTTCTCTCAAAGAGTGCGACTGCACAGTAGAGCATTCCATGATTTGAATTCGCCATTAACGTTAGTATTTAAGAGATGGTAGGGTATCTGACAGGATCGTAACCATAAACGTCAAATTTTACAGTTTTTTTTCATTTGATTTTATCCGGAATTAATAAAATTGTCCAAAACAATGAAAATTATCGAAAAATTGTATAAAACATATGAAAAACATATATCCGATTGGATTTTGGTGTATGGAAAGCTAGAAAATACGAAAAATATTCCATTTGTATGGGAGAGGGAAGAATGTGTGGCCGAATTAGATTTTGATGTATGGAAGAGTTATGTAAAATCAAATTCTAACCATATTTTACTTGAAATTTTGTATAATTAGGTTTTTGTAAATGGCTAGGTTAAGTTCTTGCACAGACAAAGACTGAACCATTCCTTCCTCCCAACCCCCATACAAACGAAACAGTTTTTTTTACAATTTTCTCGAAAACGGTGAAAAATTTGAAAAATTTATTAAGGTAAAATCTGTTTAGAAGATGATTTTACATAACTTATCTATACATCAAAATGCAATCGAACCACTCCTTTCCTCCTCTCCTATATAAATGGATTTTTTTAAATAAACATTTTCTCTGTTATCATATAGAGTATTTGACGATTAGTCCCTGGCAATTATAGCTTTTGTTATGTTTTTTATACAGTATACAGTAATTATATAAGAGTGTAACTCATCTATTTTATGTCATTCTAATGTGGAAATCTCAGTTTATTTAAAATGACCTTTTAACTTTTGTTTTATATTTCTTAATGGTCCATAAAAAAAACACTGCCGAAATTTTTTTGATTTCAACAAAAATTTGATCGTAACAAAATTTTAATTTAGTTATGTGTTTGGCAGACACTGAAATGAAACATCAAAGTATATTTTTTGCACTCTTGTGTTTTACAATTCAAGTAAGAATTCAGTTTTCTTTAAAAACCGATAAAATTCCGTTTGTGAATTTTTATCTTACAGATATCCTGCAAATGGCATCTCGAATGGAAGAACTTTGTAATAAAAACATTTGTTCCATTTGCAAATTGCAGTTTCGATTATAATAGCACATTTATAAGCGGCGAATGTGATTTTCGGTTAAATTTAGTTCAACCAAAATTACATTTGGAGATGCACGTAGTTCTGAATGAGCGAAACTTATGTTATGTAAATGCAACCAAAGATTTTTGTTCCATATTTAAAAACAAGGATATCATATCTACAAGTCTGGCTACAGTTATTCCGGCAAAAACCAATATAAAAAAATGTCCAGTAGAAATTGGTCGATATTTTCTAAGACCGTTGAATGTTACCCAGAAGGATGTTCCGAAAATTTTTCGAAAGTTTCGGATGCCCTTTGAAGGGGGTTTCGTACTGATAAAAATTTCAAGCTTAGTGAATAACCAGCAATTTCAATGGGCGAATGTGACAGTAGAATATCGCTATGCAACTACACAACATTAAAGAGAAAATGGTATTAAAAATTAGAAGTTTGGTTATTTCCCATTCAAAAGTGTTAGTTAAGGGTTGCAAAAAAAATTTGAAATTATTTAATAATTAATATTTGTTAAATAATAAATTTTTTAGGATTTGCAAGAAGCAATTATAATAAGCAAGAAAGTTTCATTTCTAAATTTATTTTAGGGAACACGGTCGGGGTTTGTTTAGAAAGTAGCAATACTTTCCCAATCTTAAACCTTCCCAAGCTATTACCTGAACCGCTGAAGCAATTTTGGCTCGATTTTATTTATTGGGCAAGCCGTTTCCCAATGAAAATTTCTACTCCTTTCTTGATTTTCTGCTATTCTGCTATTTTTAGAGCCTCTCCAGACATTTTGATGCAATTTCCCCTGAAAGGGTGTGATTGTCTCATGATTGTCTCATTTAATTAATGTTAAGATTTCTTAAAATTCAATGGGTTTCCACAGACAGAAGCTCACTTTTGTAATATGGCTCCGAACGATTCGAGAGTGCTCGAATAATGTGTTTTAGGCAAAATTAAGGGGCCGAATTTTTTCATGATCACAATCTATATATTTAAAAGGCAAAGCGATTTTGTATGGATTTCTTTCGACAGAGCTCCTGCAGTTCCTATTGAACCGATTTTGATGATTCTTTTTTTAAATGAAAGCTCTATAGCTGTAGATATTTCCGTTTTACTTTTTCTTCAATTTTTAATAATACTTTATTAGTGATTTGCCTTTCAAAATTATCAATATGCCGCTAACTAAGTCTTCAATGTTAACACGACATTCCGTACTGTCTGATCAGTGCGGTGAGTTAGAAGTTGGACTACCATGCGCCAGCACCGGGTTCAATACTCATCGGTGACAAAGTTCTTTTTTTTCAAATTTTTTTTTTATTAATATTTTATTACTTAATTTATCTTTAAGTTTACATTTTTACTCCTGAATAAGTGTTAGACTACAATGCGCCAGATGTGCGGGTTCGATTCCGAGTTTTGATAAAATGTTTTTTTTTTAATTTTTTTTTGACCTTAAATTATTTATTTTATTTATATTATACTTCTTTAGGCGCGCTGGGCGATTTTTGATGGGTAAAATCTCATGAGTTCGCGTCACCGACATGCTAATTTAACAGCTTAATTTTTCGCCGCTCTTAGACGCGTGGGAATTTTTCCATCAAAATTTGTGTGGAAGCTACTTTTGGGTCGAATATGACTTTCAAAAAGTTTCAGAATTTTCCGACCCACAGTTTTCCGGAAAATTGTGGTAAAAATTCTTAACCACGACAAATAGCCAATACTCTGATATGCTCAATATGTGGTATTTTTTCCAGAAAAACGTGAAAATTTTTATTGATTTTGGAATAAAAATGATCTAAGGGCTCAACCCCTTACCGCTTTGCGGTACATTCTTCGAAAAAATAAACAAAAATGTGAAAAAAGGTTTTGTAGTACGAATTCTTACCAATGGCGAGAAACTAGTATTTTTACGTTTCTGGGAGGGTTTTTGTCTGTTTTGTGGCCAAAAATGGGAAAATCCAATTACCCAATCAACGAAAAAGTAATTTGATGAGCTTTGATGAAAATCTAATTGATTGATGCCCAACACTGCGGCACGGTGCCTAATTACGGCACGGTGCCAAATTTCGGCACGGTGCCAAATTACGGCACGGTGCCTAAATACGGCACGGTGCCTAAATACGGCACGGTGCCTAATTACGGCACGGTGCCTAAATACGGGACGGTGCCTAAATACGGCACGGTGCCTAAATACGGCACGGTGCCTAAATACGGCACGGTGCCTAAATACGGCACGGTGCCTAAATACGGCACGGTGCCTAAATACGGCACGGTGCCTAATTACGGCACGGTGCCTAAATACGGCACGGTGCCTAAATACGGCACGGTGCCTAAATACGGCACGGTGCCTAATTACGGCACGGTGCCTAATTACGGCACGGTGCCTAAATACGGCACGGTGCCTAAATACGGCACGGTGCCTAAATACGGTACGGTGCCTAAATACGGCACGGTGCCTAAATACGGCACGGTGCCTAAATACGGCACGGTGCCTAATTACGGCACAGTGCCTAAATACGGCACGGTGCCTAAATACGGCACGGTGCCTAATTACGGCACGGTGCCTAATTACGGCACGGTGCCAAATTACGGCACGGTGCCTAATTACGGCACGGTGCCTAATTACGGCACGGTGCCTAATTACGGCACGGTGCCTAAATACGGCACGGTGCCTAAATACGGCACGGTGCATAAATACGGCACGGTGCCTAAATACGGGACGGTGCCTAAATACGGCACGGTGCCTAATTACGGCACGGTGCCTAAATACGGCACGGTGCCTAAATACGGCACGGTGCCTAAATACGGCACGGTGCCTAAATATGGCACGGTGCCTAAATACGGCACGGTGCCTAAATACGGCACGGTGCCTAAATACGGCACGGTGCCTAATTACGGCACGGTGCCTAAATACGGCACGGTGCCTAAATACGGCACGGTGCCTAAATACGGCACGGTGCCTAAATACGGCACGGTGCCTAAATACGGCACGGTGCCTAATTACGGCACGGTGCCTAATTACGGCACGGTGCCTAAATACGGCACGGTGCCTAATTACGGCACGGTGCCTAATTGCGGCACAGTGCCTAAATACGGCACGGTGCCTAATTACGGAAAGGTGCCAAATAACGGCACGGTGCCAAATAACGGCACGGTGCCAAATTACGGCACGGTGCCACATAACGGCACGGTGCCAAATAACGGCACGGTGCCAAATTACGGCACGGTGCCAAATAACGGCACGGTGCCAAATTACGGCACGGTGCCAAATAACGGCACGGTGCCAAATAACGGCACAAAATTACGGCACGGTGCCAAATAACGGCACGGTGCCAAATTACGGAACGGTGCCAAATTACGGTACGGTGCCAAATTACGGCACGGTGCCAAATTACGGCACGGTGCCAAATTACGGCACGGTGCCAAATTACGGCACGGTGCCAAATTACGGCACGGTGCCAAATTACGGCACGGTGCCAAATTACGGTACGGTGCCAAATTACGGTACGGTGCCAAATTACGGCACGGTGCCAAATTACGGCATGGTGCCAAATTACGGCACGGTGCCAAATAACGGCACGGTGCCAAATAACGGCACGGCACGGTGCCAAATAACGGCACGGTGCCAAATTACGGTACGGTGCAAAATTACGGTACGGTGCCAAATTACGGCACGGTGCCAAATTACGGCACGGTGCCAAATAACGGCACGGTGCCAAATTACGGCACGGTGCCAAATAACGGCACGGTGCCAAATTACGGCACGGTGCCAAATTACGGCACGGTGCCAAATAACGGCACAAAATTACGGTACGGTGCCAAATAACGGCACGGTGCCAAATTACGGAAAGGTGCCAAATAACGGCACGGTGCCAAATAACGGCACGGTGCCAAATTACGGCACGGTGCCAAATAACGGCACGGTGCCAAATAACGGCACGGTGCCAAATAACGGCACGGTGCCAAATTACGGCACGGTGCCAAATAACGGCACGGTGCCAAATTACGGCACGGTGCCAAATAACGGCACGGTGCCAAATAACGGCACGGTGCCAAATAACGGCACAAAGTTACGGCACGGTGCCAAATAACGGCACGGTGCCAAATTACGGAACGGTGCCAAATTACGGTGCGGTGCCAAATTACGGCACGGTGCCAAATTACGGCACGGTGCCAAATTACGGCACGGTGCCAAATTACGGCACGGTGCCAAATTACGGCACGGTGCCAAATTACGGCACGGTGCCAAATAACGGCACGGTGCCAAATTACGGTACGGTGCCAAATTACGGCACGGTGCCAAATTACGGCACGGTGCCAAATTACGGCACGGTGCCAAATAACGGCACGGCACGGTGCCAAATAACGGCACGGTGCCAAATTACGGTACGGTGCAAAATTACGGTACGGTGCCAAATTACGGCACGGTGCCAAATTACGGCACGGTGCCAAATAACGGCACGGTGCCGGTACGGTGCCAAATTACGGTACGGTGCCAAATAACGGCACGGTGCCGGTACGGTGCCAAATTACGGCACGGTGCCAAATAACGGCACGGTGCCCAATTACGGCACGGTGCCAAATTACGGCACGGTGCCAAATTACGGTACGGTGCCAAATAACGGCACGGTGCCAAATTACGGCACGGTGCCAAATTACGGCACGGTGCCAAATTACGGCACGGTGCCAAATAACGGCACGGTGCCAAATAACGGCACGGTGCCAAATTACGGCACGGTGCCAAATTACGGCACGGTGCCAAATTACGGCACGGTGCCAAATTACGGCACGGTGCCAAATAACGGCACGGTGCCAAATTACGGCACGGTGCCAAATTACGGCACGGTGCCAAATTACGGCACGGTGCCAAATAACGGCACGGTGCCAAATAACGGCACGGCACGGTGCCAAATAACGGCACGGTGCCAAATTACGGTACGGTGCAAAATTACGGTACGGTGCCAAATTACGGCACGGTGCCAAATTACGGCACGGTGCCAAATAACGGCACGGTGCCAAATTACGGCACGGTGCCGGCACGGTGCCAAATAACGGCACGGTGCCAAATAACGGCACGGTGCCAAATTACGGCACGGTGCCAAATTACGGCACGGTGCCAAATTACGGCACGGTGCCAAATAACGGCACGGTGCCAAATAACGGCACGGCACGGTGCCAAATAACGGCACGGTGCCAAATTACGGTACGGTGCAAAATTACGGTACGGTGCCAAATTACGGCACGGTGCCAAATTACGGCACGGTGCCAAATAACGGCACGGTGCCAAATTACGGCACGGTGCCGGCACGGTGCCAAATAACGGCACGGTGCCAAATAACGGCACGGTGCCAAATTACGGCACGGTGCCAAATTACGGCACGGTGCCAAATTACGGCACGGTGCCAAATAACGGCACGGTGCCAAATAACGGCACGGCACGGTGCCAAATAACGGCACGGTGCCAAATTACGGTACGGTGCAAAATTACGGTACGGTGCCAAATTACGGCACGGTGCCAAATTACGGCACGGTGCCAAATAACGGCACGGTGCCAAATTACGGCACGGTGCCGGCACGGTGCCAAATAACGGCACGGTGCCAAATAACGGCACGGTGCCAAATTACGGCACGGTGCCAAATTACGGCACGGTGCCAAATTACGGCACGGTGCCAAATAACGGCACGGTGCCAAATAACGGCACGGCACGGTGCCAAATAACGGCACGGTGCCAAATTACGGTACGGTGCCAAATAACGGCACAAAATTACGGTACGGTGCCAAATAACGGCACGGTGCCAAATTACGGAAAGGTGCCAAATAACGGCACGGTGCCAAATTACGGTACGGTGCAAAATTACGGTACGGTGCCAAATTACGGCACGGTGCCAAATTACGGCACGGTGCCAAATAACGGCACGGTGCCAAATTACGGCACGGTGCCGGCACGGTGCCAAATAACGGCACGGTGCCAAATAACGGCACGGTGCCAAATTACGGCACGGTGCCAAATTACGGCACGGTGCCAAATTACGGCACGGTGCCAAATAACGGCACGGTGCCAAATAACGGCACGGCACGGTGCCAAATTACGGCACGGTGCCAAATAACGGCACGGTGCCAAATAACGGCACGGCACGGTGCCAAATAACGGCACGGTGCCAAATTACGGCACGGTGCCAAATAACGGCACAAAATTACGGTACGGTGCCAAATAACGGCACGGTGCCAAATTACGGAAAGGTGCCAAATAACGGCACGGTGCCAAATAACGGCACGGTGCCAAATTACGGCACGGTGCCAAATAACGGCACGGTGCCAAATAACGGCACGGTGCCAAATAACGGCACGGTGCCAAATTACGGCACGGTGCCAAATAACGGCACGGTGCCAAATTACGGCACGGTGCCAAATAACGGCACGGTGCCAAATAACGGCACGGTGCCAAATAACGGCACAAAATTACGGCACGGTGCCAAATAACGGCACGGTGCCAAATTACGGAACGGTGCCAAATTACGGCACGGTGCCAAATTACGGCACGGTGCCAAATTACGGCACGGTGCCAAATTACGGTACGGTGCCAAATTACGGTACGGTGCCAAATTACGGCACGGTGCCAAATTACGGCACGGTGCCAAATTACGGCACGGTGCCAAATAACGGCACGGCACGGTGCCAAATAACGGCACGGTGCCAAATTACGGTACGGTGCAAAATTACGGTACGGTGCCAAATTACGACACGGTGCCAAATTACGGCACGGTGCCAAATAACGGCACGGTGCCAAATTACGGCACGGTGCCGGCACGGTGCCAAATAACGGCACGGTGCCAAATAACGGCACGGTGCCAAATTACGGTACGGTGCCAAATTACGGTACGGTGCCAAATAACGGCACGGTGCCAAATTACGGCACGGTGCCAAATTACGGCACGGTGCCAAATAACGGCACGGTGCCAAATTACGGCACGGTGCCAAATTACGGCACGGTGCCAAATTACGGTACGGTGCCAAATAACGGCACGGTGCCAAATTACGGCACGGTGCCAAATTACGGCACGGTGCCAAATAACGGCACGGTGCCAAATTACGGCACGGTGCCAAATTACGGCACGGTGCCAAATTACGGCACGGTGCCAAATTACGGCACGGTGCCAAATTACGGCACGGTGCCAAATTACGGCACGGTGCCAAATAACGGCACGGTGCCAAATTACGGCACGGTGCCAAATAACGGCACGGTGCCAAATAACGGCACGGTGCCAAATTACGGCACGGTGCCAAATTACGGCACGGTGCCAAATTACGGCACGGTGCCAAATTACGGCACGGTGCCAAATTACGGCACGGTGCCAAATTACGGCACGGTGCCAAATTACGGTACGGTGCCAAATTACGGCACGGTGCCAAATTACGGCACGGTGCCAAATTACGGCACGGTGCCAAATTACGGCACGGTGCCAAATAACGGCACGGTGCCAAATTACGGTACGGTGCAAAATTACGGTACGGTGCCAAATTACGGCACGGTGCCAAATTACGGAACGGTGCCAAATTACGGTACGGTGCCAAATAACGGCACGGTGCCAAATTACGGCACGGTGCCAAATTACGGCACGGTGCCAAATTACGGCACGGTGCCAAATTACGGCACGGTGCCAAATTACGGCACGGTGCCAAATAACGGCACGGTGCCAAATTACGGTACGGTGCCAAATTACGGCACGGTGCCAAATTACGGCACGGTGCCAAATTACGGCACGGTGCCAAATAACGGCACGGCACGGTGCCAAATAACGGCACGGTGCCAAATTACGGTACGGTGCAAAATTACGGTACGGTGCCAAATTACGGCACGGTGCCAAATTACGGCACGGTGCCAAATAACGGCAAGGTGCCGGCACGGTGCCAAATAACGGCACGGTGCCAAATTACGGTACGGTGCCAAATTACGGTACGGTGCCAAATAACGGCACGGTGCCAAATTACGGCACGGTGCCAAATTACGGCACGGTGCCAAATAACGGCACGGTGCCCAATTACGGCACGGTGCCAAATTACGGCACGGTGCCAAATTACGGTACGGTGCCAAATAACGGCACGGTGCCAAATTACGGCACGGTGCCAAATTACGGCACGGTGCCAAATTACGGCACGGTGCCAAATAACGGCACGGTGCCAAATAACGGCACGGTGCCAAATTACGGCACGGTGTCAAATTACGGCACGGTGCCAAATTACGGCACGGTGCCAAATTACGGCACGGTGCCAAATAACGGCACGGTGCCAAATTACGGCACGGTGCCAAATTACGGCACGGTGCCAAATTACGGCACGGTGCCAAATAACGGCACGGTGCCAAATAACGGCACGGCACGGTGCCAAATAACGGCACGGTGCCAAATTACGGTACGGTGCAAAATTACGGTACGGTGCCAAATTACGGCACGGTGCCAAATTACGGCACGGTGCCAAATTACGGCACGGTGCCAAATAACGGCACGGTGCCAAATTACGGCACGGTGCCAAATTACGGCACGGTGCCAAATTACGGCACGGTGCCAAATTACGGCAAGGTGCCAAATTACGGCACGGTGCCAAATTACGGTACGGTGCCAAATAACGGCACGGTGCCAAATAACGGCACGGTGCCAAATTACGGCACGGTGCCAAATTACGGCACGGTGCCAAATTACGGCACGGTGCCAAATTACGGCACGGTGCCAAATTACGGCACGGTGCCAAATAACGGCACGGTGCCAAATTACGGCACGGTGCCAAATTACGGCACGGTGCCAAATTACGGCAAGGTGCCAAATTACGGCACGGTGCCAAATTACGGTACGGTGCCAAATAACGGCACGGTGCCAAATAACGGCACGGTGCCAAATAACGGCACGGTGCCAAATTACGGCACGGTGCCAAATTACGGCACGGTGCCAAATAACGGCACGGTGCCAAATTACGGCACGGTGCCAAATTACGGCACGGTGCCAAATTACGGCACGGTGCCAAATTACGGCACGGTGCCAAATAACGGCACGGTGCCAAATTACGGCACGGTGCCAAATTACGGCACGGTGCCAAATTACGGCACGGTGCCAAATTACGGCACGGTGCCAAATAACGGCACGGTGCCAAATTACGGCACGGTGCCAAATAACGGCACGGTGCCAAATTACGGCACGGTGCCAAATTACGGCACGGTGCCAAATTACGGCACGGTGCCAAATAACGGCACGGTGCCAAATTACGGCACGGTGCCAAATTACGGCACGGTGCCAAATTACGGCACGGTGCCAAATTACGGCACGGTGCCAAATAACGGCACGGTGCCAAATAACGGCACGGTGCCAAATAACGGCACGGTGCCAAATAACGGCACGGTGCCAAATTACGGCACGGTGCCAAATTACGGCACGGTGCCAAATTACGGTACGGTGCCAAATTACGGCACGGTGCCAAATTACGGCACGGTGCCAAATTACGGCACGGTGCCAAATTACGGCACGGTGCCACATTACGGCACGGTGCCAAATTACGGCACGGTGCCAAATTACGGCACGGTGCCAAATTACGGCACAGTGCCAAATTACGGCACGGTGCCAAATTACGGCACGGTGCCAAATTACGGCACGGTGCCAAATAACGGCACGGTGCCAAATAACGGGAAGGTGCCAAATAACGGCACGGTGCCAAATAACGGCACGGTGCCAAATTACGGCACGGTGCCAAATTACGGCACGGTGCCAAATTACGGCACTGTGCCAAATTATGGCACGGTGCCAAATTACGGCACGGTGCCAAATAACGGCACGGTGCTAAATTACGGCACGGTACTAAATTACGGCACGGTGCCAAATTACGGTACGGTGCCAAATAACGGCACGGTGCCAAATAACGGCAAGGTGCCAAATTACGGCACGGTGCCAAATTACGGTACGGTGCCAAATAACGGCACGGTGCCAAATAACGGCACGGTGCCAAATTACGGCACGGTGCCAAATTACGGCACGGTGCCAAATTACGGCACGGTGCCAAATTACGGCACGGTGCCAAATTACGGCACGGTGCCAAATAACGGCACGGTGCCAAATAACGGGAAGGTGCCAAATAACGGCACGGTGCCAAATAACGGCACGGTGCCAAATTACGGCACGGTGCCAAATTACGGCACGGTGCCAAATTACGGCACTGTGCCAAATTACGGCACGGTGCCAAATTACGGCACGGTGCCAAATAACGGCACGGTGCTAAATTACGGCACGGTACTAAATTACGGCACGGTGCCAAATAACGGCACGGTGCCAAATAACGGCACGGTGCCAAATTACGGCACGGTGCCAAATTACGGCACGGTGTGAAATTACGGTACGGTGCCAAATTACGGCACGGTGCCAAATTACGGCACGGTGCCAAATTACGGCACGGTGCCAAATTACGGCACGGTGCCAAATTACGGCACGGTGCCACATTACGGCACGGTGCCAAATTACGGCACGGTGCCAAATTACGGCACGGTGCCAAATTACGGCACAGTGCCAAATTACGGCACGGTGCCAAATTACGGCACGGTGCCAAATTACGGCACGGTGCCAAATTACGGCACAAAATACGGCACGGTGCCCAATATCGGCACGGTGCCAAATTACGGAACCGTGCCAAATTACGGCACGGTGCCAAATTACGGCACGGTGCCAAATTACGGCACGGTGCCAAATTACGGCAATGTGCCAAATTACGGTACGGTGCCAAATTACGGCACGGTGCCAAATTACGGCACGGTGCCAAATTACGGTACGGTGCCAAATAACGGCACGGTGCCAAATAACGGCACGGTGCCAAATTACGGCACGGTGCCAAATTACGGCACGGTGCCAAATTACGGCACGGTGCCAAATTACGGCACGGTGCCAAATAACGGCACGGTGCCAAATTACGGCACGGTGCCAAATTACGGCACGGTGCCAAATTACGGCACGGTGCCAAATTACGGCACGGTGCCAAATAACGGCACGGTGCCAAATTACGGCACGGTGCCAAATTACGGCACGGTGCCAAATTACGGCACGGTGCCAAATTACGGCACGGTGCCAAATAACGGCACGGTGCCAAATTACGGCACGGTGCCAAATAACGGCACGGTGCCAAATTACGGCACGGTGCCAAATTACGGCACGGTGCCAAATTACGGCACGGTGCCAAATTACGGCACGGTGCCAAATTACGGCACGGTGCCAAATAACGGCACGGTGCCAAATAACGGCACGGTGCCAAATAACGGCACGGTGCCAAATTACGGCACGGTGCCAAATTACGGCACGGTGCCAAATTACGGTACGGTGCCAAATTACGGCACGGTGCCAAATTACGGCACGGTGCCAAATTACGGCACGGTGCCAAATAACGGCACGGTGCCAAATAACGGGAAGGTGCCAAATAACGGCACGGTGCCAAATAACGGCACGGTGCCAAATTACGGCACGGTGCCAAATTACGGCACGGTGCCAAATTACGGCACGGTGCCAAATAACGGCACGGTGCTAAATTACGGCACGGTACTAAATTACGGCACGGTGCCAAATTACGGTACGGTGCCAAATAACGGCACGGTGCCAAATAACGGCAAGGTGCCAAATTACGGCACGGTGCCAAATTACGGTACGGTGCCAAATAACGGCACGGTGCCAAATAACGGCACGGTGCCAAATTACGGCACGGTGCCAAATTACGGCACGGTGCCAAATTACGGCACGGTGCCAAATTACGGCACGGTGCCAAATAACGGCACGGTGCCAAATTACGGCACGGTGCCAAATTACGGCACGGTGCCAAATAACGGCACGGTGCCAAATTACGGCACGGTGCCAAATTACGGCACGGTGCCAAATTACGGCACGGTGCCAAATTACGGCAAGGTGCCAAATTACGGCACGGTGCCAAATTACGGTACGGTGCCAAATAACGGCACGGTGCCAAATAACGGCACGGTGCCAAATTACGGCACGGTGCCAAATTACGGCACGGTGCCAAATTACGGCACGGTGCCAAATTACGGCACGGTGCCAAATTACGGCACGGTGCCAAATAACGGCACGGTGCCAAATTACGGCACGGTGCCAAATTACGGCACGGTGCCAAATTACGGCACGGTGCCAAATAACGGCACGGTGCCAAATTACGGCACGGTGCCAAATTACGGCACGGTGCCAAATTACGGCACGGTGCCAAATTACGGCACGGTGCCAAATAACGGCACGGTGCCAAATAACGGCACGGTGCCAAATAACGGCACGGTGCCAAATAACGGCACGGTGCCAAATTACGGCACGGTGCCAAATTACGGCACGGTGCCAAATTACGGTACGGTGCCAAATTACGGCACGGTGCCAAATTACGGCACGGTGCCAAATTACGGCACGGTGCCAAATTACGGCACGGTGCCAAATAACGGCACGGTGCCAAATAACGGCACGGTGCCAAATTATGGCACGGTGCCAAATAACGGCAATTTGGCACGGTGCCAAATTACGGCACGGTGCCAAATAACGGCACTGTGCCAAATAACGGCACGGTGCCAAATTACGGCACGGTGCCAAATTACGGCACGGTGCCAAATTACGGCATGGTGCCAAATAACGGCACTGTGCCAAATAACGGCACGGTGCCAAATTACGGCACGGTGCCAAATAACGGCACGGTGCCAAATTACGGCACGGTGCCAAATTTCGGCACGGTGCCAAATAACGGCACGGTGTCAAATTACGGCACGGTGCCAAATTACGGCACGGTGCCAAATTACGGCACGGTGCCAAATTACGGCACGGTGCCAAATTACGGCACGGTGCCAAATTACGGCACGGTGCCAAATTACGGCACGGTGCCAAATTACGGCACGGTGCCAAATTACGGCACGGTGCCAAATAACGGCACGGTGCCAAATTACGGCACGGTGCCAAATTACGGCACGGTGCCAAATTACGGCACGGTGCCAAATAACGGCACGGTGCCAAATTACGGCACGGTGCCAAATTACGGCACGGTGCCAAATTACGGCACGGTGCCAAATAACGGCACGGTGTCAAATTACGGCACGGTGCCAAATTACGGCACGGTGCCAAATTACGGCACGGTGCCAAATAACGGCACGGTGCCAAATTACGGCACGGTGCCAAATTACGGTACGGTGCCAAATAACGGCACGGTGCCAAATTACGGCACGGTGCCAAATTACGGCACGGTGCCAAATTACGGCACGGTGCCAAATTACGGCACGGTGCCAAATAACGGCACGGTGCCAAATTACGGCACGGTGCCAAATTACGGCACGGTGCCAAATTACGGCACGGTGCCAAATAACGGCACGGTGCCAAATTACGGCACGGTGCCAAATTACGGCACGGTGCCAAATTACGGCACGGTGCCAAATTACGGCACGGTGCCAAATTACGGCACGGTGCCAAATTACGGCACGGTGCCAAATTACGGCACGGTGCCAAATTACGGCACGGTGCCAAATTACGGCACGGTGCCAAATTACGGCACGGTGCCAAATTACGGTACGGTGCCAAATTACGGCACGGTGCCAAATTACGGCACGGTGCCAAATTACGGCACGGTGCCAAATAACGGCACGGTGCCAAATAACGGCACGGTGCCAAATTACGGCACGGTGCCAAATTACGGCACGGTGCCAAATAACGGCACGGTGCCAAATAACGGCACGATGCCAAATTACGGCACGGTGCCAAATTACGGCACGGTGCCAAATTACGGCACGGTGCCAAATTACGGCACGGTGCCAAATTACGGCACGGTGCCAAATAACGGCACGGTGCCAAATAACGGCACGGTGCCAAATTACGGCACGGTGCCAAATTACGGCACGGTGCCAAATTACGGCACGGTGCCAAATTACGGCACGGTGCCAAATTACGGCACGGTGCCAAATTACGGTACGGTGCCAAATTACGGCACGGTGCCAAATTACGGCACGGTGCCAAATAACGGCACGGTGCCAAATAACGGCACGGTGCCAAATAACGGCACGGTGCCAAATAACGGCACGGTGCCAAATAACGGCACGGTGCCAAATTACGGCACGGTGCCAAATTACGGCACGATGCCAAATTACGGTACGGTGCCAAATAACGGCACGGTGCCAAATAACGGCACGGTGCCAAATTACGGCACGGTGCCAAATTACGGCACGGTGCCAAATTACGGCACGGTGCCAAATTACGGCACGGTGCCAAATTACGGCACGGTGCCAAATAACGGCACGGTGCCAAATTACGGCACGGTGCCAAATTACGGCACGGTGCCAAATTACGGCACGGTGCCAAATTACGGCACGGTGCCAAATTACGGCACGGTGCCAAATTACGGCACGGTGCCAAATTACGGCACGGTGCCAAATTACGGCACGGTGCCAAATTACGGCACGGAGCCAAATAACGGCACGGTGCCAAATTACGGCACGGTGCCAAATTACGGCACGGTGCCAAATTACGGCACGGTGCCAAATAACGGCACGGTGCCAAATTACGGCACGGTGCCAAATTACGGCACGGTGCCAAATTACGGCACGGTGCCAAATTACGGCAAGGTGCCAAATTACGGCACGGTGCCAAATTACGGTACGGTGCCAAATAACGGCACGGTGCCAAATAACGGCACGGTGCCAAATTACGGCACGGTGCCAAATTACGGCACGGTGCCAAATTACGGCACGGTGCCAAATTACGGCACGGTGCCAAATTACGGCACGGTGCCAAATAACGGCACGGTGCCAAATTACGGCACGGTGCCAAATTACGGCACGGTGCCAAATTACGGCACGGTGCCAAATAACGGCACGGTGCCAAATTACGGCACGGTGCCAAATTACGGCACGGTGCCAAATTACGGCACGGTGCCAAATTACGGCACGGTGCCAAATAACGGCACGGTGCCAAATAACGGCACGGTGCCAAATAACGGCACGGTGCCAAATAACGGCACGGTGCCAAATTACGGCACGGTGCCAAATTACGGCACGGTGCCAAATTACGGTACGGTGCCAAATTACGGCACGGTGCCAAATTACGGCACGGTGCCAAATTACGGCACGGTGCCAAATTACGGCACGGTGCCAAATTACGGCACGGTGCCAAATAACGGCACGGTGCCAAATAACGGCACGGTGCCAAATTATGGCACGGTGCCAAATAACGGCAATTTGGCACGGTGCCAAATTACGGCACGGTGCCAAATAACGGCACTGTGCCAAATAACGGCACGGTGCCAAATAACGGCACGGTGCCAAATTATGGCACGGTGCCAAATAACGGCAATTTGGCACGGTGCCAAATTACGGCACGGTGCCAAATAACGGCACTGTGCCAAATAACGGCACGGTGCCAAATTACGGCACGGTGCCAAATTACGGCACGGTGCCAAATTACGGCACGGTGCCAAATAACGGCACTGTGCCAAATAACGGCACGGTGCCAAATTACGGCACGGTGCCAAATAACGGCACGGTGCCAAATTACGGCACGGTGCCAAATTTCGGCACGGTGCCAAATAACGGCACGGTGTCAAATTACGGCACGGTGCCAAATTACGGCACGGTGCCAAATAACGGCACGGTGTCAAATTACGGCACGGTGCCAAATTACGGCACGGTGCCAAATAACGGCACGGTGCCAAATAACGGCACGGTGCTAAATTACGGCACGGTGCCAAATTACGGCACGGTGCCAAATTACGGTACGGTGCCAAATAACGGCACGGTGCCAAATAACGGCACGGTGCCAAATAACGGCACGGTGCCAAATTACGGCACGGTGCCAAATTACGGTACGGTGCCAAATAACGGCACGGTGCCAAATTACGGCACGGTGCCAAATTACGGCACGGTGCCAAATTACGGCACGGTGCCAAATTACGGCACGGTGCCAAATTACGGCACGGTGCCAAATTACGGCACGGTGCCAAATTACGGCACGGTGCCAAATAACGGCACGGTGCCAAATTACGGCACGGTGCCAAATTACGGCACGGTGCCAAATTACGGCACGGTGCCAAATAACGGCACGGTGCCAAATAACGGCACGGTGCCAAATTACGGCACGGTGCCAAATAACGGCACGGTGCCAAATAACGGCACGGTGCCAAATTACGGCACGGTGCCAAATTACGGCACGGTGCCAAATTACGGCACGGTGCCAAATTACGGCACGGTGCCAAATTACGGCACGGTGCCAAATTACGGCACGGTGCCAAATTACGGCACGGTGCCAAATTACGGCACGGTGCCAAATTACGGCACGGTGCCAAATTACGGCACGGTGCCAAATTACGGCACGGTGCCAAATTACGGCACGGTGCCAAATTACGGCACGGTGCCAAATTACGGCACGGTGCCAAATTACGGCACGGTGCCAAATTACGGCACGGTGCCAAATTACGGCACGGTGCCAAATAACGGCACGGTGCCAAATTACGGCACGGTGCCAAATTACGGCACGGTGCCAAATTACGGCACGGTGCCAAATTACGGCACGGTGCCAAATTACGGCACGGTGCCAAATTACGGCACGGTGCCAAATTACGGCACGGTGCCAAATTACGGCACGGTGCCAAATTACGGCACGGTGCCAAATAACGGCACGGTGCCAAATTACGGCACGGTGCCAAATTACGGCACGGTGCCAAATTACGGCACGGTGCCAAATAACGGCACGGTGCCAAATTACGGCACGGTGCCAAATTACGGCACGGTGCCAAATAACGGCACGGTGCCAAATTACGGCACGGTGCCAAATTACGGCACGGTGCCAAATTACGGCACGGTGCCAAATAACGGCACGGTGCCAAATTACGGCACGGTGCCAAATTACGGTACGGTGCCAAATAACGGCACGGTGCCAAATTACGGCACGGTGCCAAATTACGGCACGGTGCCAAATTACGGCACGGTGCCAAATTACGGCACGGTGCCAAATAACGGCACGGTGCCAAATTACGGCACGGTGCCAAATTACGGCACGGTGCCAAATTACGGCACGGTGCCAAATAACGGCACGGTGCCAAATAACGGCACGGTGCCAAATTACGGCACGGTGCCAAATTACGGCACGGTGCCAAATAACGGCACGGTGCCAAATTACGGCACGGTGCCAAATTACGGCACGGTGCCAAATTACGGCACGGTGCCAAATTACGGCACGGTGCCAAATAACGGCACGGTGCCAAATTACGGCACGGTGCCAAATTACGGCACGGTGCCAAATTACGGCACGGTGCCAAATTACGGCACGGTGCCAAATAACGGCACGGTGCCAAATTACGGCACGGTGCCAAATTACGGCACGGTGCCAAATTACGGCACGGTGCCAAATTACGGCACGGTGCCAAATTACGGCACGGTGCCAAATTACGGCACGGTGCCAAATTACGGCACGGTGCCAAATAACGGCACGGTGCCAAATTACGGCACGGTGCCAAATAACGGCACGGTGCCAAATTACGGCACGGTGCCAAATTACGGCACGGTGCCAAATTACGGCACGGTGCCAAATTACGGCACGGTGCCAAATTACGGCACGGTGCCAAATAACGGCACGGTGCCAAATAACGGCACGGTGCCAAATAACGGCACGGTGCCAAATTACGGCACGGTGCCAAATTACGGCACGGTGCCAAATTACGGTACGGTGCCAAATTACGGCACGGTGCCAAATTACGGCACGGTGCCAAATTACGGCACGGTGCCAAATAACGGCACGGTGCCAAATAACGGGAAGGTGCCAAATAACGGCACGGTGCCAAATAACGGCACGGTGCCAAATTACGGCACGGTGCCAAATTACGGCACGGTGCCAAATTACGGCACTGTGCCAAATTACGGCACGGTGCCAAATTACGGCACGGTGCCAAATAACGGCACGGTGCTAAATTACGGCACGGTACTAAATTACGGCACGGTGCCAAATTACGGTACGGTGCCAAATAACGGCACGGTGCCAAATAACGGCAAGGTGCCAAATTACGGCACGGTGCCAAATTACGGTACGGTGCCAAATAACGGCACGGTGCCAAATAACGGCACGGTGCCAAATTACGGCACGGTGCCAAATTACGGCACGGTGCCAAATTACGGCACGGTGCCAAATTACGGCACGGTGCCAAATAACGGCACGGTGCCAAATTACGGCACGGTGCCAAATTACGGCACGGTGCCAAATAACGGCACGGTGCCAAATTACGGCACGGTGCCAAATTACGGCACGGTGCCAAATTACGGCACGGTGCCAAATTACGGCAAGGTGCCAAATTACGGCACGGTGCCAAATTACGGTACGGTGCCAAATAACGGCACGGTGCCAAATAACGGCACGGTGCCAAATTACGGCACGGTGCCAAATTACGGCACGGTGCCAAATTACGGCACGGTGCCAAATTACGGCACGGTGCCAAATAACGGCACGGTGCCAAATTACGGCACGGTGCCAAATTACGGCACGGTGCCAAATTACGGCACGGTGCCAAATAACGGCACGGTGCCAAATTACGGCACGGTGCCAAATTACGGCACGGTGCCAAATTACGGCACGGTGCCAAATAACGGCACGGTGCCAAATAACGGCACGGTGCCAAATAACGGCACGGTGCCAAATAACGGCACGGTGCCAAATTACGGCACGGTGCCAAATTACGGCACGGTGCCAAATTACGGTACGGTGCCAAATTACGGCACGGTGCCAAATTACGGCACGGTGCCAAATTACGGCACGGTGCCAAATTACGGCACGGTGCCAAATAACGGCACGGTGCCAAATAACGGCACGGTGCCAAATTATGGCACGGTGCCAAATAACGGCAATTTGGCACGGTGCCAAATTACGGCACGGTGCCAAATAACGGCACTGTGCCAAATAACGGCACGGTGCCAAATTACGGCACGGTGCCAAATTACGGCACGGTGCCAAATTACGGCATGGTGCCAAATAACGGCACTGTGCCAAATAACGGCACGGTGCCAAATTACGGCACGGTGCCAAATAACGGCACGGTGCCAAATTACGGCACGGTGCCAAATTTCGGCACGGTGCCAAATAACGGCACGGTGTCAAATTACGGCACGGTGCCAAATTACGGTACGGTGCCAAATAACGGCACGGTGTCAAATTACGGCACGGTGCCAAATTACGGTACGGTGCCAAATAACGGCACGGTGCCAAATAACGGCACGGTGCCAAATAACGGCACGGTGCCAAATTACGGCACGGTGCCAAATTACGGTACGGTGCCAAATAACGGCACGGTGCCAAATTACGGCACGGTGCCAAATTACGGCACGGTGCCAAATTACGGCACGGTGCCAAATTACGGCACGGTGCCAAATAACGGCACGGTGCCAAATTACGGCACGGTGCCAAATTACGGCACGGTGCCAAATTACGGCACGGTGCCAAATTACGGCACGGTGCCAAATTACGGCACGGTGCCAAATTACGGCACGGTGCCAAATAACGGCACGGTGCCAAATAACGGCACGGTGCCAAATTACGGCACGGTGCCAAATAACGGCACGGTGCCAAATTACGGCACGGTGCCAAAATACGGCACGGTGCCAAATTACGGCACGGTGCCAAATTACGGCACGGTGCCAAATTACGGCACGGTGCCAAATTACGGCACGGTGCCAAATTACGGCACGGTGCCAAATTACGGCACGGTGCCAAATTACGGCACGGTGCCAAATTACGGTACGGTGCCAAATTACGGCACGGTGCCAAATTACGGCACGGTGCCAAATTACGGCACGGTGCCAAATTACGGCACGGTACCAAATTACGGCACGGTGCCAAATTACGGCACGGTGCCAAATTACGGTACGGTGCCAAATAACGGCACGGTGCCAAATAACGGCACGGTGCCAAATAACGGCACGGTGCCAAATTACGGCACGGTGCCAAATTACGGCACGGTGCCAAATAACGGCACGGTGCCAAATAACGGCACGATGCCAAATTACGGCACGGTGCCAAATTACGGCACGGTGCCAAATTACGGCACGGTGCCAAATTACGGCACGGTGCCAAATTACGGCACGGTGCCAAATAACGGCACGGTGCCAAATAACGGCACGGTGCCAAATTACGGCACGGTGCCAAATTACGGCACGGTGCCAAATTACGGCACGGTGCCAAATTACGGCACGGTGCCAAATTACGGCACGGTGCCAAATTACGGTACGGTGCCAAATTACGGCACGGTGCCAAATAACGGCACGGTGCCAAATAACGGCACGGTGCCAAATAACGGCACGGTGCCAAATAACGGCACGGTGCCAAATAACGGCACGGTGCCAAATTACGGCACGGTGCCAAATTACGGCACGGTGCCAAATTACGGTACGGTGCCAAATAACGGCACGGTGCCAAATAACGGCACGGTGCCAAATTACGGCACGGTGCCAAATTACGGCACGGTGCCAAATTACGGCACGGTGCCAAATTACGGCACGGTGCCAAATTACGGCACGGTGCCAAATTACGGCACGGTGCCAAATTACGGCACGGTGCCAAATTACGGCACGGTGCCAAATTACGGCACGGTGCCAAATAACGGCACGGTGCCAAATTACGGCACGGTGCCAAATTACGGCACGGTGCCAAATTACGGCACGGTGCCAAATTACGGCACGGTGCCAAATTACGGCACGGTGCCAAATTACGGCACGGTGCCAAATTACGGCACGGTGCCAAATTACGGCACGGTGCCAAATTACGGCACGGTGCCAAATAACGGCACGGTGCCAAATTACGGCACGGTGCCAAATTACGGCACGGTGCCAAATTACGGCACGGTGCCAAATAACGGCACGGTGCCAAATTACGGCACGGTGCCAAATTACGGCACGGTGCCAAATTACGGCACGGTGCCAAATTACGGCAAGGTGCCAAATTACGGCACGGTGCCAAATTACGGTACGGTGCCAAATAACGGCACGGTGCCAAATAACGGCACGGTGCCAAATTACGGCACGGTGCCAAATTACGGCACGGTGCCAAATTACGGCACGGTGCCAAATTACGGCACGGTGCCAAATTACGGCACGGTGCCAAATAACGGCACGGTGCCAAATTACGGCACGGTGCCAAATTACGGCACGGTGCCAAATTACGGCACGGTGCCAAATAACGGCACGGTGCCAAATTACGGCACGGTGCCAAATTACGGCACGGTGCCAAATTACGGCACGGTGCCAAATTACGGCACGGTGCCAAATAACGGCACGGTGCCAAATAACGGCACGGTGCCAAATAACGGCACGGTGCCAAATAACGGCAATTTGGCACGGTGCCAAATTACGGCACGGTGCCAAATAACGGCACTGTGCCAAATAACGGCACGGTGCCAAATTACGGCACGGTGCCAAATTACGGCACGGTGCCAAATTACGGCACGGTGCCAAATAACGGCACTGTGCCAAATAACGGCACGGTGCCAAATTACGGCACGGTGCCAAATAACGGCACGGTGCCAAATTACGGCACGGTGCCAAATTTCGGCACGGTGCCAAATAACGGCACGGTGTCAAATTACGGCACGGTGCCAAATTACGGCACGGTGCCAAATAACGGCACGGTGTCAAATTACGGCACGGTGCCAAATTACGGCACGGTGCCAAATAACGGCACGGTGCCAAATAACGGCACGGTGCTAAATTACGGCACGGTGCCAAATTACGGCACGGTGCCAAATTACGGTACGGTGCCAAATAACGGCACGGTGCCAAATAACGGCACGGTGCCAAATAACGGCACGGTGCCAAATTACGGCACGGTGCCAAATTACGGTACGGTGCCAAATAACGGCACGGTGCCAAATTACGGCACGGTGCCAAATTACGGCACGGTGCCAAATTACGGCACGGTGCCAAATTACGGCACGGTGCCAAATTACGGCACGGTGCCAAATTACGGCACGGTGCCAAATAACGGCACGGTGCCAAATTACGGCACGGTGCCAAATTACGGCACGGTGCCAAATTACGGCACGGTGCCAAATAACGGCACGGTGCCAAATAACGACACGGTGCCAAATTACGGCACGGTGCCAAATAACGGCACGGTGCCAAATTACGGCACGGTGCCAAATTACGGCACGGTGCCAAATTACGGCACGGTGCCAAATTACGGCACGGTGCCAAATTACGGCACGGTGCCAAATTACGGCACGGTGCCAAATTACGGCACGGTGCCAAATTACGGCACGGTGCCAAATTACGGCACGGTGCCAAATTACGGCACGGTGCCAAATTACGGCACGGTGCCAAATTACGGCACGGTGCCAAATTACGGCACGGTGCCAAATTACGGCACGGTGCCAAATTACGGCACGGTGCCAAATTACGGCACGGTGCCAAATTACGGCACGGTGCCAAATTACGGCACGGTGCCAAATTACGGCACGGTGCCAAATTACGGCACGGTGCCAAATTACGGCACGGTGCCAAATTACGGCACGGTGCCAAATAACGGCACGGTGCCAAATTACGGCACGGTGCCAAATTACGGCACGGTGCCAAATTACGGCACGGTGCCAAATTACGGCACGGTGCCAAATTACGGCACGGTGCCAAATTACGGCACGGTGCCAAATTACGGCACGGTGCCAAATTACGGCACGGTGCCAAATAACGGCACGGTGCCAAATTACGGCACGGTGCCAAATTACGGCACGGTGCCAAATTACGGCACGGTGCCAAATAACGGCACGGTGCCAAATTACGGCACGGTGCCAAATTACGGCACGGTGCCAAATTACGGCACGGTGCCAAATAACGGCACGGTGCCAAATTACGGCACGGTGCCAAATTACGGCACGGTGCCAAATTACGGCACGGTGCCAAATAACGGCACGGTGCCAAATTACGGCACGGTGCCAAATTACGGTACGGTGCCAAATAACGGCACAGTGCCAAATTACGGCACGGTGCCAAATTACGGCACGGTGCCAAATTACGGCACGGTGCCAAATTACGGCACGGTGCCAAATAACGGCACGGTGCCAAATTACGGCACGGAGCCAAATTACGGCACGGTGCCAAATTACGGCACGGTGCCAAATAACGGCACGGTGCCAAATAACGGCACGGTGCCAAATTACGGCACGGTGCCAAATAACGGCACGGTGCCAAATTACGGCACGGTGCCAAATTACGGCACGGTGCCAAATTACGGCACGGTGCCAAATTACGGCACGGTGCCAAATTACGGCACGGTGCCAAATTACGGCACGGTGCCAAATTACGGCACGGTGCCAAATTACGGTACGGTGCCAAATTACGGCACGGTGCCAAATTACGGCACGGTGCCAAATTACGGCACGGTGCCAAATTACGGCACGGTACCAAATTACGGCACGGTGCCAAATTACGGCACGGTGCCAAATTACGGTACGGTGCCAAATAACGGCACGGTGCCAAATAACGGCACGGTGCCAAATAACGGCACGGTGCCAAATTACGGCACGGTGCCAAATTACGGCACGGTGCCAAATAACGGCACGGTGCCAAATAACGGCACGATGCCAAATTACGGCACGGTGCCAAATTACGGCACGGTGCCAAATTACGGCACGGTGCCAAATTACGGCACGGTGCCAAATAACGGCACGGTGCCAAATAACGGCACGGTGCCAAATAACGGCACGGTGCCAAATTACGGCACGGTGCCAAATTACGGCACGGTGCCAAATTACGGCACGGTGCCAAATTACGGCACGGTGCCAAATTACGGTACGGTGCCAAATTACGGCACGGTGCCAAATTACGGCACGGTGCCAAATAACGGCACGGTGCCAAATAACGGCACGGTGCCAAATTACGGCACGGTGCCAAATAACGGCACGGTGCCAAATAACGGCACGGTGCCAAATTACGGCACGGTGCCAAATTACGGCACGGTGCCAAATTACGGCACGGTGCCAAATAACGGCACGGTGCCAAATTACGGCACGGTGCCAAATTACGGCACGGTGCCAAATAACGGCACGGTGCCAAATTACGGCACGGTGCCAAATTACGGCACGGTGCCAAATTACGGTACGGTGCCAAATTACGGCACGGTGCCAAATAACGGCACAGTGCCAAATTACGGCACGGTGCCAAATTACGGCACGGTGCCAAATTACGGCACGGTGCCAAATTACGGCACGGTGCCAAATAACGGCACGGTGCCAAATAACGGCACGGTGCCAAATTACGGCACGGTGCCAAATTACGGCACGGTGCCAAATAACGGCACGGTGCCAAATTACGGCACGGTGCCAAATTACGGCACGGTGCCAAATTACGGCACGGTGCCAAATAACGGCACAGTGCCAAATTACGGCACGGTGCCAAATTACGGCACGGTGCCAAATTACGGCACGGTGCCAAATTACGGCACGGTGCCAAATAACGGCACGGTGCCAAATTACGGCACGGTGCCAAATTACGGCACGGTGCCAAATTACGGCACGGTGCCAAATAACGGCACGGTGCCAAATTACGGCACGGTGCCAAATTACGGTACGGTGCCAAATTACGGCACGGTGCCAAATTACGGCACGGTGCCAAATTACGGCCAAATTACGGCACTGTGCCAAATAACGGCACGGTGCCAAATAACGGCACGGTGCCAAATAACGGCACGGTGCCAAATTACGGCACGGTGCCAAATAACGGCACGGTGCCAAATTACGGCACGGTGCCAAATTACGGCACGGTGCCAAATTACGGCACGGTGCCAAATTACGGCACGGTGCCAAATAACGGCACGGTGCCAAATAACGGCACGGTGCCAAATTACGGCACGGTGCCAAATTACGGCCAAATTACGGCACGGTGCCAAATAACGGCACGGTGCCAAATTACGGCACGGTGCCAAATTACGGCCGGGTGCCAAATAACGGGACGGTGCCAAATAACGGCACGGTGCCAAATTACGGCACGGCACGGTGCCAAATTACGGCACGGTGCCAAATTACGGCACGGTGCCAAATTACGGCACGGTGCCAAATTACGGCACGGTGCCAAATTACGGCTCGGTGCCAAATTACGGCACGGTGCCAAATAACGGCACTGTGCCAAATAACGGCACGGTGCCACATTACGGCACGGTGCCAAATTACGGCACGGTGCCAAATTACGGCACGGTGCCAAATTACGGCACAGTGCCAAATTACGGCACGGTGCCAAATTACGGCACGGTGCCAAATTACGGCACGGTGCCAAATTACGGCACAAAATACGGCACGGTGCCCAATATCGGCACGGTGCCAAATTACGGAACCGTGCCAAATTACGGCACGGTGCCAAATTACGGCACGGTGCCAAATTACGGCACGGTGCCAAATTACGGCAATGTGCCAAATTACGGTACGGTGCCAAATTACGGCACGGTGCCAAATAACGGCACGGTGCCAAATAACGGCACGGTGCCAAATTACGGCACGGTGCCAAATTACGGCACGGTGCCAAATTACGGCACGGTGCCAAATAACGGCACGGTGCCAAATAACGGCACGGTGCCAAATAACGGCACGGTGCCAAATTACGGCACGGTGCCAAATTACGGCACGGTGCCAAATTACGGCACGGTGCCAAATTACGGCACGGTGCCAAATAACGGCACGGTGCCAAATTACGGCACGGTGCCAAATTACGGCACGGTGCCAAATTACGGCACGGTGCCAAATTACGGTACGGTGCCAAATTACGGCACGGTGCCAAATTACGGCACGGTGCCAAATTACGGTACGGTGCCAAATTACGGCACGGTGCCAAATTACGGCACGGTGCTAAATTACGGCACGGTGCCAAATTACGGCACGGTGCCAAATTACGGGACGGTGCCAAATTACGGCACGGTGCCAAATTACGGCACGGTGCCAAATTACGGCACGGTGCCAAATAACGGCACGGTGCCAAATTACGGCACGGTGCCAAATTACGGCACGGTGCCAAATTACGGCACGGTGCCAAATTACGGCACGGTGCCAAATAACGGCACGGTGCCAAATTACGGCACGGTGCCAAATTACGGCACGGTGCCAAATTACGGCACGGTGCCAAATTACGGCACGGTGCCAAATAACGTCACGGTGCCAAATTACGGCACGGTGCCAAATTACGGCACGGTGCCAAATAACGGCACGGTGCCAAATTACGGCACGGTGCCGGCACGGTGCCAAATTACGGCACGGTGCCAAATAACGGCACGGTGCCAAATTACGGCACGGTGCCAAATTACGGCACGGTGCCAAATTACGGCACGGTGCCAAATTACGGCACGGTGCCAAATTACGGCACGGTGCCAAATTACGGCACGGTGCCACATAACGGCACGGTGCCAAATAACGGCACGGTGCCAAATAACGGCACGGTGCCAAATTACGGCACGGTGCCAAATTACGGTACGGTGCCAAATTACGGCACGGTGCCAAATTACGGCACGGTGCCAAATTACGGTACGGTGCCAAATTACGGCACGGTGCCAAATTACGGCACGGTGCCAAATTACGGCACGGTGCTAAATTACGGCACGGTGCCAAATTACGGCACGGTGCCAAATTACGGTACGGTGCCAAATAACGGCACGGTGCCAAATAACGGCACGGTGCCAAATTACGGCACGGTGCCAAATTACGGTACGGTGCCAAATAACGGCACGGTGCCAAATAACGGCACGGTGCCAAATTACGGCACGGTGCCAAATTACGGCACGGTGCCAAATTACGGCACGGTGCCAAATTACGGCACGGTGCCAAATTACGGCACGGTGCCAAATTACGGCACGGTGCCAAATTACGGCACGGTGCCAAATTACGGCACGGTGCCAAATTACGGCACGGTGCCAAATAACGGCACGGTGCCAAATTACGGCACGGTGCCAAATTACGGCACGGTGCCAAATTACGGCACGGTGCCAAATTACGGCACGGTGCCAAATAACGGCACGGTGCCAAATTACGGCACGGTGCCAAATTACGGCACGGTGCCAAATAACGGCACGGTGCCAAATTACGGCACGGTGCCAAATTACGGCACGGTGCCAAATTACGGCACGGTGCCAAATTACGGCACGGTGCCAAATAACGGCACTGTGCCAAATAACGGCACGGTGCCAAATTACGGCACGGTGCCAAATTACGGCACGGTGCCAAATTACGGCACGGTGCCAAATTACGGCACGGTGCCAAATTACGGCACGGTGCCAAATTACGGCACGGTGCCAAATTACGGCACGGTGCCAAATTACGGCACGGTGCCAAATTACGGCACAGTGCCAAATTACGGCACGGTGCCAAATAACGGCACGGTGCCAAATTACGGCACGGTGCCAAATAACGACACGGTGCCAAATTACGGCACGGTGCCAAATTACGGTACGGTGCCAAATTACGGTACGGTGCCAAATAACGGCACGGTGCCAAATAACGGCACGGTAACAAATAACGGCACGGTGCCAAATTACGGCACGGTGCCAAATTACGGCACGGTGCCAAATTACGGCACGGTGCCAAATTACGGCACGGTGCCAAATTACGGCACGGTGCCAAATAACGGCACGGTGCCAAATTACGGCACGGTGCCAAATTACGGCACGGTGCCAAATTACGGCACGGTGCCAAATTACGGCACGGTGCCAAATAACGGCACGGTGCCAAATTACGGCACGGTGCCAAATTACGGCACGGTGCCAAATTACGGCACGGTGCCAAATAACGGCACTGTGCCAAATAACGGCACGGTGCCAAATTACGGCACGGTGCCAAATTACGGCACGGTGCCAAATAACGGCACGGTGCCAAATTACGGCACGGTGCCAAATAACGGCACGGTGCCAAATAACGGCACGGTGCCAAATAACGGCACGGTGCCAAATAACGGCACGGTGCCAAATAACGGCACGGTGCCAAATTACGGCACGGTGCCAAATTACGGCACGGTGCCAAATTACGGCACGGTGCCAAATTACGGCACGGTGCCAAATTACGGCACGGTGCCAAATTACGGCACGGTGCCAAATAACGGCACGGTGCCAAATAACGGCACGGTGCCAAATTACGGCACGGTGCCAAATAACGGCACGGTGCCAAATTACGGCACGGTGCCAAATTACGGCACGGTGCCAAATTACGGCACGGTGCCAAATAACGGCACGGTGCCAAATAACGGCACGGTGCCAAATAACGGCACGGTGCCAAATAACGGCACGGTGCCAAATTACGGCACGGTGCCAAATTACGGCACGGTGCCAAATTACGGCACGGTGCCAAATTACGGCACGGTGCCAAATTACGGCACGGTGCCAAATTACGGCACGGTGCCAAATTACGGCACGGTGCCAAATTACGGCACGGTGCCAAATTACGGCACGGTGCCAAATTACGGTACGGTGCCAAATTACGGCACGGTGCCAAATAACGGCACGGTGCCAAATTACGGCACGGTGCCAAATTACGGCACGGTGCCAAATTACGGCACGGTGCCAAATAACGGCACTGTGCCAAATAACGGCACGGTGCCAAATTACGGCACGGTGCCAAATTACGGCACGGTGCCAAATAACGGCACGGTGCCAAATTACGGCACGGTGCCAAATAACGGCACGGTGCCAAATAACGGCACGGTGCCAAATAACGGCACGGTGCCAAATAACGGCACGGTGCCAAATAACGGCACGGTGCCAAATTACGGCACGGTGCCAAATTACGGCACGGTGCCAAATTACGGCACGGTGCCAAATTACGGCACGGTGCCAAATTACGGCACGGTGCCAAATTACGGCACGGTGCCAAATAACGGCACGGTGCCAAATAACGGCACGGTGCCAAATTACGGCACGGTGCCAAATAACGGCACGGTGCCAAATTACGGCACGGTGCCAAATTACGGCACGGTGCCAAATTACGGCACGGTGCCAAATAACGGCACGGTGCCAAATAACGGCACGGTGCCAAATAACGGCACGGTGCCAAATAACGGCACGGTGCCAAATTACGGCACGGTGCCAAATTACGGCACGGTGCCAAATTACGGCACGGTGCCAAATTACGGCACGGTGCCAAATTACGGCACGGTGCCAAATTACGGCACGGTGCCAAATTACGGCACGGTGCCAAATTACGGCACGGTGCCAAATTACGGTACGGTGCCAAATTACGGCACGGTGCCAAATAACGGCACGGTGCCAAATAACGGCACGGTGCCAAATTACGGCACGGTGCCAAATTACGGCACGGTGCCAAATTACGGCACGGTGCCAAATTACGGCACGGTGCCAAATTACGGCACGGTGCCAAATTACGGCACGGTGCCAAATTACGGCACGGTGTCAAATTATGGCACGGTGCCAAATAACGGCACGGTGCCAAATTACGGCACGGTGCCAAATTACGGCACGGTGCCAAATTACGGCACGGTGCCAAATTACGGCACGGTGCCAAATTACGGCACGGTGCCAAATTACGGCAC
This sequence comes from Chrysopilus asiliformis, assembly GCA_964034945.1. NCBI lineage: Eukaryota > Metazoa > Arthropoda > Insecta > Diptera > Rhagionidae > Chrysopilus > Chrysopilus asiliformis. The sequence continues at coordinate 93,994,682 of OZ035960.1, read as the reverse complement.
GGTGCCAAATTACGGTACGGTGCCAAATAACGGCACGGTGCCAAATAACGGCACGGTGCCAAATTACGGCACGGTGCCAAATTACGGCACGGTGCCAAATTACGGCACGGTGCCAAATTACGGCACGGTGCCAAATTACGGCACGGTGCCAAATTACGGCACGGTGCCAAATTACGGCACGGTGCCAAATTACGGCACGGTGCCAAATAACGGCACGGTGCCAAATTACGGCACGGTGCCAAATTACGGCACGGTGCCAAATAACGGCACTGTGCCAAATAACGGCACGGTGCCAAATTACGGCACGGTGCCAAATAACGGCACGGTGCCAAATTACGGTACGGTGCCAAATTACGGCACGGTGCCAAATTACGGCACGGTGCCAAATAACGGCACGGTGCCAAATAACGGCACGGTGCCAAATAACGGCACGGTGCCAAATTACGGCACGGTGCCAAATTACGGCACGGTGCCAAATTACGGCACGGTGCCAAATAACGGCACGGTGCCAAATTACGGCACGGTGCCAAATTACGGCACGGTGCCAAATTACGGCACGGTGCCAAATAACGGCACGGTGCCAAATTACGGCACGGTGCCAAATTACGGCACGGTGCCAAATTACGGCACGGTGCCAAATTACGGCACGGTGCCAAATAACGGCACGGTGCCAAATTACGGCACGGTGCCAAATTACGGCACGGTGCCAAATTACGGCACGGTGCCAAATAACGGCACGGTGCCAAATAACGGCACGGTGCCAAATTACGGTACGGTGCCAAATAACGGCACGGTGCCAAATTACGGCACGGTGCCAAATTACGGCACGGTGCCAAATTACGGCACGGTGCCAAATTACGGCACGGTGCCAAATAACGGCACGGTGCCAAATTACGGCACGGTGCCAAATTACGGCACGGTGCCAAATTACGGCACGGTGCCAAATAACGGCACGGTGCCAAATTACGGCACGGTGCCAAATTACGGCACGGTGCCAAATTACGGCACGGTGCCAAATTACGGCACGGTGCCAAATTACGGCACGGTGCCAAATTACGGCACGGTGCCAAATTACGGCACGGTGCCAAATAACGGCACGGTGCCAAATTACGGCACGGTGCCAAATTACGGCACGGTGCCAAATTACGGCACGGTGCCAAATAACGGCACGGTGCCAAATTACGGCACGGTGCCAAATTACGGCACGGTGCCAAATTACGGCACGGTGCCAAATTACGGCACGGTGCCAAATAACGGCACGGTGCCAAATTACGGCACGGTGCCAAATTACGGCACGGTGCCAAATTACGGCACGGTGCCAAATAACGGCACGGTGCCAAATAACGGCACGGTGCCAAATTACGGTACGGTGCCAAATAACGGCACGGTGCCAAATTACGGCACGGTGCCAAATTACGGCACGGTGCCAAATTACGGCACGGTGCCAAATTACGGCACGGTGCCAAATAACGGCACGGTGCCAAATTACGGCACGGTGCCAAATTACGGCACGGTGCCAAATTACGGCACGGTGCCAAATAACGGCACGGTGCCAAATAACGGCACGGTGCCAAATTACGGCACGGTGCCAAATTACGGTACGGTGCCAAATTACGGCACGGTGCCAAATAACGGCACGGTGCCAAATTACGGCACGGTGCCAAATTACGGCACGGTGCCAAATTACGGCACGGTGCCAAATTACGGCACGGTGCCAAATAACGGCACGGTGCCAAATAACGGCACGGTGCCAAATTACGGCACGGTGCCAAATTACGGCACGGTGCCAAATTACGGCACGGTGCCAAATTACGGCACGGTGCCAAATTACGGCACGGTGCCAAATTACGGCACGGTGCCAAATAACGGCACGGTGCCAAATTACGGCACGGTGCCAAATAACGGCACGGTGCCAAATAACGGCACGGTGCCAAATTACGGCACGGTGCCAAATTAGGGCACGGTGCCAAATTACGGCACGGTGCCAAATTACGGCACGGTGCCAAATTACGGCACGGTGCCAAATTACGGTACGGTGCCAAATTACGGCACGGTGCCAAATTACGGCACGGTGCCAAATTACGGCACGGTGCCAAATTACGGCACGGTGCCAAATTACGGCACGGTGCCAAATTACGGCACGGTGCCAAATTACGGCACGGTGCCAAATTACGGCACGGTGCCAAATTACGGCACGGTGCCAAATTACGGCACGGTGCCAAATTACGGTACGGTGCCAAATTACGGCACGGTGCCAAATTACGGCACGGTGCCAAATTACGGCACGGTGCCAAATTACGGCACGGTGCCAAATAACGGCACGGTGCCAAATTACGGCACGGTGCCAAATTACGGTACGGTGCCAAATTACGGCACGGTGCCAAATTACGGCACGGTGCCAAATTACGGCACGGTGCCAAATTACGGCACGGTGCCAAATAACGGCACGGTGCCAAATTACGGCACGGGGCCAATTTACGGTACGGTGCCAAATTACGGCCAAATTGCGGCACGGTGCCAAATAACGGCACGGTGCCAAATTACGGCACGGTGCCAAATTACGGCCGGGTGCCAAATAACGGGACGGTGCCAAATAACGGCACGGTGCCAAATTACGGCACGGCACGGTGCCAAATTACGGCACGGTGCCAAATTACGGCACGGTGCCAAATTACGGCACGGTGCCAAATAACGGCACGGTGCCGGCACGGTGCCAAATAACGGCACGGTGCCAAATTACGGTACGGTGCCAAATTACGGTACGGTGCCAAATAACGGCACGGTGCCAAATAACGGCACGGTGCCAAATTACGGCACGGTGCCAAATTACGGCACGGTGCCAAATTACGGCACGGTGCCAAATTACGGCACGGTGCCAAATTACGGCACGGTGCCAAATTACGGCACGGTGCCAAATTACGGTACGGTGCCAAATTACGGCACGGTGCCAAATTACGGCACGGTGCCAAATTACGGCACGGTGCCAAATTACGGCACGGTGCCAAATTACGGCACGGTGCCAAATTACGGCACGGTGCCAAATTACGGTACGGTGCCAAATTACGGCACGGTGCCAAATTACGGCACGGTGCCAAATTACGGCACGGTGCCAAATAACGGCACGGTGCCAAATTACGGCACGGTGCCAAATTACGGCACGGTGCCAAATTACGGCACGGTGCCAAATTACGGCACGGTGCCAAATTACGGCACGGTGCCAAATTACGGCACGGTGCCAAATTACGGCACGGTGCCAAATTACGGCACGGTGCCAAATTACGGCACGGTGCCAAATTACGGCACGGTGCCAAATTACGGCACGGTGCCAAATTACGGCACGGTGCCAAATTACGGCACGGTGCCAAATTACGGCACGGTGCCAAATTACGGCACGGTGCCAAATTACGGCACGGTGCCAAATAACGGCACGGTGCCAAATTACGGCACGGTGCCAAATTACGGCACGGTGCCAAATTACGGCACGGTGCCAAATTACGGCACGGTGCCAAATTACGGTACGGTGCCAAATTACGGCACGGTGCCAAATTACGGCACGGTGCCAAATTACGGCACGGTGCCAAATTACGGCAAATTACGGCACGGTGCCAAATAACGGCACGGTGCCAAATTACGGCACGGTGCCAAATTACGGCACGGTGCCAAATTACGGCACGGTGCCAAATAACGGCACGGTACCAAATTACAGCACGGTGCCAAATTACGGTACGGTGCCAAATTACGGCACGGTGCCAAATTACGGCACGGTGCCAAATTACGGCCAAATTACGGCACTGTGCCAAATAACGGCACGGTGCCAAATAACGGCACGGTGCCAAATTACGGCACGGTGCCAAATTACGGCCAAATTACGGCACGGTGCCAAATAACGGCACGGTGCCAAATTACGGCACGGTGCCAAATTACGGCCGGGTGCCAAATAACGGGACGGTGCCAAATAACGGCACGGTGCCAAATTACGGCACGGCACGGTGCCAAATTACGGCACGGTGCCAAATTACGGCACGGTGCCAAATTACGGCTCGGTGCCAAATTACGGCACGGTGCCAAATAACGGCACTGTGCCAAATAACGGCACGGTGCCACATTACGGCACGGTGCCAAATTACGGCACGGTGCCAAATTACGGCACGGTGCCAAATTACGGCACGGTGCCAAATTACGGCACAGTGCCAAATTACGGCACGGTGCCAAATTACGGCACGGTGCCAAATTACGGCACAAAATACGGCACGGTGCCCAATATCGGCACGGTGCAAAATTACGGAACCGTGCCAAATTACGGCACGGTGCCAAATTACGGCACGGTGCCAAATTACGGCACGGTGCCAAATTACGGTACGGTGCCAAATTACGGCACGGTGCCAAATTACGGCACTGTGCCAAATAACGGCACGGTCCCAAATAACGGCACGGTGCCAAATAACGGCACGGTGCCAAATAACGGCACGGTGCCAAATTACGGCACGGTGCCAAATTACGGCACGGTGCCAAATTACGGCACGGTGCCAAATTACGGCACGGTGCCAAATAACGGCACGGTGCCAAATTACGGCACGGTGCCAAATTACGGCACGGTGCCAAATTACGGCACGGTGCCAAATTACGGCACGGTGCCAAATAACGGCACGGTGCCAAATTACGGCACGGTGCCAAATTACGGTACGGTGCCAAATTACGGCACGGTGCCAAATTACGGCACGGTGCCAAATTACGGTACGGTGCCAAATAACGGCACGGTGCCAAATAACGGCACGGTGCCAAATTACGGCACGGTGCCAAATTACGGCACGGTGCCAAATTACGGCACGGTGCCAAATTACGGCACGGTGCCAAATTACGGCACGGTGCCAAATTACGGCACGGTGCCAAATTACGGCACGGTGCCAAATTACGGCACGGTGCCAAATTACGGCACGGTGCCAAATTACGGCACGGTACCAAATTACGGCACGGTGCCAAATTACGGCACGGTGCCAAATTACGGCACGGTGCCAAATTACGGCACGGTGCCAAATTACGGCACGGTGCCAAATTACGGCACGGTGCCAAATAACGGCACGGTGCCAAATTACGGCACGGTGCCAAATTACGGCACGGTGCCAAATTACGGCACGGTGCCAAATAACGGCACGGTGCCAAATTACGGCACGGTGCCAAATAACGGCACGGTGCCAAATTACGGCACGGTGCCAAATTACGGCACGGTGCCAAATTACGGCACGGTGCCAAATTACGGCACGGTGCCAAATTACGGCACGGTGCCAAATTACGGCACGGTGCCAAATAACGGCACGGTGCCAAATAACGGCACGGTGCCAAATAACGGCACGGTGCCAAATTACGGCACGGTGCCAAATTACGGTACGGTGCCAAATTACGGCACGGTGCCAAATTACGGCACGGTGCCAAATTACGGTACGGTGCCAAATTACGGCACGGTGCCAAATTACGGCACGGTGCTAAATTACGGCAAGGTGCCAAATTACGGCACGGTGCCAAATTACGGGACGGTGCCAAATTACGGCACGGTGCCAAATTACGGCACGGTGCCAAATTACGGCACGGTGCCAAATAACGGCACGGTGCCAAATTACGGCACGGTGCCAAATTACGGCACGGTGCCAAATTACGGCACGGTGCCAAATTACGGCACGGTGCCAAATAACGGCACGGTGCCAAATTACGGCACGGTGCCAAATTACGGCACGGTGCCAAATTACGGCACGGTGCCAAATTACGGCACGGTGCCAAATAACGTCACGGTGCCAAATTACGGCACGGTGCCAAATTACGGCACGGTGCCAAATTACGGCACGGTGCCAAATTACGGCACGGTGCCAAATTACGGCACGGTGCCAAATTACGGCACGGTGCCAAATTACGGCACGGTGCCAAATAACGGCACGGTGCCAAATTACGGCACGGTGCCAAATTACGGCACGGTGCCAAATTACGGCACGGTGCCAAATTACGGCACGGTGCCAAATTACGGCACGGTGCCAAATTACGGCACGGTGCCAAATAACGGCACGGTGCCAAATTACGGCACGGTGCCAAATTACGGCACGGTGCCAAATTACGGCACGGTGCCAAATTACGGCACGGTGCCAAATTACGGCACGGTGCCAAATAACGGCACTGTGCCAAATAACGGCACGGTGCCAAATTACGGCACGGTGCCAAATTACGGCACGGTGCCAAATTACGGCACGGTGCCAAATTACGGCACGGTGCCAAATTACGGCACGGTGCCAAATAACGGCACTGTGCCAAATAACGGCACGGTGCCAAATTACGGCACGGTGCCAAATTACGGCACGGTGCCAAATTACGGCACGGTGCCAAATTACGGCACGGTGCCAAATTACGGCACGGTGCCAAATTACGGCACGGTGCCAAATTACGGCACGGTGCCAAATTACGGCACGGTGCCAAATTACGGCACGGTGCCAAATTACGGCACAGTGCCAAATTACGGCACGGTGCCAAATAACGGCACGGTGCCAAATTACGGCACGGTGCCAAATAACGACACGGTGCCAAATTACGGCACGGTGCCAAATTACGGTACGGTGCCAAATTACGGTACGGTGCCAAATAACGGCACGGTGCCAAATAACGGCACGGTAACAAATAACGGCACGGTGCCAAATTACGGCACGGTGCCAAATTACGGCACGGTGCCAAATTACGGCACGGTGCCAAATTACGGCACGGTGCCAAATTACGGCACGGTGCCAAATAACGGCACGGTGCCAAATTACGGCACGGTGCCAAATTACGGCACGGTGCCAAATTACGGCACGGTGCCAAATTACGGCACGGTGCCAAATAACGGCACGGTGCCAAATTACGGCACGGTGCCAAATTACGGCACGGTGCCAAATTACGGCACGGTGCCAAATAACGGCACTGTGCCAAATAACGGCACGGTGCCAAATTACGGCACGGTGCCAAATTACGGCACGGTGCCAAATAACGGCACGGTGCCAAATTACGGCACGGTGCCAAATAACGGCACGGTGCCAAATAACGGCACGGTGCCAAATAACGGCACGGTGCCAAATAACGGCACGGTGCCAAATAACGGCACGGTGCCAAATTACGGCACGGTGCCAAATTACGGCACGGTGCCAAATTACGGCACGGTGCCAAATTACGGCACGGTGCCAAATTACGGCACGGTGCCAAATAACGGCACGGTGCCAAATAACGGCACGGTGCCAAATTACGGCACGGTGCCAAATAACGGCACGGTGCCAAATTACGGCACGGTGCCAAATTACGGCACGGTGCCAAATTACGGCACGGTGCCAAATAACGGCACGGTGCCAAATAACGGCACGGTGCCAAATAACGGCACGGTGCCAAATAACGGCACGGTGCCAAATTACGGCACGGTGCCAAATTACGGCACGGTGCCAAATTACGGCACGGTGCCAAATTACGGCACGGTGCCAAATTACGGCACGGTGCCAAATTACGGCACGGTGCCAAATTACGGCACGGTGCCAAATTACGGCACGGTGCCAAATTACGGCACGGTGCCAAATTACGGTACGGTGCCAAATTACGGCACGGTGCCAAATAACGGCACGGTGCCAAATTACGGTACGGTGCCAAATTACGGCACGGTGCCAAATAACGGCACGGTGCCAAATAACGGCACGGTGCCAAATTACGGCACGGTGCCAAATTACGGCACGGTGCCAAATTACGGCACGGTGCCAAATTACGGCACGGTGCCAAATTACGGCACGGTGCCAAATTACGGCACGGTGCCAAATTACGGCACGGTGTCAAATTATGGCACGGTGCCAAATAACGGCACGGTGCCAAATAACGGCACGGTGCCAAATTACGGCACGGTGCCAAATTACGGCACGGTGCCAAATTACGGCACGGTGCCAAATTACGGCACGGTGCCAAATTACGGCACGGTGCCAAATTACGGTACGGTGCCAAATAACGGCACGGTGCCAAATAACGGCACGGTGCCAAATTACGGCACGGTGCCAAATTACGGCACGGTGCCAAATTACGGCACGGTGCCAAATTACGGCACGGTGCCAAATTACGGCACGGTGCCAAATTACGGCACGGTGCCAAATTACGGCACGGTGCCAAATTACGGCACGGTGCCAAATAACGGCACGGTGCCAAATTACGGCACGGTGCCAAATTACGGCACGGTGCCAAATAACGGCACTGTGCCAAATAACGGCACGGTGCCAAATTACGGCACGGTGCCAAATAACGGCACGGTGCCAAATTACGGTACGGTGCCAAATTACGGCACGGTGCCAAATTACGGCACGGTGCCAAATAACGGCACGGTGCCAAATAACGGCACGGTGCCAAATAACGGCACGGTGCCAATAACGGCACGGTGCCAAATTACGGTACGGTGCCAAATTACGGCACGGTGCCAAATTACGGCACGGCACAAAATTACGGCACGGTGCCAAATTACGGCACGGTGCCAAATAACGGCACGGTGCCAAATTACGGCACGGTGCCAAATAACGGCACTGTGCCAAATAACGGCACGGTGCCAAATTACGGCACGGTGCCAAATTACGGCACGGTGCCAAATTACGGCACGGTGCCAAATTACGGCACGGTGCCAAATAACGGCACGGTGCCAAATAACGGCACGGTGCCAAATTACGGTACGGTGCCAAATTACGGCACGGTGCCAAATTACGGCACGGCACAAAATTACGGCACGGTGCCAAATTACGGCACGGTGCCAAATAACGGCACGGTGCCAAATTACGGCACGGTGCCAAATTACGGCACGGTGCCAAATTACGGCACGGTGCCAAATTACGGCACGGTGCCAAATAACGGCACGGTGCCAAATTACGGCACGGTGCCAAATTACGGCACGGTGCCAAATTACGGCACGGTGCCAAATAACGGCACGGTGCCAAATAACGGCACGGTGCCGAATAACGGCACGGTGCCGAATAACGGCTCGGTGCCAAATTACGGCACGGTGCCAAATTACGGCACGGTGCCAAATTACGGCACGGTGCCAAATTACGGCACGGTGCCAAATTACGGCACGGTGCCAAATTACGGCACGGTGCCAAATTACGGCACGGTGCCAAATTACGGCACTGTGCCAAATAACGGCACGGTGCCAAATTACGGCACGGTGCCAAATTACGGCACGGTGCCAAATTACGGCACGGTGCCAAATAACGGCACGGTGCCAAATAACGGCACGGTGCCAAATTACGGCACGGTGCCAAATTACGGCACGGTGCCAAATTACGGCACGGTGCCAAATAACGGCACGGTGCCAAATAACGGCACGGTGCCGAATAACGGCACGGTGCCAAATTACGGCACGGTGCCAAATTACGGCACGGTGCCAAATTACGGCACGGTGCCAAATTACGGCACGGTGCCAAATTACGGCACGGTGCCAAATTACGGCACGGTGCCAAATTACGGCACTGTGCCAAATAACGGCACGGTGCCAAATTACGGCACGGTGCCAAATTACGGCACGGTGCCAAATAACGGCACGGTGCCAAATAACGGCACGGTGCCAAATTACGGCACGGTGCCAAATAACGGCACGGTGCCAAATTACGGCACGGTGCCAAATTACGGCACGGTGCCAAATAACGGCACTGTGCCATATAACGGCACGGTGCCAAATTACGGCACGGTGCCAAATTACGGCACGGTGCCAAATTACGGCACGGTGCCAAATTACGGCACGGTGCCAAATTACGGCACGGTGCCAAATTACGGCACGGTGCCAAATTACGGCACGGTGCCAAATTACGGCACGGTGCCAAATTACGGCACGGTGCCAAATTACGGCACGGTGCCAAATTACGGCACGGTGCCAAATTACGGCACGGTGCCAAATTACGGCACAGTGCCAAATTACGGCACGGTGCCAAATTACGGCACGGTGCCAAATTACGGCACGGTGCCAAATAACGGCACGGTGCCAAAGGTGCCAAATTACGGCACGGTGCCAAATTACGGCACAGTGCCAAATTACGGCACGGTGCCAAATTACGGCACGGTGCCAAATAACGGCACTGTGCCAAATTACGGCACGGTGCCAAATAACGGCACGGTGCCAAATTACGGCACCGTACCAAATTACGGCACGGTGCCAAATAACGGCACGGTGCCAAATTACGGCACGGTGCCAAATTACGGCACGGTTGAAATAAGGGCACGGTGCCAAATTACGGCACGGTGCCAAATTACGGCACGGTGCCAAATTACGGCACGGTGCCAAATTACGGCACGGTGCCAAATAACGGCACTGTGCCAAATAACGGCACTGTGCCAAATAACGGCACGGTGCCAAATTACGGCACGGTGCCAAATTACGGCACAGTGCCAAATTACGGCACGGTGCCAAATTACGGCACGGTGCCAAATAACGGCACTGTGCCAAATAACGGCACTGTGCCAAATAACGGCACGGTGCCAAATTACGGCACGGTGCCAAATTACGGCACGGTGCCAAATTACGGCACGGTGCCAAATTACGGCACGGTGCCAAATTACGGCACGGTGCCAAATAACGGCACGGTGCCAAATAACGGCACGGTGCCAAATTACGGCACGGTGCCAAATTACGGCACGGTGCCAAATTACGGCACGGTGCCAAATTACGGCACGGTGCCAAATTACGGCACAGTGCCAAATTACGGCACGGTGCCAAATAACGGCACGGTGCCAAATTACGGCACGGTGCCAAATTACGGCACGGTGCCAAATTACGTCACGGTGCCAAATAACGGCACGGTGCCAAATTACGGCACGGTGCCAAATAACGGCACGGTGCCAAATAACGGCACGGTGCCAAATAACGGCACGGTGCCAAATTACGGCACGGTGCCAAATTACGGCACGGTGCCAAATTACGGCACGGTGCCAAATAACGGCACGGTGCCAAATTACGGCACGGTGCCAAATTACGGTACGGTGCCAAATTACGGTACGGTGCCAAATAACGGCACGGTGCCAAATTACGGCACGGTGCCAAATATCGGCACGGTGCCAAATTACGGCACGGTGCCAAATTACGGCACGGTGCCAAATTACGGCACGGTGCCAAATTACGGCACGGTGCCAAATAACGGCACGGTGCCAAATAACGGCACGGTGCCAAATAACGGCACGGTGCCAAATTACGGCACGGTGCCAAATTACGGCACGGTGCCAAATTACGGCACGGTGCCAAATAACGGCACGGTGCCAAATTACGGCACGGTGCCAAATAACGGCACGGTGCCAAATAACGGCACGGTGCCAAATTACGGCACGGTGCCAAATTACGGCACGGTGCCAAATTACGGCACGGTGCCAAATAACGGCACGGTGCCAAATTACGGCACGGTGCCAAATTACGGTACGGTGCCAAATTACGGTACGGTGCCAAATAACGGCACGGTGCCAAATTACGGCACGGTGCCAAATATCGGCACGGTGCCAAATTACGGCACGGTGCCAAATTACGGCACGGTGCCAAATTACGGCACGGTGCCAAATTACGGCACGGTGCCAAATAACGGCACGGTGCCAAATTACGGCACGGTGCCAAATTACGGTACGGTGCCAAATTACGGCACGGTGCCAAATTACGGCACGGTGCCAAATTACGGCACGGTGCCAAATTACGGCACGGTGCCAAATTACGGCACGGTGCCAAATTACGGCACGGTGCCAAATTACGGCACGGTGCCAAATAACGGCACGGTGCCAAATTACGGCACGGTGCCAAATAACGGCACGGCTAACGTTTCAACCAGTTGGGGTTTCACGGTGCCAAATAACGGCACGGTGCCAAATTACGGCACGGTGCCAAATTACGGCACGGTGCCAAATTACGGCACGGTGCCAAATTACGTCACGGTGCCAAATTACGGCACGGTGCCAAATTACGGCACGGTGCCAAATTACGGCACGGTGCCAAATTACGGCACGGTGCCAAATAACGGCACGGTGCCAAATTACGGCACGGCTAACGTTTCAACCAGTTGGGGTTTCACTTTCGTATTACCCCCATTGGAAAGGTAATTTGCTCTAGTTTCATGGATATAATGTCTTTTTTGGCGGGGAACTGCAGGGGGATGGTCAGCTGCCATCTTAGGCGCACTGCTTTTTTCATGCATTTTTCGACGATTTTTATCGGTGCCAAATAACGGCACGGTGCCAAATAACGGCACGGTGCCAAATTACGGCACGGTGCCAAATTACGGCACGGTGCCAAATTACGGCACGGTGCCAAATAACGGCACGGTGCCAAATAACGGCACGGTGCCAAATAACAGCACTGTGCCAAATAACGGCACGGTGCCAAATAACGGCACGGTGCCAAATTACGGCACGGTGCCAAATTACGGCACGGTGCCAAATTACGGCACGGTGCCAAATTACGGCACGGTGCCAAATAACGGCACGGTGCCAAATTACGGCACGGTGCCAAATTACGGCACGGTGCCAAATTACGGCACGGTGCCAAATTACGGCACGGTGCCAAATTACGGCACGGTGCCAAATTACGGCACGGTGCCAAATTACGGCACGGTGCCAAATTACGACACGGTGCCAAATAACGGCACGGTGCCAAATAACGGCACGGTGCCAAATTACGGTACGGTGCCAAATTACGGTACGGTGCCAAATAACGGCACGGTGCCAAATAACGGCACGGTGCCAAATTACGGCACGGTGCCAAATTACGGCACGGTGCCAAATTACGGCACGGTGCCAAATTACGGCACGGTGCCAAATTACGGCACGGTGCCAAATAACGGCACGGTGCCAAATTACGGCACGGTGCCAAATTACGGCATGGTGCCAAATTACGGCACGGTGCCAAATAACGGCACGGTGCCAAATAACGGCACGGTGCCAAATAACGGCACGGTGCCAAATTACGGCACGGTGCCAAATTGCGGCACGGTGCCAAATTACGGCACGGTGCCAAATTACGGCACGGTGCCAAATTACGGCACGGTGCCAAATAACGGCACGGTGCCAAATTACGGCACGGTGCCAAATTACGGCACGGTGCCAAATAACGGCACGGTGCCAAATTACGGCACGGTGCCAAATTACGGCACGGTGCCAAATAAGGGCACGGTGCCAAATTACGGCACGGTGCCAAATTACGGCACGGTGCCAAATTACGGCACGGTGCCAAATAACGGCACGGTGCCAAATTACGGCACGGTGCCAAATTACGGCACGGTGCCAAATAACGGCACGATGCCAAATAACGGCACTGTGCCAAATAACGGCACGGTGCCAAATTACGGCACGGTGCCAAATTACGGCACGGTGCCAAATTACGGCACGGTGCCAAATTACGGCACGGTGCCAAATTACGGCACGGTGCCAAATTACGGCACGGTGCCAAATTACGGCACGGTGCCAAATTACGGCACGGTGCCAAATTACGGCACGGTGCCAAATTACGGCACGGTGCCAAATTACGGCACGGTGCCAAATAACGGCACGGTGCCAAATTACGGCACGGTGCCAAATTACGGTACGGTGCCAAATTACGGCACGGTGCCAAATTACGGCACGGTGCCAAATTACGGCACGGTGCCAAATTACGGCACGGTGCCAAATTACGGCACGGTGCCAAATTACGGCACGGTGCCAAATTACGGCACGGTGCCAAATTACGGCACGGTGCCAAATTACGGCACGGTGCCAAATTACGGCACGGTGCCAAATTACGGCACGGTGCCAAATTACGGCACGGTGCCAAATTACGGCACGGTGCCAAATAACGGCACGGTGCCAAATTACGGCACGGTGCCAAATTACGGCACGGTGCCAAATTACGGCACGGTGCCAAATTACGGCACGGTGCCAAATTACGGCACGGTGCCAAATTACGGCACGGTGCCAAATTACGACACGGTGCCAAATAACGGCACGGTGCCAAATTACGGCACGGTGCCAAATTACGGTACGGTGCCAAATAACGGCACGGTGCCAAATAACGGCACGGTGCCAAATTACGGCACGGTGCCAAATTACGGCACGGTGCCAAATTACGGCACGGTGCCAAATTACGGCACGGTGCCAAATTACGGCACGGTGCCAAATTACGGCACGGTGCCAAATAACGGCACGGTGCCAAATTACGGCACGGTGCCAAATTACGGCACGGTGCCAAATTACGGTACGGTGCCAAATAACGGCACGGTGCCAAATAACGGCACGGTGCCAAATAACGGCACGGTGCCAAATTACGGTACGGTGCCAAATAACGGCACGGTGCCAAATAACGGCACGGTGCCAAATTACGGCATGGTGCCAAATTACGGCACGGTGCCAAATAACGGCACGGTGCCAAATAACGGCACGGTGCCAAATAACGGCACGGTGCCAAATTACGGCACGGTGCCAAATTGCGGCACGGTGCCAAATTACGGCACGGTGCCAAATTACGGCACGGTGCCAAATTACGGCACGGTGCCAAATAACGGCACGGTGCCAAATTACGGCACGGTGCCAAATAACGGCACGGTGCCAAATAACGGCACGGTGCCAAATTACGGCACGGTGCCAAATTACGGCACGGTGCCAAATAAGGGCACGGTGCCAAATTACGGCACGGTGCCAAATTACGGCACGGTGCCAAATTACGGCACGGTGCCAAATAACGGCACGGTGCCAAATTACGGCACGGTGCCAAATTACGGCACGGTGCCAAATAACGGCACGATGCCAAATAACGGCACTGTGCCAAATAACGGCACGGTGCCAAATTACGGCACGGTGCCAAATTACGGCACGGTGCCAAATTACGGCACGGTGCCAAATTACGGCACGGTGCCAAATTACGGCACGGTGCCAAATTACGGCACGGTGCCAAATTACGGCACGGTGCCAAATTACGGCACGGTGCCAAATAACGGCACGGTGCCAAATTACGGCACGGTGCCAAATTACGGTACGGTGCCAAATTACGGCACGGTGCCAAATTACGGCACGGTGCCAAATTACGGCACGGTGCCAAATTACGGCACGGTGCCAAATAACGGCACGGTGCCAAATAACGGCACGGTGCCAAATAACGGCACGGTGCCAAATAACGGCACGGTGCCAAATTACGGCACGGTGCCAAATTACGGCACGGTGCCAAATAACGGCACGGTGCCAAATAACGGCACGGTGCCAAATAACAGCACTGTGCCAAATAACGGCACGGTGCCAAATAACGGCACGGTGCCAAATTACGGCACGGTGCCAAATTACGGCACGGTGCCAAATTACGGCACGGTGCCAAATTACGGCACGGTGCCAAATAACGGCACGGTGCCAAATTACGGCACGGTGCCAAATTACGGCACGGTGCCAAATTACGGCACGGTGCCAAATTACGGCACGGTGCCAAATTACGGCACGGTGCCAAATTACGGCACGGTGCCAAATTACGGCACGGTGCCAAATTACGGCACGGTGCCAAATTACGGCACGGTGCCAAATAACGGCACGGTGCCAAATAACGGCACGGTGCCAAATAACAGCACTGTGCCAAATAACGGCACGGTGCCAAATTACGGCACGGTGCCAAATAACGGCACGGTGCCAAATTACGGCACGGTGCCAAATTACGGCACGGTGCCAAATTACGGCACGGTGCCAAATTACGGCACGGTGCCAAATTACGGCACGGTGCCAAATTACGGCACGGTGCCAAATTACGGCACGGTGCCAAATTACGACACGGTGCCAAATAACGGCACGGTGCCAAATTACGGCACGGTGCCAAATTACGGTACGGTGCCAAATAACGGCACGGTGCCAAATAACGGCACGGTGCCAAATTACGGCACGGTGCCAAATTACGGCACGGTGCCAAATTACGGCACGGTGCCAAATTACGGCACGGTGCCAAATTACGGCACGGTGCCAAATTACGGCACGGTGCCAAATAACGGCACGGTGCCAAATTACGGCACGGTGCCAAATTACGGCATGGTGCCAAATTACGGCACGGTGCCAAATAACGGCACGGTGCCAAATAACGGCACGGTGCCAAATAACGGCACGGTGCCAAATTACGGCACGGTGCCAAATTGCGGCACGGTGCCAAATTACGGCACGGTGCCAAATTACGGCACGGTGCCAAATTACGGCACGGTGCCAAATAACGGCACGGTGCCAAATTACGGCACGGTGCCAAATAACGGCACGGTGCCAAATAACGGCACGGTGCCAAATTACGGCACGGTGCCAAATTACGGCACGGTGCCAAATAAGGGCACGGTGCCAAATTACGGCACGGTGCCAAATTACGGCACGGTGCCAAATTACGGCACGGTGCCAAATTACGGCACGGTGCCAAATTACGGCACGGTGCCAAATAACGGCACGGTGCCAAATAACGGCACGGTGCCAAATAACAGCACTGTGCCAAATAACGGCACGGTGCCAAATAACGGCACGGTGCCAAATTACGGCACGGTGCCAAATTACGGCACGGTGCCAAATTACGGCACGGTGCCAAATTACGGCACGGTGCCAAATAACGGCACGGTGCCAAATTACGGCACGGTGCCAAATTACGGCACGGTGCCAAATTACGGCACGGTGCCAAATTACGGCACGGTGCCAAATTACGGCACGGTGCCAAATTACGGCACGGTGCCAAATTACGGCACGGTGCCAAATTACGACACGGTGCCAAATAACGGCACGGTGCCAAATTACGGCACGGTGCCAAATTACGGTACGGTGCCAAATAACGGCACGGTGCCAAATAACGGCACGGTGCCAAATTACGGCACGGTGCCAAATTACGGCACGGTGCCAAATTACGGCACGGTGCCAAATTACGGCACGGTGCCAAATTACGGCACGGTGCCAAATTACGGCACGGTGCCAAATAACGGCACGGTGCCAAATTACGGCACGGTGCCAAATTACGGCATGGTGCCAAATTACGGCACGGTGCCAAATAACGGCACGGTGCCAAATAACGGCACGGTGCCAAATAACGGCACGGTGCCAAATTACGGCACGGTGCCAAATTGCGGCACGGTGCCAAATTACGGCACGGTGCCAAATTACGGCACGGTGCCAAATTACGGCACGGTGCCAAATAACGGCACGGTGCCAAATTACGGCACGGTGCCAAATAACGGCACGGTGCCAAATAACGGCACGGTGCCAAATTACGGCACGGTGCCAAATTACGGCACGGTGCCAAATAAGGGCACGGTGCCAAATTACGGCACGGTGCCAAATTACGGCACGGTGCCAAATTACGGCACGGTGCCAAATAACGGCACGGTGCCAAATTACGGCACGGTGCCAAATTACGGCACGGTGCCAAATAACGGCACGATGCCAAATAACGGCACTGTGCCAAATAACGGCACGGTGCCAAATTACGGCACGGTGCCAAATTACGGCACGGTGCCAAATTACGGCACGGTGCCAAATTACGGCACGGTGCCAAATTACGGCACGGTGCCAAATTACGGCACGGTGCCAAATTACGGCACGGTGCCAAATTACGGCACGGTGCCAAATTACGGCACGGTGCCAAATAACGGCACGGTGCCAAATTACGGCACGGTGCCAAATTACGGTACGGTGCCAAATTACGGCACGGTGCCAAATTACGGCACGGTGCCAAATTACGGCACGGTGCCAAATTACGGCACGGTGCCAAATAACGGCACGGTGCCAAATTACGGCACGGTGCCAAATTACGGCACGGTGCCAAATTACGGCACGGTGCCAAATTACGGCACGGTGCCAAATTACGGCACGGTGCCAAATTACGGCACGGTGCCAAATTACGGCACGGTGCCAAATTACGGCACGGTGCCAAATAACGGCACGGTGCCAAATTACGGCACGGTGCCAAATTACGGCACGGTGCCAAATTACGGCACGGTGCCAAATTACGGCACGGTGCCAAATTACGGCACGGTGCCAAATTACGGCACGGTGCCAAATTACGGCACGGTGCCAAATTACGACACGGTGCCAAATAACGGCACGGTGCCAAATTACGGCACGGTGCCAAATTACGGTACGGTGCCAAATAACGGCACGGTGCCAAATAACGGCACGGTGCCAAATTACGGCACGGTGCCAAATTACGGCACGGTGCCAAATTACGGCACGGTGCCAAATTACGGCACGGTGCCAAATTACAGCACGGTGCCAAATTACGGCACGGTGCCAAATAACGGCACGGTGCCAAATTACGGCACGGTGCCAAATTACGGCACGGTGCCAAATTACGGCACGGTGCCAAATTACGGCACGGTGCCAAATTACGGCACGGTGCCAAATTACGGCACGGTGCCAAATTACGGCACGGTGCCAAATAACGGCACGGTGCCAAATTACGGCACGGTGCCAAATTACGGCACGGTGCCAAATTACGGCACGGTGCCAAATTACGGCACGGTGCCAAATTACGGCACGGTGCCAAATTACGGCACGGTGCCAAATTACGGCACGGTGCCAAATTACGACACGGTGCCAAATAACGGCACGGTGCCAAATTACGGCACGGTGCCAAATTACGGTACGGTGCCAAATAACGGCACGGTGCCAAATAACGGCACGGTGCCAAATTACGGCACGGTGCCAAATTACGGCACGGTGCCAAATTACGGCACGGTGCCAAATTACGGCACGGTGCCAAATTACGGCACGGTGCCAAATTACGGCACGGTGCCAAATAACGGCACGGTGCCAAATTACGGCACGGTGCCAAATTACGGCACGGTGCCAAATTACGGTACGGTGCCAAATAACGGCACGGTGCCAAATAACGGCACGGTGCCAAATAACGGCACGGTGCCAAATTACGGTACGGTGCCAAATAACGGCACGGTGCCAAATAACGGCACGGTGCCAAATTACGGCATGGTGCCAAATTACGGCACGGTGCCAAATAACGGCACGGTGCCAAATAACGGCACGGTGCCAAATAACGGCACGGTGCCAAATTACGGCACGGTGCCAAATTGCGGCACGGTGCCAAATTACGGCACGGTGCCAAATTACGGCACGGTGCCAAATTACGGCACGGTGCCAAATAACGGCACGGTGCCAAATTACGGCACGGTGCCAAATAACGGCACGGTGCCAAATAACGGCACGGTGCCAAATTACGGCACGGTGCCAAATTACGGCACGGTGCCAAATAAGGGCACGGTGCCAAATTACGGCACGGTGCCAAATTACGGCACGGTGCCAAATTACGGCACGGTGCCAAATAACGGCACGGTGCCAAATTACGGCACGGTGCCAAATTACGGCACGGTGCCAAATAACGGCACGATGCCAAATAACGGCACTGTGCCAAATAACGGCACGGTGCCAAATTACGGCACGGTGCCAAATTACGGCACGGTGCCAAATTACGGCACGGTGCCAAATTACGGCACGGTGCCAAATTACGGCACGGTGCCAAATTACGGCACGGTGCCAAATTACGGCACGGTGCCAAATTACGGCACGGTGCCAAATTACGGCACGGTGCCAAATTACGGCACGGTGCCAAATTACGGCACGGTGCCAAATTACGGCACGGTGCCAAATAACGGCACGGTGCCAAATTACGGCACGGTGCCAAATTACGGTACGGTGCCAAATTACGGCACGGTGCCAAATTACGGCACGGTGCCAAATTACGGCACGGTGCCAAATTACGGCACGGTGCCAAATAACGGCACGGTGCCAAATTACGGCACGGTGCCAAATTACGGTACGGTGCCAAATTACGGCACGGTGCCAAATTACGGCACGGTGCCAAATTACGGCACGGTGCCAAATTACGGCACGGTGCCAAATTACGGCACGGTGCCAAATTACGGCACGGTGCCAAATTACGGCACGGTGCCAAATTACGACACGGTGCCAAATTACGGCACGGTGCCAAATTACGGCACGGTGCCAAATTACGGTACGGTGCCAAATAACGGCACGGTGCCAAATAACGGCACGGTGCCAAATTACGGCACGGTGCCAAATTACGGCACGGTGCCAAATTACGGCACGGTGCCAAATTACGGCACGGTGCCAAATTACGGCACGGTGCCAAATAACGGCACGGTGCCAAATTACGGCACGGTGCCAAATTACGGTACGGTGCCAAATTACGGTACGGTGCCAAATAACGGCACGGTGCCAAATAACGGCACGGTGCCAAATTACGGTACGGTGCCAAATTACGGTACGGTGCCAAATAACGGCACGGTGCCAAATAACGGCACGGTGCCAAATTACGGCACGGTGCCAAATTACGGCACGGTGCCAAATTGCGGCACGGTGCCAAATTACGGCACGGTGCCAAATTACGGCACGGTGCCAAATAACGGCACGGTGCCAAATTACGGCACGGTGCCAAATAACGGCACGGTGCCAAATAACGGCACGGTGCCAAATTACGGCACGGTGCCAAATTACGGCACGGTGCCAAATAAGGGCACGGTGCCAAATTACGGCACGGTGCCAAATGACGGCACGGTGCCAAATTACGGCACGGTGCCAAATTACGGCACGGTGCCAAATAACGGCACGGTGCCAAATTACGGCACGGTGCCAAATTACGGTACGGTGCCAAATAACGGCACGGTGCCAAATAACGGCACGGTGCCAAATTACGGCACGGTGCCAAATTACGGCACGGTGCCAAATTACGGCACGGTGCCAAATTACGGCACGGTGCCAAATAACGGCACGGTGCCAAATTACGGCACGGTGCCAAATTACGGCACGGTGCCAAATAACGGCACGATGCCAAATAACGGCACTGTGCCAAATAACGGCACGGTGCCAAATTACGGCACGGTGCCAAATTACGGCACGGTGCCAAATTACGGCACGGTGCCAAATTACGGCACGGTGCCAAATTACGGCACGGTGCCAAATTACGGCACGGTGCCAAATTACGGCACGGTGCCAAATTACGGCACGGTGCCAAATTACGGCACGGTGCCAAATTACGGCACGGTGCCAAATAACGGCACGGTGCCAAATTACGGCACGGTGCCAAATTACGGTACGGTGCCAAATTACGGCACGGTGCCAAATTACGGCACGGTGCCAAATTACGGCACGGTGCCAAATTACGGCACGGTGCCAAATAACGGCACGGTGCCAAATTACGGCACGGGGCCAAATTACGGTACGGTGCCAAATTACGGCACGGTGCCAAATTACGGCACGGTGCCAAATTACGGCACGGTGCCAAATTACGGCACGGTGCCAAATTACGGCACGGTGCCAAATTACGGCACGGTGCCAAATTACGGCACGGTGCCAAATTACGGCACGGTGCCAAATTACGACACGGTGCCAAATAACGGCACGGTGCCAAATTACGGCACGGTGCCAAATTACGGTACGGTGCCAAATAACGGCACGGTGCCAAATAACGGCACGGTGCCAAATTACGGCACGGTGCCAAATTACGGCACGGTGCCAAATTACGGCACGGTGCCAAATTACGGCACGGTGCCAAATTACGGCACGGTGCCAAATAACGGCACGGTGCCAAATTACGGCACGGTGCCAAATTACGGCACGGTGCCAAATTACGGTACGGTGCCAAATAACGGCACGGTGCCAAATAACGGCACGGTGCCAAATTACGGTACGGTGCCAAATTACGGTACGGTGCCAAATAACGGCACGGTGCCAAATAACGGCACGGTGCCAAATTACGGCACGGTGCCAAATTACGGCACGGTGCCAAATAACGGCACGGTGCCAAATAACGGCACGGTGCCAAATAACGGCACGGTGCCAAATAACGGCACGGTGCCAAATAACGGCACGGTGCCAAATTACGGCACGGTGCCAAATAACGGCACGGTGCCAAATTACGGCACGGTGCCAAATTACGGCACGGTGCCAAATAACGGCACGGTGCCAAATTACGGCACGGTGCCAAATTACGGCACGGTGCCAAATAAGGGCACGGTGCCAAATTACGGCACGGTGCCAAATGACGGCACGGTGCCAAATTACGGCACGGTGCCAAATTACGGCACGGTGCCAAATAACGGCACGGTGCCAAATTACGGCACGGTGCCAAATTACGGTACGGTGCCAAATAACGGCACGGTGCCAAATAACGGCACGGTGCCAAATTACGGCACGGTGCCAAATTACGGCACGGTGCCAAATTACGGCACGGTGCCAAATTACGGCACGGTGCCAAATTACGGCACGGTGCCAAATTACGGCACGGTGCCAAATTACGGCACGGTGCCAAATAACGGTACGATGCCAAATAACGGCACTGTGCCAAATAACGGCACGGTGCCAAATAACGGCACGGTGCCAAATTACGGCACGGTGCCAAATTACGGCACGGTGCCAAATTACGGCACGGTGCCAAATTACGGCACGGTGCCAAATAACGGCACGGTGCCAAATTACGGCACGGTGCCAAATTACGGCACGGTGCCAAATTACGGCACGGTGCCAAATTACGGCACGGTGCCAAATAACGGCACGGTGCCAAATTACGGCACGGTGCCAAATTACGGTACGGTGCCAAATTACGGCACGGTGCCAAATTACGGCACGGTGCCAAATTACGGCACGGTGCCAAATTACGGCACGGTGCCAAATTACGGCACGGTGCCAAATTACGGCACGGTGCCAAATTACGGTACGGTGCCAAATTACGGCACGGTGCCAAATTACGGCACGGTGCCAAATAACGGCACGGTGCCAAATTACGGCACGGTGCCAAATTACGGCACGGTGCCAAATAACGGCACGGTGCCAAATTACGGCACGGTGCCAAATAACGGCACGGTGCCAAATTACGGCACGGTGCCAAATTACGGCACGGTGCCAAATTACGGCACGGTGCCAAATTACGGCACGGTGCCAAATAACGGCACGGTGCCAAATTACGGCACGGTGCCAAATTACGGCACGGTGCCAAATTACGGCACGGTGCCAAATAACGGCACGGTGCCAAATTACGGCACGGTGCCAAATTACGGCACGGTGCCAAATAACGGCACGGTGCCAAATTACGGCACGGTGCCAAATAACGGCACGGTGCCAAATTACGGCACGGTGCCAAATTACGGCACGGTGCCAAATAACGGCACGGTGCCAAATTACGGCACGGTGCCAAATAACGGCACGGCTAACGTTTCAACCAGTTGGGGTTTCACTTTCGTATTACCCCCATTGGAAAGGTAATTTGCTTTAGTTTCATGGATATAATGTCTTTTTTGGCGGGGAACTGCAGGGGGATGGTCAGCTGCCATCTTAGGCGCACTGCTTTTTTCATGCATTTTTCGACGATTTTTATCGGTGCCAAATAACGGCACGGTGCCAAATAACGGCACGGTGCCAAATAACGGCACGGTGCCAAATTACGGCACGGTGCCAAATTACGGCACGGTGCCAAATTACGGCACGGTGCCAAATTACGGCACGGTGCCAAATAACGGCACGGTGCCAAATTACGGCACGGTGCCAAATTACGGCACGGTGCCAAATAACGGCACGGTGCCAAATAACGGCACGGCTAACGTTTCAACCAGTTGGGGTTTCACTTTCGTATTACCCCCATTGGAAAGGTAATTTGCTCTAGTTTCATGGATATAATGTATTTTTTGGCGGGGAACTGCAGGGGGATGGTCAGCTGCCATCTTAGGCGCACTGCTTTTTTCATGCATTTTTCGACGATTTTTATGCCCCCGGGCTAACTTTTGAACCAGTTGGGGTTTCACTTTCGTATTACCCCCATTGGAAAGGTAATTTGCTCTAGTTTCATGGACATAAGCTGTTTTTTGGCGGGGAACTGCAGGGGGATGGTTTGTCCATGAAACTAGAGCAAATTACCTTTCCAATGGGGGTAATACGAAAGTAAAACCCCAACTGGTTCAAACGTTAGCCCGGGGGCATAAAAATCGTCGAAAACTGCATGAAAAAAGCAGTGCGCCTAAGATGGCAGCTGACCATCCCCCTGCAGTTCCCCGCCAAAAAACAGCTTATGTCCATGAAACAAGAGCAAATTATCTTTCCATGGGGGTAATACGAAAGTGAAACCCCAACTGGTTCAAAAGTTAGCCCGGGGGCATAAAAATCGTCGAAAAATGCATGAAAAAAGCAGTGCGCCTAAGATGGCAGCTGACCATCCCCCTGCAGTTCCCCGCCAAAAAACAGCTTATGTCCATGAAACTAGAGCAAATTACCTTTCCAATGGGGGTAATACGAAAGTGAAACCCAAAAGTTAGTAAAGGGGCATTTTCGTGCATCGTTCTTTAGTGCAACTAAAGATTCACATAGAGCTGCACGCGATTATCAATAATCGAGACTTATGCTTTTTAAATACGACCAGAGATTTTTGTTCCATATTTAAATCGAAAGATATTATATCTACAGTAATCTGCAGGAGGATTTCATTAGTATCCAACATGTATAAATGCCCTGTAACAAGTGGTCAATATTTTTTACGCCCTTTCAGTATTACTAAGAAAGATGTTCCGATTTTTTTTCAAAACACCGCATCATCTTTTAAAGGCGGTTCTACGTTTGCAAGTATTACAAGTTTGGTTAACGAAAAACAACTTCAACTGGCAGCATTTTCTGTGAAATTTGAAAAAAAACCTAAGAAAAATCAGAAAAGTTGAAAAAAATATAAAGATACGGTGGAATCTTCATATGACGAAACTTCTATACTACGAAATTCATCCGGAAATATTGACTTAGGAACAGAAATAAAAACAGGACCATTTCCTTATGACGATATTCCATATAGCGAATTTCTCCTTATAACGAAATAATTTTTGTGAATCTCCCCTTCACGCAGAGAAAAAAATAATAAATCTAAACATTTTATAATGGGGAATGAGGAATACAACAAAAATAATTACTTTCGATTACAAAAATAGTCAATTTAACAACAAAATAGTAAATTTTACCACTAAGCAGTTAAATTGAATATAAAAATAGTCAATTTTGACTATTTTTGTAATTGAAAATCTATTTTAGTTGTATTCTCGATTTTCCATTATAAAATACTTCGATTTCCAATTGTCTCTCTGCGTCTTTATTTGTTCGACTTTTGCTCTTCAATTTTTTAAACAATTTAAAGTGACTGAATTGAATTTTCAAAATTTCCAAGGGATCATTTGTACAAACCAATCAAAATTTTCGAAAAAGTTATGAAACAAATCCAAAGAACGGTTAAACCATTTTCCAACCTTTTTTTGATACCAACTAGTTGATCTTGATTTAAAAAAAAGTTTAAAGTTTGATTTTTTGTGGTGGTATACAATAAAAACTATTGGTTTCTGTATTTGTTTACGATCGGTCTGGTAACACTACGCTCCCAGAATCGACTAATTTTTGAGAGACTTTAACCTAAATTCATTCTGTTCGATTTCGATCGTGACGAGGAAAACACGTACATTTTAACCGAATTGTAAATCTAATTAAGTAACCGAATTTTGTATTATTAATCCTTTTTTGAATATATCTATTGTTAGAATCAACGACTTGTGAGTTTTATTCAGTATCCGGCAAATACGTTAACAGTATTAATGTGTGTTTTTTTGTTTTATTCAAATAATTCTCAAAATAACGAAATTTGCGAAAAAGCTCTATAATTTTTTCTTCGTTCCCCCAGTAATTTCTTTATATGGAGGTTCCACTGTAACTGTACTAAAAATTGATTTCGACTAATGTGATGATTTATTAGACATAATAGTGAAGGTAGCACTTATTGGTTTTAAATTAATATGATATACTTGTATATAAGATGTTAAAATATTGTAATAAATGTTTGTATTGTGGTTAAATAGTTTTATGCCCCTATCCACAAAGTGGAATCTACATTTAAGCGCAAAACACAAAAAGTTTTCAAACGCAAAGACTCCGGCATGCGACTAATACTGGAAACCGGTTATATCCCTGAAAAAGAAAGACAAAAGTGTGTTTATATTTAATATGATTTCACAAAAATGTTTCTACGTAGAATTTAAATCTCTGTTTTTACTGCTTTTTCGATACTCATGGCAGGGACGGAGCGAAAGAGTTTTGCTAGCGTAGGTATTAAAAAGTGTTCAACTTTCACACTAAAAAATTTCTCACTAAACTTGTTTACTACTTTTTCGGTTGTAGCGAAAAAACTAGAAATTTCCATCAAATTTGAATCGTGCAATTAAGCACCAATTTTTTTTTCAGAACGTTGCTTCAAATATTTACATTAAAAATATGAAAAAATCTCTCACACAACCCGTCAAAAAAGACTTTTTTTTTGTATTTGCGAATGTATTTCAGTTTGTTACAGTTTAATTTTAGATACCCTACCAATGGACCCGGTTCAGGTTCACAGAAGTGAGATAAGATTTACGTTCGTGTCGAAAAAGAAAATTTCCGAACCGGACCAAGTGGCTTTAAAAAAAATTTGAAACATTTATGCCCGGTTTTTCAGTGAAAGTTTAAACTCCGTTTAACCGGCGATAAAGTTTAAACTACCGTTTAACACAAAATGGTGTTTTTCAGTGACAGTTTATCTCTAACCAAAAGTTTAAACGGAGTTTAACTTAAACGGCCATGGATGAGGGTTTAAACTGACGTTTTTTCAAAACTTATTTGTCTTTTGTAGATCCGCGAAGAATAAAACTGTAATAAAAATGGACTGCATCACTTTTTTTTGCTCTCCACAATTTCATTATATTTTTTACAAGTTCTAACAATTTTAGAACTTCGTTTGAAGTAAAATTGGAGGAACGTTTGGAACCACAATAACACAATAACACCACACTAATACAATAGAACCACAATAACACAATTGAAACACAATAACAACCGAAATCAGAACCGCTTTTATTTTTTATAGAATTGTATAACTAATGCGTAATCAAATATTACGAAAATGATCATAACTAGACAAATACATCAATGATTTTATGACAGGAGAATTTGTCATTTCAATATATTTTACTTGTATAGTAGACTGCAAAATTGACAAAAAAGTTTAAACTTAAGTTTAATAAAACGTTCAATTCCGTTTGTCTGAAAAACACCAGAAGTTTAAACTTATTGTTAAACTTTTTAAAATATTCCTAGAAAAACCAGAAATATTAATCTTCTCTCAGTCAAAAAATTGCAAAAGACTTTTTTTTTCAGATATAAGGAAATCTTTGCATCAAAAGATCTGCGTTCTAAATCCACGACTAAGGGCCCAGTTATAGCGATCCGTAAGAATGATCAGTAAAATTTTTTGATTCAGATTTATTTAGGGTCAAAGTGGGTAAATGTAAACAGGGGTAATTGTAAACACTATTGGTTGTCCCCAAACTGCTATTCCTTCTTAGCTTATCTAGACAATATATTAAAAATTGATCTTTTATCTCACTGCGGACACGTGGCACAATAGATCTAAGAGAGGGTTCGTTGTGTATGAGCTGTCAAAAAAAGTGCTTCTTTTTAGTGTGATTTCAGTTTTTCTAAGAGTGAAAAGAATTCGTTTTTGAAGAGATTTTTAAAAGAAAGTATGTATGTTTTACTTTATATACGAACATTATAGTTGCTTGAGATAGGTTATATATGTTAATTGTTGGCTATAAACAAACTGTAAAAAATTATTGTCTGTTTACATTTACCCCCTCATTTGTAACCTCATGTCCAAATGTAAACACTATAATGGGGTTAATGTAAACAACTTCTGGCAAATGTAATCACCCTTTCACCATTTCACCATACGGATATAAACCAAAGGGTATATTAACTTTGCCTTACTGTTTGTAACGCCAAGATCCTGTCATCACACACAAAAATGAATTATACAGTAGAACACGCTTAAATGCACATCGAATTTCGCAGAATTTTATGTGCATTTATCCGTGTTTTGCATTTATACGTAGCACGGAAGCACGGATAAATGCACATTAATGTGCAATTATGCGAGTAAAAGATAAACATACAACTTTAATATTCCTGTAATAAACCTTTAAATTCAACAAGGCTACACAAAAACAAAGAACCTAATTAAGAATTCATTTTATCAAATAAAAATAACAATAATCACTTTTTTTTGTGTAATTACATTTCATTTTTGCACATGTGCATTTAAGTGTGTAAAATTTCATATAATTTATACTTTTGCGGATGTGAAAATGGTTGCATTTAAGCAAGTATTGCAATTAAGCGTGTTTCATTTATCCGTGTATATTTATATGAAAAATGCTTAAAAATCCTCCATGCACAAATTTTGCGTGCAATTACACGAGTTTTGCATTTACGCGTGTTGCATTTAAGCGCGTTCTACTGTACCAGTATGTTTAGAATGACAAAAAAAAATTAACTTCTGCATGTCCGTCCGTCCGTGTGTCTGTGGCGCGGATTGCGAGCGCACGGATTGAGCTAGAGACTTGAAATTTTGCGCAAAAATTTGAAAAAAATATAGGGGTAAAAGTAAACATCCAATTTTGTAAAAAATTAAGGACCTATCATTTTGAAATCACATGGAATGGGCAATAAATAGACAACAAATTTTAACATAATATATCAAAACTCCGCTGATTTAATTTTAAAAAAACCATTACAAAGTTGAAAAGATATCAAAAAAGTGAAAATCGTTTACAATCACCCCCCTTGACCCTACTTCTTCTACACCCAATTCCTATTTTTTTTTATTCAAAACGTGTTTATTTACTTCTAATTACCATTTTCATTAAATGAAATTGTTATTACATGAATAATTTTTCCAAAAAACACGATTTAATTTTTTTTACGTACGAAAAATTTTTTCGTATACGTAAAAAAAATTAAAAAGATTAAATCGTGTTTTTGGGAAAAATTACTCATGTAATAACAATTTCATTTAATGGAAATGGTAATTAGACGTGTATAAACACGTTTTGAACTAAAAAAATATAAGAATTGGATGTATTAGTAAAGAAATCGGAATTTTCACTGACAGAAGTTTACTGATCGCTATAACTGGGCCCTAAACATATTTATTAACTTATGCTGAAAATATTCGTAAAAAAGTTTGTTAAAGAGATTGACTGCATATTTGGGATGGTAATTTTTCATAATGGTGTTAAAAATCTTCAAATTTATTCTCATTGCTTTGTATCTGAAATAATTGTTCATGTATTAAATTTATACAAATTTTTCTTATACATAGAATTCTACTTACATGTAATTTTTCAAATATTTACTTCTTATGAAATTTACGAAGGTTATTTAACATTTATTAATAATTAATTATACCTACATAAAATTATGTCATTTTTTTAGTATTTTTTTTTGAATAACAGTAGAAAATATTTGAACAATAATACAAAATACAGTTTTATAATTTTTTGCTTTTTTTAAAATTTTTTTTGTTGATCGTTTGTGAATGCAGAACATATTCAGGCAACGCTGTAGTAAAATGGTGTTCAAATTAAAAAGCTTTTTATTAATAGTTTTTGCTTTTGATTAAAAATTTGTGAAATTAACCTCGGGGAAACTGATTTTTGCGAAAAATTTCTATAAATATTAAAACTTATTTTCTGAACTCTAAAGCAATAAAATTGTGGAAGATTCTAAAGGCCATAGAGGGATAAGGGAACAAAAAGTGCCCCCAGAGATATAAGCTTGAAATTTTTTTCGTAAGTTGCCACTATTACAACAAATAATTTCCCAAAATTTCAGTCCAAAAAAACGAGTAGTTTTGGAGAAAAAAAATAAAACATGATTTTTTTGAAAAAATTCTAGCTCCGTAACGGGTTAACCGATTTTGATGAAATTTGTCGCAATTTTTTCGTTGAAAGTCATAGTTTTCAAAAAAAATTATAGCAAAAAAATTAAGTGTGAGGAACCGTTAGGAAAAAATATTTTTTGTTTTTAAAAAATTATAACGGTAACTTAACGGTTTTGCACCACTTTTATTTTTTTCTCAAAAACTCCTTAATCCCTTACCTACAAAACAAAAAAAAATCAGGGCAATCGGAGAGGTACTTCATATTCAAAAAAAATAAAATGTGAAGGTAGTCACATTATCATATATGAAAGATGAATCAATTTGTGAACTAAATAATCCAGGAAAATTAGGATTTAACCTCTTAAAAAATCCTAGTTAACTGGATTTTTGCACAGACCTTTATTTTGACATAACAAACAACGTCCCCAAAGTCCATTCCAAAATTGCACCGGCGTCGTGCGTTATTCAAGGTCAAAGGTCCCGAAAATCAGTTTTTTACGTTTATCTCACTTTGTACGAGTTATACGTCTTTTTGAGGTTCAGATGAATTAATCACAATAAAATTCTCTACAAAAAAGGTTAAATATAATTTTCTTGTAGGACAAACAGTTTTCGAGATACAAGTCGTCAAACTATGCGTCGCACAGAGAAATTGCTATTATTCAAGGTCAAAAGTCAAAAAAATCGTAAATATCTCGCTTTGTATAGCATGTACGCATTTTTTGTATTCAGATGAATTACTCCTCCGAAAATTATCTACAAAAAGGGTTAAATAAGGTTTTTTTGTAGGGGCAATAGTTTTCGAGATAGAAGTCCAGACACTGTGAACTGTACATTCGTTTCCCGACCACCATTGATGTAGAATACAAGGCGCGTTTTTTACATGGTTTCCCCAGTAGGCCTAATCCATATTCTTTCCACCTTCATTCATTTATTCTTCTTCTGCTTCTGCTTCTTCTTCTTCTTCTTCTACTTCTTCTTGTTCTTGTTGCCCTTCATCTTCCATATAGGTATCACCTTCACTTGCATTTAATGTTAAGGTACCAATAAGATCGAGTTCATCATCGACATCGTTTAAATTGTCAAAGGATTCAGTGATATCACAAGAAGCAGGATTTAAACATGATTGACCCCGACAAAAGCTACAAACGATGGAGCACGGTAATCCAATTTTTCTGCATCCACAATTGGAACCACAACCTTTTGTGCAGTTGCAAAAAACGGAATTCAGGAGTTCTTTCGATGCTGGTGGCAGTAATGTACTAACTGGCTACAAGACATTGTTGTTAAATGGGATGGACATTTTTGAGAATAAATGAATGAAGGTGGAAAAATATGGATTAGGCCTAATGAGGAAGTCATCTAAAAAAACGCGCCTTGTATTCTACCTTAATGGCGGTGGGGAAAAGAATGGACAGTTCACTTCTATCTCGAAAACTATTGGCCCTACAAAAAAAATTTATTTAACCTTTTTTGTAGCGAATTTTCGGAGGAGTAATTCATCTGAATACAAAAAATGCGTACATGCTATACAAAGCGAGATATTTACGATTTTTTTGACTTTTGACCTTGAATAATAGCAATTTCTCTGTGCGACGCATAGTTTGACGAGTTGTATCTCGAAAACTGTTTGTCCTACAAGAAAATTATATTTAACCTTTTTTGTAGAGAATTTTATTGTGATTAATTCATCTGAACCTCAAAAAGACGTATAACTCGTACAAAGTGAGATAAACGTAAAAAACTGATTTTCGGGACCTTTGACCTTGAATAACGCACGACGCCGGTGCAATTTTGGAATGGACTTTGGGGACGTTGTTTGTTATGTCAAAATAAAGGTCTGTGCAAAAATCCAGTTAACTAGGATTTTTTAAGAGGTTAAATCCTAATTTTCCTGGATTATTTAGTTCACAAATTGATTCATCTTTCATATATGATAATGTGACTACCTTCACATTTTATTTTTTTTGAATATGAAGTACCTCTCCGATTGCCCTGATTTTTTTTTGTTTTGTAGGTAAGGGATTAAGGAGTTTTTGAGAAAAAAATAAAAGTGGTGCAAAACCGTTAAGTTACCGTTATAATTTTTTAAAAACAAAAAATATTTTTTCCTAACGGTTCCTCACACTTAATTTTTTTGCTATAATTTTTTTTGAAAACTGACTTTCAACGAAAAAATTGCGACAAATTTCATCAAAATCGGTTAACCCGTTACGGAGCTAGAATTTTTTCAAAAAAATCATGTTTTATTTTTTTTCTCCAAAACTACTCGTTTTTTTGGACTGAAATTTTGGGAAATTATTTGTTGTAATAGTGGCAACTTACGAAAAAAATTTCAAGCTTCTATCTCTGGGGGCACTTTTTGTTCCCTTATCCCTCTATGGCCTTTCGCATTAAGCCTGCGTGCGTATAATAAATTTTTGTTTTTAATTGTAAAAGTTTTAAAACAGTAAAAATGGTGAAGAATTTAATATTTTTTTAGTTAATTTCGCATGTTTTATCTACAAATTACCTCGAATAAAAATTGTCTGCAATTCAATGTTTCTAGTGTACATAAAATACAAATTTTACATCATTTTTTTTTGGGTACTAATTTTACAAATTCTTATGTGGTTTAGTTTAAAAACGTTTTAAAAGCCAATTTCTTTGTTATTTCGTTCATTATTAAAAAAATAATTTAGTTTATATTAATTTCTTTTTGATGTATTTTCACATTTAATACAATTTACAATTTAAATTCATTTGATAAAATCTTGAATCGATTTTTTCTGTTAAAAAACTTTTTGACATAAACGGAATTTAAAGAAAAAAAAAACATTTTCTCTCATTTAAGTTTTTTTTTTTTTATTGTACACTTTACAAAAATACTACAAATTTTCACATTCTAATATATTTAGTGCTTTATTATCTATTTGTGAATATAGTTCAGCATTTTCTACTCAAATTTGATGGCGCCTTATTAGTTTCCTGGTAAATTTTTGTTATCAAAAAACCCAATACGAAAATTGTTGTGTATTTGTATTAATGTTTGTTTTTTATTAGATTAGTATTAGT
The DNA here is from genome assembly GCA_964034945.1 of Chrysopilus asiliformis. Classification (NCBI taxonomy): domain Eukaryota; kingdom Metazoa; phylum Arthropoda; class Insecta; order Diptera; family Rhagionidae; genus Chrysopilus; species Chrysopilus asiliformis. Next base: position 93,961,882 of record OZ035960.1, on the reverse strand, counting down.
TTTTATGTAAAATTCTAAAATATCAAATAGTTTGAATATCTACAAGATTATTATTATTATGTGTTTGTGAAGATTCAATAAAAGTTTTCTGTTTTAAGTTTTTATTTAGCCCTTTACTGCATGAATTTTTCTATTTGGCTGGAAATTTGAATTCCAAAGGAAAATCACATTCTCATTTTGGAAAAAATACTTAAAAAAATCGGGCATCAAAATTATATAGGATTTAATGCGATTTTCCGATTTTATCATCCATTATAAGTTACGGAATAACGTTAGTTTTCGTGTGGTAAATATAAAACTTACGGTTTATTTATCTTTTTTTTTGTCACTACAAAATACCCAAAAGTAAAAATTTCACTAGTTTACTTTTATTATAGTAAAAATAAACAAAAAACAAAAATCATTAAAAATTTAAAACTAACTCCAAATGGAGTATCTCTGAATTTTTTTCCTTAAAAGCTCTTGATTTTATTGAAGATAAATTCTTCGGATTTTTTGTTGTGAATTCACAGATTTACTCTTTATTTAGATCATTCCGTGTATAAATGGTTTTTACAGCCACCCAATTTTTCTAAAACGATTATTTAAATAAGCATATCATATATGATATACTATGCAGTAAAGGGTTAGGTTAAAATTTTCATTAGAAAATTTAAGTATTTGATGCCGTTTTTTTTCTTTTGGTATTAATTACTTTCTTATATGAAGTACGTAGTATAAAAAGTTTTTTTAATGCTTCTGTGAAAAATATGAAAAAAGATTTAATCGTAGAAATCTTTGCTTTTAATTTATTTTTGTTTGAAATTTTTAATTTATATCTTCGTTATTAAAATCATCAAAAACCCCGTTTTTTTAGAACTTTTTTTTACTTTGACTAATATATTTAAAAAAAAATAGTGCGTTCAAACAATTGTTTAATTATGAAAAGAAAGAATTGAAATGATTTCAAAAAATTAAGGAACTGTTTTGAATAACTTGAGATTTGATTTTCGTGCGATTGTAAATTTTCGTGCTTGTAAGATAATGCTTTCGTAATTACGGCCCTGTAGATTATTTTTTTTACTACACACAAAATTATAAAGTAATCCTTTTTCCTGACGCAGAAAATAATGGAAGTAACAGAAATCACAGCAGGTTTTTATTTAAACATGTTTTTTTTTTCAAAACTATTGTGAACTTGAAGTTGATAAAGGTTTTTTTTACAAACCCCAGAATTATTTGGGAAGCCACCGTAATACCGAATAGGGGGCAGTATTCCTTCCAGCAGGTTCAGCTTTTTATACTCTATATGATATATCATATAGAAGTGTATTAGATTTAGTATACCGTTTGTAACGCATCGAGTCAATCATCGGACACAAAAATGAACAACAACAGGGTGTTAGGGATGATAAAAGACTTTGATTTCCGTATGTCCGTCCGTCTGTCCGTCCGCCTCTCTGTCCATCTTTGCATGTGTTCTGCCATCGTGGAACACCATAACTTTCGAAAGGATTGAGCTAGAGTCTTAAAATTCGTACAGTTGCGTTTCTTGGAAATGGGAAGAGTAGTTTGCAAAATCAGACCATTTTTACCCCTCCTCCATACCGACGAAACAGTTTTTTTTTACAATTTTCTCGAAAACGGTGAGTCCTATTGGAAATTTTATGGAGGTAAAATGCGTTTAAAATTAATATTTTACATAACTTTTCGATCAAAACTTATTTGGACTGTTGCTTTTCCCCTCTCCCATACAAATGAAATAGTTTTGTGCGACATCATATTGAACATTTTATGCATACCAAATGTGTTTAGAATAAAACTTTACATAACTGTTCCATACATCAAAATCTAACCGGACCAATCCATCCCTCCCGTCCCACACAAATGAATTTTTTTAAATAAACATTTTTTCTGTACTCATATAGATTGCCAGCTTATAAGTTTTAGAATACCAAAAAAACCGGAAAGAACTTAAATATTTTTGAAAAAAATCTTATCCTTGCAGGACCTTCCGTTTCATTCTAACATCAGATCCGTGATCAGCGACCCCGAAAACCTCCAAATGACACTTTCCAGTTTGCTGATGAGCAAGATTCACAGCGAAAATCCGTTTTCTACCTTAACGGTAAAATTTCGAAAAACTCCGCCTTAGTGAGCGCCTACGTGATGGATGAGACATACTGTGAAAATTTCAAGTTTTTAGCGTTTACTCATGAACAGTCAGTGAGTCGGTGAGGTTAAACGATTTTATATATAGGTATATATAAAGATTTGACGATTGGCCCATGGGCTACAATATGTTTTTTTTAATTATAAATGATCCATGAAATCGGAGATTTTGTTTGTTACGGTACATTAATTTGAAAACAATAGGGGTATTCACAAAAGGTATTTTTTAAAAAAAAGCTTTTATTAAAAAAGAATGCACTAAAAAGAAAAAAATAATTTTCTGGACGCTGGTATCACAAATATAAAAGCTTTTAAGAAGCGAGATAAATTTTTATTTTATTGTTTTATGCTTTATCTCGCTTTTTAAAAGCTTTTATATTTGTGATACACAGTGTTACGGATTAGGGTAATTATTATAAATAATTAGGGATTCGCTATATAGCTTACTCGAATGCACTTTGAATTGCATATCGTAGTTGGCTACGAGTATTCAGAGTAGTGACAGTTTGCCGCTGTGAAAAATCGGGATTGGAAAAGAGTGAACCGGACCGGCGCACGACATCGGAAACTACATCTATACCCTGTAATGTAATGTAACGAATAAACCGATTTCTATATGATCTAGTATTGTTATGTTTTATTCATCGCGCCTAGTTTTTGTCATCCTAACAACAGCGTCCAGAAAATAATTTTTTTCTTTTTAGTGCATTCTTTTTTAATAAAAGCTTTTTTTTAAAAAATTTTTTATTTTTTTTATTTTGTTCTTTTTAGTCTTCGAATATACATATATCCTTACATTTGAGATTTCCTTACTTGCTTTTTAACTTGAGAATCGTATTCAGCGACGCCAAAAAACCCCCAGAATAGATTTTTTTCCGGAAAATTTGGAGAAAGGGATAATCACGTTATCCTTACAGGACCTTCCGTTATCCTTACTGACATTTTAATGACAGATTCGGATTCAGCGACCCCAAAAACCCCCAGAATAGATTTTTTTCCGGAAAATTTGGAGAAAAGGATAATCACGTTATCCTTACAGGGGGGCTATTCTCGGAACGTTTCGGATTTTTCGTTACGTTACGGATTACGAATCTCGCCGAAATGTTTTTTCCGTAATCCAAATCCGAAACATTTGAAAGATCTTATTCTGGTAACGAAACGTTTATGTTTCGGAATTATATTCACCATATTCACCTCATTCCGAAATGTACGTAGAATAGAGCTGTCAAAACGGAAATATTTGAATAGTTTTGTTTTGTTTATATTTATTAAATAGTGTTTAACTTATATTAGAGTAATATTCCACTAATTTCAATAATAGTTAATAATATTTAACTAGTGTTTAATGTAAGTAATAGTGTATTATGGGTAATTTTTGTTTATTTGTGGATTTTAACGTTTGTTATCGTTTGTTAGGGGGGAGGGAGTGGTTTGATTGAATTTTTATGTATAGAGTTATGTAAAATCGTATTCTAAACATATTTTACATTTATAAATTTTTCGATATGAAGCGCCGTTTTTGAGACAATTGTAAAAAACTGTTTCATTTGAATGGTGGAGGGGGAAAGGAGTGGTCCGATTTTCCCCGTCCCATAACCTAGCCTTACTGTTTACGAGAAACGCAACTGTACGAAATTTCAAGTCTCTGGCTCAATCCTTTTGAAAGTTATGGTGTTACTTTTACTTCATATAATAATTCCATTCGAAAATCATTCTTTTGCGATAAATTCGTGAGTGAATTTTATTTTTCCATTCCTAAAATTTTCCATTCCATTTGCGAATAGAATTTTAAAAATACGAGAATGGAAAAATAAAATTCGTGAGTGAATGAAAACTAAAATTTTCGTGCTCATCATTTGCAAATGAATGAATGAAAAAGAATTATTCTCCGTACTATGCTTATTACACGATTAAAATTATGCCCGCATCGAATAACAATAAACAACGGACGCGAAACGATAACTCACAGCACACAAACGTTTCGGAAAGTAACATTTGAACGTTTCGGATGGATCCGAAACGTAATGTTTTGATATGTTTCGGATTTTTCCGTAATCTAAGTCCGAGAATACGGTTTCGTATAAAGTGGCGAATTGCTCCGTAATGTTTGAGACGTCATTTGGAGCAATATAGGCAGTACGTACACCACATAGAGGCCTTTTTCCACTGCACCACAAACGTTTCGGAAAAATCCGTAACGTTCCGAGAATAGCGTCCCAGGACCTTCCGTTATCCTTACAAGGACGAAGTAGTGAAAATATTGTATTGTCATCGGACTTATATAAGTGTGCAAAATTTCAAGTCAATCGGATAAGTGGAAGTGGGTCAAAATTGGGTTGCAAGATTTGATCTGACAGACAAACAGACACGAAGGCAAGCTAAATAAAAGCTTTTAAAAAAGCTATTATCGTCGTGAAATATTATTTTTTGTTAAAGTTTTTTAAATAACAAAAACAATACACCGTAGTATTTTTAGCTACTTTACCACAATTTATTATAGCATTACCCATAAAATATTAAATTTGGGTAAATATCTATTATAAAATCGTTTAACCTGATTGACTGACTGACTGACAGACTGACTGACTCATCAACGCCCAGCCTAAACCCCTGAAGCTAGAGACTTGAAACTTTCACAATATGTCCCAACCATCACGTAGGCGCTCACTAAGGCGGGGTTTTCCGAAATTTTACCGCTAAAGCTCGATCCAGACTACACGATGTACGGGGTACGAGATACGAGGTTTTTGGTTTCCTCGTACATGGAACTGCATCCACACTGCACAGGGTTTTGCTCATTCGTGTACGCGGTTACCACGTACGAGGATAATCAAACAGCTTCTGATTTTACTCACTAGGTGAAACCATGTGCAAATTTCCCATCCAAACACTCGATGTTCGGGGTACGTGCCAACCTCGTACCCCGTACATCGTGTAGTCTGGGTCGAGCTTAAGGGGATAAACGGGGAAAAGTTTCACTCGGGAATTTTCGGGGTCACTGATCACGAATCCGGTGTTAGATTTTCAAAATTCTAAACGGAAGGTCCTGTAAGGATAACGCAAATATCCTTTTTCCCATTTTTTCCCGGGAAAAATGACATTAGGGTGTTTTCGGTGTCGCTAATCACGAATCCGGTGTTACAATTTCAAAAGTCCTAACGAAGGTCCTGTGAGGATAATGCGAATATGCTTCGCTGGCCCCGAATCTGGGGTTAGACTAATTCCCAACGGAGAGTCCTGCAAGGATAAGATTTTTCTCAAAAGTGTTTAAGTTCTTTCCAATTTTCTTCGTATTCTAAAACTTACACAAAAAACTTAACCCGGCAACGACTGGTATGCAAGCTAGTTTGAAATAAGCAAAAATGCACCTAGTGAGCTTAGCATCATTTTGACAAGTTCAGTTAATTGTTTGTTTGTACGTTTGTACGAAATTTGAATATGAATAGTGTTTTAGAAATTAAAATCCTTTTTGCTTAGTGTTTTTAGTTGTGTAGTGATGTTTTTTCAGTGATGGGAGGGATATTCGAAGAGAAGAAAAGGAAAAAGTGAAAAAAGTGTGGAAGAAATTGTGTGTGTATCACGGTTCGGGAAAACTTTAAAAATTATTTTTATTTTGTATAATTTTAATACGATAACTTTAATAGCTTTGGTTAATACCCCTAATGTTGTTTAAACCTATTGTAATTTTTTGTTTTGATTTAAAAAAAAATCAAGTCAATTTGTGAATATCCGTCAAATATGAGACACAGAGCTTTTATAAGAACAGAGGTTCAAATCATATTGAGCAGCAAAATATGGAAATTTGGGAATTTATCATTAGTTCGAAAGCTTTACGAAAGCTTTTTTCTGCTTGTGCTAATGATAAATTCCCAAATTTCACGCCATATTTTTAAACCCGTATGGTGAAACCAAAGGGTATATTAACTTTGCCTTACCGTTTGTAACGCCAAGATCCCGTCATCACACACAGAAATGAATTACACCAGTGTGTTTAGAATGATAAAAAAAAATTGAATTTTCCATGTCCGTCCGTCTGTCCGTCTGTCTGTCTGTCTGTCTGTCTGTCTGTGGCGCGGATTGCGGGCGCATGGATTGAGCTAGAGACTTGAAATTTTGCGCAGATCCGTTTTTCGTAAAATGCGAGGCTAAGTTCGTTAATGGGCAAAAATGGACCATTAGAGGGGGTACCCCCCATAGGAACGAAAATGTTTTTCGCGAATATCTCAAAAACTATGCATCCTATCAAAAAAAGTCCAAGAACAAAAGTTATTTAGAATATGATTCTACATAAAACTCCCATACATCAAAATCCAATTGGAACAATTTTTAAAACAATCTTATTGGAAAATTTGAATTCAAATGAAATTTTGATACGCCGCCGTTCAATTAAATCACCATACGGGTTTTCAATAATTGCCAGATTGGCAATTATAGCTTTTGTTATGTTTGCTACTTAATATGATTTGAACCTCTGTTCTGTGTATGAGCCATCAAATAGAATTTTTGATACTGTTGTTCTTTTCAGATCACGTGAGATATTCACAATTTTTTTAACTATTCTAAAGAAATTTTTATATTACCTACAGTTTTTCTGCAAGTGGCATGTAGAATTTAAAAGTTTCGACCAAAAAATATTTGTTCCTTGGTTAAATTGCAGTCTTGAATTCAATCGTACATTTATCCTGCGTTCGAGCTTAGTTCAGACGAAATTTCATGTCGATTTGATTGGATAATTTAATAATCGAAGTGTAGGTTTTGTAAATGCAACAAAGGGTTTTTGTTCAATATTTAAAAGTAAAGATCTTGTATCTACAAGGGTTCTTAAAATGCTTATGGGAAACACCAATCTAAAAAGCTGCGTTGTAAATAGTGATCGATATTTTTTAAGGCTTTTGAGAATTTCTCATAAAATTATTCCAAAAAATTTCGAAAATTTAGCAATGCCTTATAAAGATGGGAAATTTATTTTTTCTTGGATTAATAAAAAAGAACACCAATTGACGGTAGCTACCCTAAACTATATGTTCGTTATGTGAAAGTGAAAAAAATAAATCCACAGGTAACCCTTGTAGACCGCGCCAGTTAGGTGTCTTAAAAATGTTGTATGGTCCGCTTCAATATTGTTGCTTCAATATAGTCCTTAAACTATTTCAATATATTGACACAATGAAAATAGGCAAAAAATATAATTTCATTATGTTAATAATTTTATGAATCTCTCGCTATAGATGAATCTGCGAACTGTCTTAAGTAAATTTTGCTAAAATGTGAAAATCGTATTATAGTAAAATCGCGTTATATGAGAGGCACCTTTATTTTATTAAATATGTTATTTAGTACTTAAATGGGTAAATGGGGTTAACTTTACAAAACTTATTGGAATAAATTTTTATATCGGCTTTGTTTAATTATATTTTTCTGAAACTTGAAGTATTTCGGTATGAATCAATATAGAATCTGTTATTAAATTGATGTGTTTTTACATTGGGTAATTCGCACAAAGGTCATATTTCGATCACATAAAATGACAGGCTGACAGGCTGACAGAGTAACAAACTAACAGACTGACGGACTAACAGACTAACAGACTAACAGACTAACAGACTAACAGACTAACAGACTAACAGACTAACAGACTAACAGACTAACAGACTAACAGACTAACAGACTAACAGACTAACAGACTAACAGACTAACATACTAATAAACTAACAGACTAACAGACTAACAGACTAACAGACTAACAGACTAACAGACTAACAAACTAACAGACTGACAGGCAGGCAGATATTTTTGTAATAATGCTCCGTATAATTATATTACGTATAAGAAAGTAAAAATTATTTAAAAACAGAATCAACCTGTCACGGCGGGCGCATAGTATTTTGAGCACATACATTATGGTAAATGGGAAAGTTATTTGGTCAAGAAAATTTAAAAATTCGGACGGGAAAAATGATCAGATAAATATAAATTATCATAATGTGACCAGCAAAGTTGTGGTCTAATATAAAATTTTGGAAAAATATCTGTAAGCATTTTGTTTAGAAGTGTATTCATTATATAGAATCATTGTATAGAAGAAGTGTATTCATTATTAGAAGTATATTCATTGTATTGTAAAAAAGGGAACTGTACTGCCTTCGATAATAACTTTGAGCAGTCAGTAAAATAAAGGCCGTCGTTAGATCTAGTTGTTTTATTTAACGTTTATTTGAACGAAGTCGCTTACATATCAAATAAAATTTAGACCTTGACGTTTTAGCGGTCAACAAAATAAAGGAAACAAAAAAAAGCCAATTCTCAAAATTGATAATAACTTATCTTGAAAACATCATTTTTTGGACGATTGGCTTTACGAAATAAATCAAGGTAACCTATTTGCATTAATGGAGCAGAACTGGAGTCATAGGAAATTTTTTTAAACATTCCACAACTTTTAATACCCTTTAATGAATTTGATGTCATTCTGCGTTTTTGTGCGACATATGAAATATCAAAGTGTGATTCTTGCACTCTTGTGCCTAATAAGCCAGGTAAGAAATTTGTTTTCTTCTTTTAAATATATAAAGGGCTGTCCATAAAATACGTCACCCTAAATATTTACTTCGTTACATTTTTCGCAATTTTTTGTATGTGATTTAATACCTCCACCACACAACCGCAGAGCCTTCCCCTCTCCCGTATAAATTAGTGACGTATTTTATGAACATTCTCCCCAAGTTATTTGATAAAAATTTAATTTTCACAGATATCCTGCAATTGGTATCTTCAATGGAAGAGATTCGAGTTAAAAACATTCGTACCATGGATGAACTGCAGTACTGACTTTAATCGAACATTTTTAAGGGGTGAATATGACATTCGTTCAAATTTAGTGCAACTAAAGGTTCACATAGAGCTGCACGGGATTATCAATAAACGAGACTTATGCTATATAAATGCGACCAAAGATTTTTGTTCCATATTTAAATCGAAAAATATTTTATCTGCAGCAATCTCAAGGAGGATTTCATTAGTGTCAAACTTGTATAAATGCCCTGTAACAAGTGGTCAATATTTTTTACGCCCTTTAAATGTTACTGATAAAGATGTTCCGATTTATTTTCAAAACCCCCGGCTATTTTTTAAAGCCGGTTCTGTGTTTGTAAGTATTTCAAGTTTGGTTAACCAAAAGCAACTTCAATTGATAGCCGTTTCTGTGGAATATGAAAGAAAAACCTTAAAAAAATCAGAAAAGGTAAAAAAAATATAAAGATACGGTGGAATCTTCATATGACGAAACCTCTATCCTACGAAGTTCTTCCCGAAACTTTGACTCAGGAACAATAACAAAACCATCTCCTTGTGACGATATTCCATATAGCGAAATTCTCCTTAGACCGAAATAATTTTCGTGAATCTCCCCTTCACGCAGAGAAAAAAATAATAAATCTAAACATTTTATAATGGGGAATGAGGAATACAACTAAAATAATTAATTTCGATTACAAAAATAGTCAATTTAACAACAAAATAGTAAATTTTACCACTAAGCAGTTAAATTGATTATAAAAATAGTCAATTTTGACTATTTTTGTAATTGAAAATCTATTTTATTTGTATTCTCGATTTTCCATTATAAAATACTTCGATTTCCAATTGGTTCTCTGCATGTTTATTTGTCCGACTTTTGCTCTTCAATTTTTTAAACAATTTAAAGTGACTGAATTGAATTTTCAAAATTTCGAAAAAGTTACGAAACAAATCCAAAGAACGGTTAAACCATTTTCTAACCTTTTTTTGATACCAACTAGTAGATCTTGATTTAAAGAAAAGTTTAAAGTTTGATTTTTTGTGGTGGTATACAATAAAAACTATTTGTTTCTGTATTAATGTGTGTTTTTTTTTTGTTTTATTCAAATAATTCTCAAAATAACGAAATTTGCGAAAAAGCTCTATAATTTTTTTTTTCGTTCCCCCAGTAATTTCTTTATATGGAGGTTCCACTGTTACTGTACTAAAAATTGATTTCGACTAATGTGATGATTTATTAGACATAATAGTGAAGGTAGCACTTATTGGTTTTAAATTAATATGATATACTTGTATATAAGATGTTAAAATATTGTAATAAATGTTTGTATTGTGGTTAAATAGTTTTATGCCCCTATCCAGAAATGGAATTTATATTTAAGCGCAAAACATTTCGCGCGACACAACATTTACGGCGACATTTCATTTCAGTCGTAAAAAGTTGAATCGAATTTAACTTTCGTCGGCCAGCTCGCCAATAAAATTTCATGGTTGATTCAAAATGAAATTTAATGCGGACGCCATAAAATCTAAATTTCGTCACATAAGAAAAGTATTAGGAAATATAGTTCGCATGCTGTATTGCTTACATTCACATTCCTATTATGTATGATAATTGGTAACAAGAAAATGTTATGACCGTCTCACCGGCTCACCGTTCAACGTAAATGACGTTTAGGACAACAAGGTGTGCGGATTTGTATGTGGAGGACAACTTTGTCGCCGTAATGTGTCATCGTAATTGTTGTGTCGGGCCAATTGTATTTCGGTTTTTAATGTAAGTTTTGATAGTTTCACATCGTGTGGAACGACTTTACATTTGAGTCGACTTCTCTATTCAAAATATGTGAATATGAGTTGAATCTAAAAAAAATTTCACCACAATTTCATTTTTCCCTTAGTACTCAAAGCTATTAAAATGTCAAATTCAGTTAAAATTGTTTGATCGACATGAAAAGGAAAAGAAAAGCAAGGTGTCTGTCTCGTAGAGACGGCCAGAAGACGTGGATCCGCCTACAACGATCGCCAATAGATATTTAAGTAAAAAATTTTAGTGAAAAGGAAATTAAGGAAACCAATCTGGCAATTATTGAAAATCCGTATGGTGATTTAAGTGAACGGCGAACAGTTGTATCAAAATTCCAGTTTGAAGTCAAACTTTGTAATCAGATTTTTTTAAAATTTATTCCAATCGGAGTTTGATGAATGGGAGTTTTATGTAGAATCATATCCTAAATAACTTCTGTTGTTGCACTTTTTTGATTAGATGCACCGTTTTTGAGATATTCGGTTTCACCATACGGGTATAATAATTTTATTTATAATTGGTTTATGATAAGAGAAGTATGAAATAAATATACATACAGTGTTCAAACGCTCCCATTTCTAGTCTTTCGATCAAGTTAGTTATAATGATGAAGGTTTTACATTTTATTACTATTTCATCGATTCTACTACTATTTTTCGGCCGATTTACTACGATTTCGAAAATCAAAAGTCACAACCCTGAACAGAACTTTAATGCTGGGAGCGAAATATCGTTCTCTCAGTAGTAAAATCCAAACTTATATGTGTGTGTGGATCATACCCAACAGCCTTCGCTCGAGAAGAAAACTTAAATAGAAATCATTTTCGTTCCCAAGAACGAGTATCGGAAACCACAGCAAACGATTTTGCCGTTAAGAGCGACACTTTTCATAGCAAAAAGAACGAAATCACATGACATTCAATACAACAGATTCAATACACACAAAGGAGGAGCATAAAAAGAGTATAAATGTGAAATCTGTACTGCAAGCAGCAAACACAGCATAACAGCGGAGTAAAAATTTGGATTTTGCTTTTTAAAAACATAATTGCACATAGTTTAACATAACAAAATACCCTATACAATGCTTTAATGTAGCCCTCATCTTATAACACAGGTTTTGTTCAGATATCACCACAAACTATCGAGTTTCATCGATTGCAAATTTGTTATCATGGCAGCAAGCCGATTTTCTAATTTGTACCCCCATTACCAAAATCCAAGACGTATCCACGTCAAAAATAAGAGAAATTTTTCAGGTAAACATTAAATTGAGTTTAATTTTTTAAAATTTTGCCTAAAAACATTTCCCGACAACTCCTGACTCGATTGGAGCATTATTACAAAAATGTCTTTCTGTCTGTCAGTCTGTGTACAAGATTTCTCAAAAACGAATACATCTAGAACAGTGGTTCCCAAACTCTTTTGGCCCATAGTCAAAACTTGTCCACGGACCCCTTTTCATAGTCAAAACTTGCCCACGGACCCTGGGTGAAAAACTACATAAATGCATAATAGAAAAATTACAAATTTAACTTTAATGTCTTGAATGGTAAATGATGATGTAAAAATAAAATATAAATAAAACATTTTGTTGGAGAAGTATTTATTGAATTTCCGCCGAAGACGCGGCCTTTTATATTCGCGGCTCGTTTGCCAACGTTCCTGTATGTTCGGCCGAGGTCTCGAACGTTCTCGTGTGCAGATCTCAAACATTCTCGAAGCGTTCACGCCAGATCTCGAATAGGGATGCAACATCGTTCATAAAACCTCGATATATCGAAAATCGATGTTTTTTTTAAGGCGACATCGATGTCAAAAAACATCGTTCTGAAAACATCGTTTTTCCGATGTTTTGAAAAAGTTAAATTTAATAAATAATTTAGCCATATGGTGGATGCTCTACTGTGGGTGGAGTTCACCCAATTAGAATTAACACGGTTTTAATTCTTCTTATACGTTGAACCACAGAATAACAGAAGGGAAAGAATCGAGAATTTCAATGTCGCACGGTAGAGAGAAGAATCGGCGATAGAAAAAAATATCTTCAACTCGCTTTAAATTTTCGAATTTTCCGGAATTCCTTTTCTTGCCTTCATATTCAAACCGAACACGCAAAAGAGATAAAAAATATAACATGCGAAATTTGTTTTGCAGGGTTTGATACGGAATTTTTTCATTATTCCAGCAATCGAAAAAATCTAACTTCTCCTCACACAAAACACTTTTTAGAACATAAAACGCAATGCGGGATCGATAAAATGACAATTCGATCGAGTTTTGGTTTCATCCATTCCAAGAAACTCATTTTCTGCCAAAAATGAAAATCAACCAAAAACGATTTCCATTGCAACCCTGTTTACATTTTTTCTTCTTTGCACACAAACGCATATCAATTGTAAACAAAACGACGTCGTTTTGTTTACATTTTTAGTTCAATTTTTCCGAGAAAGGTTGGAAGAACTTTTTATTATGCCAAAATTGGAATTTTTAAAATGCCTCGTCAAGCAATGTTCCGCGGACAGCTTTAAAAATCCCGACAGAACGTTTTTTAGGGTACCGAAAGCACCAGAAAGGTAAACTTTTTCGATTAGATACAAAAAAGGGGAAAATTTAGGAAACACTAAAATTTTCTCGTAATTCCGAGGAAATCAAATTTTTTTAAAAGAATTACGCTATCCGCCACTTCTCCGCGTATCACATAACAATAAACACGCCACAACATCCACGATTTTACACAATAAATCGGCATAAATTCAAAACGTTTCCGACATTTATCTCCATGTTTTTTTTGTTCGGTTTGACAAACGTCAAACCTTGGTATTACCTGATTCAAGGGTTCGTGATTCAAAGATAGCAAAAGGCGCGTAGATTTGAATTTCAATAAATTTCTGAACTTTGAATTTCATCTTTTGGATTTGTAAGGGTTTTAAGTTCTCAACGAATTATTTGGCGGATCTAAAAGTTTAGTCTCAGAATAGGGTATTGGAGTAATGTCGATTACATTAACTTTTTAATAAAAAAAAATTTTTACTAGAATCTGAGCGACGAGCATTAACGCTTCTTTCAAAAAATCAACGTAATTAATTCATACATACTAACTGTTATTAGGGATATGAATTAAATTAAATTTCCGCGAATTTCCATTTAGTGATTTTAGCGGAATAAAATTATGTGCATCAACACATCCAATAGTTTAATTCTGGCAACCCCCTGGAATTTCATCCGCCATTTCTGGGCACACATATAAAGCAATTCGTGTGCTTACAAGGGAAATGAGATAGCCACATAAGGCCCGGAAAGTTCTTCGCACATCAAAAATTTTTGTTCCTCGATTCCCTTCTGGTATTCTGTGGTTGAACCACCAAAAACCCATTAGTTTTCGAGATATTCGCAAAAAAAAAAACAAATTTTTTGAAATACCGGCATATCTTTATAACGGAGTTCTAGTAAAAGATATAAATGTAGCAAATTTTATTGTCTGCAAGTTTTGTAATACATAAGACTACTGGAAAATGGTTAGTTTCGGAATAAATCGCAAAAAACCGCATAGTTTTTAAAAAAAGCCGCCGTTTTGGTTACTTCCGGTTAACGGATTTCCACATCAGGACCAAACTTCTCTGTAAAATTTCATGGCTAGCTCTGGTATTTTTTGCGAAATCTTGTAGAAAGATGGAACCGAAAATTGATACCAAATTTAAACAAATCTTAAACAAATCTTTGAGTGGCTATATTAAATCTATCTAAAAACTAGTCCCTCTAGTCCTAAAATTAGTTTCTCTACTAATTTTATAAAGAGTAATGTTCTAACATCGTGGATAACAACATCGATACCTCGATATATCGGTCTGTTCAACATCGAGGTTAAAACTCGATATTTTTCAACGATACCTCGATGTTTTGCAAACATCGAGGTATCGTTGGCATCCCTAATCTCAAATGTCCTTGCAACTTCTTACCCGTGGACCGTTACAATATTAAAAATTTTATTTGCAACAAACCACTGTTAATTATAATAAAAATTGAATGCTGCAATGTAACGCTCTCTTGAATTAATTATTTGAGATATGAGGATAAAATTTCATGTAAATGTCACATATTGTGTAGGTACTCATTTTGTACCAATTAATTCACAACAGAATATAATAATACAGTAATGTACAGTAATTCCAAACATTCGCGGATTTGGTTATTCGCAGAAGTAAACAAATTAAACAAAAATATAAAATAGTAAGCTATAACTTTTAGGGTGCATTATATTAAATAATAAAACCCAATATGTCTAACTATAAATATTTTAATTAGGACGTAAAAATCGCTAATAATTTATTCATTGTTATTTATTTTAACTTCCATATTAATAAAAATGTGTCACCATTTTTTTATTTCATATTAAACCTTGCGCGGACCCCCTGACGTTGTTCAGGGACCCCCAAATCAATTTCAATTTTCCACGGACCCCCTGAATGATCCCGGGGACCCCTGGGGGTCCGTAGGGACCACTTTGGGAACCACTGATCTAGAGCCATGAAATTTTACAGGCATGTTTGGTCCTGGAATGAGAGAATCCTATCAACGCAACATGTTATGTTAGTTTTGAAGCAAATTTAGATTTTTGGCTTCGTTTTACATAAAAAACATTTTTTGTTCAGCGAAAAAAACGCATTTTTTTGTTATATTTTTATGCACATGTTGCACATATGCAAGGAACCAAAACTCCATTGTTCTGACTAAATTACATATGTTTTTCAATTGTTTTTGGAACCAATCTCGGCCGTATATCGTGGTATTGGTGTATATAGAAAAATTATAGGCAATATTCCAGGATCCGATACGAATGATTCGGATCGTAAACTCAATGTTGTTGTTGGTATAAAACACTAACAACAACATTGAGTTTACGATCCGAATCATTCGTATCGGATCCTGGAATAGGGCCTTATACTCACTTCTTCGTATTTTTTTCAATCAATGTTTTTAACAATTTTTAATAATTTTTAATAATTTTTAAAAAAAATTTCAAAAGCACATTTCCCGACCGAATTCTAACGCAACCAAAATAAAGTATCAACTGAGAACAATCCCCATATAACGGCATATGCTGCCAACCAAATAAATTTTTTCCACTAAAAGAAACGTTGCACTATTGCAACAATGCGTTAAAGCGTCGTTAAATATCTCTCGGCCTTTTACAAGCGAGGTTTTTAGGTATGTTGCAGAACTGCAACATGGCGTTACAAAGGGTTAACCGGTAGTATCGAAAATGGCGGCTTTTTAAAAAACGTTTTTTGCTGTTTACTCCGAAATTACATGTTTTTCAGTAGACTTATGTATGAAAAAAATTGGAGACAATAAATTTTCTATATCTTTGTCTTGTCCTAGAACTCCGTATCTCAAGCGGTTATCGAGATATACCGTTCCATCAAATTTGAATCGTGCACAAATAAAACTGATGTCCAAAATTTTAAGCTAGATACCCCTTTCACTTTTTTTTACGATCTCGTTAAGATAATAAACAAGAAGAGGAGTTATTTTGTTGTGGCATCACTGCTTTCGCTATCAAAATAATATCATTTGGTTTAAATACATTTCATTTAAATCAAATACAATACAAAAATTGTTGGCGCTGTGAAATTTTTTATTTGATTCAACTGCTTTTTCGTTGAATCTAATGACAATTTTCCCTCAGTGTATATACTTATTATAATCATATAAAGAATATCAAGTTTTTATGATTTTACAAAGAACTTGAGCTAATATAAGTACCAAAGCAAATACCCAAATACTTTCAGAATTAAATAATAAGTAGTCTACAAGACTTTGCAATTTTTCAAAATTTTGTTGAAAATTGAAAGCTTTGATCTCATTGGTCGAGAAGCTTCAAGCTAGAACCTGAATCGTACGTCGATGCGTCCGTCATGCGTGCGTCCGGTTGACAGTTCGATGCGGTGACAGTTGGGTACGGCAACGAATATGGAGTTAATTAATTGTTTTGCACTTCTTCTATTAGTTTATCGTCGAAACAATTACTTTCAATTTGTTCCATACTTAAATTGCTTAACACGTTGGCTGCACATTGTCGTGCGACGTGGCCCCGCAGGATGTTTTATGTTCTCCCAGGCCATGTCGCAGGAAAACGTGCGACACAAAAAAACCGTTATAACTGCAAAATTAGGATCAATAATAAAGTCGCGAGTAGTCAAAAATGATTTTTAGGCACAAAGAAACAAAAAATAACAAAAAAAAGTTGGCCTCAGGTGACCAAAATCGTGAAAAGACGTTGGCACTGCACGATCAAAATCCTGAAAAGGCTTTGGCAGCCAACGTGTTAAATCGTAAACAAACTTTTTTTGCGAAATGACATTTCCGTGCGTTGCCGCATGTAAAAGTAGAAATTCGACCTACTCTATGCGGTTGCCGCATCGGAAAACGTATTATTAGGGGAGTATTCATAGCAGCCCGTTGATTTTACTCGAACTGACAACGTGACGGACGCATGACGGACGCATCGACGTACGATTCAGGTTCTACCTTTATGCGGTGACAGTTGGGTACGGCACCGAATCACTTCTTCTTCACTTTTTTTGCACTTCTTCTATTAATTTATCGTCGAAACAATTACTTTCAATTTGTTCCATACTTAAATTGCTTAAATCGTAACCAAATTTTTTTGCGAAATGACATTACCGTGCGTTGCCGCATGTAAAAGTAGAAAGTCGACCTACTCTATGCGGTTGCCGCATCGGACAAACGCATTATTAGGGGAGTACTCATAGCAGCCCGTTAATTTTACTTTGACCGCATCGAACTGTCAACGTGACGGACGCATGGCGGACGCACGGACGTATGTTTCTGGTTCTACCTTCATTCGTAATCGCAATCGATAGTCTGAATTGGGCTTTAGGTGTACATCCAGGATGGGAAACACGCCTTTATACTATCCTTGTATTTTTGACATGCACTATTCACCGTAGGTCTTCTGCAACATTTTCAGCGATTTGGCAAACAATATTTCGTTTGAAAAACAAAATTTAAGGCAAACTGTTCGTGGCAATAATTTTTCCATTTTAAACCTCGCAGAGCACTGAACAGTGTGATTATTCAGCGTTTACACGTAAGACTAAAAATCGTATGCGTTTTTCGATTTAACGTGGCTTGGGATTTGCTGTCCTGTCTTATTGAATCGCATGCGACTTCGCCCGGAATATGCCAAAAAGCCCTGAAAAGTTAGCAAAAAAGAAAAAAAGAAAGTTTTGGTAAATGACTTCTTCGCAAAAAGGGAAAATCTCTCAACAATCTCCTCTGGGGATAAAGGGGGCTACTTCATAAACTTTTGTCAACGTTTTTTCGTATGCCTGATGCTTCAAATCATTTCAGCTATGTAATTTCAGTGAAGTTTTCCATAAACACTCGTTTTTCTGTATAAATTCACCAATTTAACATCATGTTCATAACCTCAAATGTGAAATTAGTTGTAGTTAGGGCCTGCAAAAATACCGGGTTTCGGATTTACCGGTAAACGGTAAATATTTTTAGTAAAAACCGGTTTACCGGTATTTACCGGTAAATCGCTATTTAGATAAAACAAATCACGTATAGCATATTAGTGACAGTGAGAGGAAAAAAAAACGTACGAAGAAATAAGTAACAATAATTTTATAATATTTATAGTGTAAATCATAAAATCAAGAAAACAAGAACACATAATTATAACAATTCAATAATAAAACCAAAATACGTTAATTACGGCTACAAATGCCAAATATGGTTGTTTTTTCTTTTCTGTTTTGTTTTGATTTTTTTTCTCTAATGTAATATCGTCGGCTAAAAGTGAAATTGTGCTAAGTTCATTTGGTATAATTTTCTAGAAGAGCAATGAAAACCTTGTTAAATCGTTTTAATTCTCTTTCAATAAAACACTGAGTTTTCTTTAAATGGAAAAAATTGGGCTAAGTTTTCTTCAAATGAGACTCTGTTTTCTTTAAATGAAAATTAAAATGATTTAACAAGGGTTTTTATTGCTCTTCTGTCAAATTTGGTATAATGGACTTAGCACAATTTCACTTTTAGCCGACGATATGTATATTGCATATTACATATTTTATCATTTACTTATGTACATATACTAGAAGTATACTTCAGTTTGCTCTTACATTCGGAAAGCTTGTAAATATTGGGCTTTTTCGATAATTAAGGTTTTTACAAAAAAATTTACGATTTTGACATTTTTGAATTATCAGAAAAGCCCATTATCATAAGTTATTTCATTAAAACATTTGAAGACCTCGGTGCAAAAAGCGGTCGCCTCCACTTTTTGACGAAAATGAGTTATTGCAGTTGGCGCAAGAATAAAATTTTTGCAAACTCCGCGCATATTTGGCTGCAAACTCCGGACTCGTTGGAGGACTGTGTAAAAAGTTATTAAAGAAAAGGAGACGACTGAAAGCATTGTTTCATATAATTTGACGCAGAATTTTTTTTTCAAAAAATCTTTAATTTTTTCTGAGAGTTTTGTTTTGTGAAATTGAATATTTTTTTATTTGTTTATTTTTAAACGCTATTAAACATATTTTGGACTGTATTTTGTAGCCAATAATGCATTTTGAAAACCGCTAATATCCTCTTGGGTGCCAGAAACAGCTATCTCCAAAATTTAAAATGTCTATAACTTTTTCGAAAAAAAAAATATAGATTTATCTCAAATTAAAACGATGTAAGAATACATGTTTGATTTAAATTGTAATTTTTTAACTTTGTCCCAGAGCAAAAACTTCACGCTAATATCTTTTTTGTCTCTCCTGAAAAATTTGAAAAAGTGGGGATGACCGCTTTTTGCACCGAGGTCTTCATAGAAAAAAAAATTACCAGAAGTTGTGTTTTAATTTTCAGCCTGACGTTTCGAGCCTTGTTTTGGCTCATTTTTAATCAGGGAATTCACAGTCGTCTTTTAAAATGCGGGTAAATTTACCGCTCGGTAATTCAGTCAAATTTAACAGATTTTTACCGAGACGGTAACTTGGTTCATGTAAAAATGAATTACCGAATTCGGTAATTGTATACATGCCTCGAGTCGTGTTTTTCAGCCTCGGTATTCGGTATCAAGAATCAACCGCGGGTGGCGCTAGTAATGTTTTTAGTTGTCAAATTTTTTCGCTGGTTATCTCATCGGACTGCAATTTTTTTCGATTTTGATAGCCGTTGCCACAATAAAAATTCAAAAGAATACATCAAACATGGATTTAAAGGTATGTGATATATTTTACAATCAAATTCGCAGTTCATGATTTGGTCACGTATCAAATAAAAGCGCTGTTCTCAAATCTGTGCTGTGGGATGTTCACAGCAGAATATTTTCAGTCTTTTAATATTACCGAAAATACCGAATACCGAATACCGAAGAGGATTGTGAATACCCTCAATGTAACATTTCCACAAAGTTTTTACGGCTAAATATTAACAGTTATAACATATTGCATTTAAATGATCGTTTAACGCCTTTGAAGATGAACCAAAACAAGGCTCGAAACGTCAGGCTGGAAAATTAAAACACAACTTTTGCTTTTATTTCTTAAAATTGGACCGCTAAGCCCGCCAAACTAATACAAAAAAATACCGAAATACCGGTATTTTTTATAAAAAATTACCGGTAATTTCGGTAGTAAAATTGGCCGGTAAAACCGGTAAACCGGTAAACCGGTTTCCGGTATTGCAGCCCCTAGTTGTAGTCAAGTTGCAGGTCCGATTGTATGAGGTTTTCGCATACGACTTCAGTTGCAATTTACCCCTCTTTCACGCGACTGGCGTTCACACGAGAGATTTTGATGAGATAATATATCGCATACGACGGTTAATGCTGCGTGTAAATACCGTGTTATGAAAACAGCTGATGTTAACACACCGTGGGACAGACTTCGATCAAATTTTGCATGGTAACTCAGTACAGTGTTACCATCTTAAATTGTGACACGTCTTTTAAGTTATAAATTTCAGATACTTTTTACACAGAATGTATGGAGATGTTGCGATCAAAAACAAAGTTTTAGTAAGAAAAGCCATACATAAAGAGGTATGTATATAGACAAAAAAGAGTATAATTTTTACACTTGAGAAATAAAACAATTTTTTTTTCATATATAATTATTACAGAAATGTTTATTCAATTTTTTATATATATATATACTTTTGTCATTTATATATAAACGTGCTAAACACTATAAACAGCATTACGCTTTTTTTTATGAAAGAATTACAAATGTGTTTGTGTATGTGTTTCATATATATATATCTATTTATATTCATATATATAATATATATATTTATTTATTTTAAATAAAAATTTTATTATTTTAATGTATTTTATTTTAGTTTTTTCATCTGTCTTTTTTATGTTCTTGGTAATAAGTTGTATTTTTATTTTGCAATTTTTTTTTCTTAATAGGTATGCATTTCGTGTTTCTACTAAACAATTTTTTTTCATATATAGTTATTTTTTTTTTGTTAATTTTGTTAAATATATATTCACTTTGATACAATGTTTTTTATTTTTTTTTTGCTCATTTTTTCATTCCTAAAATTTTTTTTTTGTTTTTATTTATAATATTTATATAGTTATTTTATTTTCTTGCTATTTATATATGTATAGGTATTTTAAATAATAGCGAAATTAAAGTCAATTAATAAATAATTGTGATTAAATTAAATTGGAAAAATAGGAAATTTTATGTGACATTTTTTTGTTCGGTTTTCATTTATATAAAAATACGATTAAATCGCCTTAACTTGATTTTATCCTGATTCCACATTTTTTTTAAATAGTTTTATCACTTTTAAAATTTTAAATACATCCTCATACAATGTCATTTCTTATCATTTTTCTCCCGTTATTATTTATTTAATTAAATTTAATTTAATGTGAAAAAGATTTATTTATTTTTTTGGCAATTCTGATGCAAAAACTCCTTAAGAAATACTTTACATTTGAAGCTCATTTAATTTATTATGGTCGGCATGTCTTCTAATTTACAAAGAGTTCATAATTAAAATTCATTTCTGTATTGACCCCTTTAATAATGGTAGAAAATTTATATTTAATTGTCATTTAATTTTTCATTTTCTCTCTATGTATATAATTTTTAAAGGCTTTGATCAAATATATTTATATTAATTCTATGTGCATAATTTTTTGTTTTATATATTTCTATGAAAACCATGAGTTTCGTCTCAAAATTATTTCATTTATCATGCATTTCTATTGACATTTTTAACACTTTTGCTGTTCCAAATTGATTTCACAAAAATGTGTATAGAATATGGAATTTTCATAAGGTAAATACTTAAATTTACCATCTTACGTTGTCGCTTTATATTTTTTTCTTTGCCTCAGAATATAATTCCGGCAGCAAAAGGGTTAAAAATTCAATTCTATTAGAATAAATTTCCTTAACACGTTCCGACTCTTCAAACAACATTTATGTCAACTGTGACGTTAGCGGTTGACATATGATGAAGAACATAACATAAATGATGCTTGGGTCATGTCCTAGTTTCCATTATTTTAGTCTCACTCTCACATTTCTCTAAACCCTCAATTTTTCCTTTAATTAAAATCATCGTTCCATGCCAGTCAACGTGTTAATCATATTTTTTAATTCTTGAATGTGAAATTTATGGTCTTAATTCACTTTTTATGAAATAAAATTTTTACATTTTACAGTTAAGGCGAGAAAACATTGTCGGAATTCTTGTACAAATGAAATTATGTTGAAAAACTTAAATTTCTGCAGTTATTTTTCTTACATTTGAATAGAATTATTATTTGTTTGACTATTCTTTTCCATTATAAAAAGTTATTCACAAAATTAACGAATTAAAATTGATATAAAAATATACTAATTACAGAACATTTTCTTCATTACACAATTTAAGGTTTTGTTTAATTTTTATAGTGTTGCCTTAAATTTTTCCAATATTCTTGTGTTTAAATACATATTCCATCTACATATACATATTTAAAAGTTTTAATTAAGAATTTTTACACTAAAATTAAATAGTTGTGAATAATATTTGACTTATCGCTAATTTTTCTTTTATTTTTTTTAAATTTTTTGATTAGCGGTACATACACATAACCATAGTTTTTGGTTGAAATAGAAGTTCATTACAAATTAATTTTACACTTCTCATATTATCCGCATCTAAAGTAAATATTTCATAGTTTTACTGTAAGTATTTTATTATTAATATTATTTAGTGAAGTTAGTATCTTGCTAAGTAAAAAAATGCATGTTTGAATTCCTGTTATAAAAATATTTAATTGGGAATTAAATAAAAATCGCATTTTTAAGGAGGTGAGGAGGAATTAAGTAGGGGTAATTTGTAAAAGAGCAAGTTTAATTCTTACTGGCATTGTATACTAGTTTTAGAACAATAGATTTTTTTTTATATAATAGTTATTCTTTTACTAACACATTACCTTTTTTTTGTTCAATGAAAAACTGTGAGTTTGAAATTATTATATATGGCAGCACTGATGTGTTTTTGTTGGAATGCCTGAATTTCGATTGTTTTTAAATTCTTTAAAAATTTTATTATAAAACTCACTTGAAAACGTTGTTCGAGGTTCAATAATTCTTGTTATTTTGTTCAAAAAGTGGCGAAATTTTTGTCAAAGGTAACGATTTAGTAATTTTTCTTATTATTTCTGGTCTTTTTGTGTTAAGAAATCAAGGTAAGTATCGTCAGATTGAGTTTTATTCTTGTAATTAATTATTTCCTCATTCAATATATTTTTTTTTGTTCCCAATGCCAGCTTTCGATTTTTTATTCAAAACTTTTTTTTTTAATTTAAATTTAACAACAAATATTTGGTCGTTTTTTTTTGGTATTTTACTTAACGTATTAATATTACATTTTTTTAAAGTAATTAAATTTCATGTTGGTTTCTATATTTTATTTTGATGAAGTTACAACATTTTGATAAGAATTGAATTTTAATATTTCTGGCTTTCATTTTTCGAATTTTTCTTATAATATAGGCCTTATTACGAATGATTCGGATCGTAAACTCATTGTTGTTGTTAGTGTTTTATACCAACAACAACATTGAGTTTACGATCCGAACCATTCGTATCGGATTCTGTGATAGGACCTATTGATCGAAATTTTGTTTGGATTTTCTATGGGGTAGAAAAAGCAAAAATACTAAAAGAATTTTACACCTCAGCGTGACCACCCGTAATTTATGTATGTGAATATTTCGAAACTATATGACAGTGTAAGGTTAAATCTCACACGAGTCCGCTTGCAGGGGTGGATTTCTGGGAACAAATGGCGCGCGTCTTTGGCCTTCGATTCAAAATTGGGCCTCAATTGAGAAAAATACTAGCGTATTTGAGTAGTAGACTTTAATGGCCCTTACAAATGAGCTATCACTAACTCATTAGTAATAACTTAATCATAGACTAAAATAATTCATGGTGTGTTAGAGTCGAAACTAAATTTGCCATTAGTAGCAATGTTAAAGTCTACCACTAAAATTCGCTAGTTCTAAAGCCCAATTCAGACTATCGATTGCGATTACGATTGAAGCTTCTCAACCAATGGGATCAAAGCTTTCAACTATAGAGGCATGTAAGCTTTGATCTCATTGGTCGAACAAGCTCAATCGCAATTACAATCGTTGGTCTGAATTGGGCTTAAGACTACGTAGACTCGACTTTATAAATATGAAGCCATAGAATCGGGAGATTCATGACAGTAGACCATGTTCAAATTGGTTGAAATAATCCGCCTAATTCTGACAGAAACTGGCAACATTAGGGCAAGGTGAGGAAGTGGGACTGAGCCCCGGACTATTTCAACCAATCTGAACAGGCTCGTATAGCCCAATAATTGGTATTGCTTTTTTTTAAAAGTAGTAATTGGTTAAAAATAAATGTCGCCTGCGGCGCATTGTTCCTTTTCCTGTTTTGGAAATGTAATTTAGTGATTTCATTATAGGCCTAGCCCACTATAAGGACAAATGGTCTGAAAATTGAGCTTAACACGTTGACTACCACCATGGAACAAATGATCTGAAAATTGCACAATTGTGAGAAAGAGATAGACTGATTTGTGCAAAAGAGATCGAACTATTGGCATGAAAACTGCGCGAAAAGTTAGCCCGAGAAAAATGTATTCTATTTCCTCTGCTTATACACAATTGAATCGGAAAGTTATACCGGAAACATTTTTCGAACAAAGGGCGCTGAATTTAAAAATCAAATGACGGTAAATTCAAAATTTGAACTTTTTGTCATAATTATCGACAAAACTATTTCTGTTTTATTGTTTACAGAATATTAGACAAATTGAGAAGAATATTTAATTTTTCTATGCGTTTGTTCGCCTAAAAATTTATGTCAAAATTTTGGTCTAAAGAGCTAAGACTACGAATTTAGAAAAGCAAATGTAAATTTTCGCGCACTTGGTCTTAAATTCGAAAACATGCATCAATTTTTAGTATAGTTTTGTTCTGAAGTTTATCGTGTCGCTCTCTTCTGACAAATGTGTTTATCTCTCTTACCAACGGTAAATCCCCATTTACCTCTTTAAGCTTCGGCATTAACACATTGCGTGCCAAGCTGATTTTTAGCAAAGTGTTTCTTCAAAACTTTATTGTTATTCCTTTCAGTAGTTTCACAGCTATTTCCGAAAACCAACTATACACACACATTTGCCAGAGGCTACTGGTTAATAATATGGCACTACATTTCCATGCAACATTATCCATAAGTGAATTATTTTATTTTTTTAGTTTTTATCCATCTGGATACATATGTATGACGTGGCACGAAATGTGTTAAAAGGGTTTTCCGTTAATTTCTGGCTGAAACTGTAAAAAAAGCTCGAATTTCAGATCAGTTGTTCTTATAGTGGACTAGATCTTTTAAGTTGGGATATGAGGCGAAGACTTAGGGACAACGTCGAGCCTTCCATTATCATGAGGGCCTCCAATTTTTCCTGCGTTTGTGTCTCAGATTACACGGGGAGAAATCTATATTGGAATATACGAGACAGTACATTCTTCTGCAATGGTTCCCACAAAATTGGGAATTATTCCTAAAATTTTGGGAAAATTTCCTATATTTTGACATGAATCCCCCTTTTTTTCTAAAAATTTCACTGTCTCGTATATTCCTATTTTTTTGTAGGAATCTGTCCTATTATATCTTTCCGTGTATCTAAATTCACCTTTGCCCGCTTGTAGACTGTATGCGCTTGTTCAGGCTTGTTAGCGTGTACGCTACGAGTAGAGAGCCTTTAACCTAGAGAGTGGCCATGCTACCTTAATAGACTGTGCTACTGAGTAGGACAATCTATTAACTCCAATTAGAACAGTCTATTAGGTCAGTTAGAACAGCTTTTTCTCCAGATTAGAACAGTCTGTAAACAATTTTTCAATTTATTAAAACAACTATGAGTTTCCAAGTTTTTTTGATACCTCAAACATGCTATTTTTACATATATTAACCACCTTCAGTTATTTTGGCAATTATTTATAACAATGAATCAAATTTTTAAAGTTTTTCGCGCTCGTTTTTCGGCTCGGCGGCCATCTTTAGATGTCCCATGGCCACTCTCTAGGTTATAGGCTCTCTAGCTACGAGTGGTTATCATGGATGCGTTACGATTTTTTGTACGAAAACATTTTTTTTACAAAATCAACTTTTTACTGAATCAATTTTTTACAAAATCAGAAAAGTAACGATTTAAAAACAAAACTAATTAAGCACCAGTTTTTTCAGAACGTAGCTTAAAATCCATAAAAAAAAGAAAAAAATCTCACACAACCCGTCAAAAAAGACTTTTTTTTATATTTGCGAATGTGTTTCAGTTTGTTACAGTTTAATTTTAGATACCCTACCAATGGACCCGGTTCAGGTGCACAGAAGTGAGATGAGATTTACGTTCGTGTCGAAAAAGATAATTTTCGACACGAACGTACAAGTGGTTTAAAAAAAATCTGAAATATTTAATTGTTAAACTTTTTAAGATATTCCTAGAAAAACCAGAAATATTAATCTTCTCTCAGTCAAAAAATTGCAAAAGATTTTTTTTTCAGATATAAGGAAATCTTTGCATCAAAAGATCTGCGTTCTAAATCCACGACTAAACATATTTATTAACTTATGCTGAAAATATTCGTAAAAAAGTTTGTTAAAGAGATTGACTGCATATTTGGGATGGTAATTTTTCATAATGGTGTTAAAAATCTTCAAATTTATTCTCATTGCTTTGTATCTGAAATAATTGTCCATGTATTAAATTGTCACTTAACATTTATACAAATTTTTCTTATACATAGAATTCTACTTACATGTAATTTTTCAAATATTTACTTCTTATGAAATTTACGAAGGTTATTTAACATTTATTAATAATTAATTATACATAAAATTATGTCATTTTTTTAGTATTTTTTTGAATAACATTAGAAAGTATTTGAACAATAATACAAAATACACAGTTTTATAATTTTTTGTTGATCTTTTGTGAATGCAGAACATATTCAGGCAAAGCTGCAGCAAAATGGTGTTCAAATTAAAAAGCTTTTTATTAATAGTTTTTGCTTTTGATTAAAAATTTGTGAAATTAATCTCGGGGAAACTGATTTTTGCGAAAAATTTCTATAAATATTAAAACTTATTTTCTGAACTCCAAAGCAATAAAATTGTGGAAGATTCTAAATTTCGCATTAAGCCTGCGTATAATAAATGTTTGTTTTTAATTTTAAAAGTCTTAAAACAGTAAAAAGGGTGAAGAATTTAACATTTTTTTAGTTAATTTCGCATGTTTTATCTACAAATTACCTCGAATAAAAATTGTCTGCAATTCAATGTTTCTAGTGTACATAAAATACAAATTTTACATCATTTTTTTGGGTACTAATTTTACAAATTCTTATGTGGTTTAGTTTAAAAACGTTTTAAAAGCCAATTTCTTTGTTATTTCGTTCATTATTAAAAAAATAACTTAGTTTATATTAATTTCTTTTTGATGTATTTTCACATTTAATACAATTTACAATTTAAATTCATTTGATAAAATCTTGAATCGATTTTTTCTGTTAAAAAACTTTTTGACATAAACGGAATTTAAAGGAAAAAACATTTTCTCTCATTTAAGTTTTGTTTTTTTTTATTGTACACTTTACAAAAATACTACAAATTTTCACATTCTAATATATTTAGTGCTTTATTATCTATTTGTGAATATAGTTCAGCATTTTCTACTCAAATTTGATGGCGCCTTATTAGTTTCCTGGTAAAATTTTTGGTATCAAAAAACCCAATACGAATTTTGTTGTGTATTTGTATTAATGTTTGTTTCTTATTAGATTAGTATTAGTTTTTATGTAAAATTCTAAAATATCAAATAGTTTGAATATCTACAAGATTATTATTATTATGTGTTTGTGAAGATTCAATAAAAGTTTTCTGTTTTAAGTTTTTATTTAGGTTAAAATTTTCATTAGAAAATTTAAGTATTTGATGCCGTTTTTTTTCTTCCGGTATTAATTACTTTCTTATATGAAGTACGTAGTATAAAAAGTGTTTTTTAATGCTTGTGTGAAAAATATGAAAAAAAGATTCAATCGTAGAAATCTTTGCTTTTAATTAATTTTTGTTTGAAATTTTTAATTTATATCTTCGTTATTAAAATCATCAAAAAACCCGTTATTTTAGAACTTTTTTTACTTCGACTAATATATTTAAAAAAAAAATAGTACGTTTAAAAAATGTTTAATTATGGAATGAAAAAATCGAAATGATTTAAGGAACTTGAGATTTGATTTTCGTGCGCCTGTAAATTTTCGTGCTTGTAAGCTAATGCTTCACTAATCACGTTTTTTTACTACACACAAAATTATAAAGTAATCCTTTTTCCTGACGCAGAAAATAATGGAAGTAACAGAAATCACAGCAGGTTTCTATTTAAACATGTTGTTTTTTTTTTTTTTTTAAAAAAACGATGTTACAAAAGATTTACCAACCTATTGTGAACTTGAAGGTGATAAAGGTTTTTTTTTCAAACCCCAGAATTATTTGGAAAGCCACTGTAATACCGAATAGGGGGCAGTATTCCTTCCAGCAGGTTCAGCTTTTTATACTCTATATTATATATCATATAGAAGTGTATTAGATTTAGTATACCGTTTGTAAAGCATCGAGTCAATCATCGGACACAAAAATGAACAACAACAGGGTGTTAAAGATTTTGATTTCTGCATCTTATTCATTTTCCAGCGTCTATGTGTCCGTTCGTCTGTCCGTCCGTTTTATCCGTCTGTCTGTCTGTTCGTCCGTGAACACCATAATTTTCGAAATGATTGAGCTAGAGACTTGAAAACTTGTATAGTTATGTTTTTCGTAAATGGCTAGGCTAAGTTCTTGAACGGGTAAAACTCCACCATTCCTTCCCCCCTCCCTCATACAAACGAAACAGTTTTTTTGTAATTTTCTCAAAAATCGTGAATCATATTGAAAAATTTGTATGGATAAAATGTGTTTAGAACAGCATTTTACATAACTCATCCATACATCAAAATTCAATCGGACCACTGCTCCCCTCCTCTTCCATACAAATGGAATACTTTTTTCCTCGAAAACTGTGCATCGTATCGGAAAATTTATAAAGATGAAACATGTTTAGAATATGATTTTACATAACTCATCCATACATCAAAATCCAATCGGACCACTCCTTTTCTCCTCCTATGCACAAATGGATTTTTAAAATAAACATTTAGTTTGTCTTCATACAGAGTATTTTTTTTTATAGTTCCAGCCAGAGCTTAGGGGAAGACCCTTTAATGCCGAAGCACAGCTCAGGATGGTTGACGATTGGCTCCTGGCGATTGTAGCTTTTCTTATATTTTAATTCGAATTTTATAAAATAGGGCAACATTTGTAACGTTTGCAAACCAGCAGCAGCAGAGGCTGTGATAGCAGTCCAAATTTATGTCATCTTTAGTATATAGTGTTTCACAATTTTTTTAAATTTTATCATCTGATGTTCAGCACATTTCATTTAATTCAGATCTTATTCATTTTCCAGCGCATCTTTTTTAAAAATGCATGATTTTTCCAAATTTAATCCAAAACTGATGTTATTTCGACTTTACAGATGGGTAAAAGTCGTGCTCAAAGTCCTTAGCGATCGAATAATGAGTTCTGGGGCCTTATCATGTATCTCGAATCGAAAATCAAATCGACTCGAACGCCGTACTCGAAAACGAATTGCATTGGCATCATGTAACACTTTCGTTTCGAGTAAAAAGTACTGCCATAAATTAATCAAAAACGAGAAACTTGCTGGTAACTTGGAAATTTCGTGGTTATATTTAGTGTCATTATTGAATAGTTGTAAATAATTTGCTGTTAGTTTTTTGCGTTTCTTTTTTTTTGTGAAATAAATGCCGGCCATTAAAAAAAATTGAAATAAGAACCGGATAAAAGTGGTGAATGTGAAATAAGTGCCAGATAAAAGTGACGGAAGTGATGACAGCGTTTTCTATCCAAGAATAGTAAGAAAAATTCAATTCATTTCGTTTAAAATCGTAAATAACTAAATATTATATGTTAGAGGCAACTTTTGCTTATTTTTAATAGATTTTCCAAGCAATTTGAATATGTTTTGTAAGAAAAAAAATTCTTACAAAAACATATGACTTAAATTTTCCTTTCGAGTTTCATTTCCGGCGACTGAAAAGTGTTCGAGCAAATTTCCGAAAATGAATAATATTTGATCGAATTCGAGTTAGCTGATACCGATTCAAACATTTCCGTGCATTTCATTTTCGATTCCTGATAAGGCCCCAGAGTTCTCGGACAGTTTCGAGCAAATAAAAGAACGGAAAAAGGGTTGATCGGAACACTCAGAGTTCTCTGAGCTAATAAAAGAGCTAATCCTATGTTGAATTCTAAAATTTTGGGGAAAAAATCTAATTCTAGTTCAAATTTAACACTCTTTTTCTTAAGACTTTTACACTGTCCACAATTTCAGTTTCTTCTGTTTTTTTTTAAATTGCATTTAACAATTTCAGAACTTTTAAACAAGAAAAGTGTCTACATGGACGTCTTATATTCCATGCCTTCTTCCAATTCTATGGTCATATAAGCGGTGCTCGCTGCTATTTGTTATACTATAAATAAGACGTGTGTTTATACTTCCCATGGCATATTTTGTTTCGTCTCTTTCGTGTTCACATTTCGTTCTTTTAACAAAAGTTTAAAAAGGAAAAATTGGAACATTGGGACATTAAAATGTATTTTTTACGGAATTAACCTTAAGAAAAATGTCGATTCTACTAAAAAAATTAACCGTCAATACATGAAAAGGGAAAAACACTGGTCTAATTCAGTTCATACATAGAAGCATTATATAAACCATATTCTAAACCCTATTCGTAATCATGGGTTTTTCGATCTGACACACGGTTTTCAAGTAAATCTCACAAAACATTTTCATCTGTAAGTGGGATGCTGGAAGAAACGGACCAGTTTTTGTAATCAACGAAATTAACCTTCATTTTTTTGAGAAACGCTGCTCCTATGTCAAGCTTCAAGTTCTTAGCTCAAACCTTGCACCAGGAATCTTGTCCGCTAGAAAACCTTATATCCGATTTCAACCAACTGTTGCTTTGTGGTCTGAGGGTCAGGAAACGAATTTCGGTACAGAACATTTTTCAGAAGTTGTGACATGAGACCCTCTGCCGTAAGTAGTATTTCCAATTAGTATTTTCAGTAGGTAGTATTTTTCTCAAAACTTTGGTTTATTATGCTAAAACTTAAGTTTATTATATTTTCAGCAAGTAGTATTTTTGTCAAACTCTACCTAAGACACTAAAACTTACGTTTAATGCCTTTTAAATGGTTTTCTTTTGGTACGATATGCAATCCGATGCGAAAAAGACGTGATTCTTTTCTTCAATTACTGCATTTTCATCTTATTTGCTCGATTTTGGGCTACGGCTCAGCACACAAATAGCAAGAGAAATCAAAAGTCGCCAGATCCTTTTTTTAGTTCAGCCAATGATACGTTGAGTCAACTGAAATTTTTAGTATCAAATTGTAACTGTGCTTCACCTTATCCCCAGTACGTCACGACCATTTTTAAAAAAGCACATTATGGAATGCGATCGCAATCGTATTGATCGGGATTCGCCTGTCTACATTTGTTTCTACAGTCCTTTTATTCTTTCCTTTTTAAAAATGAAAAAAACTAACCAAAGATTTAATCAAAAATAAATAAAAAACCAATATTTTTATATTTTAATTTGCACATGCAATTTTATTGAATTGAAATTGAATTTAAAAAAAAATTACTTGAGAAATAATATCTAAATAATAAACATACGTTTTTATTACATAATTATTACATAAAAAATAAAATTAAAAGAAATCTAAAATCAAATTGCGAATGAAATGTAGTTTAATTGAATTCATTATTCTTAATTTTTTTTTTGTTTTTCATTATCAGTTGAGAATAGTTTTTCGTTAATTTTTCTTTTCTTCTTTATTTGTCTTTTGCGCTTTTTCTTGAAAATTTTGCATGTCACTTTTTTTCATAAAATGAAACGAAATAAAATCAAAATTAGAATTGAATTTCAAAGGAAATCTTTGTGTGAGTGGCTTAAAGGTAGTTCAAAGAAGTTCAGTAAATCAAAAAAACTCTTCGTGGGTTTTTCAGTTGTGTTAAAAGTTTTACCAAACTTGATAGGCTAACTTTTTAATTCATTTTTAGTTATGAAAGAGTAGTCCTAATTGGATATTTTAGATCTAAAAGTTAGCCGCTACTGATTCAAATCAAAGGAATGGCCGACATTCGTGCCTAGTCAAGGTCAAAATCAATTTTTTTTCTTGTCTGAAAGTTAGCCGTTACTGATTTAAGTCAAAGAAATTTAATTTTAGTGAATTTTGCAAAGTTTTTGTTCATATTTTTGATCTTAAAACAAAAAAAAGCTGTCCTTATACGGCATACTCTCAAGAAAGTCTCGAGAGTGTGACGGGGCACTGGCATGGCCGATATTCGTGCCTAGTCAAGGCCAAAATCGATTTTTTTCCTGTCTGAAAGTTAGCCGTTATTGATTTAAGTCGAAGAAATTTAATTTCACTGAATTTTGCAAAGTTTCTGTTCTTAAACCGATGTTGTCACAAAGTCTAAAAATTATATTCAAAAATTTTGAGGTTACAAAAATCTAAAAATTGTGTCGTTTAGAAAAAAATCTGAATTCAATGACTAAATTAAAAATTCCATACAACTTCTTTGTTATATTTTATGATTTATTCATTTTCATATTTCTTGCATCGCTATATTTCTACTAAACTAATATTTATGATTGACTGTTATTTATGTGAAATATTGATTTTGATTTTTCTTGTTTCACTTAGAAAAAAATTATTCTTCATTTCTCAAAAAAAAAAACGCTATTTAATCTTGTTTCATTTTTGCAGTCTACTAATATTTATATATATATAGAATACGCTGTGTTTTAATGTGTATACTTAATATTTGCTTGTTTTTTCGCATCTCAAAAAAAAATTCTCTTTCAATATTTTTATTTTTAATAAAACTTTCTTTCGTTTGTTCCTTTTTCCTCATGCTACGGTTGTTTGCTATTTTTGCTGTCTAAAATACAATAATTACAATAATATTTCAATTACTTTGATAAGAGTTTTGTATATAAAAAATTTAATAACAAATATACACATTTAATTTACATTATTACAACATGATTATATAATTTATGTATAGGGATTTCATTATTTATTTATTTATAATATTTACTTGTAGTTTTTATTTAAAACTTATTTTTCCATTACTTTTTTCATATATTTTTGTTTGAAATAAAAAAAAATTAAACTGTTTTCGGTTGTCTAAAATATGTATTTCATTATGAATAATTGATTTATTTATATCTTTTCCCGATTATTATAATTTATTTTTATTGCATACGACTTTTAGTTAGTTAAACTGTTTGATTCTTATAAAAAAGTGTTTTTTTTTTCATATAAAGTTAGATTTCTATGTGTAAAATTTCATTTTCATTTTATTTCAATTAAAATTATTTTCCTTTAAATGTTGCTTATTCTTAATGCTGGGTGAAAAAGATATAAATTTTGTTCAAAATTTTTTTTTCTTATATTTTATGATTCATCAACGTTTTTATCAATCGATGAATTTTTAAAAATTCCCTTTTTCCATTTTCTTAAATTTTGTGTTGCTTTAAATAAATGTAAAAAAGGAGAGATAATTTTTTATTTAAATTTCATTTGCAATACACAATCATATAAAAATGTATTTTTTTTATTAAATTTACTTACTATATTCTCATAGTTCTGGTTTTCCATTCAGAATTTTAAATAATACATAAATTAACATCGATTTCTTGTTTCTAGCAACGGAAAAAATTGCCATTTTTATATATTTTTGAGTGGACAAAACGCCAAAACTCTTAAAACATCGTGAATTTCTGGTTTATAAATGATTAAAACTATCGACAAATCTTAATTAAATTAGTGAGAACAAAAGTTACAATAAAATCATGATCAGATTCATAAAAAAAAAATTAAAATTCAATAAAACAAATTTTAATTACTTTTCCTTACTTTTTTTTTTGCTTAAAAATTAATTTTTCATGTGTTTGTTTTTTGGGTGTGTTTTCTGTTACGCTTTTGTTATTTTTAAATACAGAATTTTTTAGGATTTTTGTTTTTGTTGAATTTTTTATTCTTGTTCTAAAAATGCACATATATTACACTTTACAAAAAAACGCATCTACAATAATTATTTATATATTTATATGATTTTTATATTTTCTTTTATTTATATTATTTATAAAGTTTTTTTCCAATGTTAATTCCTATCGAATGAAATGATTTCCAATTTGAACCAATGAAATGATTGTGTTGCTAATTACCAACTTTTTTGCTTGAAAAATTTGATGAGAAAAGTTGTTGCCATTCGATTTTAATGTTGGTCAATTTTTTTTGGAATGCAGATAATCCTTGTTTAACGCAGAAGTTACAAAGAATCGCGTTGTGCGCAGGCAGATGCGATTATCACCCCGATTCTGATAGTCTTGTCGTTTTCGACAAGAATCGTTTTATGTGATGTTGTTAGTATTTTTCTACCAACAAAAACACGTAAAACGGCTCTTGACGAAAACGACACGACTATCAGAATCAGGGTGTGTGAGTGCTTCGCTTTTAAAAACAAAAAAAAAAGTCATCAATTTTCTTAAGTAGAAGAAATTATCTCAATTTCATTTTGGTTTAAGTAAAATCAAGTAATTATATCGTAAGTTTTTTGGGTGCGTCTTGATTGGGCATACTCCGTATCGTGCCTAAAGGAGACAGCCTTTTTCAGGATATTTCTAATGTCTTTCATAAAAATGAGTAGAAACAAGCTGTCATTATACGACATACTCTCAAGAGAGAGTGTGACGCGGCACTGGCATGGCCGACATTCGTGCCTAGTCAAGGCCAAAATCGATTTTTTTCCTGTCTGAAAGTTAGCCGTTACTGATTCAAGTCAAAGAAATTTAATTTCACTGAATTTTGCAAAGTTTTTATCCATATTTTCACTCTTAAAACAAAAAAAACTGTCCTTATACGAAATACTCTCAAGAAACTCTCGAGAGTGTGACCGGGCATTGAAATGGCCGACATTCGTGCCTAGTCAAGGCCAAAATCGATTTTTTTCCTGTCTGAAAGTTAGCCGTTACTGATTCAAGTCAAAGAAATTTAATTTTACTGAATTTTGCAAATTTTTTATACATATTTTCGCTCTTAAAACAAAAAAAAACTGTCCTGATACGAAATACTCTCAAGAAACTCTCGAGAGTGTGGCGGGACACTGGCATGGCTGACATTCGTGCCTAGTCAAGGCCAAAATTAAATCGTATCGATTTTTTCCCTGTCATTCCTTGTTTCTTTTGTTTTGCCGACAGTAACTCTTCGAGAACGACACGACTATCAGAATCGACGTGTATGAATGCGCAAATTGAATAAACTAGAAAACAAACAAAATATTCAAATTTTTTGTCTCGTGGATTTGTTCATTAAATTCAAAAACGTCTCATTCTTTTTAACAATAATTCATAATCGACATGGTGACAACTTTTTCATCATTTTCAAGCTTTTTTCGGAGTAAAACCAATTTTTTTTTTCATATTTTAGTTTTTAAGCAATTAGTTTTCGAACAGTTACATTCAACAATTTCCAATCGTTGTTTTTATTATAGCACAGCAATAAAAAATTCAGTGTTACTTTATTAATAAAATTGACACTAAATTAAGGGTAGCTCGGCTAAAATATAAAAATGCACAAAACTAGGGTAGCTCGGAATCTAAAAATGCACAAAATTAGGGTAGCTCGGAATCTAAAAATGCACCAATTTAGGATAGCTCGGCTCGAATCTAAAAATGCGAAAATTTAGGAAAGCTCGGCTAGAATTTAAAAATGCACAAATTTAGGATAGCTCGGCTAGAATCTAAAAATGCACAAATTTAGGATAGCTTGGCTAGAATCTAAAAATGTAAAAGTTTAGGATAGCTCGGCTAGAATCTAAAAATGCACAAATTTAGGATAGCCCGGCTAGAATCTAAAAATGCACAAATTTAGGGTATTTCGGCTAGAATCTGATGTTGTTTAAGGGTTTGTGGGACATTTTTATACAGTTTGAATTTTTCATGAAATATAAAACTTAGGAAATAAATTGCTCTACAAATACTCTCGAGAGAAGCTAAAAACTTCTACAAACAGAAATCTATTTCCAAGGTTTCTATCAGGACAGAAATCAAACCGGTATAAAAATGTCTGGGTATGCAAGCGCCCCCTATTTTCAATATATGCAAGCGCCCCCTATTTTCCTATTTTCAATACATTTTCAAGACATTTACAGGTCGATTATCCTAGACGTGTCACTTTTCGTGACTCGAAATTGCCTGTTGTTGTTGGTACAAAACAACAAATACAATAGGCAAAATTCGAGTCACGAAAAGTGACGCGTCTAAGATAATGGACCTGTTAGTTTCGGTGTCGGAAAACTTTTTTTCATGTCCAATTTTTTTTTAAAAAACTTTTCCAAACGATTTTCTATGCAAGGAAAAAATTGCTTTAAAAACGATTTTCATGCAGGATTTTTCTAAATATACTTTAAAAGACGTTTTTCTTGGCATAGTTTTTGTTTTTTAAATTTTTAGAATCAACTTTCCCTCCTTTTTCTCTTCTACTACAGAAAGACGCCCACTTATTTTAATGAGTCTGTTGTTAGAATCGAGTTTATTATAGTTTACCGAAAATTAGGCCTGGAACCATGTATCTTGACGCGTCTCTGTCTTTCGATTTCGACGCAGCTTTTAACTCTTGACTTCGCCATATCAGCAGCTTCAAATTTCCTGGAGTGACAGTCAGAATCACGTTTCGATTCATAGTGACGATTCCGCGAAATTTCAAGCTGCAGATATGGCGAAGTCAAGAGTTAAAAGCTGCGTCGAAGTCGAAAGACAGAGACGCGTCGGCATACATGATTGGTTCCCAGATTTTATGCCAATCGATAGGGGGTTTTTTTTTCATGAAAGGGCGATTTATATCATAAAGTGGTGACTTTAAAATAAATTTAAATAAACCGAAAAATTTAAAAAAAAATCAAAATTCCGGGAACCAATTGAAAACTTGCTTTCACAGTTTTCTTGTATTGAAATTAGAGTGCCTATTATGGAATCTCAGTCGATTCTTGCATTGAAATTAGGTATTGAAATTAGGGTGTCTATTATGGAATCTCAGTCGATTCTTGCATTGAAATTAGGGTGTCTATTATAGAATCTCAGTCGATTCTTGCATTGAAATTAGGGTGCCTATTATGGAATCTCAGTCGATTCTTGCATTGAAGTTGGGTGCCTATTATGGAATACCATCGTAATCGTAATGATCTAAATTTGTGTTTTGTTGTTAGTGTTTTCCACTATCAGCAACGGGCAACTCTCGATCGTATTCCATAATAGGCCCCTAAGTAAGATGGAGGCGTCCTTCGGGAGTTGGAAGCCTCCAAACACTTACAAAAAGAACTTTCTTTTATAGAAATTCCGAAAATTTGATGTTTAATTTGAAAAAAGAATGTCTGATCATGCTTTAACCCTCCAGTGCGCAATGATGCAAAACAACCACTATAAAAAAAAACAAAAAAACAATTATTTTTTATTTTTTACATGTTTTAGCATATGTTTTACCCACAAATATTTTGTTATTTTTAATTTTAAAAAAATGCGCACTGTAGGGTTAAGATTTCGTGAATATTTTTTTTATTTTTAATTAAAAAAAATGCGCACTGTAGGATTAAGAGCCTAAGATACCCAATTAGTCAGCTGGTGCCACCTTAAAGTGTTAGTGTTTTTAAAAATTCTTAAAAATGCTTTTCTGAGTGTTAAAATTGCATAATTGGAAGCTTTATAGCTTTCAGAATTTCAAAGCTGAATGGAATTTGTTCGAACTTGATTGCGTTATTGCCAAATTTCTCTTGTCAATAAAAACATTTTCCAATGGTGAATTAAAATTGTTTGAAAATCCGATCTAGTCGAACTTAATGCAAATATTATATGTATGTGAATCTAAAATTAATTGTCAATGGATGATTTTTTTTATTTAATCATGAATTAAATGAATAATGAATTTTACAATGATCTTTTGTTACATAATTTCTTACAAAAATTCTCGTACAGTTTCTACTTCACATTTCATTTTTTTTATTTGTTTGTTTGTTTAATAATAA
Organism: Chrysopilus asiliformis; assembly: GCA_964034945.1. Classification (NCBI taxonomy): domain Eukaryota; kingdom Metazoa; phylum Arthropoda; class Insecta; order Diptera; family Rhagionidae; genus Chrysopilus; species Chrysopilus asiliformis. Next base: position 93,923,316 of record OZ035960.1, on the reverse strand, counting down.
TAATAATATTTATAATAATTAGAATATATGTGTGTAATATGTATGTAATATGTATAATAAGAATTATAATTGTTTGTTTTTGTGTACTAGTATATGTATATTTATATAAAATATAGAATGAAATATTATGTATTTGTAATATTGAACTTAATACGAACAAAAAGTCTATGAAAATTGTTGCCTCTATACTTTTTCGACACAAAAACACCATTTAAGAAGCAACAAATACAAATATAAATTATTACTTAATAATTATTTACCTACACATTAAAAATTGAATAAAATTAAAAAAAATTACTTAAAAATTCTAATAGAAAAAAACGAATTAATTTGAATTATGAATGCATAATTGATATCGAATTGATTGAAAAAAAAAATTTTTTTTTGCCATTTGCTTAATTTCAGTTTCTATTAAAAACTCTTTCTTTTCATCTTCATTGAAATCCGAGTACATTTAATTAAAACTAGCAATAATTGTGTTTATTTGACGAAAATAATGTTAAATTAAAACGGATATTAAACTATAATCCTAAAACAAAACAAAACTTTCATCTGATTTTACCTAATCAAGTGCTTTATTCTCATTGTTTGTTTGTTCTTATTTAATTCGCGACAAAACTAAAATAAAATTACATATTTATATTAAAAAAAAAAACATAATTTAAAGAAAAAAAAAATGTGACGTGCAAAAATATATTCGTTATTTTAATGAAATTTCTTGAGAATAAAATTTATCGCTTTACAATTAATTTAATTTGCGATTATGTCTCTGTCGTTGCAAAAGCATTAAACTAAATCGATATTAAACTAAGAACAACACTAAAATGTTATTTATTATCATGCCCTATCGAAGAAAAAAACCTAAAAAAAAAATACGAACGGTGAAAATGAATTAGACGTATGGAAATCGCTTTCATTGCAATTGTAAAATCATAATTAGTGCATTTAATTCAATCGCTCTCTCTCTCTCTAACTTTTCGTGTGCTTTATTCGAAATTTTGCTAAAATAATTGATTGTGGTTCATTTAGATACAAGATATGATTTGGCGATGTGCCATTCGATGTCTTATTGATTTTTATTTTTAAGTCGAGTGCATTTGAATAGACAATGCATGAAATCTTGGTGATTTTTTTCGCTAAAAAAAATTGCGTTTCCATTGGGAAACTTTGTTTCAAACTTTTATGGAGGATTTCGCATTCAATTAATCATATTTTGTAGAAATCGAAATGATTTTTGATCGAATAATAAGACCTGTTGAAATATTCGCATAACTAGACCTGTTGAAATATTCGAGGTTTTGGGGGCCCAAAAATCAGAGGGCCTATTGTGGAATGCAATCGCAATTGAAACGATCGCAATTGTGACGATCGCAATTGTAACGATTGCAATTGCAACGATCGCAATTGCAACGATCGTGATCGTAATAATCGTAATCGCAACTTGAGTGTTGTTGTTAGTGTTTTCTGCTAACAGCATGCAATTCCCGATCGTTACGATTCCGATTGTACTCAATAATATACCCCCAAGTACTTTGTTTTAATTCTTCAGTGCCCCATTTTAATTTTTCCCGTTAAAGGGTGGAGCAAAATTTGCATTTCCGCGGCTGTTCTTTACAGAACACCAAAATGTTAAAAACTATTTGTTTTAAATGCCAGAAAATCGAATATTTTGTCTTCAAATAAAAAAAATCACTGGTTTGGTTTTTAAAACCAAAAAAGGGGAAAAAATTTTGCCTGAAATTGTAATAATTCGCTTAAAAAAAACAATTTGATGGATATAGGTCTAAATAGGTTTAAACTCGGGAGAAGAATTGCGAAATCCCCTAAAAATCTACCGTTTACCACGTTAATCTCCCTTTTGGATTTATGTTTCCACTCTTCACTAAATTCAATGAACATATTTGACGATTGGTACAACTTTAGCTTTCCTATACTGATTATTTCATCTTGAGAGTACAAGAGTGGCTTAATATAACTTATTTTCGATCAACTTACTGGTAGAAGGAAATCTCTGGTCGTAAAAAACTATTACACATGCCGACACTGATTCTAGTGCAAACGATATAAGAATCTTTTTCTGTGTAATTTTGGGTCGCTGAATCCGAATCTGGCCGTAGTTTGGCTGGATCAGGAGTGATATCCCGTAACTTGTTTCAAGCGTTTGTTTCGAGTTAAAGAACAAGAAGTATTCGCTGTCTCTGTTTTGACCGACATAAATGACAGAGAGGAACCGAGATAGCGAATACCACTTTTTCTTCTAACTCGAAACAAACGCTTGAAACCAGTTACGGAATACCACTCTAGCTCTGCCTTTTGAGATATGAAGGGAAAGACAAATAGTTGATTTCCAGATTATAAATATTGGAACCAATTTATTATTTAACCACCATATCGGAAAAAGTAGAGCTGGTACAGCCAAACTACTGCCAGATTCGGATTCAGTGACCCCAAATTACCCAGAAAATACCTTATATTGTGTGTGCATCAGACTGAATTACCCAGAAAATACCTTATATTGTGTGTGATCAGACTGTCTAATCAGTTTTGAGCGACTAAAGATTTCCTTCGACTAATCGACGATCGAACGGCGATCTAACGACAATCGAACGATAATCGAACGACAATCGAACGACAATCGAAAATAAGTTACATGAAACCACCCCAGATTTATCACTGGAAAACCCCGCTTAGGAGTTTTGAAAACGAAAGGTTCAACAAACCCCAAAATAATAAGAAAGTAATGTCAAAATCTTGTTTTGAATTTCGCAAATCATTTTGACGGATATTTTTGAATATCATCGATTTGAAATAAATTTTCTGACCCGTAAGAAATGCACTTCAAAAGCGAAAACGATGGCAATTTGAAAATTTCCTGAAAAATGCACTTTAAAAGCGAAAACGATGGCAATTTGACAGCGTTTTTAATTCGCAAAAAATAAACATGGCCACGATTCGTAATTATCGACGAAACTGATTGCATTTTTGTTCGCATTCGATGCTTAATTAAGATATAAACATTTTTTTTATGTACAATTGATGGTAAAATGTTATTATGTACAAATGTTCGATAAGTTTTTTCCCTTAAACTTTTTGAACTTTTTATTGGCCATTAGAAATATTTTCTTTCGATCGAATGATTTATTAATTGCATGAAAGATGTGAAAAAAAAACTCTTAATTCACAAAATAATCGATTCCATTTAAATAATGGAGAAATTTCTTTTAAAATAAAATTTAAAAAAAAAATCATTAATCCAGAAAATGATAATAAAATTAATTCAACGACAAGAATATAATTTTCCATACGTCCGAATCGCTTTCAATATTGAAAAATAAATGTCAGTCAACTTATTGGGCTCCCCATTAACTAAAGAAAGGTGAATTAAAAATGCAGAAGCTTGGAATATATTAAACTAAAACTACATTAGAAATGATTAATAATAATAATAATAAGAATAAAGCATTTTTCACTCAATTTTTATGTATATTTATATTTTTTTTTGTTCTTTGTAAATGAATTAAAATCTCCTGAGACATAGAAGTGAATAAACAAAAATTTCTTTTCTCCAAGATATTTTTTTTTCAGTTTTTGCTTTTCACAAAATTTTGTTTGGTTTAAAAAGAAAAATAAATATAAAAAAAAACATTACATGGACTTAAAATACGAACATACAGTTAAATTATTCATACATATATGTGTTTATAATATTAGTTTATAATCGTTTAAAATTCTTAAATTCTGTGTGGATTTCATTTTGCCGTCGTAATGTTAGCTTTTTTTTTTAAATATAAATTAAAAATTTTTCTTGGCATGCTACTGTTGTTTCTTTAAATTTTTCCCATTACATTTATTACTTTTTTTATTCAAATATTCCTGTCTCCCTTTAAATATTTTGATCGGTGCAGATGATGCCGCTGTTGATCTTTTCCGATTTTCATCGAAGATAATTGATTTTGGTGTCATGAGGGCAGCTTCCCAGAGCCGGATTACAATACGCCGTTTGTTGGTGGTCCGATTGGTCCCAGGACACCTCCTTCACTGGGATTGGGTATAGATCCGGTTTTTGACGATGTCATGAAGAATTTCTCCAATTTGGCAATGATGTGCTTTCCGTAGGTGTATTTCCGCAATGATGCCATATGCGGACGGATTTTGTTCACCAGCTTTTTTAGCTGGGTTGGCTCCGAGACCTCGAGCATCTTCTGAACGACGTAGTTTGCATATTGATCCTTCATCATTACTTGCAGAGCACTAAAAAGATTTTTGGTTTGGGGTGAATTTTTTTATTTTATTTTTTTGGGATAATTTTTTTAACTCTTTTAATACAATGGGATTTTTTTTAGACAAAAATACGTAATTTTACCAATTTTCGGATATTTGTTATATTTTTGAGGTGAAACCTTTTAAATTCTAGAGTTTAAAAAGTTTGATGTTTTAAATAAATGAGGAAATCAGTATTTTGTCCTATCACCGAAACTATTGACATTTTTAGCACCCCCCCCCCCCCCCCCCCCTCTACTTAAAAAATATCGGGTGTGATCAACACAAAACTTGCAATTTTAGTTTCGGAAAAAACAAGCAAAAAAATATTTTTTCAAATATCTTGAAAACCGTTAAAAATACGTAAAAACCGGTAAAAGAAAAAAATGCAGGAAATTTTATGTACCCGTTTAGCTAACATTATTTTTCTAAAAGCTGATAGAAAACTACGATTTCCATAAAACAAAAAAATTTAAGTCGCTAGCTCAACGCGTTCTCGAGTTATTTAAGATACGCAAAACGGACAGACCGACAGACAGACCGACAGGCAGAATGACAGACAGACAGACCGACAGGCAGAATGACAGACAGACAGATGCACGGACATCCTCATAATTTCGCCTGAGACGGATTTCGTACCGATCAGAAAGGTTTTCGAGTCGGTCTCCGTCAAGAATACAATACTCTCCTTCTATAAAAGAGGAAAGTAAAAACAAAATTGGAGATTGCATTTGGAAAATGTCTCGCTGAAACCAAACCTTGTGCGAGTTTTCTCTGTGAAATCGGGGCATAATATTACACCTTTACAAGAATTGCGATTTTGAAAAATAAAACCTGATTGTAATTTCTCTGCATTTCATTGGCAGTTATTTATGCGAAGACAGCGCATAAATAGAATGGATGGGAAACGATTCTTTTTGGCATTTAAAAAAAAAGATATTCTCTGAAAGAATGTTTTTTTCGAAAAAATTCCATGTAAACTGAAATTTTTTTGTCGTAATTATTTCAATCATTTCAGAATAATTTGACATCGCTAAATCCGAATTTGGAAGTAGTTTGGCTGGATTCACTCTAGTTTTTGAGATTTGATTTTTTCCTAGTTATATTTTCTTAAGAACAATAACTTTTCTTTTTGTCAAATCTCAAAAACTGGAATGAATTCAGCCAAACTATTTCCAGATTCGGATTCAGCGGTGTCAAATTATCCTAAAATGATTGAAATATCCACGGCAAATTTAAAAAAAAAAATTTCATATGGAATTTTTTGGAAAAAAAGAATCTATTTTGGGTTTTTGTTAAAAATTAAAGTCAATCTGGCCAAACCACTTGCAGATTCGGAATCAGCGACGCGTCAAATTATCTTAAAAATATTGTAAAATCTTTTGGCTGTTGCGCAGTGTAATTGAATATAAATTTGAATTTGGTGCGTTGTCGCGTAACGTGATTTTTAAAGCCTGGGCAGCAATCATGTATTCCGACGCGTCTCTGTTCTTTCGACTTCGACGCAGCTTTTAACTCTTCAAAAATAGTGTAATTTAGAACTTTATGTAGAAGGAAAGACGTTGCGGCAGCAAACCTAAATCCTGAACGATTATAAATAAAATCACTATACGGGTACATTGATGCTAAAATTTATCGTTTCCATTTATGATGTTTGAAAAAATGTGTGAAAATATTTTTTTTGTTATTTATTAGAAAATCGTCGGCTAAAAGTGAAATTGTGCTAAGTCCATTATACCAAATTTGACAGAAGAACAATAAAAAACCTTGTTAAATCATTTTAATTTTCATTTAAAGAAAACAGAGTCTCATTTAAAGAAAATTGAGCCCAATTTTTCTCATTTAAAGAAAACTCAGTGTCATTGAAAGAGAATTAAAACGATTTAACAAGGTTTTCATTGCTCTTCTGGTAAATTATACCAAATGGACTTAGCACAATTTCACTTTTAGCCGACGAAATTCTATAAAAACATTTTAGGCTTCCGAAAAATTGTTGTAAAATTCTAAGTCAACAAAAATCACTTTAAGACATTTGATATTTTTAAAAATAGCCCTAATTCGCTCTTACAACAATATATCCCTAAGTAATCCTTAAGCAAACATGTCTGACCTGTTGGGGGAATTTTGGATGTGAAAAGATCCACAAAAATAATACAAAATTTTGTTATATTTTTTTAATAACCTATAAGCAGAGAAATTCCAATAGGATCCCTAAGTAATGTTTGACAGAATGATGTAATACCGTGAAACCTGTTTAAGCCGGACAAATTTCCTGGTCCTGTGCGAGTCAAGCTTACACAGTTTCCACTGAAATACATTTTTTTTACGAATAACCCAAAAATCTTCAAAACATAAAAATATACATATTTTTTTATCAGCTTACCTGTCATTGAATGTGCAAACTTCATCGATCAGGCCGGTTCTTTCGGCGCGTGTTGCATGCGTAACACATTTTTCAACAACATTCGATGCGAATTTATGTTGCGATAGAACCAAAACCTTGCCCCGGACACCAGCTATTAAAATCGATTTGTCCTCAGGTTTTCCATGCTCTAAAAATATCACAATGAAATAAAATGAAAAACATGTCAGAATATTAGAAACACGAAATTATAGAAAAATAGATGAAATGAAATGCAGCTAAACACGCGAATGTATCGTAGGAAAGTGGATTTCATAAACAAAATGTGAGGAATTGGAAGTTAGAAAGGATAGTAGGAAAAGTGAATTTATGTGAAGGACACGAAAAAAAAAACAAAACAGTGAAAATACAAAATGATGATGACACCCTACCTAAGACGTGCTGAATGACATAATTGCCGTATTGATCCTGAATGAGTTGTTCAGTGTGCTCATGCAATTCATCGAGAATGGGGGATGTCTGCTCCGGAGTGCAATGCTCCAGGATGCGTTGAATTACCCGGCATCCATACGGATGGGTACTTAGCGAATACACCTGACCACTGAAGGCATTAATGATGAACTGAAGAGCACCTGGCTCCACGCATTCGATACATTTCTGGACGACATGATTGCCGTTCTGGTCCTTGACACACTTTAGGACATGCGTGTCCAATTCACGAACGATATCCTGCTGCTGTTCCGACGAGATGCTCTCCAATGCTTTCTGAATCACTCGGCAGCCGTACATTTGCAAGGCGAGCGCCAGGACGTGTCCCTTGACCTGCATCGCCAAGGTGGATTTCTGTTCCGGGGTGCCGAACTCGAAGAACTTCTGGATGACATAATTACCGAAGACGTCGGTCATTAGACTGTAGGCGGCGCCCAAAATTTCATTGAAGACCATCTGTTTCTCGGCGGTGGTGGCCCGCTCCAGCTTCTGCTGAATGAATCGCGAGCCGTGCTGATCCTGCGAGAACTCTACAATGTGATTGGTCAAGTCGCGCAGCTGTAGATTCGGGTAGCGAGAATTCCGGAAGTCATCGAGAAGGCGGGACCGGCCTGGTGGACGATCGAGTGGCACAGTTTGTCGGACATTGGAGGCAGCTATCGGTAAATGCTTGGAGAATAGCGAATTATTCGAGCCGAACATGGCGTTGGCGGCAGACAAACCGACCGTGGCCAATTGATTTACATTCCTGTATTTTGTTTCGGCGCCCGGGGCTCGATTCGATACGAGACCGGAGGGGGGCGGTGTTATTGGGGCGCCCAATGGACTTGCCGATGCTGTCGCTACTGTTCCTAAGGCTCCATAGTTACCAACTGGCCACTTTCTGGCCGCGGCGACTGCCGCTGCCGCTGCAGCCGCATTCGAAGGCGCCGCTACCGCAGCTGTTGCCACTGCACTTGAACTGTAATCCATTGATGGACTGAAGGCTGATGTGTTTCGATCGAAGGAGTCTCGACGTGCTGTCAGCGAGGATGTATTCAATGCCAAACCTACAATTTTTAAATACGAAATTAGTTTATAGATTCTTTTTCGTCTTGAGTATTTTTAAGCAAAAAGAAACAAACATTTTATTTAATTTCAAAATTGGTTAGTGGAATTTTTATATAGAATATTATATAAGAAATGATTATTAACTTGTAAGAAAGAGTGCACAATATTACATATTTTATTTACAGTCAGAAAGCGATAGGCAACAAAATTTTAACTACTTTTGAGACAAAGTTAATTTTGATGATCAATAATAATACAGAAATGTTTCAAGATGAAGAACCCTAGTTGAATCTTGTATTTTAGAAAAGACGCGGATGGTCGGATTAACCGTCATGATGGCAATAAAAAAATGAATAAATGTCTTCAGAGAATTCTCATGGCATTCACCATTGTGCCATTATGACATCCTTGATGGCGTCCTGATGACAAATTTGGCAAGATAATATAAATTTATACGCTGAAAATCATTTTGAAAAAACCTGCGAAACGCGTGCCATGACGCATCGCGTTGCCACCGCAATGTAACTCGCCCTTTAATGTAAAAGAAAAAGATTGTTGTGTGAAAGGTGTTCTTTTATTCGGGAAAAAGAAAAGATACCACAAATGTGGCTGCGGTTGCCGCTGCCATGACGGTAAAATTGTCAAGTTGACAAACTTTTGTTAAATCACAACAAAATTTATGAATTTAAATAGAAATTTTAAAAATTTACAACAAAACCAGACAATACCTAACAAAAAGTTATAGTGGCAACTCTGAAATGATAAACTTTAACCGATCGGCTTTAACTTTAACCGATTTTGTATTTTGTAGTAAAGGATAAGTTTCGAATAAAGTGGAAATTGAGACTGACACCCCGATTCTGAAAGTCGTCGTTTCAAGCCCAATGAGATCAAAGCTTTCAACGATAGGAAATTAAAGCTTTGTCTGAATTGGGGTTTACGCCTTGTTGTTAGTTTCTACCAATAAAAACACACATTTCTACCAACAAAAACACGTAAAACGACTCTTGTCGATAACGACACGACTATCAGAATCGGAGTGTGAATTATAATTCCCGACAGCAATAGCAAAAGCGGCAGAAGAAACCAGAATGCTGTCATGTGATATACATTAGGTGTATTCACTTCACTTCGCAAAACCGTCGCAAACTGAGTTTTTGGCCCAGTTTGCGACGCTTGCGAAGGGGTTTTGCCAGATGAAGTGAATACCCCTATTGACAGCTCGAATTTTGCATTTTTTTGTTTTCACTGAAATTTAATCTTTGTTGATTTTTATGGGATGATTTCATTAAAATGTGCTATTATTATAAATTTTTCGTTAAATTACTTTCAAATCGCGCATTTTCTCTTAGTTTCACGGCTATACAAAAATAATTGAAAAATGTTGCGCCGCAAAGTCAACAAAATTAGGACTAAAGATGAAGAAATCATTTTGCTTTCGCTGTCTCTATTGCTGTCGGGCCGTTGTAAAGTGGAAATTACAATGTCGCGACAGCAACAGCGATAGCAAAATTATTTCATTGGCTGATAGGCCCTCTGACGTCATAAAGTTAGGGAAAAAATCCTCGCTGTCGTGTTTCATCTCTAATCCTAATTTTGCTGTGCAGTATTTTTGACAGTTGGTTTTGTGTGACTTTAGTTTCACGGAAAAAGGCGCAGTTTGGAAGTAATTCAACGAATAATCATTGATAATGACACATTTTAATCAAATTATCCCTTAAAAAACAAAGAAAATTAAATTTCAGTGAAAACAAACCATGAATTTCACAAGGCAAAATTCTTGTTATTGGCGTCGCTGTTGTTTTTGCTGCCGTTCACTATATTTCAGCCTTAAATTATCGTCACAGTAGCACATTTTATTCCATTTAACCTTTGGACCGCCGGGGTGGCCCCAACAAACAAACGAGGCCACATTCATTCTCAACCAAATATATAACAAATATTCAAAATAAAAACCTATGATTTTAATGGAAAAATCCCGGTAGTCTAAAGGTTAAGTTCGCCTACAAGGTTTATGTAAAAACATTATTTTTCACACGAAAATCTTGAAATTTCCATTTGTATTTATGAAAATTTATAAAAATAGTTTACTTTTTTTCGATTTAGAAATTGGAAAAAATTGTTTTTATTAAAAAAAAAAAAAAAGTGCAAATAATCTTATTCTCACAAAAAACTGGCCACTTTGAGTATTCAGGATCCCAAGGATTAAACATTTTGATTTTCACTTTGTTCTAAACTTCGAAGTAACGAAAACGAAACTGAATTCAAAACAATTGGTGCGATAAATCGAACCGCAGCTACTGTTTTGCCAACAAACAGGTAAAAACAAGAATTGGTGTTACTTTCGATTGTTTTCGAGATGAACTCGAGAGAAAAGGGGTGTGTCATCTTTCCTGTTCTTAAAATTTAGAATAGATGAGACTAATTACCACATAAACCTATACGGAAATTCCCATTTCAAAGGGAAAACAAGGCAAGTGTGCGGTCGAATGGGGCAATAAAACTTTTATTGTTTTAAAGAAAGTACGAAATTCAGGTCAAGAGTAGCCTTATGTATTTTTTTGCAACGCATTTACAAGGTGTTCCAAAAAAAAGTGACCTCTAATTTGAATTTGTCCTAGCACGAAAGCTTTTCAAGTTTGGAATTTTTTCACATTTCTGTTCGATTCTCCATTTAAAATACTACCTAAATGTTTTTTTCATAATTTTCCCACACATTTAAGTTACTTTTTCCGATGTCGAATCCAAGGGAACAAATTTTGACGTTATATGGGCCAATGCCTGGAGCCCAATGAACGCAATGCGAACGCAGAAACTGTCACTTCACAAGTTTGTTCCATAGAAATCATTTGAAGTGAGCACAGTGAACGCAACTAAAACGCAAAAGTCTTCAAACTTCTAACTTTGCCGCAGAATTCTGCGTTGAGAGTTCATAAAGTGAGGTTGGGGAAATGTCGTTCGAGGAAAAATTGATAGCCTTAGTGCAATAACAGACAAATAACAAAGATAAAGACCAACAAAGCAAATTATCGCTTCAAAATTATCCATTTTTGTAATTTTGCCAACTTTATACCACTTTATATTATGTCACTTGTACTACTTCACGAGATGCCATTGGGCTCTGCCGCTGAAATGTTGCGCTGCGTTGTTACAGTTCACAGCGTTGCAGTTGCGTTCGCGTTGCGTTCATTGGGCTCCAGAGGTAAGAAATCGCTACTGCGACATCGCGCGAACGCTTGGCATCGACAAGTCCAAAGTCAGGAGGACCAAAAAACGGTTTGAGGAGCTTGGCCATGCTGGTCGACGTCCAGGAAGCGGCAGAAAGCGCACCGTCAGGACCGCTAAGAACCGGGAGCTCATCCGAGAGCGCGTCAGGCGAAATTCGAGAGTTTCAATGAGGAAAATCTCCCGTGAAACCGGAATAAGCAACACATCCACAGAATAACCAAAACCTCAAGCTCAAGCCCTACAAGATCCGAAAAGTCCAGCTCCTCACCGACGACAAGAAACGCGTGCGGCTCGAAAGATACAAGCGACTCCAGCGCCGCCACGCACCTCTGAATTTAGAGCGCATCGTTTTCACCGACGAGAAGCTATTCAACGTAGAACGTGTACCGCCGTGACATTCTTGAGGCCGTGGTACTTTCGTGGGCCCAGCAGCACTTCGGCGATGTAAATTGGATAATTCAGCTCCGGCCCACAAGGCGATAATGACACAAAAGTGGTGCAAGCACCATTTTCCAGATTTCATCACATCTCAAAAATGGCCGCCCTACTCGTCAGATCTTAATCCGATGGATTACAGCGTGTGGTCGATTTTGGAAGCCAGAGCCTGTGGGACCGATTGTCACCGGAAGAGCTGCGTGGCGCGACCAAAAATTTCCGGAAACGTTTGACGCTCTGTATCGAAGCACAAGGAGGCCACTTCGAAACAAATTAAATATGTTATACCCGGAAGTGTGGTGCATTGTTTACCCTTTTGGAAAAATTGTGTTTGTTGAGAAATAAATATTTTATGATCTTTTATCTGAAGGTCATTTTTTTTTGGAACACCCTGTAGAAAGAGTAGAACTTCCATTGCATTGTATTTTGAAATTTTGGTCTATTTAGGCGATGCGAGACGCTACGTGTTATCGCAAACGTTAAATGGTTTATTTTCAGGTTTACTGCGGCACGGTACGTGGAGTATCTTTTGCTCTGGCTGTGTAACAACACAAGCCATTTAAATGTGTGTGTGTGTTTCCCGAACCGAATGAAAATCAAACAGCTTTGTCTTTTATGTGTGGGTGCTTTTGCTCCGTTGCGCTACCATTTTTCGAGGAGTATTTCCCCGCTACTTCCCGATATCGTCTTTCCCTCAAAACCGGTTTTTTTGCACCCATTTAACGTACCGTCTCGCATGGCCTTTTGGCTGCGTTCAGACGCAGTGGAAACTGGTTGACTTCACCAAGTTTCCACTCGATTTTACGGGCCAGACACTATCGGGTGTATGCGGGGAATTCACCTGCTGGCTAGGCCGGGTGAACTTGGTTGAAAACACATACACACATAGAGTTCAATGGTGGAGGTTCACAAAATTTTTCTAGCTACACGCACACATTGACATAGCATGTGTAAATACACTGCAGCGCAAAAGTTGAAAAACACTACGTGAGAACGCAAGCAGAGTTTTTCACCCAGAGTAACTCGGTTGATTTCAACCAGTTTCCACCACGTCTGAACGCGGCCTTTGTATGCCTCGAATGTCGCCCTACTTTTATTTTCTCAAACCTGTTTGATTTTAAATGGATCAAATGACAAAACCTGCAAACCCCGAAGTACACGAAAGTGGGAAAAAAGCGGGCATCGATTTGACACAATTTGAAAGCCACAAAAAAAATGAATTTCCTGATATTTGGATAGGATTTTTGTCTTTTTCAGGAAATTCGGTGCAGGAATTCATGTTTGCGAAATGAATATACCATGAAAATCCTTCGTGTGTGATGTGTCTCGGATATGTTTTACAATTTGAGGGGGAAATTCCTGGAATTGCCACGAGGCGGGTATTCCAATTTTGAACACGTGCGCGATTTTCATGTTGAAACAGTGAAAAAACAAAAACAAACGAAGAGTAAAATGAATGAAATTGAAATCTCTCTGAAGCTTTGTTTGCATTTTAAATGTAAATTGTAGAAATATTTTCCTTTCGCCTGTTGGTAAATTCTGATTTTTGATGGATTCCCATACAAAGCCGGTTATTTTATGCTTTTCCAGAAGATTTTTTTTTAATTTTAACGAAGAATCTATCATTTAAATTTTGCATTTTTCGTGTTTTATAAATTTTTTATGTAAAATTTTTCTCTTGTTTCGCATGATTGATGTTTGAAAAATTACGAAGGAAAACAAAATTCAAATATAGTTTGGATTTCGTATTAATTATGATAGGTTCTGTCGGCTTTGTTTTTTTTAGCTACGAAATTCTATTACAGTAGATTCGCGATAATTTCAAGGGGACGACAGATAAATACGAATTATCGGAATATTCAAGTTAGCAAGATTACGAATTATCGCGGGTAAAAATTGAAAAATAACGAATTAACGAGATTAAAATTTTGAAAAATAACCGTAATCTTTTGTTGGCGCAAGCAAGCCTTGCATGTGGGTTTTATTGATAACGTTTTCAAATATGTTTATTGCAGGAAAGGCGTTTTCTCACAAAAAAATGTCAAAAAACAGAAATTTCTCACAAAAAACTGTCAGTTGCAACTGATTAGATTTGAATGCTAACTAGATGTAAGAACATAAGAAAAGCTACTACTGTCAGGGCCCAATAGTCAAATACTCTATATGATGACAGAGAAAATGTTTATTTAAACAAATCTATTTGTAGGAAGAAAGGTGTGGTTCTATTGGGTTTTGATGTATAGATAAGTTATGTAAAGCCATATTCTAAACACATTTCATCTTTATAAATTTTTCGAAACAATGCACAGTTTTCGAGCAAATCGGAAAAAAGTATTTCATTTGTATGGGAGAGAGAGGAAGCAGTGATCGGATTTTGATGTATGAATGAGTTATGTCGAATCCTATTCCAAAAACATTTTACCTTTATAAATTTTTTAATATCAATCACCGTTTTCGAGGAAATTGGTGTTTCATTTATGTGGGGAAGAGGGGAAGGAATGGTTTAATGTTGCGCGTTCAAGAACTTAGACTAGCCATTTATAGTGTAACCACAATAGCGCTTTGCAACTTGCTTCAGCGTTGACAGTTCGACGCTCAAAAGTAAAATCAAAGCGATTGTATGAAGTCATCTACAATAGCGCTTTGCCAGCGAGCTTCAAAGCGCGCTGACGCCGAGAGTAGACCTACTTTCTACTTTCAGACGCGTTGGCACTTTGACAGTTGTCATTCGAACGTAAATAGAAGTTCATCGATTCCAATAAAAATGGATAATATTAATTTTGAGGAAATGTTAATTGAAAAGGTGAAAAGTTATGAGTATTTATGTAATACGAAATCGAAAGTATACTGAAATACCATAAAAAAAGAACTCGTTAGGTGCACTGAAATGTCAACGCTGACGCAAGCGGCAAAGTGCTATTGTGGTTCCACTATTACGAGTCTCAACTTTCGTGGTGAATTTTTTAATAGGTGTTGCGATTCTGAAAACAAAGTTAGCAAACGGTTCTAGCCTAAAAAAAACTCTTAATTTAAGAGGGCCTCGCTGATGTCCTCTAAAGACCTCTTAACTGGTGTGTTTCGTTTGAAACTTGCAAAATTTGTTTCAGGGAGACCTCCAACAAAATTTTGATCTTTAGGAAACTTATGTAAAATTAAATTCTGATCATTTTTTGCCCAGTACTATTTTTGATCAAATTCAGTGTTTTGGAGAAAATCGCAGAAGGCGTTTGATTTGCAAGGAAGGCTGGGAAATTTAAAGATTTTTTGAAATTTTTCTATAAAACTCATGAAAGTTTGTTTCCGTTTGTCAATTGGAAATCTTTATTGCCACCAAAAACAAATTATTAGTTGGCCGGAATTACTTTCAAATAACTATTGTTCTCGAACGTAAATTATTTTGTAAAAAAATCGTTTTAGAATCAAAAAAATGATATTTCCAATGAATTAATTTTAATACGAATACAATCACCCGCAATTTCAATAATTTTATGTTTGCAATATTTCTTTTTCGTATGACTAAAATTCGTATATTAAACCCTAATTCTTTTCTCCATTATTTGTGTATTTCGGAAACCATCGATTCTATTTTTGAATTGAGTAGACATCAATTCTTCACAGATATGAATGTATTCACGTGTTTTTCAAGATCCACAATGCTTTTTTCAAACAATTTTTTTCGATAATTTCTATCGCTTTGGACAATTTTATTAATTCCGGACAAAATGAAATGACAAAAACCTACTAAATTTGACGTCTCTGGTTACAACATTGCCAGACATACCTATTATGGTAGGTCTCTAAGGCCCGTTTGCGCGTATTATTCTTAAAAAATTAAGTTGTGGTTAGCCTACTTAAACCGTAGAAATTCTTCGACTTAAATTTTTTAAGTCGTGCATAAGTTGCTAAGTTTTGTTGGTGCAAACGGCACTTAACGTGTTAAAATCGAAACTTATCAATGTCGCTTATCCAGAATACTGTTTCTATTAAGCGTTATAGAGACCTTTCAAGTAGATTGAAAGCCAGTGAAGATTCAGCCAGATTCATCCATCTACACGTTTCAATTTTCTCTTTCAAGGGGAATAACAACTAATCGAAAACATAACCTAAAACTTTCTGAAAAAAGTGATATTTTTTCACGTGTATTTACAGTACTTGCTTCCATGCCAGTCTAGTTGAAAGCTCTCAATAACGCTTTAAAATCCCAGAGTTAAGAGATCTCTTAGCTTTCGTAATTCAGAATAGGGAGGTAAATCAGTTTAAGCTGTGATTTACAATTTTAATAAAAGTACTTTACGATATATTTTTTTTGAAAGAAACCTATAAAAATTTTACGACGCTTCTTTCGACATCTAAAACATTTTTTCTCTATTTCGACCAGCCGCGATTAACACATTTTGCCAAAATTTAAAATATAGAAACGTAAAAACCATCCAACGATAATAATTTAATTCTAATATTAAAAAAAATTTACAACTTTAATGTTTGTCCTAAATCATATTAATGTTCGTACGTGAAACCGACAACATACTTAAATGTCATGTTGAAAATCATTTTCTCTTTAGTGCATTTAGAAAAAAAAAATCTTATAAACAATATAAGCGAAATTATCATCAATTCTTAAGGTTCTCAGGAAAAATCTCAAAATAGAAAACTCAAGCTGTGCACAGCCCTGATTGGATACAAGGAAAAGCGCAGAAATGACTAATAAACTGACAGTTTTTTTGTTACGCAATAAGATTTTTAGTGTTTGCTAATTGTGAAACAACATAATTATTGGGGGTAATTAAGCATTTTCAGTTTGTGCAAATATTTTGCAAACATTTCAGGTCAATTTCAAAAATAACATGATATGAAAATATCATAAATGTTGATTTGCGTGTTGTTTTGATAGTAAAAGTTAGCCTTGAGTGGTTTTCCTTATTCTGTAGTGGAAAGTTTTACCACATATATATGAGGGGTTGAAATATGAACACCACGTTTGGAGTGTCATACATGTTTGAATAATATTGCACTCCATTTAATTTTCTATTGATTTTCTAATTAAAGCTTTTGTCAAAGGATATTTTGTCGTTTTTATTCAGTGAGAATGCATTTTGTGGCGAAAATATATGACCTATATTACGGCAATAAACATTTTTGAATTCATGAGGTTTTTTATTGTGGCAAATTACTGGTGAATGACTTGGAAATTTGTAAATGTTTAAAAATTTATAACGATTTCAAGATAAAAAAACTGGTAAAAGAATTTTTTTCCTGAAATTTATTTAATGTTAACCCATCGATGCCGGGATATACAATAATATTTTGTATCCGATTTAGAAATACGTAATTTTAGAAAACGTTATATTTACAGGACCTTTGGGTAAAATTCGTTCGTGGAAAGCGATTTTTTTTAAATTCGTGGAAAGCGGATTTAAAAAACCCCTTAATACTAATTTGACTGAAATTCTTCACAGATATGAAACTATTCACAAATTTTTCAAGATCCACAATGTCTCTTTTATACATTTTTAAAATTCTAATGTTAAGAATTAAAAAATCTCCTAGTTTTCGTAGTCTGGAATAAAACTTTTTTTTTTTAAATAACGGTATATTACAATACCTGTATGAGATATCGAGTTCTAATGAAAGGCAAGAGTGTAAGAAATTTTACTGTATTCAACTTTTGTCATACAACAGACTACTGAAAAATGCATAGTTTCCGACTAAATAGCAAAAAAAAAACTAAATTGCGATTTTTAAAAAGCCGCCATTTTGGTTATTGTCGGTTATCGGATTCCTATCAAAAGTTGATAGGATCGTCCCACTCCCCGGTCAAACGTCCTTCTAAAATTTAATTGTATACAGATTGAGCGACTGACAGACTGACCGACAGAGAGACGTTTTTGTAATAATTTTCCCGCGTAGGTTCAGGAGTGCTCGGAAAATGCTTTTCAGGCAAAATTAAGAGGTGAAATTTTTTTATGAACACAATACTTTATTATACTTCGTATTAGAAAATAAAAAGGATATTCGCGTTATTTTTATATGAAGAATTTCTGAGAAAAATTTGAAAAAAGGATATTTGCATTATTCTAATAGGATGTTAACGAATTTTCGCAAAGATGGGTCCTAGCGCAATTAATTATTGGTCCCTGAAAACATTTTTGAAATTTTTTCTAAAAATTTAACAAATTTTCACGGTTGTTTTTAGATTATCGATTAATTTCTCTGGTATACAGGTTCTCTAGTCATTGACTATACGTTCTCTACTCATTAGCAGCCGTGGATTAATTAATTTTATGTGGTGACCTTCGTTAAATCACTTCGAGTCTTTCAAAGCAAAAAAATAGTAAACGGAAGTGAAAATCGCGACTTTTTAGATTTTTGTGCAAACTTACATAATGGCAGCTTTCGATTAAACAAATATTTATTCAAATCAGCCCCGCACAGCTTTAAAACTAAGGATATATGAAAATCTATATTTTTTATATAAAAATATATGGTCATAACTTTCAAGGCATAAAAGGGTTTTTAGTTAGAAAAATTCAGTAACGAAGCGTCAGGGTAGACAGTATAGATAAAACTGGTTCAAAAAAGGACGTAAAGGAACAGGAACGATTGAAGTGGGGCAATAAATTTGTACTTTTTAAGAAGTAAATAATATTTTTCGCCAATGCCCTGTCTATGCTGTCTACCATGAAGCTTCGCTACTGAACAAATTTAACAAATCATTTCCGATTGATAAAAAAAATTCATGTTGTATTTACGTTTATTTGCACTAAAAATACTTGCAAAATTGACGAACGGAAAGATGGTTAATACACATGATTGTCAGTCAATATTTTGAATATTCACTTCCTGAATATTGAATAAGGAAGCAATCAAATTATGACGAACTAATTTTGAATAGAATTCGGGGGATATTAGCTTTGAAAACACCCGAAATCAACGAAAACTGGATCTCCCAATCGCTCCCGTTTTGTCATCAAGGACATGCCGACATTCGTGAATTCGAGAATATCAAAAGCTCATGTAAATATAAAATTTAGCTAGTTATGGTAGGCAAACAGACCGACAGATAAATAAATATTTCCAAATATATACTGTAGCAATTGGATGGTTTACTCAGTCAGTCAGTTTAGTTGCATGACACAATTCTATTGGGAAATTAAAATGACGAGGCAAGGAAAAATGTAATTTCATCACTTCCTTCCATCTCAACATCCTGTGATGTTGGCTGTCACAAATTTGTTATCTAATATTAACAGAATTGGCAGAGACATTTTTTATTTAAATAGGCATAAATGTAACCCATGTGAATATGAATAAATTCTTTGCTGAATTCTTTTGAAATGAATTAAAAAAATTGGTTCTGCCCCAATAGCGAGCAAATATGGAATTTGTGTTTCAGGAGGGGAATTTTAGTACTGTTCATTTTTTTTGAAGAAAATCCCCATTTAATTAAAATTGTGATTTTCGTTTGCCTTCACATTGTAGGTTTGCGGAATGCCCGCCCTTGTTCTGTTTTTGTGGTGAAAATTGCGCAAGCTTTTATATTATCATCAAAGGTTTCTGAAACTAGAGGTTGTCATAGCAAATTTTAGAAAGCTTTTCCCATTTTTCGAGCTTTTCCTACCACCACACTCAGAAAAATGGAGCAAAGCCCAATTCAGACTAACGATTTCGACTATGATTGAGGCTTCGCAACCAATGACATCAAAGCTTTCAACGATAGGGGCATGAAAGCTTTGATCCCATTGGTCGACGAAACTCAACTGTAATCGCAATCGTCAGTCCGAATTGGGCTTTAAAAAAACCCGTCGACTTGCGTACGACGTAATTGACTTCCTGCAGGTAAATTTAGCCTATTCTAAGTGCGCGTTTATCTGTGTTAGGAAACGTATAAATGTGTCAACCTGCGGTGGGAGAAATTGAAAAATTACACCTGCAGCAGATAAAGTAGGGCTCAATACGACTTACCGTTTTCTAGAAAATAGAAAAAAAGTATTCAATTTGTATAGGAGAGGGGGAAAAGAGTGGTCCGATTGGATTTTGTAGTATGGAATGGTTATGTAAAATCATATTCTAAAAAGATTTTACCTTTACAAATTTTTCAACACGATTCACCGTTTTCGAAAAAATTATAAGAAACTGTTTTGTTCGGATGTGGGAGGGGTAAGGAATGGTCCAATTTTGCCCGTTGAAGAACTTAGTCGAGCTTTATCAAACTTTGCAACTATACAAAATTTCAAGTCTCTAGCTCGATCCTTGAGAAAGTTACGGTGTTCACGGAATGACGGACAGATAGACGGACGGATAAGCGGAAATCAAAATCTTTTGTCATTCCTAACACCATGGTGTAGTTAATTTTTGTGTTCGATGATTGGTTCGATGCGTTACAAACGGTATAATATATCTAATATACTTCTATATGACATATCATATAGAGTATAAAAATGTTCATAGCCTCTGTTTGCTACTTTGAAAAAATTCAATTTGCTGGTTCCAGGGGGTGTCTTTATACAATAAAGATTTTTACGATCCATAAAATCTTCATTTCTCAGCAATGTTTTTATCATTTTTTTATTGTGACAGAATCATACTATGCTGTTTGTCCACCATGCGTATATTTTGTCCATTAGTTGGAGATTTCAACTTTAGATATGAGTTTCTCCTCAGGGAATAAAGTCAAATCAAGTTTTGTTTTTTAATAATAAAAATTTATTTTATTTGCCACCGTCCACAGTTAATACTCTAATAATAACAGTGGTCGGTCTGGTCTGTAAGTAATAATTTTTATTTATGCGTAACATATGATAGTCTGAAAGGGTTAGAGATTCACTTGAATCATGAGAGTTGATTTATTTTAATTGAAATTTCTATTTGAAAGAAATGTCTGTGTTTTTGTCTACCAGGCCAGGCCAGGAATAAAATTATTTTGTGCAATGGAAGATTTTCTTTTGCAATAAAAACGGATTTTTAATGTTTCAATAGTAAAAATGAGAGCATTTTTACGCGCAAACAAAAGGACGAAATGCTAGAGAAAAGTTTATTGTCACTCTTTAATAAAATTTGTGGGATATTTTTAACTTAATTAAGGCAGTTTTTGTTATCATTTCGTTTATATAGGCGCCAGATCCAGACCAGTTGTACATTCTAAGAGCGTACAAGGACAAAACAGATAAAAAGGATTAATTTTAGGACACAAACAAACATAATTGTGGTGGTATTTGGTGATAATTTTTCGAGGGAATTTTATGAGTTTCCTTTTTATGATGGGCCAGGCCATATGGTGTCCTAGGGATTTGTTTTATTGCACTCATTTTCGAGGACTGGCAAATACCAGTTTCCAGGTGCCTGAAATTCACTCCTAATCCTTATAACAAAGACACAATTTAATGCCATAAAAGAGGATGTCCTTAAGACTGAGAAATTCAATTGTTCCACAAGGAATTTGGACAAAAAGTTTAGTATTTAAATTGAGATGTTAAATTATTAAGTGATACAAAGGGTTGTAGTCGTATTTTGAAGGATGTACTGATCGGAATTGCCTGTATTTTAGTCGTTCTGGCCGGTACTAAACTGCATAAAAAAACGCGAAAAATTGTGAAGAGGCGCGGGGACAAACATAAAATTAGCATGTCGCAGTTTATGAGTAGGCCCTAAATTTTTTTTGATAAAAAACTCCCTCTTGTCTAAACCCTTACCTGTTATTTTCTGAGCCAGTTGATAGATTTCAGTCCAATTTTTATACTCTATATCAGGCTTGTCCAAATATAACCCGTCTTCTCCCAATGTGGCTAAAACGCTGGACACCCCTGTTTTATATGATATATCATATAGGAGTATATTAAATCTAGTATACCGTTTGTAACGTATCGAACCAATCATCGCCAAAGAAATTAACACTACCAGGGTATTACGCCCAATTCAGACTAACGATTACGAGTACGATTGAAGCTTCTCGACCAATGAGATCAAAGCTTTCAACGATAGAGACATCTCTACCAACGAGATCAAAGCTTTCAACGATAGAGACATGATAGCTTTGATCTCATTGGTCGAGGAAGCTCAATCGTAATCGCAATCGTTAGTCTGAATTGGGCTTTAGAGATAACAAAAGATTTTGAGTTTCGCATAACCATCCGTTTGTCCGTCTTTGAACACCATAATTATCGAAAAGATTGAGCGTGAGACTTGAAATTTTTTATAGCTTCGTCTCTCGTAAATGGCAAGGCTAAGTTCAGTTCTTGAACGGGCAAAATCGGACCACTGCTTCCCCCCTCCCCAATACTAATTGAATTCTTTTTTTTCTATTTTCTCGAAAACGGTGAATATTTTAGAAAAATTTATAAAGACAAAATGTGTTCAAAATATGATTTTACTAAATCGTTCCATACATCAAAATCCAATCGGACCAATCTTTCTCCCCTTTTCCCATACAAAGGGATTTTTTTTCATGAAAATTTTGTCTGCCCTTTTATAGAGTATTTGACGATTGGACTCTGGGGACTCTAGTTTTTCTTATGTTTACAAACACTAGATTACTAAATTCAAAATTTATAATTTGGTTTTTTCCATAAGTTTTGTATGACATTAATACTTAAACTCAATCAATTCTTGGTTTTTCTTGTTAGGTATTTGCTTTAATGTCGATGTAAATTCAATCGACTACGATGCTTTACTTTCAACTATAAAATTTTCAACGAAATACGAATATTATGTTGACCTGCTTAAATTTTATATGATGGTAGATGCTTAATTGAGGTCGAAATTACCATCCCAAACAATAATTATGCTTCTATGTTTATGTTCACACAAGGAGCAAAAATTCTAGTATGTAAGATAATAACAATTAAATTTTTTTACCCTTAAAACCTGTCATAACTACACCAAGAAAAGTAAGTGTAGTCATCATAATGGATAAATGTTCATATTTTACTAATTATAATTAAAAATGTATATCAAACTAAGCCACGAGATTAAGGGATTTTATGAAGACTACATTTTTATCTTCATTATGAAAGTGAAAAAGTAATTAAATATTTTCTAAGTAAGATTTCGTGCGAGATTCTGAAAATGCATCCACACTAATGCAAGGAAAATTAATACATTTATGTTAATCTTTCTTTTTTTTTACCTTTCATTTTGTTTGGGTAAATAATATTCCATCTTTGATATTATGCAGTCGAAATTATTTAAATTACAAAAGTTTTGAATAAATATCTAAAGTACTCGCTACTGAAAGCAATTTTAATGATAAGCGAGAATAACATGAGAAAGTTGAACTTTTTAGCTGCTGCAGAAAACCAGTAAAAATGTAAAAAGTTTATTTTCTCTCGTCTATATTATGTTTGTTGGCAGTACAGATTGAACAAAAATGTCAGTAGTGATCAACACAAAATTTTTCTCTGCAATATTTAGTTTTGGAAAAAATATGTAAAAAATAATGTTTTTTGTTGAGAACCGTAAGAGATATGAAGAAACCGTTAAAGCAAAAAATGTAGAAACCGTTAAAGCAAAAACTGTAGAAACTTTTAAATCCTTTAAATTTGGTTATATTCATTTTTTCCCAAAAGCGCATAGGCTTCGATTTTTTTTTCAAAAAACTGTATTTAAAAAACACTCGTATGGGAGGTACCCGTTATAGCTACCGTTACTTTTCCAAGAGTTGATAGAAAACTGCGATTTTTGTAAAATTTATTTACAAAAAATTTCAAGTCGCTAGGTCAACGCGTTCTCGAGTTAATTAACATACGTAAAACCGACAGATTGACAGAATGATCGACAGACTGACAGACTGACGGACTGACAGACTGATACCTGACAGATCGACAGACACATACAAGGACATCTTCATGATTTTGCCTGAAACGGATTTCGTACTGATCAGAAATTTTCTATCTGTCCCCCGTTCTCAAGTCGGTTTCCGTCATGAATACAATACTTTCCCCTTTTAGAAGAGGAAAGTAAAAATACTGGGAGGTTGACGTCGGGTTTAGAAACTTAATAATATTGTAATGAGAAAATGTTATTCATGTAGATGTGTAGATTTTTATAATTGTATCCAAAGTGTGTTCAATTTTTTTGCGTTGAATTACGTTTACTCTTCTTTTTTTGTTGACATTAAATCTTGAAGTGGGATTAGGGCTCCCTAAATTTAGGTGTCATGACAATTTTTTTCTCCGCTGCAATACCTACAGTTTTACATGTATTGTTAACAATGAATAGAACTAAAAATACAACATTTGTAAGGTGTTAAAACTTATCAACAGCAGAAGCTGTCTATAAAATACGTCACGTTAATTTTAGCCTTTTCGGACATCCCCTTGGCCCTCCTCCGGATTTTCTTAATTATACCCGTATGGTGAAACCAAAGGGTATATTAACTTTGCTTTACCGTTTGTAACGCCAAGATCCCGTCATCACACACAAAAAAGAATTACACCAGTGTGTTTAGAATGATAAAAAAAATTGAATTTTCCATGTCTGTCCGTCCGTCCGTCTGTCTGTGGCGCGGATTCCGGGCGCATGGATTGAGCTAGAGACTTGAAATTTTGCGCAGATCCGTTTTTCGTAAAATGCGAGGCTAAGTTCGTTATTGGGCAAAAATGGACCATTAGTGGGGGTACCCCATACGAACGAAAATGTTTTTCGCGAATATCTCAAAAACGGTGCATCCTATCAAAAAAGTGCAAGCACAAAAGTTATTTAGAATATGATTCTACATAAAACTCCCATACATCAAAATCCGATTGGAACAAGTTTTAAAAAAATCTTATTGGAAAATGAAATTTTGATACGCCGTTCAATTAAATCACCATACGGGTTTTCAATAATTGCCAGATTGGCAATTATAGCTTTTGTTATGTTTTTTGTATAAAATTTATAAGCGCCACGCACTATCGCAAATTTCCCCTTACCCCAGAACTACAGCATATCATTTGCGTTGCGTTGCGTTGTCGTATTGCGCAATTTTTAAATACAACCAAAGTAAATTTAGACGTTTTCCTTCCGCAAAAGGCATATATTAGCACAGCCAAACTAATAAAATAAGAATAAATAAATATTATGAAAATACAAACCTTTTGTAGAGGCGAAAACGTCTAAATTTGTTTGGCTGCCTTTAAAAATCAAATAATAAGCCAAGGATTCCAAAAATATTTTATGTACCACGCCTAAGTTCAGGCGCGCACCCCGTTGGCAAGCATGTAGAATAGTGCCGAAGTGGAAATTTTAGTATTTTAAAACCCATCAAAAAACTAGTATTTCGGCGTGCATAGTGATAGATCTACTTTCTTAAGAAATATACTTTGATCCGAGCTCCCATATTGGTTTTTAAGTTCTTCAAACACCCAAATAGCCCCTTTAATGCCATCCCCCAATGCTTGCAAACGCGGTGCGCGTCTGCACTAATACCACCCTAGACCAATGGCTTCACTCTGGCTTTAATTTGACCACCTCGAATATAAGTTGTTTGAATTAACGTTGGAAAATATCTTCACATTAAATTCAATTGGATAACAATCATAATTATTTAATAATATCTTCATTGTTGCAATTTTCTTTACAAGATAATATATCGTTATATAAAAAGAAAAACTTTTTAAATATAGTAGATATGCATAATTTAAAAATGTTATAACATAAAATCCACGTGTAGAAGACATGAGATATTCTTCTTGCTATATTTAAATGTAGAACTTGAAAGAGAACTCCTTATAAGAGCATATTTTATGTAATTACAGTTTGTTCGTTTGCATAAGGGCAACTCATATCACGTGTAGAGCAGAAATGTTATTCCATGAATAATATGTGAACAAAGAGTAGTAGAAGGATTCTGGGGCAAATATTAAATAACTGTAATGAACCTACAGCAGAGATATGATGATGGCTACAGGCAAACCTTTTCATATATTCATACCTTTTTTTAGCCCATTGCTTTTTACTCTCCTCTTCTATAGAGGGAAAGTATTGTATTCATGATGGAGACCGACTTGAGAACGGGGGCAGATAGAAACTTTCTGATCCGTACGAAATCAGTTTCAGACAAAATTATGACAGATGTCCGTGCATCTGACAGTCGGTCAATCTGTCAGTTTGTCGATCTGTCGGTTTGTTTGCCTGTTGATCTGTTGGTCTGTCTGTCGATTTCTCTGCCTGCCTGTCGGTCTGTCCGTTTCACGTATCTTAAATACCTCGAGAACGCGTTGACCTAGCGACTTGAAATTTTTGGTTATTTACGAAATTTGTAGTTTTCTAACAACTTTTGGAAAAGTAATGGTAGCTAAAATGGATATCTCTTATATAATTTTTTTTTTGAAAAAATAAAGTTTTTTGAAACGTTCTCGAAACTATGCTTTTGGGAAAAATGGACATAAAATTTCCCGCATTTTTATACCCGTATGGTGAAACCAAAGGGTATATTAACTTTGCCTTACCGTTTGTAACGCCAAGATCCCGTCATCACACACAAAAATAAATTACACCAGTGTGTTTAGAATGATAAAAATAATTAATTTCTGCATGTCCGTCCGTCTGTCTGTCTGTCCGTCTGTCTGTCTGTCCGTCTGTCTGTCTGTCTGTCCGTCTGTCCGTCTGTCTGTGGCGCGGATTGCGGGCGCACGGATTGAGCTAGAGACTTGAAATTTTGCGCAGATCCGTTTTTCGTAAAATGCGAGGCTAAGTTCGTTAATGGGCAAAAATGGACCATTAGGGGGGGTACCCCCCATACGAATGAAAACGGTTTTTGTGAATATCTCAAAAACGGTGCATCTTATCAAAAAAGTCCAAAAACAAAAGTTATTTAGGATATGATTGTACATAAAACTCCCATACATCAAAATCCGATTGGAATAAATTTTAAAAATTCTTATTGGAAAGTTTGACTTCAAAGTGGAATTTTGGTACAACTGTTCGAATTTTGATACGAATATCACCATACGGGTCTCCAATGATTGCCAGATTGGCAATTATAGCTTTTGTTATGTTTTTCTTTTAAGGGTTTTTACGGATTTTTAACAGTTTTCGAGTTATTTGAAAAAGTATAATTTTTTACATATTTTTTCCGAAACTAAATTTTGCAGAGGAAAGTTTTCTGTTGATCACAACTAATATATTCGTGTGTGTTTATCTAATGTAGTTTGGTTATCATCCACTTTTACCAACCCTTATGCTCTTCAGGTTTTTGTCTTCTCATGATGGTGTGTTACTTGAACGTGCACAGGAAATTGAATGGATGGCAAGGTTGTTACTTAATGTGGATCTATTTTGGGGGAGGAATGAATTTTCAACAAACTTTATGTAAACGTAGCCAACAATATTCAGAGTATATAGAAGGACAAACGACTGAACAATGAGAAAGGGTTAAATTATTGTTTTTAAAGTAGTGAATTATATAAAGATCTAACAATCATAATGAGAATATACCACCACACTATAATTACTTACAGCTATATTTTAATTATAGATGAAAATGAAAACAATGAATGAACATAAAACCAAAAACAAAAACGAAAAACTGTTATAATGGAAAATTACACTATGATTATTTAAAATAGAAAAATATGTTTTTTTTTTTAATGAATATTAATTTAAAAAAAAAATAACTACCTGAAGGTTGTGCGGGGCTCCCCAAGGTACCAAGACCTCCGCTAAACGCTTGGGGTGCAAATAACCCGCCACCTATAAAAGTTTCATTTATATTCGTTTGGTTATTTTATGTATAAATTATGTAATATAATAATTATTATAAATGGATTTAATAAAAATAGTAATATTTAAAAATTATGATGTATTCACAATAATTTAGGGGGGAAAAATATATAGAAAATAAATTAAAGAAAAAAGAAATTATAATCAAAGAAATTGTGGAGAAATTTTTATAGGTTCATGAAAAGAAAGTAAAGTATAACACATGGATCAATAAGTCCCGAGACTAACAATGAAAACAACATTTTTTTTGCCAAATTTTTTTTTATTCATCAATATAATCACCTTTTAGGGTGATACAATCGTTCCAACGCTTTTCCAATTTTTCAATACCATGTTTATAAAAAAAATTATCTTTCGCTTCAAAATAAGCTTCAGTTTCAGCGATGACCTCCTCATTTGAGCCAAATCTTTTTCCCTGGAGCATTTTTTTAAGATCAGCAAAGAGCCAGTAGTCACTGGGGGCTAAATCTGGCGAGTATGGGGGGTGGGGAAGCAGATGAAAGCCCAATTCGTTCAATTTTGCCATTGTTTTCATCGACTTGTGGCAGGGTGCATTGTCTTGGTGAAAAAGGATTTTTTTTCTCTGCATGTGCGGTCGTTTTTTTGCGATTTCCTCCTTCAAACGCACCAGCAAGTCAATATAATAATCACTGTTGATCGATTTACCTTTTTCGAGGTAGTCAATGAAAATCACGCCATGCGTATCCCAAAAAACTGACGCCATGACTTTGCCAGCTGACTGCTGCGTTTTCGGACGCTTCGGACGGCTTTCGCCAGCTGTGCGCCACTCAGATGACTGCCGCTTCGACTCTGGAGTGTAGTGATGTATCCATGTTTCGACCATGGACACGTAACGACGCAAGAAATCTTTTTTATTGCGAGTAAATAGCGATAAACAGCTTTCTGAATCATCGACTCGTTGCTGTTTTTGTTCCATCGAAAGCAATCGCGGCACCCACTTGGAAAAAACCTTTTTCATGCTCAATTTTTCATGAAGGATAGTAAATGCACTTCCATATGATATCTGTGTTATCTCAGCAATCTCACGGAGCTTCACTTTACGATCTTTCATTATAATTTTTGTCACTTCACTCACATTTTCCGGTGTAACGGCTTCCACAGGTCTACCCGAGCGTTCCGCGTCATTTGTGTCGGTACGACCACGTTTAAACTCGGCAAACCACCGACAAATCGTTGCTTTTGATGGACAAGAGTCCGGGTAACATTTTTCAATCCATTGTTTCGCTTGCACGGTGTTTTTACCCATTAAAAAACAATGTTTTATCAGAACACGAAACTCGGTTTTTTCCATTTTTTAAACAAACTACAAAACGACTTTACTCCAACCTCGATAACTCAGCTGTTTCTGGTCCGATCGACTTAAAATTTTGACACGTTTCAAGCAAAGGTTAGTACTCTAGAAAGACGTGGTTACTGGTTTACTACGAGCGTCATCTCTGGGTTAGTCTCGGGACTTATTGATCCATGTGTTATTTGAAAATTTTCGCAGAATTTCAACATTATAATATATACTAGTAAAAGAATAACACTTAGAAATAGTGTGTTCTGTTGTTTTGTACATAAACAACTTTTTTCAAAAGTAAAATTTAAACCTACTTAACCGTTTGTCTACCACTGGAGTCCAATGAACTCCAATGGCAGTTCTAGTAGAGGGTTTTCCGAAAAACACAGTTTTAAATAGGAGGCGGAAACATAAAGTAAAATAACACAAATATCAATGTATGTTAAACTTTTGTAATTTTTTAAAATTCACAACATTCTCTTGTATTTAATTTGCTTTTACACAATGTCCGCTTCGAATGAGAGCTACAGTTAAATTGCCGGATCTGCGAAGTTAATACAGGGTCAATAGGATACTTTTTACTTTCCTCTGCTATAAAGGGAAAGTATTGTATTCATGACGGAGACCGACTCGAGAACGGGGGACAGATGGACACTTTCTGATTAGTACGAAATCCGTTTCAGGCAAAGTTATTGCAGATGTCCGTGCATTTGTCAGTCTGTCTGTCCGTTTCACGTTTCTTAAATAACTCGAGAACGCGTTGACCTAGCGACTTGAAAGTTTCTGAAAAAAAGTTTACGAAAATCGTAGTTTTCTATCAATTTTTGAGAAAGTAACGGTAGTTATAACGGGTACCTCCCATACAATTTTTTTAACGGGTACCTCCCATGCAGTTTTTTGAAAATTTCTCGAAAACTATGCGCTTTTGAAACAAAATCAATATAACAAAATTTAAAGGATATAAAATTTTCCACATTTTTTGCTTTAAAGATTTATAAAGGGTGGTTAAATTTTAAGGGCCGATGTTGAATGTGAACCACACCTAAACGTCAAGTTTTTTTCTGCATTTCATTTGACATTTCTCAATTTCAGACTAACTCAATTTGAACCATGGAAAGATACACAATCGAGCAACGCGTCGTCAATGGTCAGAATGGTGGCAAGAAATGGCAACAGTGGATGATCAATTTTCGAAGAAAATCATCTTCAGTGATGAGGCACATTTTCACCTCAGTGGATTCGTCAATAAGCAGAACAGCCGCATTTGGGCGAATGATAATCCAAGAGTGATTGTCGAAAAACCAATGCACCCACAAAGAGTGACTGTTTGGTGCGGTTTATGGGCTGGCGGCATCATCGGGCCGTATTTTTTCCAAAATGAGGCTGGTCAGGCAGTTACTGTGAATGGTGTTCGCTATCGTGAGATGATAACGAACTTGTTATGGCCCGAATTGGAAGATATGGATGTGGACGATATGTGGTTTCAACAGGACGGTGCCACTTGCCACACAGCTACCGAAACAATCGCTCTTTTGCACGACAAATTTAATGGCCGTGTTATCTCACGTGGTGGCGATGTCAATTGGCCGCCAAGATCATGTGATTTGACACCGTTGGACTTCTTTCTTTGGGGTTATTTGAAAGAAAAGGTGTACGTCGATAAGCCAGCAACAATTCAAGAGCTAAAGGATGAGATAATTCGGCACATTAACGGCATAGAACCTCAATTATGCCTCAGCGTCATCGAAAATTTGGACCATCGGATGGAGGTGTGCCGCCGAGGTCGCGGCGGCCATTCGATTGTGTATCTTTCCATGGTTCAAATTGAGTTAGTCTGAAATTGAGAAATGTCAAATGAAATGCAGAAAAAAACTTGACGTTTAGGTGTGGTTCACATTCAACATCGGCCCTTAAAATTTAACCACCCCTTACGTACAGAGCTGGGCGTACTTAAGTACTTTTTGTACTGCAGTACAAAACCAGTACCAGTACATTGGTACTGGTACTGGAAAAAATCAGTACCAGTATTTTAGATAGAGAGAAAAACAGTACCAGTACCAGTACCAGTACAAGTACTGGTACTGGTACTGTTTTTCTCTCTATCTAAAATACTGGTACTGGAAAAAACAAGTATCAGTACTGAGTACTGGTACTGGAAAAACCAGTACGCACTTCAGAATTTTAAAAATACTGCATTACTTTAAAAATACTGCAAGTTTTTCAATACATGAGAGGCGATTTTTTCATTTTCTGAATTAAATCAAAGTTTGCACTTTACATGTACTCGCGGAAATAGCTCTTAACTGAGAAAACCGCATAAGTTTACCATTTGCCAAATGAAATATCAAAATTTTTATGGAAAATAATTTGCAGCAGCCTGATCCGCGGTGATTTTGAAGTGTCAATAATCGAGAAAATTTATGCTCATCGTATAGAATAATGTTTGATGTAATGTT
The DNA here is from genome assembly GCA_964034945.1 of Chrysopilus asiliformis. Taxonomy (NCBI): domain Eukaryota; kingdom Metazoa; phylum Arthropoda; class Insecta; order Diptera; family Rhagionidae; genus Chrysopilus; species Chrysopilus asiliformis. The sequence goes on along the minus strand of OZ035960.1, from coordinate 93,892,037 downwards.
TGTTGTAATTGTAAACTGTCTAATGGTTTTTTGACTGAATTGAAGTCAAAAATCTACAATTAATTTCCCTAAGCTCAGGAAAATTAATTGTTGTTTGGAGTGGTATTAAACATAATTTTATACGAAAAAGTGATCATTTTTAAATTTCGTGGAAAACGTTTGGGATTAAAGTCACTTCCACAATTAGTTTGAAGAGTACGTCATGCAATAGTTTGCATATGAATATGCTGATTTTTTTTTATATTCAAACACTTGTTTTCTTAATTTTTTTTTAAATAAAAAGCCGGTGTCTGTCTCGTAGAGACGGCCAAAAGACGTGGATACGCCTACAACGAACGCCAATAGATGTTTAACACTTTGAGCCCCACGTGACCATTCATAAATGTATTCGGAAGTCGCGGAAATTGCACAAAACATTTTCTTACATCTCCCCGTAATACTTATGTAGTTGTTCAATAATTTTCGAAAGTAAACTAATTAAACAAATAACATAACCGAGTTTTATTAACGCTTTCATTCACGAATTATTTCTAGACCTGAAATAATTATTTGAAGCATTTTAACTAATTAAGGGAGGCTTAATTAACATAAAAAATAAAGTTTTTTAAAATATTTTTTTTAAACAGGGGTTTTAGAAGATGTACAATATATTGTACATACTTTTTATGCGATCATCTTTGAATTTTTTCAGTATTTTTTGAAAAGTACTGGTACTTGAAATCAGCTCCAGTACTTTATGTACTGGTACTGATTTTTGTTTTCAGTACCAGTACAAAAAAGTACTGGTACTGGTGTTAAGTACATTATGTACTGGTACTGGAAAGGCTATTTCAGTACCAGTACCATATACTGGTACTGGTACTGATGTACTGAGTATTTTGCCCAGCTCTGCTTACGTATCTCTAACGATTCTCAAGACATTTGATAGGAATTAAGTTTTTTGAAAGTTTTTCGGAAATTAAGCGGTTTTGAGAAAAAAATTCATATAACCAAATTCAAAGAAGATAAAGTTTCGTGCATTTTTCCCTTTAACGGTTTTTACGTACCTCTTTACGAGAAATTCTCAAAAAACTAAATTTTTATGAAATATGTCGAGAAGCGTTAACTCAATATCTATATATGTATATAAACATAACAAAAGCTATAATTGCCAATCTGGCAATCATTGGAGACCTGTATGGTGATATTCGTATCAAAATTCGAACAGTTGTACCAAAATTCGACTTTGGAGTCAAACTTTCGAATAAGATTTTTTAAAATTTATTCCAATCAGATTTTGATGTATGGAAGTTTTATGTAGAATCATATCCTAAATAACTTTTGTTCTTGGACTTTTTTGATGAGATGCACCGTTTTTGCCACAGACGGACAGACAGACGGACAGACGGACGGACGGACAGACAGACAGACGGACAGACAGACGGACGGACGGACATGCAAAAATTAAATATTTTTATCATTCTAAACACACTGGTGTAATTCATTTTTTTGTGCGATGACGGGATCTTGGCGTTACAAACGGTAAAGCAAAGTTAATATACCCTTTGGTTTCACCATACGGGTATAAAAATGGAAGTTTGTTGGTTGGTTTGTTTAAAATTACAAAACTCAAAAACTACTGGAGCGATTTTTTGCAAATAGACCTCCGTTACCAGTAGCAGGTTTTTAGCTATGTTAGATTTTTAAAATTCGAACGGAAGGTCCTATAAGGAAACGCAAATATCCCCTTTCTCGTTTTCCCCCGGGGAAATCAGCATTAGGGGGTTTCCGGGGTCACCGATCACGAATCCGGTGTTGGAATTTCAAAAAGCGAAACAGAAGAAAAGAAGTAAGGATAACGTTTTTTCCCAAAAGTTTTTAAGTTATTTATGGTTTTTTGGCATTCTAAAATTTATACAAAAAACTTTAAGCTGGCAACGTAGGGTCTGCTAGTATTTCGTAAAAATAAAGTTTTTTGAGAATTTCTCCAAAACTATGCGCTTTTGGGAAAAAATGAATATAAGAAAATTTGAAGGATATAAAAGATGAATTTTTTAACAACTTTCTCGAAAACGGTGAGTCGTATTGGAAAATGTATAAAGGTAAAATGTGTTTATAACATGATTTTACATGTCCGTTCCATACATCAAAATCCAGTTGGGTTACTCCTTCCCTCCTCTCCCACAGAAATGAATTTTCTTAAAAAAATTTATTGGTATGAAATTTAATACGACCGTGACACTACCACCTCCCCACCCTTCCCACTCTAAATGTGGTGCCATAGCCAACCTGCTCTCCACACCTCCTCCCCCTAAAAAAAAGAGGTGTGGGGCATCTTTTAAAATGCATTTTTTTTAACAAATTACAAAACCGTTTTTTTTTCTGCATTTTAAAGAACGATGCACGAAAATGCCCCTTGACTAACTTTTGGGTTTCACTTTCGTAGTACATTTATTGGAAAGGTAATTTGCTCTAGTTTCATGGACATAAGCTCTTTTTTTGGAGGGGAACTGCAGGGGGGTGGTCAGCTGCCATCTTAGGGGCACTGATTTTTTCATGCATTTTTCGACGATTTTTATGCCCCCGGGCTAACTTTTGAACCAGTTCGGGTTTCACTTTCGCAGTACATCCATTGGAAAGGTAATTTGCTCTAGTATCATGGACATAAGCTCTTTTTTGGTGGGGAACTGCAGGGGGATGGTCAGCTGCCATCTTAGGGGCACTGATTTTTTCATGCATTTTTCGACGATTTTTATGCCCCCGGGCTAACTTTTGAACCAGTTCGGGTTTCACTTTCGTAGTACATCCATTGGAAAGGTAATTTGCTCTAGTTTCATGGACATAAGCTCTTTTTTGGCGGGGAACTGCAGGGGGATGGTCAGCTGCCATCTTAGGGGCACTGCGTAATGATTTTTCCATCATGATTTTTCCATCAAAAAATCAGTACCCCTAAGATGGCAGCTGACCATCCCCCTGCCGTTCCCCGCCAAAAAAGAGCTTATGTCCATGAAACTAGAGCAAATTACCTTTCCAATGGATGTTGTACTACGAAAGTGAAACCCGAACTGGTTCAAAAGTTAGCCCGGGGGCATAAAAATCGTCGAAAAATGCATGAAAAAATCAGTACCCCTAAGATGGCAGCTGACCATCCCCCTGCAGTTCCCCGCCAAAAAAGAGCTTATATCCATGAAACTAGAGCAAAATACCTTTCTTATGCTGGTACAACCAAAGTGAAACCCAAAAGTTAGTCAAGGGGCATTTTCGTGCATCGTTCTTTCAGCAAAAGGACGAGTTTGAGGTTGCCGAGCATGGCTCGATTTTCCTAGTACTGTAAAGAACCATGCAGGATTCGACGATTTTTATGCCCCCGGGCTAACTTTTGAACCAGTTCTGGTTTCACTTTCGTAGTACATCCATTGGAAAGGTAATTTGCTCTAGTTTCATGGACATAAGCTCTTTTTTGGCGGGGAACTGCAGGGGGATGGTCAGCTGCCATCTTAGGCGCAATGATTTTTTGATGGAAAAATCATGATGGAAAAATCATTACGCAGTGCCCCTAAGATGGCAGCTGACCATCCCCCAGCAGTTCCCGGCCAAAAAAGAGCTTATGTCCATGAAACTAGAGCAAATTACCTTTCCAATGGATGTACTACGAAAGTGAAACCAGAACTGGCTTAAAAGTTACCCCGGGGGCATAAAAATCGTCGAATCCTTCATGGTTCTTTTGGAGAGGTGAGACCTATCGATCTAGATAGGTCTAGAGGGAAAAGTCAGGTTTGTAGTGGAAAAATCGAAAGCCCTTAGCCCCCTTAATAATACTGTAAAGTTTCATTAAGATCGGACCCCCAATTCGAAGATACTAGGCGAGGGGTATCGAGGAGAATTTTCTCGGAGGTGAGACCTTGTCCCCGAATCGATTCCTTGTCCCCGAAAATCCCTAACCACCAAGTTTCGTGAAAATCGTTAGGCGGGTTTTCGAGATCGTTTGTGCAGACAGACAGACAGACATTCCTCGTATTATATTATAGGATTGTTGCATTTCTGAAGTATTTTACCATCTCTTGCAACAAATAATATTGGATTCAACATGATAAAACTGGTGGTTCTACGTTTCCAAACCACATACGATTTGAAATGCGCAATTGACAGTTGAAAGACTGAACAAATAGACATAAAATCTTAAATAAATAGTCACGCAATCTATAATAAATTCAACAAAAAAAAAAACGTCTTATCACAAGTTTCTTTCGTCTGCGTCATGTTTACCATTGCAATAAACTTGTTAAAGGGATTTTTTATCGAGTGAAAACGAAGTATAAATGAAACGTGCACTTCATTTGATAAAAGTGCTTTTAAAAAAAAAAAAAAACTGGGAAATCATCAAAGTCGAAGTGATAATGGCCCTTGAACTGTTAAAAAATTACAACGACACGGCCTAATGGAATTCTGAGTAATTCACATCGAAATAAAGTTCCATATTCTCAAAATGCTTCAAAAACGACCGAAAATAAGAAAATAACGACTCGCATTGTTCATCGCATTTATTTTTTTTCCTATCAGTTTTCGTTTTGTGGATCCGTTTTATTGCTTTTTTTTCCAGACAAGACGAAAAATGGACGTTTGGTGGTTATAACGAATCGTCTTTGGTCATTATGAAGACGCCATATTCCTTGAATGGCCCTAAAAGAAGAAAAACTCCATTCATTTATGGCGAAATGTTCAATTGAGTAACAAAGAAAGTGTCCAATCCCCCTGGGTCATGGGGGAGTCTGGTAAAACTTCCATTAGAACCGAAAAAAATCGTTAATTTTTTAAAACATCACGAGTTTGCATTAAATTCTCATCGGATAAATGATTGAAATATCGCGTGCTAAATGCATATTCCCGCCACCATCATTGCAGTCTATAAAAACTTCAATGTGTTCGGTTTTAGTATCTTAAGATAAAACCGATAAAATAAATATTATCGGGAGGAAAATGTCACGAATACTAATATTTAAAAAAACTGAGACAATTTATCTAGCGTTTTTACAGATAATAAAGATCTACGTGTGAAGTGGTTATTCATCATTTTGTAGAATTTTTTTATAGTTCCTCAGATATAATAAGTCTATGGATAAAAGTTATTTCAACTTTGAAATTTCTATTGAAATTGGATACATCTATCCGTATGTTTGCAGATAAAATTTCTGTAGATAAAAGAAAATTTTACCTTTAAAAATGTAAACGTGTATTAAAATTTTTGTTTTACAGTCAGGGAATTCACAGTCGTCTTTTAAAATGCGGGTAAATTTACCGCTCGGTAATTCAGTCAAATTTAACAGATTTTTACCGAGCCGGTAACTTGGTTCATGTAAAAATGAATTACCGGATTCGGTAATTGTATACATGCCTCGAGTCGTGTTTTTCAGCCTCGGTATTCGGTATCAAGAATCAACCGCGGGTGGCGCTAGTAATGTTTCTAGTTGTCAAATTTTCTCGCTGGCTTTTTGTTAATCTCATCGGACTGATGCAATTTTTTTCAATTTTGATAGCCGTTGCCACAATAGAAATTCAAAAGAATACATCAAACATGGATTTAAAGGTATGTGACATATTTTACAATCAAATTCGCAGTTCATGATTTGGTCACGTATCAAATAAAAGCGCTGTTCTCAAATCTGTGCTGTGGGATGTTCACAGCAGAATATTTTCAGTCTTTTAATATTACCGAAAATACCGAATACCGAATACCGAAGAGGATTGTGAATACCCTCATTGATTTTTAGAATAATAAAAATTGATTAGTGCGATAACCCTATTTTTAGATATATCCTCAGCAACATTTAAGCTTTATTTACTTCATAAAGTCTTTCTTTTTGTAAGAAAACATTTTTGCGCTACATTGAAAATATCAGTAAGGCAATAAAAACCTTATGTAGGCGCAATAAAGCTTCAATTTCCATGAAATAATAAAAAATAACGCACCAAATTCAGTATTTGTCATAAATGAATGAATTGAATACCACCCAGAGCAAATATGGCGTTTTCAAAGTATTTTTTTACTGATAAAAATGAAAGATAAAAAAATGAGAATAAAGTACGGTGGAAAAGGGGGGGGGGGGCTGCAAAGATGTATCATATAGAAGTATATTAGGTTTTGTATACCGTTTGTAACGCATCGAATCAATCATCGGACACAAAAATGAGCTACATCAGACTTTTTAGTTTAGGTCATCCTTTTTTGATTTCCGCATGATCGTCCGCCTGTCTGTCCGTTAACGCCAACATTTTCAAAAGGATTGAGCTACAGGCTTGAAATTTTGTATAGTTGCGTTTCTCGTAAATGACTAGGCTAAGTTCTTGAACGGGCAAAAACTGAACCATTCCTTCTCCATACAAACGAAAACTAAACCATTCCTTCTCCACCATATCCATACAAACGGAACATATTTTTGTAATTTTCTCGGAAACGGTAAGTCATATTGAAAGATTTATAAAGGTAAAATGTGTCTAGAATAGGATTTTACATATCTCATCCATACACGAAAATCCAATCGATCCACGGCTTCCCCCCTCTCCCACACAAATGGAATACTTTTTTTTGTTTTCTCGAAAACTGCGCATCGTATCGAAAAGTTGTGAAGATAAAATGTGTTTAGAATTTGCTTTTAATAACTTATCCATACATCAAAATCCAGTTGGACCACTCTTTCTCCCCTCCCCCATAAAAATAGAATACTTGTTTTATTTTCTTGAAAACAATGAGTCGTTTATTTTCTTGAAAACGGTGATAGAGGCAAAATCTGTTTAGAATATGATTTTACATAACCGTTCCATACATCAAAATCCGATCGAACCACTCCTCCCTTTCCCCCTTTCCTATACAAATATATTTTTTTAAATAAAGATTTTTCTGTCATCATATAAAGTTTTTGACGATTGGCCCCTGGCAATTGTAACTTTTCTTATGTTTTGTGTAGGATTTTATTCCGCTATCACCCTACCGGAGACATCCCCTCATCCTAAAAAAAGTATGACACATTTTATGGAGAGACTTTTAACAGATGAAATAACCAGACAGATTCTATGTTATTACAATTGATAACAGAAACCAATCCGAAATATGCAAATGGTTAAAAGCATTAGAAAAGTTTATAAACCATAAATGCTTATTCAATCAAGACGATTTAATTAACAGTTGAAAGCACTTAAATTTCAATAAATGGTTCTCATATCCTGGATGATTTCTGGATGATTTCAAGATATTTCCCTTGAATTTGTTCAGTTGCTGTTGGAAATAGAGATATGAAGTGTTAATAAGGATGCCAAATGAATTTCCTATCTTCACTTAATTGAACTATTTTGGGCTAGTGTAGTATTATAAAAGATTACCATTTAAACCAAATTATGTTCATTCAAGTGAATTGATAATTTTGGCATAAATTGACTTTTGAAATTGATACAGAAATCTGTAACCGAAATTCTGAAAGGAATTTTGAACAATAAATTATTGTATGGAAATTTAATGATCCAGTTTCAATAATGATAGTCCGTAATAATAGGAAAATAAAAATTAAAAACTTCATATAAAGGATCTGCTACTATAAAACCTTACAAATGTTGTAATTTATGGAAGGTTTACAATCTATGGAGCTGTAGGCGCAGGGGAAAATTATTACACAGCATTGTCATTTGCAACAATCTAGAATGTGACAACAGTCTGTGTCGCTGTTATCAGGGTCGCGCCGGCTATATGTGCAATGTGCGTGTTGCACACAGGCGCCAGGCGTGCCATATTTATTCAAAGATAAAAACAGAATTTAAATTGCTTGATTTTTATAATATTTTCGACCGACATCTTTCTAACACAAAAAAAATTAGGTTAAAAAGTTTAGTGGAGTCAGAAGCCATTTATAGTTTGAAACAAGAACAACAATTTTGCTTAGCTGCAATTGCATAAATTTTTACCCTCGATTTTTGCTAAGCGTTTTTTCTCGACAATTGCATCATCCTGTCCGGTAATTTTTAGCGCGGGAAATTTGCTCAGGGCTGGGTCTGGATGAATGCGCCTAAAATAATCCATACGACAGCATTCTTGTTTCTGCTATTGCTGTCGCTTGGCGATCTTTTTCTTAATAAATGCTGATTAAGAATTACTTGAGATCCACGAACAGCCAAGATAAATCATCTGATTAAGCTATCATTTCAACAGAAGGTAATACCACAGTATATACAGTATGGAAATTTAGAACAAGCAAGTGAAAAACTTTTTAACGCACGTAATTCGACTTATGGCCTATCTGAGAGAACAAAATCTCTTGTTTCAAGTTTATAGCGTTGCCAGAATCAAATTATCGGAATCAGAATCAATCCTGGTGTCGTAAAAAATCAATGAAAAACTAACAGCCTTATTCTGGCAAAGGTCACTAGTCACAACTCGATCACAAGAGCGAGGTGAATCACAAGTTGTGACTTTTTGGTATTCTCAGCGTTCAGTCACAATTTCGACTGATCTCAGCTACTGTCAAAACTGTGACCGACTCACAAGCAGGTAACAAGATAAAAACAAGACAAAAAGAAACTATTTCCTGCACTATTTAATTGAATGTGATATTTCCAGAGTACAACGGAGACGATTTCTGGTCAATTGACAAACAAAGAAGACTTTTTTGCGAAATAAGAAAATTTTTATTGAAAATGTTCAGGTTTCCAATAACATCCCACCTTTTTTTTATAATTGAAAGATCCCGAGGTATTCCCCTCCGATTTTGATGAAACTCGGGTAAGTTGTAGAGGGATGAAAAATAGGGGATATGTATTTTCTTACATCGGTTTCTTCGTGTTTACGAGGGGGAGGGCATGCGCTGTCCCAAAAATTATGCAATTTTTAGTTTTTCGCACATTTCTTCGAAACTATTTGGTCGATTTCAATGAAATCTCACAGGAATATCTACATTAGCAACAGAAAATTACTGTCAAAAAGATTTACACAAGGAGTAGAAACACTCTCCCCTCCTTCCCTTCCCCCCGATCAAACCAAAAGGTTTTTTGATTTTTTTCGGAAACAGTACTTTGTATCGAAAAAATTATAAAGAATAAGAATGTTTAGAATACGATTTGACATAACTCTCCCATACATCAAAATTGAATCAGAAGGTATTTACAAAATTCAAAAGGCTTAAATTAAAAAGATTTTTTTTAAATCTTATATACAGGGTGTATCGTAACTAAGTACCCTCTCATATACCACTCGATCCTATGGTGTGTCCTGATCAAAGTTTTTCAATAACCCCTCCCACTCCCCTCAAATTACTCCTTCACTGCAATTGCAAACAGCTCATGGTGCAATATATTTTGATGCTTTTATTCTCTTCTTATATTTTGATGTTATCGTAACACAATGTAACGAATAAAAGGATTTTTTTGATAACCATTTGTGAAGTTGAAGAGACTATCTTTTTAAGGGGCGCAGATTAACATCTTTCACACAAGCGCCATCAAGGATCGGTGCGGCCCTGACTGTTTTTGATGGGTTTTAATACCTTACAAATGTGGCAATCCCGACCATGTGATAGTATGTGAAAAGCGTTAGGTTTTTGTCAACGACACTATAAAATACTAATTCAAATCGATTGCAATTTATCACAATATAAAATTAAAACCGATTGCCACAATAGAATCGATTTAAGCCTAGATTTTAAATTTGAATAATAAAATGGAAGAATTTAATTATAAATTGTAGATTTCAATAATAACATCCCTAACAACTATTGTTTTGTGGTATTTATGAGGCAAATGGGTAATTAATGAAATTGTTGGGCCATGTTCATATGCACCAGTAACCAACTGTATCAATTATGTGCGGATTTCAAATTGAAAGCAATTAAAAATATCGCATAGAAAAATTGTTTTTATCATGAAATCTATGATCTGATTAATAGATTAAATATTTTATTACGAGCAACACGGAAATTAATTCTTTCAGCAGACAATCATCGTGAATGTTGTCGTCCTGATTTCATTGGAATGAATGATATTTAATTACCAGTCTATATTCCATCATTTATTATGTTATTAAAATGATTTTAATAGCCGTATTTTATGGGTTTTCATTGTTCGGTTGTATTAAAATGGTCAACAAAACGAATGCAACAGAAATGGAAATTCGGGCGAATTACAGAAAACGTATTAAAATAGCCGGACAAATGATCATAATTCGTTGTAATTGTAAAAGGCTTTTCATTTAACGATGCTGGGGGACATTTTTGGAATGATTACGATTCGTTTTGGGTAATTTAAATAAAGGGATGAGTTGAAAATATTTTAACAAAAGATATATTAACAGATGATGTAATTAAATTTCCAGTGCTTTTTCAGGAAAACTTTGATTGAAATTTTAATTAAATGACGCTAAGCAACATTTAGAACAATGTTATCCAGGCAATTACGCATAAAGCTCTTCATATGTTTAAAACTTTTATTCACTGATGAGCACTTTACGTAACTATGCCCTATTTTGTCACAGGTGTATCTCCTAAAATCTTTTCCGGGGTACACAACTGCGAATTCTATAAAGCCTGAGTTATATTGCGACGACAGCGACACGAAAACGCCACCAAAGTTTAAAAAATTGAACTTTTGTCGCGACGGCATCGAATGACAGTTGAATTGTTTAGTTAGGTTAATTGTTTTATCAAAATTTTATCAAAATGCAGAAATTATCCATAGTAGCATATAATATTTTCTTTACTTTCTGCATTCTCAAATTTCACTGCCAAAAAAATTTGTTAGGTTATGGGATTGTTTGTTGAGTGCTCGCAGCTCTGGTAATGTAACTTGGATGACGATAACGACAATGTCGCGCGACTCTCGTCGACGTCTCGTGTCGCCTTGTCGTCGCAACTCAGGCTTGTTTCTGACGCTTCATTCGCTCAGTAGCATTTCTGCTGTTGACGCGAGCGACTGCTTCGTGTTTTTTGCCCTGGTACAGTGAGGTACAAATATTCATGCCATAAACTAAATCTGTTTCATTTTTTATTCTCAAGAATGAAGCGCTCATATTCAGATTGAGAAAAATGATTTTTAGATATTGTAGACAATAATGCCAAGCAGTGTTTGGACTGTGATTACACTTGTGAAATAAAATTTGATTTTGAGCGCCCTTATAACGCCTTGCCCTTCAATTCCGGAGCTCTGGCAGAGTGGACTCTTTTCTCTCGGTATTCGCGAGAACAAGGTTAATAAAATGAGACTAAAAATGCAAGGATATTTTCTAAGATTACTAATGCATGGAAATTTTCTAAGAAATTAAAAAAATAAATATCTCAGAGAAAAGGTTTTCCATTAATTTTTCCATATTAACTAGAAAGTCCGGAAAATCCAGTCATTTTTTTTAGGTTAAGTTATTAATAAACGGTGTTTTTGTTTCGTTTAAAAGGAAATGCGCCTATACCAATTTGATATATGGAATCTACAGAAAATTCAGGGCACATCAATTATTTGAGCCCCGCACGCCACTGCAATGTAGTCTAAAATTGTTTGACCGTTTTTTTTAAACGCGTAATGCGTCAACACATCGTATGAGGTATGCCATAAAGTCTTAGTGACAAAAAAGAGAGAAATGCGCCGCAGGAAAAAATTCTCACGTTTTTTTAAAACGCGTAACTACTCGTATAGTTTAAATCGATAGACAATCGATTCCCAAGCTGGAATCGACGCCCAAAAGTTTCTAAATCGACCTCTTTGTACGTCCTATTTCATAAATTAAAAGTTCGTCAACCAGGGTAAATCCTGGATTTTTTGCGAGGGAGAGTGCTGGTGGTGTGTAAGTATGGCTGAAATGAAACAGCAAATATTAGAAAAAATAATTTGAAAATTTGGGGCACAAGTTTAATTCCCGGAACGCCGGGACAACTTGCCTAAATCCTAATTTGGGACATATAGGTTACCCTAACTATCAACTGAAACAGTCAATGAAAAAAAGCTAAAATATTTCTCATTAAAAATAAATTTACAATAAAAGAGTGAAAAATAATACATTACTTTAACTTCAATCTCCCTCAGTTCAAAGAGAACCATTTAACCTGTACTCATCTCTTGAATATTTTTATTTAACAAATTTACATCTCGTAATTTTTAATAAATTACAAAACATGAACAATTTAAATACACAAAAGTGCTTTAAATTTAAGTGAAAAACTCTCAGCAATTTACCGTGTAACGTTATTATGTCGCACCTTACATAAAAACATGCAACATACAAATAGCTTTTTCCTCCACTTAGGCCCGACTCACCCTACCAATACTGTTGTGAATAGACACATCAGCAGCCAACTTGAGTGAATGGCAAGCACGGAAGTAGGGTAAGTGCCAACAACACCCATATAGGTAGGTAGCCTGCTTCACATTAAATTCAGATAGGGGTGCGCACAAACCCCTTTTTGAACTTCTTCCCTACAACCAGATTCACTTCCTTTTTCCGGTGAAATCAAAGGAGAGTCGTAGCGCTTTTACATAATTTTCACTTTTTCTTTCATCATCGAGCAAAAAATAACATTGAATGAACTTTGATATTTGTGTTAAGCTTTCCATTAACGTGTAAAAGTAGTAGAAATTATGCAAAACCGGATTTTAAGGACTCGCTTGTATAATTATTAAATGTTGAAAAAAATTGATTAAACAGAAGGAAAAAAGATAAAGAATAAATGAAATCATGAGGGAGTGTGTTTTTTTTTTGCTACACCACTTAACTAAAAATGATTTTTTTTTAATTTTCACATTTTTTCAGGAATTTTTATAAACAATATGAAGAATTTGGTCGCAGCCATTTGGAACAATATTTTGCATAGTTTTAGACGCACTAGGTTGAGATCTTTACTAAAAATTTAATCATTTTTTTTTGCTAAAAATTTTGATCTCAAAATGAAGGCCTCAACATTTTGATAGATAAAAATATGAACATTAAAATTAGTTTCTTTGCAATTTTAGAAACATTTTCTTAGATTTAAAAAGAATATATTTCTATGACTGAAAATGGCTGCGATCAATCTCTACTAGGGCTGTTGAAAAGAACCGGCTACACGGTTCCGAAAGTTTTCAAGAACCGGTTATGAGAAAAACGGGTACCCGGTTTCGAGTCCAAGAACCGAGAACCTGTTTCCAGTCGAAGATAACAAAAAACACAATAAAAATGAGAATTCTTACTATCTTGAGTTTTTTCCATGAATTCTCCTTTTTTTATGGTCTTAAACTTAGAACTGGAGTGATATTCCGTAACTTGTTTCAAGCGTTTGTTTCGAGTTAGAAGAACAAGAAGTATTCGCTGTCTCTGTTTTGACCGAAATAAATGACAGGGAGAAACCGAGATAGCAAATACCACTTTTTCTTCTAACTCGAAACAAACGCTTGAATCAAGTTATGGAATACCACTCCTGGATACCCGGTTCCAGTAAATCACGGTTTTCAACAGCCCTTATCCCTACTGGCATTTCTGGTGTAGGGCACGTATCTGCCACTAGAAGTGTATCCTATTTAGTGGCAGATACGTGCAATACAGCGAAAATGTTAGTAGAGATGGGTTTAAATATAATTTTTAAATTTTAATTAAAATTTCATGCAATTTTTTTTTGTTATATTCATTTAAAATTAATAACATTTACACAAAATTAATGTATGACATATTATTTAATTATGAATTATTTTTTAAGCAGCAATTTCAATAAATTTACAAATTAATTAAAAAAACGATATTTATAAAAAAATAATAATATTATAATTAAGATATATTTATAAATTTATAGATACGAAAAATATATTTATAATAGTTTTGAACATACCTCCAACACTAGACCCATTTTGTGTTGAGTACATATTTTGTTGGGCGGTTTGTGGTTGTGGTGGATACATTTGTGGCGCTTGTGGTGCACGTGCAGCTCCAGGTGGAACCAAAACAGGTGCCGGACTAACTAGACGCATCGGTGTACCTGTTCTTGGTCCCATTACCAGAGAACCACTTTGATCGAAAAATGCCGGTATCACCTATAATTTGGTCACGCATAACCAAATCAAAATAAATACATATTTATATATAGATATATTTTTTTTCAACAAAATCAAATGCTTATGATCGAATTATTTATAAAACTACCACTAAGATTTTAGGATGTGTGTTTATAACGAAAATCAAAAAAAGAGTCGTGTAGGGTGTAGGTATTTTTTTTTTGGTGAAAATGTAAATTTTGTGCGGGGTTTTTTTTGCTGTTTTAAAACTCAACGGTCTTTATAACCACCGAAAAGAACAAAAATGTTAAAAAACGTCGTGGTTGATTTAAAAATTCCGAATGGGGTTTTTTAAAATATTAATTGGTATAATTCTTTTGCATTTTAAGCCTAAAAATTGCAAACTGGACATTAAAACTTTATTGCAGTTAAAAATTGACAGATACGAAGGAAAAAGCAGTTAAATAATCTTTATTCCTATCCTCCTTCCCTGGTAAGTTTATTCCCCTCCTCTGCTATCTTATGAGATTCGGAAAGAATTTTGATCTGGTTTTCACCATTAAGTTAATCAACCCTTGAGATTTTTTGTGGTCCATTCATATAAAAGGCCCTATCACAGAATCCCATACGAATGGTTCGAATCGTAAACTCAATGTTGTTGTTAGTGTTTTATACCAACAACGACATTGAGTTTACGATTCGAACCATTCGTATCGGATTCTGTGATAGGGCCTAATAAAACGAATAGCTTTGGGACAAAATAATTCTGAGATAATTCTCAAGACGTACAGTTTTAAAGGGTTTTTTTTAAGCCCGATAGGACTTCAAATTTTAAAAAGTTTAATCATTTTTTTAAATTTATTCGAAAGATCAATACATGGCATTAACATTTGAAAATGATTTCGGGCATATGGCCATCGCGGCTGTTCTTGACGAAGCGCATTCTGGACGTCCAATTTTGGGCCACTTTTTCGAGCACTGCTGGCCGGTCATGAATAACACGAACAATGTTGGTCTCCAAGGCGTCAATTGTTGCTGGTTTATCAGCATAAACCAGTGACTTCACGTAGCACGACCTTGGAGGCCAATTAACGGGACCATTTCTTGAGATGATGTTTTCATCGAACGTTTCCCTCAATAAAGCGATTGTATCGTTAGCTGTATGACATGTAGCGCCATCCTGTTGAAACCACAAGTCAACTACACCAATATCTTGAATTTTTGGCAACAAAAATTCATTGATCATTGCTCTGTAGCGAGATCCATTGACAGTAACACGCACTCCTTCCGCATTTTTAAATAAATACGGTCCGATGATGCTACTGCAGCAATATTCTCATTACTACGGGCTGTACGCACTCTGGTTGATGGATGAATGTCTAATAGTGTAAAATCAGTTCGAAATTTGGTGATGGTTTCACGAATAGTGCGTTTAGTGGGACGATTATGACGACCAAAATGTGGACGAAGAGCTCTATAACAATTCCTAACTGAGCACTGATTTTGGAAATAAGTTTCCACAATTAGTAAACGTTGTTCACACGTAAGTCTATTCATGATGATTTGCCAGAGTATACTGATCATAAATGCCAAAAAGTGAGCGCAGTATAACAGCTCGTTTGACAGTTAACCCTTTTCGTAAGTTCTATCTAAGCTAAAAAAACACCCTTTATTTCTCAAGAGACGATTGTTTTCTGAGATAATTCTCAATAGATACCGTTTTTACACTTAAATTCCTGAGAATTGTGCAGGATCTAAAAAAATTGGCTCAAAAATTTCCCAATATTTCTGATGGATTTTTTAAAATGTAATTACCCCCCTTGTTTGGACGAATTATTCCTGTTCCCTTCTATTTTCCTAATTTTGAAAATAATTTTAATCCGGTTTTTACCGTAATGCCCGTTTTGCGGCTGAATTTAAAAAAAAAACTTGACTGCAAAGTCCAGATTCAAAAATTTCGCTATATTTCTGATAGATTTTTTCTTCAAATTTAAAATTGCCTCCGAGGTGCCAATAAGAGTATTTAAACGTTTTTCAATTACGACTGAATTGTTTTTAAAATAGGATTACAGAATTATAATTAAACTGTTCAAAAGGCCTTGAAACAGGATTTATCCATCACAAATTTTTTTTCCTGTAATTATGGAGTGATCTTTGAAATTTAATTACTGCTATTTTTTGATCATAAAATGAAGGCTTTATGATGGCTTTTATTGAAATATTTTTATTTAGTGTAGCCATCGCCGCATTGTTTAATCAAATATTATTGAATTTTTATTGAAGATGTCATGAAATTTTATACATGGTAAATAATATGGATTAAATATAGAGAATTTATGATTATTTATGTACAAACGAGGATATTATATATCAATAAACACGATTATATTGTTTTAAAAAAATGTATAACTGATAAAATTTAATTGATTAATAATTAATAATTTTAATTGAATATATGATGCGATTTTGTATTTATTTCTGGAATAATCAATTCTTTTTATTATTTATGGTATTCCATTATGATTTGCTATTGTACGAGAAGTGGTTATAAATTTTTTTTACTAGCGTTTTATAAACTGTACACTAATTAAATTGAATAGGTTAACAATATTTATATATGTATATTTAAATAGATCCAGGCGAGACTTATAGTAATTTTTGAGCATTTAAAAAAAAATATGGACATTTGTTCATATACGAGTAGTAGCTAAAAGACAAACTTGGGAATTTACAAAATTTACATAAAATTGAGGTCATTATGATAGGATTATAGGGTGGAATGGGCTTAAATTTCAAACTGTTCCACTATCAATAATTTCTGTACACAAAAATAACAATATTCGATGCCTCTTTATAAAGGGTGATTCAAATAGGAATTAAAGGACTTAAAGGATTTTCATTGCCAGATCTGATTTTTTTATGGTGGTGTTTGAAACAACTTTCAGTAAATAAAAGGATATAAATTGTGTCTTTAAAAAGGGACATTGAACCTTTTTTTCTGTGATTGTTGGGAGGGGGAAACAAATACTGACCTGATAAGATTGATTTTCGGCTCCCTGCTGTGACGGTGTCAGCGGCCTTCTTGGCTGTGATCCCTGCTGTGGTATTAGGTTTCCTGAATAAACCCAGGGCGTCATACAATATTGTGGCACTTGGGCGGCAATAAGGCCCATATATGGTGCTGCATCCTGACCGGGATTGATAACATATGGAGCGGCTTGTTGGGCTGCATATGCAGCGCTCTGCTGTGCCAGGAATTGCTGTGATGGCAAAGGCAATGGTTGTGGCAGTGGTTGACCACTGGGTGCTCCCGGTGCGTTCGCATTTGTTGCTAAGCCCGGATTTTGTGATCTGAATAATTGCTGTAACGAAATTACAATTTTATGTTAATTATTTGAATTAATAGAAATTTTATAATTGCATTTGGGATTCTTTGTTGTTGCGATAGACTTATGAGGATTTAGAATTGCAATAGTTATCTTTTTGTTTAAAATAAAAATTCGACTACCGGGTGGAAAATTTGGGTCGAATTTTTAAACTATACTCAACTATTTTGGGTTTGAAACGATTTTTTAAACTATTTAGTTGAAGAATTTTCATCAACCTAAAAGTTTAAAACCATCAAAAATTCGACTTTGAAACCCTTTCATTTTAAAGTCGAATTTTTGATGGTTTTAAACTTTTAGGTTGAATTTTTCAACATTTTAGAGTTTAAATGTGCCTTTTGGTTTAAACTTAGTTGAAAATTTCAACCGAAAAAGTTGAAAATTTATACTTGTGGTTTAAAATTCAAACTAAAAAGTTATAATTTTTCTAAAATGAAATTTTGTAAAAAAAAGTTGAAAAATTATTTTCGGTTTAAAAAAGTGAAACTTTCAACATCAAATAGTTTAGTTTTTAAACGAAAAAGCTGAAAAATTAAACCGAAAAGACGAAAAATTTCGACTTTGGGTTTAATTTTTCAACCATTATAGGGTTGGTTGGTTTAAGAGGGGACTTAACAAGAAAATTCACGTACGCAGGCCTCAAAAAAAATTGCACCCATTGTACACCTTCAATGTCGCTCGATGCAACAGATTTTTACTTTCTTCTACGGAGTATAATAAAGTATTGTATTCATGAAAAATTTCGACCTCTTAATTTTGCCTAAAAAACATTTCCCGATCACTCCTGAGTCGATTGGAGTCATATTTCAAAAATGTCTTTCTGTCTGTCAGTCTGTCTGTCAGTCTGTCTGTCAGTCTGTGTACAAGATTTCTCAAAAACTAATAGAGCTAGCGCCATGAAATTTTATAGGCATGTTGGGTCCTGAAATAGGACGATCCTGGAAATCCGTTAACCGGAAGTATCCAAAATGGCGGTTTTTCAAAAATCGCAATTTCGTTTTTCTCGATTTACTCCCAAACTACGCGTTTTTTAGTGGCCTGAAGTATGACAAAACTTGGAGAAAAAAAAATTTCCCACACTTTTGTCTTTAGCTATAACTCGATATCTCAACCTGTTATCGAGATAAACCGTTATTTCCAAAAAAACAGTTTTTTGCGATTATCTCGAAAATTAACGGGTTTTTGCTGACTGAATGTATGAAGTGAATTAATGAGAATAACATTCTGCACAATTCTGTCTTTTACCGTTATCCGTTATCTTTTACCGTTATTGAGATATTTTCATTAATATGTAAAAAATCATATTTTTGCGAATAATTTGCAAACTAACGGTTTTTCGACAAATCAGTTAAAAGAATAATTAAAGATGTTAACATTTTCTACATTTTTGCCATGTACCGTAAATTGATATCGTGATTATCTTATATTCTCGACCGTTGTTATTCTACTATCTTAAGTCTTCACGGGTTATACAGGCGAAACGTCGAGGCATTAAATAAAATAATGTTCAATACATAATTGGAGTTTTAATCCAGACCGTATAACCCGTGAAGACTTAAGATAGTAAATTGATATCTTTTACCATTCTCAAGTTATCTCAAATTTTGTACGTTTTTAATATTTTTGGATGAACCAACAATTTATTGGGAGGTTGTATTGGGTTGACAATACGACAGGGCTATAACGTAAATTGCACAGGGTCGTAGATTTTGTATAAGAAAGTTTTGTGTTGACCACAACTGATATTTTTTTAATAGTTTCAGCCAGACCTTATTGGAAGACCCTTTAATGCCGAAGCACAGCTCAGGATGGTCGGAAGAACGAAAGAAGATGTCGGTTTATGTTCTCCTGAACGTCTGCAGGTTATAGAAGATTGAACTCAAAGCCGATTATTTAGCTATCCTGACAGTGCTATGTAGTTTTGAATCGGCTCTCAGCCCTGAGTTCCTGTTTCATGAAGTTCCTCTAGAAAGGGATATTATAGGCTTACGGTTCAATCACAGTGAAGTAGGCAAGCGGCAGCGGCGGCCGGTATTTTTTTTTTGCACTAATGTAGCGCAACGAGAGCTGCTACAATACAGCTGCAACGGCAGCGCACTTTTTCCGTCGCCGCCGAGTTTGAAACAAATTCAAACTTGCCATCGCCGCCCAAAATGTTTTATGAAAACCACCACATTCGGCACCACATTCTATGCATATGTTTTGACGTTTTGATTTCGCAAGACAGAAGCATATGCCGACGGTGCCGCTATCATTGTAGCTCCATGCCGCCCGCCGTCGCCGCTGTCACTTGCCGCCTTCATTGTGGTTGAACCATTAAAGTTGCCTGCACTGAGTTGTTGATAAAGCAAGTTTACTAGCCTAGTATTGTGGATTAGAGTACCTCAGTGGTTAAGCGTTTAGCTTATGAAGCCGGAGGACGTGGATTCAAATCTGTTCGGGTAGCATCACAATGTCTCGGCCATTAAAAACTTGCTTTAAAAAAAGTATCACGGAAGAAAATTCTTTAACAAAAACCCTCACAAATGTGACGATTTCTCCCCCTTTCGAAAAAAAACCTTACAAATATTGCAATTTCCTCTCCAACAGGACCTCCCGTTTGGATTTAAAAATGGTTATAATTCAACCAAAAAGATAAAAATTTAAACTATTTGGCTTTTCCATTTTTTGTAAAAAAAACATTTCATTCCCGAAAAAATACCCCAAAACCCTATTTACATCAGACTTAATCAAAGTGTACATTAGCGAGGGCACAATTTTTGGGTCGTGATTCGAAGAAAGGATACTGGCAGGCACCCAAAGAATCAAAAATCAAGCTAAATTTAATTTTTTTTTAATATTCTAAAAACAGAAACTGTAAAACCATCCTCTGTCATTCACACAAAAAAATATGTCAAGCCCAATAATTTTATTTATCAGAAAATTGGAACAAAACATAATAAAATTATTACAAAAAATGTCCTCTTTGTGTCCCTTTAACATTTTATTTTCCATTTCAAAGGAAAATCTGGCAAAGCCAGAATCCTTCAGATACAAAAACTTATCTTTGACGATCCCTTTGCCGTCTGCCAGACACACGTAAAGGGAATTTGGGCTGGCTATCGAGATCCTTGCGACCTCCTTGAACCCCACTCCGAGTCCCTTCAACTTTGTCAATTCCATGTAACCCCAGAAAACAACGACAATCACGATGATGACGATGATAATTTCGCCTAAAATCTGCACATCCACAGAAATCCCATTTTCGGAAAACCTTTTCAAGCCCTTAATGGAATAATGGCATTCGATCTGGAAAAAAAAACTCCCAAGAAAAACAAAATAATAAAATAAAATCATCTCAACAGCTTTGTGCTCATCTGCTTTCAGTGTCTAAGTATATCCATGTAGCCAAAAGACAACACAAGACAAGACAAGCCAAGCCTTTCCCTTAAAGATCCAGTTTGTTATTCTTTCTGCTGGGAACCCCAAAGAATCAGAAGCAAAAAAAAAAATGTATTGAGGACCGAAAATGAAGCTCTTGGGGTTGTTTTCCAGAGAATCATCGGGTGCGGGCTCCAATTATTCAGAGGCACGTAAAGCACACATCAAACGTTTCTACTTTTACAATGGCGACCGAGTAGGAGGAAATTTCAGGATATCTATTCATATTTTGCCAAGGATTCTTATCTAGATTTCACTTGTTTGCGGTAATAGTGGAATTGATATCATACTAACGATGATGATGATGATTTTGGTTAAGGGGGCGGAAGGGGCAAATATGGAAATTCAAGGAAATGAGAAATACGGAAAAACCAAAAACTGAACATTGATTGGAAGAAAAAGGCAGAAAATCTTTTTGGGTTCTTGTTTCAAATTTGTTATTTATTTTGTTTTATTGATTCAAATTTTTGAGAAATATTTGTTATTTGAGATTGTTAGACAAATTAAACAATCGTTGGCTATACATAAAATCGATTTGATACTTTCTTCTAATTATTTCAATACGTTTTCCCTATACGAGGTTTTTGTTAGGTATTTTAAAAAATATGGATTTTCATATATCCTTAGTTATGGAACTCTGCCGGACCGATTTGAATAAATATTTGTTTAACCATTATGTAGGTTTGCACAAAAATCTCAAAAGTCGCGATTTTCACTTCCGTTCACCATTTTGTTGCTTTCTTAGCGAGGGCGTACCCGTACACGTTTCAACTTTCAGTCTTCAGCATGCCTCAGCCTCATCAAATTGTAGGAAAGAAACGAGTGCGGCAAGAGGAGAAAAGTCGCCACTCGAAAAGTGTTCTTCACTTCTTCTTTTACGCACATTAACGAAGTCGCTCATGTAGCACGTCAGCATGCCTGTGTGTGTAATTTCAGCACCGACTGCTTAGCCACCGACTCGTAAACATATCCCAAATAAACAAAAATTGAATGCAAATAGTGAAATCTCAATTGCAGGTAGTTTTATTTTTCAGGTAGGTAGGAAAGAGTGAATGCCATAGCAAATTACCAGTCCTTATTCTTCTATTGTTGGCAGTTTCTATTTTGGCAATTGATGTTGCCTCGGTGCTAGCTAGTAAAGGAATGAGCTGGAAATACAACATATATATGAGAACAACACACACACATGAGCGATCGCTTGTTGTGTAAAAAATGAAGAAGCGTTTATGTCGGAAAGGCATTTTGAGGAATAAAAGTTGCCGCGACGGAAAGACAAATGTACGTCGACACTTAGACTTGAAGTGAAGTAGGAACCAACATTCCTAAACGTTCACCGCGATTCTGATAGTCGTATCCTTTTTTGGCAAGAGTCGTTTTACGTATTTTTGTCGGTAGAAAAGCAACAACAACAACACGTAAAACGACTCTTGTCGAAAACCCCACGACTATCAGAATCGAGATGGTTAACACCTAAAAATTATTTCCACAGCTGCTAATTAGTAGAGAACCTATTGTCAATGAGTAGAGATCCTGTATATCAGCAAAGTGAATCGATCATTTTAAAACCATCGCGAAAATTTCATGAACTCTTAGAAATTATTTCAAAAATGTTTTCAGGGACGAACAATTGATTGCGCTAGGGTTAATCTTTCCGAAAATTCGTTAAGATCCTATTAGAATAATGCGAATTTGCTTTTTTCAATTTCTTTCAGAAATTTATCATATAAGGATAACGCAATTATCCTTTTTTCCACATTTTCATAGAGAAATCCACATTAGGTGGTTTTTAAGAGTTTTAAGCTCGGTAATGACGAATCTAATGCCAACATTTTGAAATTTCTACCAGAAGACACTGTAAGGTTAACGGTATTTTCTCAAAAGTTCTTAAGAAAATGGTTTTTGGAATTTTTCCATATTTTTAAAGCGCATGTAAAATACTTTAATCCGACATCGAAGGGTCCACATTTTAATTTTCCTAATTTGTTAAGAGATTTTTCATATATTTAAAAAAAAAATTCTCTTAACGAATTTTCTTAAGCTTTTTGAACACACAAGTTGGACCGTTATTTTTTTGCAATTTTCTAAAGACGTTTTGAATGAAAGAACCTTTGCAATTTTGTGAGAACGGGCTTGTCTGGTGTTAGATTTTTATTTTTCACTTCAAAAACCGAAATCATAACAGGACTCACACGTCCGCGGCATATATCCCGATTGACTCAGTTCGAGAAATCCACAATATATTTGTGTGTGTGTCTATTCGTGTGAATGCGTAACATCGAGTTCTTCAAGTTGGCTTTAACCGATTTTGACGCCGTATTTTCCATTCCAAAGCTGTTTTGGTCTCAGAGAACCCCATGGGACGCCCGTTTTCGAGAACATTGCAAACATTGTTTTCATTTATATCGGGGAGGGGAAGGAGTGGTTCAATTTTGGTCATTTTCGGTCTGGTTTTAGCTAAAAGCTTGTTCTTAGTTTTCATTTTTCATTTTTTTTCATTTTTTTTTGAGTTTTCATTTTTTTTTAAATTCAACACATGAGATTTAATTATGTAAGAAGAGTAGCATCTCACCGCCAGGTGGATAAAGCTGTGGTTTTTTTTAAAGACGCTTTTTTGTAGATACTGTTTTAATTTTTCCTCAGTTTTTTTTACATTTGCATGGGACGAAGTAATAAAGAGTACACGCAGAGAAAAAATAGTAAATCTAAAATTTTTATAATGAGGAATCGGGACTATAACTATAAATAATTCAATTAAAAGTCAAAATTGACCATTTTATATATTAAACTTCACTACTTAGTAGTAAAATTTACTATTTTGTGGTTGAATTGACTATTTTTGTGCTTGAAAGTAACTTATTTTGACTATTTTTGTAATTGAAATTAACTTTTTTGACTACGTTTGTTATTGAAATTGACTATTTTGTAATTCAAATTAACTATTTTAATTATAGACCAGATTCCCCATTATGAAAAATTTAGATTTAATATTTTTTTCTCAGAATGTAGGAAAAACCATTGGAAAATCGAAAAGCTCAAAAAAGTGTGATATAAAATCCAAAAATAGTTTTATTGAAAAGTTTTAATGATTATTATTGTAATCGAAGGTATCCCTTGTCAGAGCCAGGACAAAACTAGAAAGTCATTTTACAGTTCATAAACTTTGACCCTTCTACCTTACTTAGAAGAACTTGTAACCAGAAATCCTTTATAACCATGCAGAATATAATGACGTGGCAGTTTAGTTTATCTCCCAATTTATTGATTATTTACACTAAATCAACGTTTGAATAATTTTATGTGAAAACTCCCCAAAAATTTATAACAAATATTAATCAATACTTTCAGACAACTCACCCCACTTGCGAATTCACAAAAGATTGCAATATCATCATCGTCTAGCCATTAGACGAGGGTGGATGGAATCGAATTCAAACCCCTTTCATTGCATCCCTGTTCGTACGTTTAATTAATTTAAACCGAAGTCGAAAGACCGTAAACCAATATGTCGTTTTCATTGTCGACCAATCTATTTGTAAAAGCGATGATGATCCTTTTTCCAATTTCGTTTTAACCCTTTCTCAATATACACGACTCCACACAAACCATCACTCACGTTCACGAGTAGGTATTTATCCCTAGCATTTATCCCTTTTATTGTTTACCAGTTAAATTGAAAGGTTTATACCACCACGTCCAATGAAAGCAAAGCAAAAGAAAAAACAAGGACTCAACCTGTCACTGAATTGTGTGAGTAAACCTCCAGTCGTTTTAGTCCTTCGTTGACGTCTGCCATTGTCACAGTAATATCAGAAAACATCAGCGGGACAAAGGGAAAGAGGATGAAATGTACACCCATAATGAAAGGACATCAACCAATTTAATTTTTTTTCTCGTAATTTTCGTGTTTTCTTTTTCAATGGATTTGGAAAATGAGTGTGAGATCCGAATACAGGACTATGTATTTTTAGGGTTTCATTAAATGATCACGTAATGGTTATCGATGTTGGTACAGGCTTTTTATCGACTCGTAATGACATTTTTAATTTTCCGCTGTCAAAATGTCACAATTTTTCACCTGTTGAGTGTTGATTTTTAGTTTAAAATTCGACGTGGACTGCGGATTAACGGCAGTGTGACCGATTGTCCCCAGTATTTGTCAACTAATTGTTAAAATATTTAAACGATTTAAAGCAGGAATATATTTTTTTTTAAATGCTAGGAAATATCAATATTCCATTAAAACGCCGGAAAGTAGGCAAAATGTTTTGAGAACGCCTAAAATAAGGTTAAGGAACAGAGTGTTTTTTTTTTTTAAATTTTGATGCGAACATCGAAAAACGGACAGCTGTAAGTAGGGTGTCCAGATTTTATTTGGGTCAATCTGGAACAAGATGAACAACAAATTTTATATGGAAAAATAAACTTGATTTAGACGAAAACCAAGGGAAAATATTAGTTGTGATCAACACAAAACTTTCCTCTGGAATATTTAATTTCGGAAAAAATATGTAAAAAATAATATTTTTTCAAATATCTCGAGCACCGTTAGAGATGCTTAAAAACCGTTAAAGGAAAAATGTCGGAATTTTCGTTTTCTAAGAATTTGGTTAAATGCGTTTTTTCTCAACAGAGCACCGTTAGAAGAGAACCGTTAGAAGAGAACCGTTAGAAATATCTAAAAACCGTTAAAGCAAAAAATGTGGAAAATTTTACACCCTTTAAATTTGTTATACTTGTATTAATTTTTTCGCTAAAGCGCTGTTTTCGAGAAATTTTCAAACATTTTTTTTTCAAATGTCTTAAGAACCGTTAGAGGTGCGTAAAAACCGTTAAAGCAAAAATGTATGTAGAAAATATTTTTTTTAAAATTTGTTGTAAGCATTTTTTTTCCAAAAGCGCATAGCTTTCGAAAAGTATTCTAAAAACTGTATTTTTTAGAAAAAATGATATGGGAGATACCCGTTATAGTTAACGTTACTTTTCCAAAAGTTGATAGAAAAATACGATTTTCGTAAAACTCGTTTACAAAAATATGTATTGTCGCTAGCTAAACGCGTTCTCGACTTATTTATGATACGTAAAACGGACAAACCGACAGACAGACAGATAAATAGAAAGATAGATAGACAGACAGATAGACATAAAGACAGAAAGGCAAACAGACAGACAGACCGACAGGCAGACCGAACGACAGACAGACCGACAGACAGACCGACAGACAGACCAACTGGTAAACCGACACACAGTCGGACCAACAAATAGACAGACAACAAATGTCCTTCCGACCATCCTGAGCTGTGCTTCGGCATTAAAGGGTCTTCGCCTAAGCTCTGGCTGGAACTAAAAAAAAACAGACAGACAGATGCACGGTCATACTCGTAATTTTGCCACCGTTTCGAGTCGGTCACCGTCATCCTATAATATAATACAAGGAATGTCTGTCTGTCTGTCTGCACAAACGATCTCGAAAACCCGCCTAACGATTTTCACGAAACTTGGTGGTTAGGGATTTTCGGGGACAAGGAATCGATCTAGATAGGTCTCACCTCTCAGAAAATTCCCCCTCGATATCCCTCGCCTGGTATCTTCGAATTGGGTGGTTCGATCTTAATGAAACTTTACAGTATTATTAAGGGGGCTAAGGGCTTTCGATTTTTCCATTACAAACCTGACTTTTCCCTCCCCTCTATAACCCTCACCTGGTGTATCAAAACAAAGTTTCAAAAATCGGTGACAGCGATTACTCAATAACCACTCAACCGATTTCTATGAAATTTTGTTATCGCGCGTTAGTTTAAGTTCTAGCTTTCTAGGTCGGGAATTTAAAAACTCTGGAAAAGCTCTATAAAGATAATGTGAATTTAATTTTTCCCCAAAAATCAGCAAAAGTAGGATTTTGAGGTCGCCGAGCATGGCTCGGTCTTCCTGGTACTATACAATAATTTCCTCTCTACATTAGAAAAAAAAATAGAAAATTACAAATTTGTGAGATTTTTTCTAAACAGAATGTGGAGAGTTTTTTAAATCAAGAGATACACATTCCCAAGCGAAAATTGACTTAAATTTTCGCGCTCTTTACGTTTTATAAATAGTCGCAACGGGAATTGTAAAAATACCAATAGAGAGAAATGTGCCGCAGGTCAAATCTTTTGAGATAATGCACCTTTTGTGGAAGATTGTTCACAAAAAAAGAGTAGGCGAAAAAAGAAAGGGGTCCATTATGGATAACGATCGTAATCGCAACGATCGAGATTCACCTGTTGTTGTTGGTATAAAACACTAACAACAACATACAATTTCTGATCGTTACGATTACGATCGTTATCCACAATGGACCCCTAAGTTCTTTGGAACAACCTCCAACCGAAATAGAGCACGTTTTATATTTATGACGTTTTCGACTGGCAGATTCAGGGCAGATTCAGAGCACGCTCTACCCCAGTTTAGAGCAAGGTATTTCGAGCAGATCTCGAGTAGATTTCGAGCACCTCTGCTTGGGAGTCGAGCATTTCTCAAAGAACAAGAAGAAGCATAAAACAAATTAAAATTAATTTTGATATATTCCCCTTAAGTTGACACTGCACTAATATATTTCTGACCAAATGAAATTCTTCTTCACTAGATGAAGAAGAATCCAAGAAATCAAAATCATAAATATCTTCCATTTACGATTCCACACGATTTTGTTAGCCTTAACCTCAAAAGAGCAACTCAAATCTGACTACATTAGGCAGATCACAAAATTGCTCGAAAAATGCTCTTTTAGTGCTCGCATGTCTTAAGAACCGTTAGAGGTGCGTAAAAACCGTTAAAGCAAAAATGTATGTAGAAAATATTTTTTTTAAAATTTGTTGTAAGCATGAAATTCTTCTTCACTAGATGAAGAAGAATCCAAGAAATCAAAATCATAAATATCTTCCATTTACGATTCCACACGATTTTGTTAGCCTTAACCTCAAAAGAGCAACTCAAATCTGACTACATTAGGCAGATCACAAAATTGCTCGAAAAATGCTCTTTTAGTGCTCGCATACGGAGTACTTGCGTCACTCGAACACGTAACTCTTTTTCGAGCGATCAAAAAATCTCAGTCGAACACAAGATCTCAGAGTGAGCAAATTTAGAGCAACTTCAGAGCAAAAAGAGCATGCCAGTCGAAAACGCCATTAGTGTTCGCTTTTTTTCTAGCATTTGGTAAAAAGCTCCTAATAGGAAAAATATATGTCACATGTTAAATATCTCTAAATTAGAGTTCAAAAGCAACAAAATATTTTATTGAAATGTCCATTAATACCTTTTGATTACCGTTTAATTACATCCCTAAAACAGCGTCCAATTCGTAGTTACATATTTCACATTCTACTAGTAATAAAATAAATGAAAATGACTACAAAAACGCGACAGAGTTACGCCTTGCTGTCAACTAAAATTTTGTTGGTATTAATTACGTCCCCATTGGCACCACCACAAGGACTCATAAAAGCTCAAACGTAAAGCCAATGAAACGGCGAGCATATGGAATTGAAATGATGAAGATGTCGAGTCCTTGCATAAAATATTTCAACTCTTGATGGCTGTGGGTGGAGACGAACGCAATGAAGGAATATGGGTTTCTCCTTGAAGTCTATTTTTAGTGCAGTTACAGCCTTTTGCAGTAAAATTTAATGTATGTCAACCCCAAATCATACGGCGAGAGGGGCGTTGGTCTGTCAGAATGGTAATTGAGTCAGGAAGCGTCTTAAGGGGTGACGGTCCATCCAAGGTAAGACCAAGGTTGTTAAAAGACGCAGAATAGGAAAAGCGTCTGTCTGCCTAAAAGGTGGGTGGAAAAAAAGATTGAAAATGGGGTGAGATATTAAGGATCTATCGATGGGTATTGTACATTTTATGGCTGGACCTTTATGTGTTCGGTGATCCTTGCCGGCGTGATGGAGTTTCTGGATTAGGACGTGCGACAAAATGGACAGCAGAATTAACTTTCAGGTTACAAAAATGAGCAACATATGTGCTAAGATAAGGAAAAGGTACAGACACGGTGTAGGCGAAATTCTGTTGATTCAGGAAAAACTGGCGCGTCTTTCCATTTCCCGTTTGGTATTCCTTACGCTTCACGATCGATATGTGTGCGCCCCATTACTATGTGTAAACATAAAACCCGATAATGATTCTTTGATGAGAGCAATTTTATCCGAAATTGAATGCTCCGGGGACATTTATATGAACGGTTGGCATTATGACGATACAAGAAATGATAGAAAATTGCTTATAAAATATAAACAGACAGCGATATACCAGCAAATAGTGGGTGTTACTAGCGTTATATAAACACTGTTATATATGTTAATAATGCTAAGGTTAGCTATGACCTGTTTACTCGTTAAAATGCCCGATCAAAATGTTTACTCAGAGTTCGTTTAATATGCATGTTTTCCAATGAAATTCGTCTGTAAATCGTATATGGCGGACATACAACGATGACAAGGATATAAAGGGATATTAAGGATATGTACTAGGGGTTTTTATGTTGACCTGTTTTTACCGCTTATTGCCTACATTCATCGCATTTATCGTTTGAATTTAGTGACAGTTGATTATTAGTTGGTTATTGGTCGCACATGAAGTAAATGGCTGTTTGTTTTGGGCACAGTCACAATTCGATTTAAATCTGTTAAAAAAATCCAACAAGCAATTTAAAACAAAAATTCTAAAATGTTTCATAAAAAGCTGAATTTGATAATAAAATATCAGTCGTGATCAACACAAAAGTTTCCTCAACAGTATTTAGTTTCGGAAAAATATGTAAAATATAATATTTTTTTCAAATATCTCGAAAACCGTTAAAAATAAGTAAAACCCGTTAAAGGAAAAATTTCAAGGAAATTTTATTTTCTTTCAATTTTGTTATATTCACTTTTTCCTAAAAACGCAGTGTTCGAGAAATTTGCAAAAACCTTAATTTTTTTGGAATATGTTGAAAACCGTTATATGTAGATACATAAAAACCGTTAAAGCAAAAAATGTAGAAAATTTTTTATCCTTTAAATTCTGTTAATGATTTTTTTTCCCAAAAAACCCAAAATTTTCGAGAAATTTTCAAAAAGCTGCATGGGAGGTACCCGTTAAAAAAATTTATGGGAGGTATTCGTTATAGCTAAGGTCACTTTTCCAAAAATTGATGATAGAACTCATTTTCAAGAAATTTCAAATCGCTAGCTTAAAGCCCAATTCAGACTAACGATTACGATTGAAGCTTCTCGACCAATGAGAACAAAGCTTTCAACGAAATGGAAATAAAAGCTTTGATCTTATTGGCCGAGGAAGCTCAATCGTAGCCGCAATCGTAATCGAAATCGCAATCGAAATCGCAATCGTAATCGCAACCATAATCTTAATCGCAATCGTAATCGCAATTGTAATCGCAATCGTAATCGGAATCGCTAGTCTGAATTGGGCTTAATGCATTCTCGAGTTATTTAAGATACGTAAAACGGAAAGATCGACAGACAGACAGACAGATGCGTGGACATCCTCACAATTTTGCCTGAAACGAATTTCGTACTGATCAGAAGGTTTCTATCTGCCCCTGTTCTCGAGTCGATCTTCGTCGTGAATACAACATTTGCCCTCTATAGCAGAGGAAAATAAAAACCGGTGCTTATAGATTAATTTTAGATTGAAACATTTGTACGGTTTTTATTCTATTCACAGAAAAGGCTCTGATAACAGTCTCGATTGATGGTGCCGCAGACTACCGTTTGCTGATAGTGACATCGTCAGTCCGAACTGCCATAACGGCATCTTCTTTTGATGGGTTGCAACACCTTACAAATGTTTTAATCTTATCCACATTTCATAATCATTGTAGGTTTCTGTAGGTGGTTATGAAATATGGATAGGAGAAAAAAGTTGTGCATCCTCGTCTGAGATGTAGACAAATGTAAAGTTTAGTAGTAATAAATAGGGTTGCCACCTTTTAGTTTCCTAAAAAGCGTATTATTTCATTTTTTAGCCCTAATATACGCTTTATATTTATACTTTTTTGGTTTGCCGAAAAACGCACAAAAAAGGGTAAACGTAAATATAAGCCTTCTCATGAAGTGAAGGCGATCAATTTATGTGTGAAAGATCCTTGTTTGCATGAATTTTTAGTATCCCCATACTAGTATTTAATGACCCTTGAAACATGGAAATCTCTAAAATGTAACATTAATAAAATATCATTAAAATGTTATTGGAAAATCCGATGTGATTTTCAGATTGATTTGATATTCAAAAAAAAAACCATTTTTTTACGTGAAAAATATCATTTGCCATTGTATGTTGACGTGACATTCATTACCAGAATATAATGATTTACATGAATTGGCTTTTGATATCTATCGATCGATTCTAATAATGATTGGCTTTGGTAGGGTGGATGTTATTTTGAACGATGGATTTTTATGAGATTAATCGATATTAATATAAGATTTTCATTCGAATTTTGTTAGGTGGTGAAGTGCAATAATAAAATACGTGACAGTAAATATTGGAAATTCAAATTTATTGCAAAAATTCAGGGTTTATAAATTTGAAGATATAAAAAATTAATATGCGATTAAAAATTATTTGTACAATATTCTTTACAAAAAGAAAAAAAGGTGAGAAAATCGGAATCGCAAAAAACAGGTTGTTATGGCAAGAATTAATAATGACGATAGCACGATAAGTTAATTTATGAGTTAAGGGATGTGTGAGATGCCAAAAATTCTGAGCACTAATGCCCAGTTGACATTAGGTTAATTTCTAGACAAAGGTGGTATATGATTTTTTTGGGGAATTTTATTTTCGGTAAGAGAAGGTTTCGTATTTCCCTACCAAAAAAAAATTCTCCAAAAAAATCATATACCACCTTTGTCTAGAAATTAACCTAATGTCAACTGGACATTAGTGCTCAGAATTTTTGGCATCTCAACTCATATTAACTTATCGTGCATATTAACTCATATTAAGTCTTTCATCGTTTTTACTAAAAACACTAGAAAGAGTTATTGATCTTAGCATGCCTACACTAAGGGGAAGTCTGTAGAGACAGCTCTACACAAGGTTGTGAGAACTCTAGAGGAAGCTGCTCATCACAAAGATTATGCCCTAGCAGCATTCCTGGACATTGAAGGTGCGTTTAATCACATACACACAAAGTCCTTAGTGGGTGCACTTAGAGCACACAGTGTCGACTGAGTGGACAGAGCAGTTGCTCAACAGCAGAACAGTTTCGGCCACCATTGGTATAAGTAACGTAAAGAGAGCGATCAGTAGGGGAACACCACAGGGGGGATCCTCTTGCCACTTCTGTGGAATCTAGCTCTGAATGAGGTCCTCCTATCGTTGCAGGAAAAGGGAATAGAAGTTGTTGCGTGCGCTGACTATGTGGTCGTTTTGGGAACAGGAAAATTTCTCCCAACACTAAGCGAACTCTTGGATTCAGCATTACGCGATATCACAAAGTGGGCATAGCACAACGGTCTTGGGGTTAACCCCTCCAAGACTAAACTAGTGCTCTTCATAAGAAAAAGGAAGGTACCAACCTTTCAACTTCCAAAGATACGAACAACGAAACTCAGTCTCTCTCCTGAGGCGAAATACCTTGGATTAATTCTGGACTTCAAACTTTCTTGGAAAAAAAATACGGAAGAGAGAATGAACAAAGCGTTGTGCGCCTTTTACGGATGTAAAAAGATGATTGGCAGGAATTGGGGAATTATTATTTAATAATTTTAACTGAATGTAATCAGTTTAAAAAACATTTTTTTAAAAGTATTTTTTTTTTCAAAGTGTTTTATGATTTTATTTTTAAATTTGTAACGCATTTGTTTTATTTCTTCAAATGACTCGCCCCCACCCCCTCCTAAATTCATAACTTGACTTGAAAGAAACGAAAATTTTTTCCTAATAGGGTTCCATGGCAAACATGCCTGACCTGTTGGGGGGAATTTAGATGTCCACAAAAATAATATAACATTTTTGTACATCCACAAAAATAATATAACCTTTTTGTTATATTTTTTTAATGCCCTAAAAGTCAAGCAATTCCAATAAAATTATTTCTACATTTTAATCAAAATTACTTAAGCTATCTAAAAAAAGCGGAAAATTTTACTTAATCTAACGATTTTCTTGAAATTAGACGAGAAAATTATTTTAGAATCAATTTTCCACAAAGAAATCAACAAAAAGAATGTGAAAATGTAATAAGATTCCGATCTAAGCACGTATACGACGTTGTAAATAATAAAATTGAAACCACAAATTAATTTTATCGTAGACGAAAAAGGAAAATCTACAAAGAAAAATTACACCCGTTGGTATAGTATCCAACCAGAATGTCATCATAATACAATTTCGTCTATTTACTTTTAATTTGTAGCAAGAACTTTTAAAGCCATGAATAAATTTCCAAACGACATTTCGTATTCTTTTTTTTTCGCTGGCGTTTTATTTTTATTTCCTGTAAACGAAATGGGAAATTAAAAGTATCAGATGGAGTACGGCGAAGAAAAAAAAAATGGAAATCTCACAAGTTAAGATGGAGAAAATAGCACTTTTATCTAGAGGAAAATCGAAATTTTTTCAGATATAACGGTGGAAAAAAATATCTGAACGAAACCAAAAAGGACAAATTGGTAATTTCCCAAGGAAGCAATTTCGAGCTCAATGAGACGTTCAACATAATTCACTTGTCTGACCCACAAGTAAGGTGGATGAAGGGCCCGAAGTCATGCATAAAAATCGATTACACTGTGAAAAAAAATTCTGAATAAAACGACCGAATTTTTAGGTTATACAAAAATATCCCTTGATTCTTCTCTCACTTCCGCGATCTCTTGAACCGCTGAACGGATTTTGACCCGGTTTTTATTATACCAACGAATTTTGGTCTTATTTTTACAGTTCGAACAGATTTTGATCCGGTTTCCAACGTCCGAATCGATTTTGATATGATTTTTACCACGTGATCCGGTTTTCACAAATCAAACAGATTTTGACCACTCTTTTCAAACAATCGCTACTAAATTCTACTCCTTCGATTATCCTGTTTTCTCCTTAAACCCAAAACCAATTTTGATCCGGTTCTCGCCATTCTGACTTACATGCAAATTCGATTTAAAATTTTGATGGAGCAATTTTCGAGCAAAAAGAGAAGGAGTGGTATTCCGTAACTTGTTTCAATTCAAGCGTTTGTTTCGAGTTAGAAGGTATTCGCTATCTCGGTTTCTCTCTGTCATTTATTTCGGTCAAAACAGAGACAGCGAATACTTCTTGTTCTTCTAACTCGAAACAAACGCTTGAAACAAGTTACGGAATATCACTCCAGGCCATTCGAATACGCCATAAATTTCTAATCCGACAAGAAGACGGAGACCGTATTTATGATGGATACCGACTCCAGAACTGAAAGAGATAGAAAGTTTCTAATCAGTACGACATCCGTTTCAGGTAAAATTCTGAGGATGTCCGTACACGGTCTGTCAGTCTGTCCGTTTTACGTATCTTAAATAACTCGTGAACGCGTTGAGCTGGCGACTTGAAATTTTTTGTAAATTAGTTTTTTTTTGTAAATAACTTTTGGAAAAGAAGCGTTAGTTATAACGAGTACCTCCCATACAATTTTTTGAAAAAAAAAAAAAAAAAAAAAAAGTATTTTGAAAATTTTTCCAAATCTAGTTTAGGAAACTTTCTCGGTATTGGGGACAAAAAAATCAAAGTTTAAATCAAATAAAATTTCCCACATCTTTTGGTTTAATAGTTTTTACGTATCTCTAACGGTTTTCAAGATATTTGAAAAAAAATCTGGTTTTTTGAAAATTTCTCGGAAATTAAGCGCTTTTGAGAAAAAATGCACATAACCAAACTCAAAGGAAATAAAATATTCAACATTTTTTCCTTCAACGATTCTCCAGACATTTGAAGAAATATTATTTTTTACATATTTTTTCCGAAACTAAATATTTTAGCGGAAAGTTGTGTCTTGATCACAACTGATATTTTTTCCTGAAATTCTTTTGAAATATTTTTAATTTCCAAGGCATATCAAACTATTTCACCATCAAAATTTGATCAAAAATGGCATCAATAAAATTTCTGTTGAAAACCAACATAATTTGGTGGTTAAATATTTTTTCCAGTGTATACTCGAAGTCAAATACAGACTGTGAATTCATTTGTTCGAAAACTGGAATTCAATTTTCAGTCGCGCGAATAATTCTTTGTTTATTTCTACTCAAGTAGGGTAAAAAAAAAGAAATCAAGTAAGTTTTTTTTTCTTTTCACATAAACTGGCAACCATTACCCCAACTATCCTCGAGGTTTTCAGCATTCGGTCCATTTCTCTAATAAAACCCTCTGTTTATCTGAGCGAGTGGTATATTTCCAGTCATGACATCTGTTGCTGGGTTCCTAAAGATTCCCTTTGAGTCCGTATTTGGTCGGGAACACTTTTTTGCTCGTGATTCCAGTTTGAAAGTATTTTTTGAGAGGGGGTACAAAAGTTTGCGGAAATTGCTCACCCTTCCTTTGAATCGCTGGAACGTTCTTTTGTTACGTTCTAAAAATCTCCGATGGTATCTTCCACGAACGACGTCAAAAGTTTCATTTCAGTTTGTTTTGTTTGTTATTTTGATTGTTTTTGTTGTTATCCAATCACAAACCATGATTTTGATTTCAGTTTCAGGAAGTTTCGCCACTTTTTGGTAACTTCAAACCCATTCTAACTGTTAGTCCTTGGAACTTCCGCCATTCCGATTGTAATTTCGTGTTCCGGGACTCGTTTTGTGGTGGTGGCAGTCATCCGGAATTTTGCGCCGTTAAACAAAACAATTGATTTGATTTGCCCTTCATGCCCCGGAACAAGCAGCCACACGCAGATAAAATAAATGGGACCCGGATCCAATGGCCGTCTGTTGCCACATTTCTGTGGCCATTGTTGGATGAAAGGACACGAGTTTATTAACTGGAATTGATTGATGGGGATTTAATACAGAAAGCAATACGCATCAAAACAAGTTATTTGCATCCCTCATGAATGGTAATGAGATATAGGCCAATAGGCAGCATGATTATTTCATAGATTATGAGATTCTGAGATCCCGGGGAATTATTGGAAGTCGCCGCTACCACCTACGGCCAGGATTTTGCATAAATGTCAAATGAGTATCCTTTGATTGCGATTCATCCATTCGGTGATGGGATTAGACTCCCCACCCACATATTGAATCGCTATTTTGACGATGACTGAAGTGGAATTAACCCCGAGGCGGAATCATAAACAACTATTGTTGGAGGTCAACATGTGAGCGAGTGAGTGAGGGCGGATGACTTCTGGGGGCTTAAATTTGAATATTGTTTATGAGGTTATGTAATCTGAAAATCAAGCATGTAATTGCATTCTGTCTTTAACGTGTTATTGCTCGTACAATAGTAAAATATTCGATAACTGCCAGCTGTGATGATGAACTTATTATCAACAAATGAATTGCTAAATTTGGATTTGATGAAAACTGAAAATCATTTGACAAAGTTTGTTTTTCGGATGGAATGGAAAATCAGGACGAAATTAAAGTAAGCAGATTTCGTCCTTTTTTACTGATTAATAGTATTTGAAATTAGAATTCAGAATTACGACGTTCGATGATTTGAATAATTTTGCATTATTTGTCAAATCTGTTCTGAAACCTTGATTTGTTTTTTTTTAAATCTTTATTGAAAGTTTGGTTTTTTTTCAAAATTCGATTAAAAACAAAAGGTCTGGGTTGCTTTTAAAAAGGAATCTATATTCCGATGATTAAAAAAAAGTCGTGTTTAAAGAAGTTCTGAAACTTTAATCTGTTTTGAAATAATTTCTGACACTTTGGATTGATTTTTAAAATCAATTTGTTGTTTTAAACAAGTTTTGAAATTTTAGGCAGGTCTTAAAATCAGTTTTGAAATTTTGAGGCAATTTCTGAATCTTTGGACCGTTTTTAAAACGAATTCTAAAACCTGGATAGGCTTTAAAATCAATTCTGAGAGTTTAGAAGGTATTGAAACTGGTTCTGATATTTTGGATTGTTTTTTTCTGGTACTCTGGTACAGATTTTTCAATTCGTTCTGGTACTCAAGCATGCTTTAAAACCAGTTCTGCGACTTTGGTTTG
Source organism: Chrysopilus asiliformis (assembly GCA_964034945.1). Taxonomy (NCBI): domain Eukaryota; kingdom Metazoa; phylum Arthropoda; class Insecta; order Diptera; family Rhagionidae; genus Chrysopilus; species Chrysopilus asiliformis. Next base: position 93,855,101 of record OZ035960.1, on the reverse strand, counting down.
TTCTTAAAAGAAGTTTTGAAACTTTACCAAGGTTTTAGAATTAGTAATGAACCTTTGGCTCGTTTTTGAAACGAGTTCTAAAGTTTTACTTTATTTTAATAACCAGTTCTAAGCCTTTGGCTAGCTTTTAAGACAGGTTCTAAAACTTTCAGCATGTTTTTACGACAAGTTCTGAAATTTTAGCAGGTAGTAAACCGGTTTTGAAATTATGGCAGATGTAAAAATCAGTTCTAAATCGTTGTTCGATTTTAAACTCGGTTTTGAAACTTTGACTTTCATTTCTTTTTCTTTTTTATACAAAGTATAATATAATATATTCATGAAAATTTTCGACCTCCTCATTTTTTCATTTCCCGAGCACTCTGTAACCGACGGGAACATTATTACAAAAACGTCTTTCTGTCTGCACGGTCAAAAATCTTGGAGTGAATTCTAATCAAAATTGGATTACACCGCAATCTGAATGCGTTGAATTGGGGAAAATGATATTTGCCACCATTTTGTGTTGTACAGTTATCCGCAATTTTTTTACCGTTATTGAGACAATTTCATTAAAAAGTCACAAAAAAAAAGATTTTTGCGAATTGCAAGCAACGGTTTTACAAAAATACAGTTACAATCAGAGAATAATTGGTCATATGGATAAAATCATTGTTAAATTAATCAAATTTTTGCTAAAAGCACAAAAAAAAATGTTGATTGGCACAAATATTTTTGGAGAGTAAATTTTGTTCAACCAAAAATTGTTATTTCAACAAAAATAAACTTACAAATGATTTTTTGTTAAATCAATAAAACAATTGTGAAATTAACAATGCCTAATTTGTTAAAATAACAAAAAAAAAGTTACATTCACATTTTTTTGTTTTTCAAGCAATTCTTTTATCAATTAACAACAAAAAAAATTTGTTGAGACTCAACAAAACAAATTTTGTCAAAAGGAACGAGGTTTTTGTTATTATGTTTTTGAGTGTAAGAGAAGAATTAAAGAGAAGAATAAATTCGTTTGGTTATAGTGTAAATTGTGCACAAACGTAGATTTTTTATAAGAAAGTCATGTGCTGTTCACATCAGATACTTTTTTAACCTTTACCGGCTTTTTAAATGACTTCTGAAGCTTCTGCCGGTTTTTAAAGCTCAATCTTGCACGTTCAATCTTGCAGTCAATCATCGCTTGTTGTGACAACATTTTGAACAACTATGGTGATGCTGTCATGCAAATTCTATGATTGACAGCATGCTGGCCAATATCAAAATCATTTTGAAATTTTTCGAGGGAGCTTTGTGAATGACAGCATGCTTGAACGTGTATGGCGATGCTGTCAATCATTTCGTCATTTCAGCGTAATTTTTAGCAGTGAAAAAATGTTGCATATAAAAGATAAAGCTTTTTGGGAATCCTTTTTCGAGTTATATAGACAAAGAAGTGAGTTGTGGGTGACGAAAAGCGAAAAATATAAAGACAAAAATTGTTTAAATTCATATTTGTGATGTGTGCTGTCGGTTTGGCTGTTTCGAATTAACTGATGCTTGTGTGCATGATTGAGCGTCTAGTGCAAATAAGCTTTTTGCTGTGACCGCATGATTGACTGCAAGATTGAACGTCTAGGGGTCGCTTAAGAGAATTTTTGAAAATTCTATTTTGTTGTAAAGCTTGTTCTGGTGTATAATGAACGCAACTGGAGGCGTAAAACTTCTCGTTAAGCCTCCTCCAATACCAACTACTAAGTCCAGTATTACACTTGGCTTATTTAAGCCGGCAACTTTTGGGCTTAATAAGCCAATGTGCTTACATTTGTGGCTTCAATAAGCCAATCCTGTTTGCATATGCTACACAAGTTTACATATGTGTGTGTGAACTCAAACCATTGAAATTGCTGCTGCTCATATACTTCCCAAGATCTTTACCTGCTGACGGTCAGAACGGAAATGATTTCTGCCTACTACTTTTCCCAAACCGGTTCACACGCTTTGCATGTATGCAGATTGTCGATAAGCCATGATTTCGAGTAGCAACTTTTCCCTCCGCAGTCGTTTCTCCCGAAAATCGGCTTAAGTAAGCCCGAAAGTTGCCGTGTGTAATATCGCGCTAAGCCTATTTTAAAAATTTCACAGGTTTTATAGTTTGTTTTGAAACCTTGTCCGGTTTCGAAAACTAGTTTTGGAACTTTGAAACAGATTCTATATGTATAAAACTTCCATCGAAATCTAGTATAAACTTTTCAACTGGAAATTTATTAACTTTTCTACTGGACCAATCGAATGGTTTTTAAATCAATACTACAAACATTTTAATGCTTTTTTTTACTTCTCAGTACCAGAAAGCGTGACAATTTCAAAAATCTCCAAACTTTTACTTTTCAATTTACGATCCAGTCACGTTAAGAAGAAAAACGAATCAAAACCATTTGGCGATAACTTAATTTCCAATCAATAAATTTATTGCAAAAATAAAGTTCATAATTTTTGTATATTAATAAACAAGCAATTCATTCCAGGGGGCAAATGTGAAGATCAAACAAAAATCATCAAACCGAGCGCGTATGGAGAAAGATTTCGAGTTCATCAATCAATTTACACTTGGTGAGAAAATTTAGTTGGAAAGAATATTGCGAAAATTAGTTCATTAATTGTTGGAGTTATCACGAATTCGAAGACACGACCAAGCGAAATTCTTTGTTAACATGGAAGTGCAAAAATGTCAGTCAAGCAGCGCCATTAGGTTGGAAAATTAATAGTAAGAAGCAACACTTGCGTAAAATTAATAACGAATTCGCGATTGTGGGTAATTAATTTCGAAATGATTACAAGTTGTAGAATTTACTCTATTGACTTTTATTACTTACATTACTTACAATAATTGAAAAATTGTTTATAATATCGACCAGACAAAAAAACGCAGCATGTAAATGGCAATCGCTATTGGAGAAATTACCTAATTATGTAAACCAGGGCAGCAATTAAATGGCGTTATGTTTGTTTGTGCAGCATGTTTCATGTTGTAATATTTTACACTGTGAGACTTTTTTAAAAAACGTTCTTTATCATTTTTCCGGTTTACAAAATCACTCTCCCTATTTCTTAGCCTGATTTATTGAAACGCTGACCCGATTTTGATCCGGTTTTTTGATCATATTACCAGAAATATCTCTTCCTAACAAAATTTTAAAACCCTATTTACCCTATTTGTCCTATTTGCAATAATAAGGAACAAGAGAGGTGGAATTTTATCTGAGAAATGGAATTTTGTCCGAGAGGTGGAATTTTGTCCGAGAGGTGGAATTTTGTCCGAGAGGTGGAATTTTGTCCGAAAGGTGGAATTTTGTCAGGAGTTCCGACAGTACCACATAATGAGGGAAATCAGGCATGTAGTAGGAGCAAGACCCGCCATTTTATTTAAATGTTTTTCATTTATTTTTCCAAAATTCAAAGTTTTTTATTTGATTTAAAAGACAAAGTAGTAAAAACAAATACCAAACCATTCATTTTAAATGCAGGTTATTTAAAACAAATGTTTTGTATTGGATTTAAATGCATCTAAAATTATTTAAATTAAAAGTATTGACACGTTCGTGACATCGTGTACCACTGGTGGTACATGTACAGTTTTTTAAAACCGCACGAGTAAATAGTGCGGTAGTTTTTTTGTGGATGTAAATTTTTGTTTCTAAATTATCAAGAAGTATATCAGTGCAAAGTCCAAATCCCGTCATCGCACACAAAAATGAATTACACCAGTGTGTTTAAAATGATAAAAAAAATTGAATTTTGCATGTCCGTCCGTCCGTCTGTCTGTCTGTCTGTCCGTCTGTCTGTGGCGCGGATTGCGGGCGCACGGATTGAGCTAGAGACTTGAAAGTTTGCACAGATTCGTTTTTCGTAAAATGTGAGGCTAAGTTCGTTAATGGGCAAAAATGGACCATTAGGGGGGGTACCCCCCATACGAACGAAAACGTTTTTTGCGAATATTTAAAAAACGGTACATCCTATCAAAAAAGTCTAAGAACAAAAGTTATTTAGAATATGATTCTACATAAAACTCCCATACATCAAAATCCGATTGGAACAAGTTTTAAAAAAATCTTATTGGAAAATTTGAATTCAAATGAAATTTTGATACGCCGTTCAATTAAATCACCATACGGGTTTTCAATAATTGCCAGATTGGCAATTATAGCTTTTGTTATGTTTTTCACTAACGTTTTATCAGCAAAAACCGTGAAATTTCAAAATAATCAAACCACAATCGACTTTAACAGTGTAGGCTTAGTGCAAATGTATTTTGCATGATTCTTGAGAAATTTCTTAACACCTGATGAATGTCACGCTTCTGTAGATTTACTAATTACACATGGAAAGTTTGAATTTCGCAATCGTTGCAGAAAAAAAAGTCACCTCCAACTTTAATCTGGATTTCTAAGTTGAGTATAAGAAAAATTAAAATCAGCGGAAGATTGCAATAAAAACGAAATACTTTACAATGTTTTGCTTGGTGTATTTTTTGTTTTTGCTATAAGAACCTTACAACGCCTAGGGAGCATAGCGCAAGCTAAGAACGTTGTGGATTATCGTAAGACTGCTTAAAGTTCATCGACATCGATCCGTTGTCGTTATGTTAAAAGTCATGTTTCGCAAAAGTTCTGTTAAAAAGGTTCCAGTCCCGTAGCGGATTTTCATGTTTTATGCTTTTATGTTCATAGTACAAGAATTTCCCCTAAGATTCTAGAAGTTTGCTGTTAATATCGTCGAATTTAGAATCTCGGAGCCATCATCATCTGCCTTAAATCCTGCTTCGTCATCGTGTTTAGGCAAAAGGTAAACTATTTGCGGTGCCTAGAGAAAGGTGTGCTCGTTAAAAAAAATGTAGATAGATAAAAAAAAAAAACATAAATAAACAGGAGGAAAAAAGATTTTCCATCGTGATCAAATGAAATGCTGAAAAAAAAAACGTATCCAAAGTAAAGTCCACGGTAGTCGTGAAAATAGTCGCTCAGTCATTGTCGTTAGTTGGATGTTCACTTAAAAAGTTTATAGACTTATAGACGGCGTGTCTAACATTTCGAACTTGTTGAAATATTTTCCGAATAACAAAAACAAAAAAATATACAATGAATCTCAGTGTTCAATTGGTAAATGAAAAGTGTAAAATCTCGTCAATTACTTAAGAAAAATCTCCTACGATTTTTTTTTGATCATAAAACTACTTTAACGACATAGAAGTTCTTTCACAGACAGGTAGACAAAGAACTATCGTGCTTAGCTGGCTATGAAGGTAATTTTAAAGGTAAAATCCAGCCATAAAAGCCATCAAAACAGTAAATCAATGAGAAGTCTTTGTGCCTTTAGGTGTGGAGACATATTCATTTTAAATATTTTCGTTACCTGTTATTTAACGCAACGTGTAATTAGGGTAATTTTCAAGAAACCAACCACATTTTGACAATGGAAGTTGTCGGCGTGCCTCAGGTATTTCTTAAATTGACACCTTTTGTTGCCTGACAAATCAGAGTCAAGGTTGATACGTGGGTGTTGTGAAAAATTCAAAATAAATAACTATTTTTTACTTTCTTATACCAAGTATAATAAAGTATTGTATTCATAACCTCTGAATTTGCCTGAAAATCATATCCCGAGTACTCGTGAGTCGATTGGAGCATTATGGCAAAAATGCCTTACAGGATTTGTACAAAATTTCTCAAACACGACTTAAAATTTTAAACATATAATTGGTCCTAAACTGGAGGACATTGGCACGTGACCAAGACCTCTGGCAAGAGACACTGCGGCAGGCCAAGACCGGAAACCGGTTGTAGTTCCGAGAGAGAGAAAGAGAGAGAAAGAGAGAGAAAGAGAGAGAAAGAGAGAGAAAGAGAGAGAAAGAGAGAGAAAGAGAGAGAAAGAGAGAGAAAGAGAGAGAGAGAGAGAGAGAGAGAGAGAGAGAGAGAGAGAGAGAAAGAGAGAGAGCAAGAGAGAGAGAGAGAGAGAGAAAGAAAGAGAGACAGAAAGAGAGAAAGAAAGAAAGAGAGAGAAAGAAAGAGAGAGAGAGAGATTGGTCCTAGAATAGGGCTATCCTATCCGTTAACCGGAAATAACCAAAATGGTGGCTTTTTAAAAATCGCAATGTCGTTTTTTTGTTTTTTACTCCGAAACTGCGCGTTTTTCCGTAGTCCTATGTCTGACAAAAGTTGAAGACAGTAAAATTTCCTACACTTTTGTCTTTTACTAGAACTCGATATTTCAAACTGGTATCGAGGTATGCCGTTATTTAAAACAAAATCAGATTTATGCGATTCTCTCGAAAAATAACAGTTTTTTTTCCTTGTGTTCAATGAATTAATGAGAGTGGCATTCTCTACAATTTTGTCTTTCACCGTTATCTCTTACGTTATTAAAATACGTTATTAACATATTTTCATTATACAGTAAAAAAAATGTATTTTTGGGCAAACTAACCCGGCCTTTACACGCGACTGTAAAGTCTGTCAGTAGCACAGACTTCAAATGTCAAATTACTGACAACGAATTAAAATACATTTAGTGAACTGGCAGTCAGTGCATTTACACGAGTCTGTGTCAGCGACTGTGTCAACTCTACAGACGCGTGTAAGGGCCGGGTTAGGGTTGTTTCGAAAAAAACCGTAAAGGAAAAATTGAAGATATTGAAATTCTCCACATTTTTTTGTAAATCGATATATTTTACCGTTATTGAGATATTTCAGATTTTGTAAAATAAAAATTTAAAATTATATTTACACTAAAATGTTATTTGTAGGCTTAATGATACTTTAAATTGCGCCAGAACGTAGATTTTGTATAAGAAAGTCATGTGCTGTTCACATCAGATATTTTTGTTACGCATAAGAAAATATTTTCTTGTAAATTTTCAATTGAATTTCGGGGTAATAAATCATAAAGAAATTACTGATGAGTAGAGAAGATACAATTCAGAGGTAAAAATTACAAAATATCATCGTTTAATGGTTGGTTTGTTCGCGAAAAAATAACACCTTGAAGCACCTTGAAGCCATTTTTATTGCAAAATACATTAGTTTGTACAAATAGTTTGGATGATATGTAAAGCCCTGTTTCGGATTTTTTAAGTTAAAAGATAAGAAAAGCTGCAATTGCCAGGGGCTAATCGTCCGTCAAATACTCAATGTGAGGACAGAGAAAATGTTTATTTAAAAAGAAACCATTTGCACAGGAGAGGGGGAAAGGAGTGGTCCGATTAGATTTTGATGCATAGAAAAGTTATGTAAAATCATATTCTAAACACATTTCATTTTTATAAAATTTTCGATACGATGTACAGTTTTCGAGAAAACAAGAAAAAAGTATTCCATTTGTATGGGAGAAGACGGAAGCAGTAGTCCTATTGGATTTGGATGTGTGGAACGGTTATGTAAAATCCAATTCTAAACACATTTTACCTTCATAAATTTTTCAATATGACTCACCGTTTTCGAGAAAATTGCAAAAAACTTGCAAACAAAAAAAGATTTAAAAACGTCCAAATTTTTGCTTGGATTTTTTTTACTATTACATTTTCATAACTCGTTTTCCACCTTGCTAGTATTGCAGAGCCGTTGTTATAGGGGTTGTCCGTCGCTAATGGCCTTCCTATAAAATCACTGTTATGAATATTCATTTTTTCCTTTATTTCGATATTGGCTGAACCTCAAAAAATCGCTTTCGAATCGGTTCTCCGCTTTTTTAAAAACCGGAGTGTAACCGGAAGCGAAAAGAACTAAAGAGTGAAATCGAAAAGCGAAGCGAAAAAACACCCGGTCCGAAGCTCTGCTAAAATAATGCGATTTTTATGTTCACGAATAATGTATTCCACAAGACCCTATGGAAAAATTATTGACAAACTAGCTTGCATACCCGTCGTTGCTGGGTTAAGTTTTTTTCAAATTTTTATTTTTTTGATGGTCTATGTTGGAGCTAAACTTCAGGCCAAACGGCTCGGTAGTTTCCCCGCGAAAGGGTAACATAGAGGAAGAGCTAAGTTTCGAGATCACTTTACCCCCTCCCCATACTCTTCCACCACTCAACTCAGGCTACTTTTTAATGGGTCTATGTTGGGGCTGGACCCCCGACGAACATCTATGCCAAATTTCAGGCCAATCGGTTCAGTAGTTTCCCCGCGAAAGAGTAACATAGCGCAAAAACTAAGTTTCGAAATCACTTTACTCTCCCCTCTTACTTCTCCCCCCCTCGCGACACTTTTCCGTATGCCTATGTTGGAACCAGAACTACCACAGACACTCATACCAAATTTCAAGTCAATCGGTTTAGCCGTTTTTGCATGAAAGAGGAACATACAGACAGACACCAACTCATTTTTATATATTAGTATGATTTAAATAAATTTTAATATTTGGTGCTAATAAACCCAAGTAATCAAAAATGGTCACATTCCGGTTGCCCCACGGTCACATAATCTGGGTTCCAAAATATATGAGGTCACAAATTGGTTGCTGCAACAGTATAGGAACCGTTTTTCCCAAGTTTTTTGTTGTAACTAACGTTTTCGCAAAACTTTCTTGTGACAAAGGTTGCAAAGCGACGAAGTTTGAAAGGGAGGGGGGTGGTTGGCGGATCAAGTGTGACGTCAATGCAAACTTGTATTTTAAGTGTACATCAGAAAACGCCGTAAGTGTTAGTCCAATTTGTCGTAGTCCAAGTCCAAAGTTGACTTATTCCAAAGTAAGAGAATTATAAACGAGCACGATAAAAACAATGAAAAACAACAACAACTTTCCGACTGGTCACAAAATTACCGATTTGCGACGGTTAATTTGCAACCGGTCACAAAGTAACCAATTTGAAACCGGTCTTTTTGCGACCGGTCACAAAGTAACCAATTTGCGACCGGTTTAATTGTGACCAGTCACAAAGAAATCGCATAAAGGGATTTGTCACCAGCCCTTTGGAATCAGGGTCATATGGTAACCTGAGTTGCAAATTGTTGCTTAAAAAAGTACTGTAATGAACAAATTTTTGAATTTTTTTCCCATATTTTCTGTGAAAATCAGCTTCTTTGCGCTTTTTATTTCGGAACTGTAGCAAATTGCCGAAATAGTATTAAAAAATCATTAAGAGGACATTTTCAACATTTCAGATGGCAATGTAGTGGAACTCATTTGAAAATCATTTGAAGTAAATGCTTAATGGTTTTTAATTATTGTTAATAATACTTAATTCTTTCAATGATTTCCATCAAAAGTAAACAATGATTTCTTGTAGTATTTGTACCAAGTATTTTCAGATGGAAAAACATTACAAAAAGAACCAAATTTTCACCGTAATAAAAATGAAGAGACTCTTCTTTTACACGATAAGTTTCTTATTCTTACCACAAACATCTGGATTTACAGTATTTTTTTGTACCAAAATTTTGTAACACAAATTTAATTTTTTTTTTCTTTTTTGAAGAAAGTAAAACTATCAATACAAAAGGCAAACTGTTTTAAAGACAAGACTCAACTTTGCGAGAATCCATGGTGTAAAACAGTGATATTACCAAATGGAACGAATTTATTTAATTTTCAGTGTTTTTTACCCACTCCTATGAAAGAAATAATGGTAAGAATTTGTAAATATTCAATTTCTTTAAAAAAATATTAAAATGTACAATGGATTTTAAATAACCCAGAATATTTTAAATACGTTTCCCAGTTATCCTTTCAAGCAGATCTAAAAAGTGGACGATCAATGCGTTCTGTAATGCCGAAAATTGACTTGAATGCCTGCCAATTTCTAAAGGACTACAAAACGAACTACATTTTCAGATCGATTTTACTACAAATTTTGAAATTTACAAATTTTCCAAAATCGTGTCCTTATGTTGGCTATCTGAAAATTACAGATTTTCCGATTTCATTAGATTTCTTGAAGTTGTCTGTTCCGGTTTTTCCAGGACTTGTCGACGTAAAGTGGAGGCTCTATCAGCCAGGGAACAATCGGACGATATTTTTTCTGCAATTCGTATTTCTTATAAAAAACGAAAAAAATTAATATCACACTTTTTTCACAAAAAAAAAATGTAATATCTGAATTAAACAATTAATTTCGAATTAAATCGTTGAATGGCTTTTCGTCCATCACTGATTTTAATTATACCTTTTTTAGTCTTCTAAAAAACAAAACTACAAAAAAAAAGTGTAATTTTCTTATGATTTTCATTATTGTTTTAATAACACTAAAATAATAATGAAATTATCTTTGGTTCGCGTGTTTTTACTAATACATTTCTTGTCTTTAACGTTTTCGGTAAGTGTAAATATTTGAAATGTTTTTTAACCCTTTGATGCTCGACGTTGCTTGTAAGCAAGATTTTATAATAGTTTTTCACACAAAAGTGAAAATTGAAAATTTTGCATGATGCCTCTCTAGGACTAAAGAACAACTGCAGAGAACTGCAGAGAAAAACTTGGGCATGGAAAGGTTAAAACCTCATACCTTATTCTATATTTTTTATTTATTTTAAGAAACGAGTATCAGTTTCGATGTCTAACACACAGTGTGATCTATACAAGGATCAAATTTGTAAGGATCCCGTGTGCAATTTTAGAACTTTTAAAAATAGATCGAGTTACTTCAGTTTTCAGTGTTTTCTACCCATGGAAATGCATGAAATGACGGTAAGAATAAAAAACGATGACGTAATTGTAAATTTTGATCAAAAGAACAGTAGGAGTGAAAAAGGAAGAGTGGATCGGTTAGCGACAATAGATGTTTGTGGTTGAAAAGCTTTCTTCATGCTAGGATCACAAAGGGCTACTTTCACTGCGCTGCACGAAGAAAAACTGTCAGAAAAACTGCAGCGGCTGCAAAAAAACGACCGTTTTTCTTCGTGGTGCGCAGTGAAAGTAGCCCTGTGTGATCCTAGCATAAGTTTTATCTAATCTATTAGTGAAAATTGCAGTAAAATAAAACAATGGGTTTAGAAAATGGGAGGATAGGGGTTTAGGGGGAAGGGTCACCAAAACCAAAAGATGGTTGGCGAAAAAATATAGCAATTGTTACCAAAAAGAAGGTACAGCACTTTTTAAGATGTTATGTCATAGGAGAGAGAGTGAGAGAGAGAGAGTGAGAGAGAGTGAGAGAGAGTGTGAGATAGAGTGAGAGAGAGTGGGAGTGAGACATAGTGGGAGAGAGAGAGATAGGAAGAGAGAGTGAGAGAGAGAGTGAGAGAGAGAGTGAGAGAGAGTGTGAGATAGAGTGAGAGAGAGAGAGAAAGAGTAAGAGCGAGAGAGTGAGAAAGAGATAGAGATAAGACGGTGGTGCGATAGGTGGGGGCAGGGGGAAGGAGAATATTAAAAAAATATATTTTAAATGCAAAAGTGATTGGATTAATTTTAATTTTCAGTTAACTTTTGAAGTAACCCTGATATCCGGTCGATCAGCACGGAAACTTTTCGGGCCAATACAGCTGGACTTGTGTGATTTTCTCAAAAACCAAAAGAGCAACATTTTACTTCGTGCAATTTTACTACGATTGAAAAAATATTCAAATTTTGCTGAATCATGTCCATATGCTGGATGCCAAAAAATTCAGAATGCCCCAATTACGGCTGATTTCCTCAAAATTCCATTGGGAATACCGCCTGGACAGTTCATAGTTCACTATCGAGTTTCTCAAACGACAACCAATCAAACAATTTTCGATTTACAAAATACAATTCTGTTGAAATATGTGTAAAAAGAAACTAGAGGGAAAAAAAGTTTAATTTGGGCGAAATAAAGTTTAATATGGGCGAAAGAAAGTTTTGTTTGAATGGAAACCCCTTTTAGATAGGGTGACCATACGTCCCGGAATCAGGTATGTTGACTCGGAGTCCCGGGAACAAAACATTTGTCCCGGATTTTGTAATAAAGTGTTGTAATAACGATTTTCCACAAATGGCGTGTGTATTTTAAAAAAGTTCACCTGCGGAGCTTTCGTTTTCATTCCGGTTTTTACAATTTCCGTCGGCGTTATTTATGGAATGTAAAGAGTGCGAAAAATTAAGGTAATTTTCGATTGGGACTGTGTAGTCTTTGATTTCGATCTTTGCGCCCCACTTTATTTAAGAAAATTTCGCCTGCGGCTCACATTTATTAACAATTTACCATTGGTTTTCCTCCAAATAAAAATTTTCTTTCCGTAAAATTTTGTTGTTTCGTTGGTGTTCTGATTCAGTCACCCCCTTCATGTTGTCCCGGTTTGACCCAAAAAAAAAATTTGGTCACCCTACTTATAGGGGAAAACCTCTTTAAGAACACTAAAATCCGCTGAACTTTAGTGGCAGTGATGGGCTGTCCGGAAGAGTTTACGAAGCGCATATTCTGTGTATCAAAAGCTTATGGATAGTCTCGATATCCAATACCGGGTATTACTTTTCACATGTTGACTATTTGCAGGGAAACAGGTAGGATAGATGTTAGTGGTTGAAAAATTTCCTAATGGGCTAAGCCCTCTAATGCTGAAAATCGTATCCAAATACCGTCAGAATTGCAGGAGATAGCAGAAAACGGGTTTAGAGAGAGTGGAAGAGGCAGATATTAGTGGGGAAAATTTCTTCTTGAGAACTGACCTCTCTAATGTTGGCAACCAAATCCAAATCCCTTCAGAATTGCAGAAGATATCAGGCGAGGGGTTTATAGAATGTGGAAGAGGCAGATATTAGTGGGGAAAATTTCTTCCTGAGAGCTGACCTTTCTAAAAGGTATCTAAATACCTTCAGAATTGCAGGAGATAGCAGGTTAGCGGTTGAGAATTTTTGAGTTAATATTCATTCTCAGTTACCTTTTTTTTGTAGTCATTGGTTTTTGCATTGGTTTTGTCGATTTTATGTGAAATTAAATTCATCGGAAAATATTTATGTCCAGATATTAATAGATAATCCTATTGGAATTTCTTGGCTTATAGGTCTGCAAAAACAAAAAATAATATAACAAAAATATTATATTATTTTTGTGGATGTTTTCATATCCAATTTCCCCCCAAAGAAGGTCAAGAAAACCATGAATCAGAAATGGTTCAATGGTTAAACACAATTAATAGATAATGTTTTTTTTTTATTTTCTACATGACTAGTTTCGTTGATTCCTACAGTGAAAATGTGTTTAGTTGAAATTTGGCAGTAATTCAAAATGAACGAATTTCAGACATTCATCATTTTACAAGTTTTGACAATTGCAGGAGTTTTTTCAGTAAGTATACGAATTTCTTTTAAACAAAAAAGTTTCCCTTAAAAGAATTTTTTTTAGAAAAGGCTTGCAATAACAATGCCGGAGTTAAAATGCGACCACAATCCTGATCAACTCTGTGAAAACGTCTACTGTGATGTGAAGACGTATAAAAATATGACAAGTATTATGAATTTTAAATGCCTTTTGCCCACTCCGGTTAATGGCGTTTTGGTATTGTAGTTTCATTAATTTGTGAAAAATTAAATTTATTTAATTCTATTTCAGTTTGATTTGCGTATCGTACAAATTTCCGGCAGATCTAAACGCGAAGTATTTGTTTTAGCAGACGGGGACATTTGTAAAATGATGTGTGATGGAAAGGGAAATTTTTTGGTAAGTCATATTTAATTACATTCGACCGTATGTTAAATTTTCGGAAACATGCCCAATGATTGGAAATCAACAGATTATGAATTTACCCATTTCTTTGGACACCATAAAAATACCGTTTCGAATTCTTGCAGGCAAATACAACGTTGTTTGGAATTTCAGACGTAAAAGTGATAATTTTACTGTTTTTATTACACTCTCGAAAAAATCTGGGGACGAATTAACTCCGCCTGAAAACATAGCTAAAAGTTTAACACCGTAGCGCGGAGTTATTTTTAAATTTGTATTTTACGGAGCTAAATATTCAATTTAACACCGTTTTGACCTAAATTTTAAATGAACTCCGAAAAGGAGTCAAAAATTCACTACAACTCCTTTTAGGAGTTATTTAATTGTAAAGGGTGTTCACGTTTAGAAGAGGCTTGCCAATTGGCTTCAACAGCCTATTGGGAAGGCAAATGGTTTACAATTCGAGAGGGCCCGTGTTCGAGTCCCGGCAGAGACATGTAAGAAAAGTTTTTAACAAGTAATATTAACTTTGGAAACATGAAAAAAAACTCAAAACATCTCAAATGCTTGCAAAAAAAGAGAATTTGCGAGGTTTTTTTCTTGGCAATAAATTGGTTTAACACCGAAAAATTGTTAAAAATTAACACCCATAAGGAATTGTTGTGAACTCCTAGCCCGGTGCTCGATTTTCTCCAATAGGTGATGGACTCCCTCAAACTCCCTTTCGGTGCGTAATCGACTCCATTTTTTCGAGAGTGTATTGATTACGTGGTTGTCTTGAAATATGTCTAAGCTTTTTCGATTGTAATTGGAGAGGAGTGAAAATAAACTTCGAATTAAGGGTGTTTGACATTTATAGGGTTTTTTTTATTTCTCGATTTTTGAAACCCATTATTTCTGGTAAAGGATTTTTAATTCGGCTTGAACTGACGGGGAACTGAATTGTAAAAAAATTAAGTTTATTAGAATTTACCCCCCCCCCCCCCCTTCTGTTTGCTTTCAAAATAAAAAAATGTCCAGGTTTTCACTTGTCGCTCAAAACTAACTTCATCCGTTCATAGGGTTTGTTTTTAGAATGTACTTCCCTTCTCCTATTTACTTCCCCATTTTTTCATCCGCTTCAAAATTCGCTCAATACCCGGATTTTTTTTTTTGAAATTTATTTCCACAATCTCTTCTTCTATCTCAAAATATTGGACGTCAATATTTGCAAAAGGATTGATCTCCGGGAGAAGTGGGAGACAGGAACTGTCTCACACCACCGGAATTGGACATAACGGTATATACAGACGGTTCCAAGATGGATAACCTGACCGGCGCTGGACTGTTCTGAGAGGAGCTCGAAGTGGAGCGATCGTTCAAATTAGACAACCACGCTACAATTTTTCAAGCAGCAATAATGGCAATTAAAAAAGCGAATTTGCTTCTGTTGGACCTGGCAGTAACTGAAAAGGATATCTGCATGTATTCAGACAGTCAAGCAGCCATCAAAGCGATTTATTCACACACTGCTAAGTCCAAACTTGTGCAGTCATTAAAGGAAGACCTAAAAAAAACTCTCCGAAACCAACCGTCTTATAGCCGTATCACACTAACAATTACTTTTGCGATTGAGGCTACGATTGGCCTTTTCGACCAATGAGAGCACAGCTGGCTACGATTGCGGCTACGATTGCCAGTTTAGACTTGAGTCTAATTGGTCGAAAAGGCCAATCGTAACCTCAATCGCAAAAGTAATCGTTAGTGTGATACGGCGATTAGAATTGTTTCTGGGCATAGTAATATTTCTGGAAATAAGAGGGCAGATGAACTTGCTCATATATGGACAGTCAACCCATTTCTGATGGGTTTCCGATTCAGACCCTCAAACTGCAACTTAAGCCGTGGGAGGATCAGGAGAACCAACAACTTTGGTCCACATGCCAGATCGGCACTACACAAAGGAATTATGGGGTGGCTTAAATGCAAACCTTACGACGATCTTCTTAAATCTGGAGCGGAATCTCCTTCGTCTAACGACTTGGATTCTAACTGGGCACTTCCTTCTGCAAAATCACGTTTTCAAGATGAGGCTGATGGATAATCCACAAGGTAGGGGATGCGGGGAAGAACAGGAGACCATTTTTTGTGTCACGGTCCAGCCTCAACCCGTACTGGCGTCAAATGGTTCGAACCAAATTTTTGAAATTTTAGGAATCAAAACCAAATTTTGAAATTTTAGGAACCAGAAATCCAATTAATTCTTGAGTCCAAATCGAGCCACATTCAAAAAACTTTTGGTTTGCACCTCTGATTTTAATGAACTGAATTTAATTCCCCATAAGTAAAAAAAATATATTTGGCACTTTTAATTAAGTTTAAAGCGGAATTGGCTAAAAAAAGCCCGGCGTGATGTACATAAGAATCAATTGTTGAAACTCCATATAGTCGTACTTCGATAGTAGTTGGCATAAGAAGACACAAAATTGACCACAAAATAGAGACCGTGTCTAAATTGAAGTTCCAGCAGGGATTTTCCTTTAAAATACTTTTAATTTTTTTCCAGTCTACACAATTTCCATTAACCGTTTTTTCTTCTTCCCATTTTGTTCGACTGGATTAAATTTTCGGTCATTAACGAAAAAGAATGGCACCATATGAACATTTTCTGAATGATATTAGCTACTGACCGTGAAAATGTGACTATTAACGAGATGAAAATTGTCTTTTGTTTATTTTGCGCGCAAAGAATTTCCGTCACGGCAGGTGGTTTTGAGACGGTAGGGTCATTGAACGATGGGAAATCAAAGAAAATTGTACAAAGTTATAAAGAAATAATAAAAATTGCATAATTTGTAACTAAAAAAAACTGTCGAAAAAACGGAGTCGATCACGCATCGAAACGAAGTTTGAGGGAGTCCATCACCTTTCGGAGAAAATTTCGAACATTAAAAAAAACAGGACGGTGGACTCGGAGTCGAGCAGACGGAGTCGGGACAAAATTATTGTTTTAGAAGACGGAGTCGGTCAATTTTCACAAGATAAAAGTTTGACGAGATAGTTTAAGAGTCGGAGTCGAAGAAAATCAGCCACTCTACCCACCACACTATCGGCGTATTTGCGAAGCTGTCATGTCTTACAAGAAGGAATACAACAAAGCCGCAGATATTCCAGATCCGAAGAGACAGATTTTATTACGAAACTTCGATTTTAGGATCCTAAGGCCCAATTCAGACTAACGATTGCGATTACGATTGAAGCTTCTCGACCAATGAGATTAAAGCTTTCAACGATAGGGACATGAAAGCTTGGATCTCATTGGTTGAGAAGCTTCAATCGTAATCGCAATCGTTAGTCTGATTTGGGCTTAAGTGTAGCTTTGAGATGTGGTGTCACTCACGCTAACTATAAAAAACGTCACATTTTTAAAGGGGTATGGAGGGAGGGTCTGCGGTATTGTGGGGTGGCGAAATCCCATATAAAAAACTGAGAGAAGCGTAACGTGAACAAAGGGGGTTGGAAAGCCAAAAATCAGCGTCACGTATTTACAATAAAAAAAATACATAAGAGCCTCAGATAGTCCAGTTGATTTGAAAAATATCTTATGTGACAAAAATATGAAATCTCGTCTGATAAAATACAATAAAGTGCATTAAAGACGTTTGGTTGAAATGGACATGAGGCAAACAACCGAAGCGGATAAATTTGGGATCATTTTGCGGTACATAATTCGCCTAATCTCCACTAATTAACGTCAAACAGAGTAAATACGCACCGAATTTGATTATCAAAGGCTTTCGTTGAAAGGTACTCTATTGGAAATGCACATGTCTCACGTGTATTGATGTTGGATAACCGTTTGGGGTTGATTTCGATATAGGGATGCACGCCCACAGGGTGGTGGTGTATTGTCAAAAGGCATCGTCACGTTGTGTGATGGAAATCCTCTTATATATCGTTAAATCGATAAATTTCCACAATAGGAAAAATCCATAATGGCTGAATTGACCATAGAAGCGGATAGAAAACGAGAAAAACGTATTTGGTTGATGGCTGGCCATGTTGAGGTAACCATTCGTTTACAATGAAGGTGCGGCCAAGGTGACGCTCCATTGCGAGTTGGCAACCATTATGAATCCTGGAAAAAAAATTCAGTATGGTGGCTTCCAAATGGCATTGTTCGGTGTTCAAAATGTGTAATGTTGTAATGGCCACTGGACTAAATAAAATAGAAAGTAGCATTTGCCGGAGCCCGGAGGTGAATCCTCTCTGGTTGT
The DNA here is from genome assembly GCA_964034945.1 of Chrysopilus asiliformis. Classification (NCBI taxonomy): domain Eukaryota; kingdom Metazoa; phylum Arthropoda; class Insecta; order Diptera; family Rhagionidae; genus Chrysopilus; species Chrysopilus asiliformis. The sequence goes on along the minus strand of OZ035960.1, from coordinate 93,837,267 downwards.
TTTACAGGAATGGATGTCCATTCCTGGAATCATGGAGCATCATCACCAACACTACTACTGTCTATATTTTATTTAGTCCGACAGCCATTTACAAACTATGACGTCCGTTGAATTACACCAGACAAAAGTTGGTCCAAAGAGGATTACGTCGTTTTCTAGGTTCGTCGTTCCGGGATGTTTTTGGGCAGCAGCAGAGCCTACTATGGACAGAGTCCATCCCGTATGCGGACAATGGAAATGGCAACAATGGAATGAATCGCTACAATTCGATTTGTGTTTTCCGGACCGCATGTTTGCGGTGATTTAACAAATAGAATTACATCAGACAGCCATCCAGCATTCACAAATGGATAATGGAAAATTTGGAAAATGGAAAATACTTGAAAACGAATCATGCAACTATGCTGGCAGATCCACTCTGAGGGTTTTTTTGTTGACCAAAATCAAAGTAGGAAGTAGAAAAAGCCGATTTGAGGTAAGGGTTTGTGTTTTATTTTTATGTGGTAAATCGCAAAAGGTCTCTGGCCAAATGTTTGCTAATGTAATGAGCTGTTTTTCATACTTTCAGCCGGGTCGAAACTGAAATTGTGGAGAATTTAAGAGGATTCACTGCTATTTAATCGCATTTCCTGGTCAAATTCGATGTTTTTGTTCAAAGTGAGCTCTTTTAAATGGATTTAAAATGGCAAAATTCACGTTTTTCTGTAAAAAAAATATCAGTTGTGGTCAACACAAAACTTTCTTCTACAAAATCTACGACCCTGTGCAATTTACGCTAGAGATCTGTCGCGTTGTCAACCTAAGACGACCTCCCAATAAATTCTTGGTTTATTCAAAAATATCAAAAACGTACAAAATTTGAGATAACTTGAGAACTGTAAAAGATATCAATTTACGGTAAATTGCAAAAATGTAGAAAATGTTAACATCTTTAATTATTCTTTTAACTGATTTGTCGAAAAACCGTTAGTTTGCAAATTATTCGCAAAAATATGATTTTTTACATATTAATGAAAATATCTCAATAATGGTAAAATATAACGGATAACGGTAAAAGACAAAATTGTGCAGAATGCCATTCTCATTAATTCACTTCATACATTCAGTCAGCAAAAACCCGTTAGTTTTCGAGATAATCGCAAAAAACTGTTTTTTTGGAAATAACGGTTTATCTCGATAACAGGTGGAGATATCGAGTTATAGCTAAAGACAAAAGTGTGGGAAATTTTATTTTCTCCAAGTTTTGTCATACTTAAGGCCACTAAAAAACGCGTAGTTTGGGAGTAAATCGAGAAAAACGAAATTGCGATTTTTGAAAAACCGCCATTTTGGATACTTCCGGTTAACGGATTTCCACCAAAAGTTGATAGGATCGTCCCATTTCAGGACCCAACATGCCTATAAAATTTCATGGCGCTAGCTCTATTAGTTTTTGAGAAATCTTGTACACAGACTGACAGACAGACTGACAGACAGACTGACAGACATTTTTTAAATATGACTCCAATCGACTCAGGAGTGATCGGGAAATGTTTTTTAGGCAAAATTAAGAGGTCGAAATTTTTCATGAATACAATACTTTATTATACTCCGTAGAAGAAAGTAAAAACATGTGAATCTTTGATTTAACTTTAAATAAACTATAAATGATAAGTCGGTATTCTTTTCAAGTTTAAAAATAGTATTAGTTTGTGATGTGGTGTGAAAAAAACGATTTTGAGTCGAGAGGTTCTCATAAAATTAGTCAAATATTTGAAAGGCAGAGGGAAAGTCAAGGTCGTGATATTAGTCTAGATTGATGGTGTCATTAGCTCCAAGTAGTAATTATCCTTCTTAATTTCGAAAAAACAAGTTGAATGGACTTAAAAATTCTATACCTCTGGCTTACAGTCTGAATGCTTTATCACTGAGCCAGACTGATATCCCTGGAAGGAAATGTAATGAATACCGCCGTTTTCGACAAAATACTGTAAAACTTTTTTTACTTTTTTTTGTAGTTCAAGCTTAGGGGTAGGACTCTTTAATGTCGAAACACAGCTCACGATGGTAAATATAACGTAGTATAATAAAGTATTGTATTCATGAAATAAAGGGTCTTTCAATAAGGACATAACAATTTTGTATTTTAATAAAAACGCACCCTAAAACTTTTTTTATGATCTGGCAATGCTAAAACGTCAGTCAAGGTTTACATTTTTATCATGGTGAAGTTCACGAACGAGCAACGTTTGGAAATTAATAAAACTTACTACCGAAATTCTGAGTCGGTGGTCGCTATCGTGTAATTTCGAGAAATGGTCCGGTCGAATGGCCACCTCGTTCATGCGATTTAAAGCCATTGGATTTCTTTTTATGGGGTTATGTTAAGTCGTTGGTTCATGCCAACAAGCCCACAACGTAAGAGGAGCTCAGGAACAATATCGAACGCGAAATTGCCAACGTTCCGGCCGATAGGTGTGGAAGAGTGGTGGAAAATTGGCTCCATAGAATCAATCTGCAAACGTGCTCGCGGTGGCCATATGAACGACATCGAATTTCATACTTAAATGTAACATGTTTACTACACCTGGAATAAATTTCAGCCGGATATCTCAATTATTCTGTGTTTTATTTAAATACAAAATTGTTATGTCCTTGTCGAAAGACCCGGTACTTCGACCTCTTAATTTTGCGAAAAAAAAAACATTTTCCGACCACTCCTGAGTCGATTGGAGCATTATTACAAAAATGTCTTTCTGTCTGTCAGTCTGTCAGTCTGTGTACAAGATTTCTCAAAATCTAATAGAGCTAGAGCCATGAAATTTCATAAGCATGTGTGGTCCTGGAATGCGACAATCCTATCAACTTTTGGAAATCTATTAACCAGAAGTAACCAAAATGGCGGCTTTTTAAAAATCGCAATTTGGTTTTTTGTTATTTACTCCGAAACTACGCGTTTTTCAATAATATTTCTTATGATAAAAGTTGGAAACAATAAAATTTCCTACATTTTTGCCTTTCAATACAACTGTGTATTTAAAGCAGTTATCGGGATATACCGTTATTTAAAAAAAAAGTTTTTTTTGCGATTAACTCAAGGGTTTTTAGCAGGTCAGTGAAGAAGATGAATTGAAAAGAATAATGTTTGCCACAATTTCGACTTTTACCGTTATCCGATATCTTTTACCGTTATAGAGATATTATCGCGCAAATGGATTTTTGCGAATTCCTGGCAAACTAACGGTTTTTCGAAAGAAAAAAATATGAAAAGCAGAAAAACTATTAAAGGCATTAAAATTCTCTACATTTTTGCCTTCTACCGCAAATCGCTATCTTTTACCGTTATCGATATATGCGCTTTTGATAAAAATGCCTACAACCAAATTCAAAGAACTAACCTTTTTCGAGAAAATTGCAAGAAATTTGACAAACTATAGTAGCCGCTAAAAGTTCGCCAGCGTGATTTTTCATGGAGAGTTTGCGGGTTTTCCTCAAAAAGGTGTTTTTTTCCTAATTTTTAAGCGACCCATTATTTTTTTTCTTTTCCAAAATTTGTATTTATACCACTCAAGCTATTGTAAATTACGCATTATAATAAAGAGAAAATATGTTTCTCATTAAAGCTTGGGGATACAAACACTAATTTAATTTGAATCCTGACGGTACGTAGTAATTGTAAGAAATTGTAAACTGAATTTACCACGAAAAGTTTACCAAAACATACAGAAATATAGGAAAATGAATAAAAAGAATCTCTCGCCCTAAAGTAGGTACGATTATTTTCGAAATTTGTGAGGTTATTGAACACAAAAGACGTGGAAAATCTTCGCTGGAAACGCGTTCAGACCATTCATCAGCGCAAAAATGGCTTCAGAACCTCCAGCATAAATGGAGACGTTTCGAGGACGGGTGCTTGGCTCCTTCTTCGGTTGTTTCTTAAGATTGCCATTGGTTTGTTGGAGAACGATAGATGATAGCAAAAGATAAAATCCAATAAATTCACTCAACTCAAACAATTTGTCATGATTATCAAAGCCTATAGAGGATCATAGATACGCATGAAATCAGCAAACGAAGCAAACGAAACGAGCATCAATCATAGACAAAACATTTTTCATCTATTTTCCAATAGAATTTCCTGTTCCGGGTCTTTTGTTCAGAGTCCATCGTCTGGCAGACATCCTTTTGCTATGGCTTTTCTTTCTGTATTGCGGAATGCCCCGGAGATAAATGGGAAAACGGCAGAAATGATAGCCTGAAGCGATTCCCGAGGGATGAACATTTTTATACCCGTATGGTGAAACCAAAGGGTATATTAACTTTGCCTTACCGTTTGTAACGCCAAGATCCCGTCATCGCACAAAAAAATGAATTACACCAGTGTGTTTAGAATGATAAAAAAAGTTGAATTTCGCATGTCCGTCCGTCTGTCTGTCCGTCCGTCTGTCCGTCTGTCTGTCCGTCCGTCTGTCTGTGGCGCGGATTGCGGGCGCACGGATTGAGCTAGAGACTTGAAATTTTGCACAGATCCGTTTTTCGTAAAATGTGAGGCTAAGTTCGTTAATGGGCAAAAATGGACCATTAGGGGGGGTACCCCCCATACGAACGAAATCGTTTTTTGTGAATATCTCGAAAACGGTGCATCTTATCAAAAAAGTGCAAGAACAAAAGTTATTTAGGATATGATTCTACATAAAACTCCCATACATCAAAATCCGATTGGAATAAATTTTAAAAAATCTTATTGGAAAGTTTGACTTCAAAGTGGAATTTTGATACAACTGTTCGCTGTTCACTTAAATCACCATACGGGTTTTCAATAATTGCCAGATTGGCAATTATAGCTTTTGTTATGTTTGATTTTGGTTTGGATGTCGGTTGGAATGATAAAATGACGACATAAGAAGATTTTGCTGTAGGCGAATTCTAGAAATCGAACAAATATTCCCGATTACTGACCTAAAATATGCAATTCTCATTGGGAATTGCGAATAATTTTCAGTGGATATTATGGGTCCCGCGTCATTGATCTCCAAGTGATTCCCGATTTCCTTTTCCCGGAGGCATATACAACCATATGGCAGCAAAGGAAGAATGAAAGGTCGTCTTTGAATGACTTTAATCTCAACTTCAGAGATACCAAACGAGACAATGAAGTGGATGAGAATGTGCTCAAGAAATCATTCTGATCCCGGCGACCTCAGCACAGCCACTAACTGCTATTCTTCATCCATTTAAGAAACCTCCAACCGACAACGTCTTTGGATATGAGAAACGATGACTCAACTTAGTGTCTTATGCTTTTGCAGAAAATCACGGTGTTGAATTCGCATGGAAGTGAAAGGTCGATGACTCCGATGGAGTTCTGTTATATCATCAGACCATGGATGATGAAAATGACGAAGATGGTCGGATAGTCTTCCTCTTATGGCGATGGATGGAGTCCAAGTTCAAACTCCGGTTATCCGGATGAATAAGAAAACGAGAAGAATTGCCTGAGTGCATAAAACGTGATCACAATCTTGGCATAGTATTTGAAGTTTTTTTTTCTTAGTCTCCCGACCTCTTCCCCGGTATGACATAACAGAATTGAGATTAGTTTCTTTTGCATACCTACTTCTTAGTCGATTAAATGTGATTTATACTGGAGAATATTGTGATTTGCTATATTTAGAATAACCATACTGATAAAATTAAAAAAAACTTGCCCAATTTAAGAGTTGGAACATTTTCCCAAAACATAAGAAAAGCTACAATTGCCAGCGGCCAATTGTCAAATACTGTATACGAGGGCAGATGAAGAAAAAATCCATTTGTATGGAATAGGGGGAAGGATGGGCCCGATTGTATTTCGATGTATGGCAAGTTTATGTAAAATCATATTCTAAACATATTTGGTCTTCATAAATTCTTCAATACGACTCACTGTTTTCGAGAAATAAGAAAAAAAGTATTTCATTTGTGTGGGGGGAGCAAAGAGTTGTCCAACTGGATTTTGATGTACAGATAAGTTATGTAAAATCATATTCTAAACACATTTGGTCTTCATAAATTTTTCGATACGATGCACAGTTTTCGAGAAAACAGGAAAAAAAGTATTCCATTTATATGGGAAGGGGAAGCAGTGGTCTGATTGGATTTTGATGTATGGATGGTTATGTAAAATCCTATTCTAAACACATTTTACCTTAATAAATTTTTCAATATGAGGAAAATGCAAACAACTGTTTCAACTGTTTTGGGGGAGGGCGGAAGGAATGCTCAATTTTGCAAGTTCAAGAACTTAGCCTAACCATTTACGAGAAACGTAACTATACAAAATTTCAAGTCTCTAGCTCAATCTTTCGAAAGTTATGGTGTTCACGGACAGACAGACAGACAATAAAAAATTTATAAAAACTAACACTAAAAAATGGTTCCGATTTTTTTTCTTCCAAGAGAGCGACAGCCCAAAGACCAACTTTGTGTTCCTTACTTGTGTTCCTTGAATTAGAGTTCTGTAATCAATCGGTAACTACAAATTTTGGTCACCCTGCGAACACATATTTTGTGATTGTCAAAAAATCTTTCAACGATAGCAAATTTAAGAAGGCTTGTTAGGGGACAGAAAATTTAAAGTCAATTTTTTGAGACACCCTTTCCGTCTTGTGCTTTGCTGTGTTCGGTACCTTCTGCTCACAGTTTTAGGGGTTAACATTTAATAAGAATTGCAAGGTTTAGGTGCCACCTATGCATGGTAGAGGATGTAATACAGGCAAAGTTGCTCTAACTAAACATTTCAGTAAAACAAGATGAGTGGACTGGAAATGGACACGTACTACCATCCAGAGCCTTACCCACTTAGCCACGCTGTCACTTTGATATGTTTATGGTTTGTTGTTTTTTCACATTCGATTTTAAAAAAACATAACAAAAGCTATAATTGCCAATCTCGCAATTATTGAAAACCCGTATGGTGATTTAAGTGAACTGCGAACCGTTATATCAAAATTCCACTTTGAAGTCACATTTTCCAATAAGAATTTTTAAAATTTATTCCAATCGGATTTTGTTTTATGTAGAATCATATCCTAAATAACTTTTGTTCTTGCACCTTTTTAATAAGATGCACCGTTTTTGAGATATTCACAAAAAACCTTTTCGTTCGTATGGGGGGTACCCCCCCTAATGGTCCATTTTTGCTCATGAACGAACTTAGCCTCGCATTTTACGAAAAATGGATCTGCGCAAAATTTCAAGTCTGTAGCTCAATCGGTGCTCCAGCAATCCGCGCCACAGAGGGACGGACGGACAGACAGACGGACGGACATGCAAAATTCAACTTTTTTTATCATTCTAAACACACTGGTTTAATTCATTTTTGTGTGTGATGACGGGATCTTGGCGTTAAAAACGGTAAGGCAAAGTTAGTATACCCTTTGGTTTCACCATACGGGTATAAAAATCATGTTTTCAAGAGACAAAGACTGCAAACAATTTTCGAAAGTGTTAAGGCGACATTGTGTATCTTTAAAATTAAGGTAAAAAATCTAGAAATTATTATCCATGAATAAAACCAACCACACCACAAGATTTATCATCTTAAATTGCCTTCGTTTAATTCCTTGGGATTGATAGACGTGAATGTTTCCGTTCCGCTCAGTGAATCTTCTTTTAGACCAATTTATGCTTTGGTCAAGATAATTGTTACCTTTAGTGTACACCAAACATTTTTTTATCCACAAGATCTTGAAGATATTTACTCGGATAAACGTTGACAACCTGGCAATCTTATAAAAAAGCCTCCAAGGTATCTGTCTGAACCGTAAAGAGGACACCAGGTGTTAATTATCAAACACTAGTTCTAATAGAATCTGATGACCAGGTATGAAATTTCATGTTCATGTTATCTACTCCTTCAGATATAATTAAATCGAAGAAATTAAAATTAAAGTTGGAATTATGCCGTCTTTTGGCTCATCTCGACGTCAAGAATTCCTCTGCAATGTGTTAATAAATTATAGTTTCAGTTAATGACAGTTTGTTTGATAAATCGCTAAAGAAATAAATCATAATAGTGGCGTTCTTTAATTTCTAGATCACTTCCTAGTGTTGTGGTGAACTCGTTTTCTTGGATAGGTTATGCAGAAAGAGATTCTTAGGTGTTATAGATTGCTTTTTAATTGATAGCATTTATAAAATTGTGGCCTTTTGAAGAGCGTAATGGAGGAAAACTCGCGGGAATATATTTACAAAACATTTCTCGTCGCTAGCTCAACACCTGCTCGAGTTATTGAAGTTACAGTAATTCCTCCAACTGCGTGGTAGATACGTTCCACAAAAAGATCGCGCAAACCGAAACCGAAACCGCGCACTGTGAATCCTACTTTGTATGAAATTTTGAACCCTACTTTGTATGCAAAATTCCTTTCCAATGGAGGTAGAACGAAAGTGAAACCCGAACTGGTTCAAAAGTTAGCCCGGGGGCATAAAAATCATAGAATTTTGCATGGTTCTTTTGGTATTAAAAACTTAACCGCGCAGTTGGAGGGTTTACTGTTCGTACAACGAACAGACCGACAGACAGATGCACGGACATCCTCATAATTTTGCCTGAAACGGATTTAGTACTGGTCAGAAATAATTTTCTATCTGCCCTCATTCTCGAGTGGGTCTCCGTTAGAATTCCAATACTTCCCTTCTATAGAAGAGGAAAGTAAATATCCAATGAGCACCTAAAAGTATGCAAATTTCTTGTAAATATGCAATTTTTCCTGTAAATATGCAAATCATCCTGTAAGTATGCAACGATGTTATTTTTTTCTCATAATTTTTAAAAATGACTTGTAAAACATCTTTATTAACCTCCATTTCTGGTTTCTTCAAACGGGAATTGAATAAAAAATTAACTGAACATAAGCACTTTATGTTTCAGAAGAAAATTATCTTCACAATATAACGTATTTTCAATGTAAAACATCTGAAACAGAAGGACAACAAAGAAATAAGTATTCTAGAAGAGTAACACTGTTGCTGATAAAGAAATAATTTTGAAATACACTCTTTTACTATAAGGATGTTTGCCATCGTCACGTGGTAGGGCTAAATATCTACACACAATGTGTTCAGTTAAAGATACACTATATGCTCTTTGTATGGTAGCAAAATGAAATTCAATTCAACTTGAGTATTGCTTCGAGCCATAAAAAATTTAATATCGTCTGCTTTTTAGGTTAATTGAATTTTCTTACTTGTAATAGACAGACGATGATCATGAAGCAGTCGTCGACGCAACCAGCCACCAACGTATGCAGGGTTCTGGCAATAGTGAAACATTCTAACTTCATAAACCTAACCACCCATCCTACTGACTCGATGTGGCACCCCCATTTGTATCGTAAAGTCTATTCTGAGTGTAGTTCAAATGACTAACTTTGTATTTAACGAAATTTTCGTTCAATTTCTTCGGATACATTCGATTACAAAGTGTATCTATCAGATATACATAACATACGTACCAATCACACAAAGTTCATTTATCGATATTTGCACATATATGTAAGAATATATCGAACATTTTTACTGTAACTTTATGCTAAGACTACACTCTTCTCTCTCCACTAGAGGACTAAATTACACTCGAAACAATTCAGGATAACGAACAATGCTGAGTGGCATGAGAGCACTTCAACATAACTTCGATATTATGCTGTTCAAGAGTGTGCACTCAACATATGTAATGTGTAATTGAAAAATCGATACATTCATCACATATCGATAACAATACGTGGTCTTCCAGTGACTATAATTTTCCCTGTTATATTCGGTGCTTACACCACCTCACCCACCATACCCTCCAACCATCCTACTTCCTATCCTCAACGAACAAAACTCCTCCTGGCTGGGAATTTTGTCCTTAGACGGTATCCGTGTGGCATAATCATTAATCCAGAATTGATAAATTGATAAATCCCATATGAGTGTGGTCTAGAAATTGAGTAGCTTGGAAACAAATGACTGAGAGTGGGGGAAATGTGAAGGGGAACGTAAGAAAGCTAAGAGAAGCAAGGGTTGCAAATTATGATGACAATTCATTCTGAGCCCACAAATGAAAGAAAGCCCAACAGTAAAAGTTGTTGTTACACGGACAAAAATACTTTTGTGATGCAAACAAAATTTATTTTTAGGTTAAATTCCTACACGGTAAAAAATCTTGGATTAAATTCCAATCAAAATTGGATTACTCGAGACGTATATGGAATCCAATGTAATATTCTAATCCAAGAGGCTAAGTTCTTGAATTGGCAAAATTGGACCATTCCTTCCTCCCTTCCCCAGTACAAACGAAACAGTTGTTTGCATTTTTCTCGAAAACGGTGAGTCATATTGAAAAATTTATTAAGGCAAAATGTGTTTGGAATAGGATTTTATATAATAGATCCATACACCAAAATCCGATCGGATCACTGCTTCCTCCTCCCCAATACAAATGGAATACTTTTTGTGTGATTTCTCGAAAACTATGCATCGTATAGAAAAATTTAGAAAGATAAAATGTGTTTTGTATCTGATATTACATAATCTGTCTATACATCAAAATCCAATCGGACTATTCCTTTCCCCCTCTCCTATACAAATTGATTTTTTATTGGTTTTCTTATGTTAAAATTTATTTAAGTTCTATTGAAAAAAGATCAAAATATGAAGGCAAAACGTATTTTTTCAGGATTTCGGAGCCCCAGCCACCGTTTCGTGATTTTTTTGTAGGATTGCAACATTTATAAGGTTTTGGTACCCGCCAAAAATGCATCACTGTTATTAAAAATGGGTTACTTTCGGCACTATTATATACTTACTAGAAAATTTACCAGTATTTATTTGTGTTGCTTGCCCCAATTGCGCAATTTTGAAAAAATTGACAAAAACGTGTATATCTCAGCCACAAGCTTGGATTTCATAAAAATTCTAAATTGGGGTTTCACGAAAAAAAGGTTTTGTTATCCGCTGCAGTGCCTAGTTTTATATTTATATAGGTTTCAAGTAGGGTTGGAATCCGTCCTGTTTTCCTCAGACATTTTCCTGTATTTGAATCGTCCGGAGGGATTTTTTGAATTTTTTGAATGTGTCATTATTATGTCAGTTCGGTACGTAATTTCATGAAAACCTTTCGAAGCACATCGAAAAACCAAGCCCTAATGAGAAAAAGCAACTCCCATTTACCAACATTTCTAGCAACGATCCTAACTTAAATGGTAATATGGCTTGGAATAGTTTACGAGTATTGTGAAAATATGACTGGATTAAAGGACTTTATTTTACCATCGTCTATCTCTTTTGCTCCTTCACCCATTATTAGGATTCTTTCCTTCATTCACCAATGACATTTACATATGTAAATATATTTGGCTCACTTTTAGAGATTGTCTATCCGGTATTTTGTTCTTTCGTAACCGAATTAATTCAGCACAAAGTCTGTAAATCCTACAATCGATTTCTATGCAAAAGGGTAGCTTATTATTAAAAACAGTAAGTAAAGTTATATTTATATCACGTGAAATAGAGTTCAGTACACATGAAGGGTATTGAATACCATTATATGATTTATGTCGTTCATATGCCAATATTCTTTACCAAGGACTTTTGATGTTAACCCATGTTTCGATTATGTTCTTGAATAAGCTTAATAAAATGTGATTCAGTACCTTTCAAAGAGTTTGAAGTAAACAATTTAAGTTGTTTCGAATTTCCTTTTGGAAAATGTTTCAAAAGTTTTTAGTTTTTCGTCTGGCAATGCCATTTACGTAGGTTACATGTTTTTTTTAGCTAGAAATATATTTATTAATTCGCATGGTTTTGTGTTTAATTGTAAAATAGTTTTCGCTTATATTTAAGCGAAAATTTGCATCAAAAACCAATTATTGATATTTTTATCGCAAGCATTGCCAACTTAAACTTTTCTCTCTCTCTCTATCGGCGCTACAATAGAGTTCCGGTCTTGGCCTGTCGCAATGGGCGTATTCCACAGAACTATATAACATAGAACAACTGTCACCATACAAAGCTCTGCTGAAAAATGGTCCCAAAAGTATTCCCCTCTTTATCGTACTTGAACGCATCCACTGAACTGTATAAGGTCGCGAAATTCAAATTTTGTCTGCCGCGAAATTCAAATTTCACAAGTTTGAGACTAACTTTAGGCGCAAACAAATAACTTTAGGCGCCAACACCATTCCGAAAGTCTATTTTCCTTTGACAGCTCATGGTTTAAACGAGAGAACTATATTTATTTTCATACGGTTATCTTGCTCTTACTTGACTCGTTTTGATTCACTGAACTGTATTGAAATGGGACCATTTGAGACAGCAAATCGAGCGATCTAGTATATTTATCTATGGCGTATTCAGTGAACTGAGCCGCTCAGAAGTTTTTTGAACAGCTCACTGGCTCAGTTACTGAATACAACCGTTCTTTCTGAGCGGCTCAGCATTTTTACTGAGCGGCATAAAAGCACGCTCAGTTAGTGAGCGGTGCGAAACGTCAAAAAACTTTATTCCGTTTTATTAAAACTCAAGGCAATTTGACAGTTGATGGTTTGCGACCAGCATGCATTGAGCAAGTGCGTTCAGTGCATGCTGAGCGGCTCAGCTGACCGCTTTTTTAACAACTACTGAATGCGCCCAATGTCTCTTGCCAGAGGTCCCGGTCACGTTATACCAAAGCAGACCGCCTCCTCCCCACCAAAAGTTTGACGTATTTTACGAACAGATCCTAACTGTGAAGAATTTCTAACTGTGAGCGGGATTGCAACATTTATAAGGTTTTGCTACCCGTCAAAAATTCATTACTGTTATTAAGAATGGTTCAGTTCCGGCAAAACGATACCACTATTAAATATTTACTAGAAAATTTACCAGTGTTTATTTGCAGATGTCCTCCAATTTTGCATCTTTAACATATCACACTTTCTCGCGAATTTCTGTAAACAGTTTAGTACCGCCGCCACACTACCGCGGGCTCTTCCCCCTAAATTGTGTGATGTATTTTATGGCCAGTCCTTATTTGTTTTAAAAAAAAGCTTGAAACTCATTTGCTGTATCTAAAAACTAGCAAAAAACATAACAAAAGCTATAATTGCCAATCTGGCAATCATTGGAGACCCGTATAGTGATATTCTTATTAAAATTCGAACAGTTATACCAAAATTCCACTTTGAAGTCAAACTTTCCAATAAGATTTTTTAAAATTTATTCCAATCGGATTTTCATGTATGGGAGTTTTATGTAGAATCATATCCTAAATAACTTTTGTTCTTGGACTTTTTTGATAACATGCACCGTTTTTGAGATATTCACAAAAAAACGATTTCGTTCGTATGGGGGGTACCCCCCTAATGATCCATTTTTGCCCATTAACGAACTTAGCCTCGCATTTTACGAAAACCGAATCTGTGCAAACTTTCAAGTCTCTAGCTCAATCCGTGCGCTCGCAATCCGCGCCACAGACAGACGGACAGACAGACGGACAGACAGACAGACGGACAGACAGACAGACGGACGGACATGCAGAAATTAAATATTCATATCATTCTAAACACACTGGTGTAATTCATTTTTTTGTGCGATGACGGGATCTTGGCGTTACAAACGGTAAGGCAAAGTTAATATACCCTTTGGTTTCACCATACGGGTATAAAAAGCTTTAACACAGCGTATCGACATTAAATTAGGACCGAAATCTATGTCAGTATTGCCAACTTGAATCGTTTTTCGATAAACCCACAAATATAGAAAATTTAAAAAACAATTAGGCTTTTTTGGCCTTGATTATTCTTTTTTGCATGTTTTACCACCCACAGCGTTTTATTGTTGCATAAAACTTATCACTATTGACAAAAATTAACAACGCTTGGTATCTATCTAGGTTTATAGCAAATTTTTACACAACTGTGTCAAAAAATTATTACTTTACCACGTAGAAAGTGAAAAATTAAACAGAAAAAAGACAATAAAAAAATAAAAACACCAGAATTGATTAAAAAACTCATCGCTATAGTCACTTTTTCGTATAACAAGTGTTGCCAGAGCATGAGAAAAAATTCAATTATGCCGGTAATTAGAAGTAATATAAACTCGTCATTTCTTATCATATTCCATCATTTTATGTCGCTACAATGCGGTAAATACACAAAGTGTCGCTTTAGATCGATAATAAAATTTTTTGAAAATGTTTTTTTTTGTTTTTCATGTGCGTGGAAAAGCGTAACACTTATTGAGTTTGATTTAATCAGCTCAAGGTATTTTATGTTATTATTATTACACTCTTCGCTTAACAATTTTTTAAATGAAAAGGTACTTTTTTTCTAATTACCAACAAATTACTGTGAGTGCTGATAAAATTGTTCTGAAGAAGTGCTTCATAATTATGATAAGATTTCATACAATTTTAATAATTGCCTTTCAATATATTTTCTATCCTTTGTAACATTATTGGAAGGTATTACGGCTCATGCTATAATTATTTTTTTATTCTGATAAGTAATCGATTGCGATTTTTCAAGTGAAGTGGCTTTTGTGGATAATTAAAAGAGGATTTATTAAAATCGGAAATCAAACGATCGTTGCATAAGAATTTTAATCAATTTCATTTTATGGGGATTAGAAGTTTCTTTACTTTGCAGAAGCCAATTCAAATAATTTTTTGTATAATCCAAACGGTAATTAGTTTTATAAGCTCTTGAAGGGAAAAAGATGAAAATTTTCGAAGAAAAAATCTCAGAAAGAGGGATTTTTTTTGGTGCAGTCTTCATTTTATCTGGAAAATACGTTTTTGAATCTCTCTGGAGGAATTCATTGGAAATACAAGAAAATATCAGTTGTTATGGTTAACACAAAGCTTTCCTTTGCAATATCTAAAATATCTGGAAAACCGTTAAAGATACGTAAAAACCGGTGAAGCAAAAAATGTAGAAAATTTTATTTCCTTTAAATTTGGCTACATGTAATATTTCTAAAAAAACGCAAATGTAGTTTTCTCGAAATTTATAAAAAAAAATTTTTTTTTCCAAATATCTCAAGAACTGTTAGTGATAAGTAAAAGCCGGTCAAGCACAAAATGTAGGAAAATTTATTTCCCTAAAATTTTGTTATATGCATTTTTTCTAAAAAGCGCATAGTTTTCTCGAAATTTTGGAAAAAACTTCTTCTTGTCAAATATTTCAAGAATTGTACAAGATTTCTCAAAAAGTACTGAAGCTAGAGTCATGAAATTGTACAGGGAAGTTTGGTTCTGCAATGGACGATCCTATCAACTTTTATTGAAAACCCGTTAACCAAAAGTAACCAAAATGGCGGCTTTTTTTAAAAATCGCAATTTCATTTTTTTGCTATTTACTCGAAAACTACGCGTATTACGGTAGTCTTATGTATGAGAAAATTTGAAGACAGTAAATTTTCTGTACTAGTTTTTTTTACTGAAACTCGATATTTTAAACCGTTATCGAGTTCTGCCGTTATTTCAAAAAAATCTGTTTTTTGCGATTATTTTTACTTTATTAGTAGCAATTTTCCTTCCATGCTACTTCTGTCTCATGTTGGCGTTTCTATACCCTATATGATATATCGTACAGAAGCACTAGCATACCCGTTATAACCGGGTCAAGTTTTTTGTATACGTTTTAGAATACCAAAAAACCGGAAATAACTTTAGCACCGAATTTGCGATCAGTGACCCCGAAAACCCTCAATTTTACACTTTTCAGCCTTTTTATGAGCAGGATTTATGGCGAAAATCAAGATTTTAAAACACTCAACCCCCCGTTTAAAAAAGATTTTGATTTCCGCATGTCCAGCCGACTGTCCGTTCGTCCATTTGTCCGTCCGGCCATCTGTTCGCCCGTTCATCTGCCCGTCCCCGAAAGCCAAAACTTCCGAAAGGATTGAGCTAGAGATTTGAAATTTTGTATAGTTACGTTTCTCGTAAATGGCTAAACTACGGGCAAAAGTGGGCCATTCCTTCCCCCCTCCGCCACACAAACTAAACAGTTTTTTGCAATTTTCTCGAAAACGGTGAGTAATATTGAAAAATCTATAAAGGTAAAATGTATTTAAAATAGGATTTTACATAACCGCATCATACATCAAAATCCAATCGGACCACCCCTTGCCCCCTCTCCTATACAAGTGGATTTTTTTAAATAAACATTTTGTCTGTCATCATATAAAATATTTGACGATTGTTGCTTTTCTTATGTTTATAATGAACAGGTGTCTATGTCACGGTCTTTATTGTTGATGGCTTCTAACCAAAAAAAAGCCTTACAAATGTTGTATTTTTTTAATAAGAGCAAAATCAATAGTTTTACATGCGTTGTCAATTCTTATAAAAATATAACGTTTGTAAGGTTTTTTTGTGTTGCAAACCTACAACAGCAAAAGCTGTCATTGGAATCTAAATTGATGATACAAAACTGTCAAAATTAGAGCAAAACCTGCACTAATTATCTCAAAAAATGTCAATCGACTTGAATAAATAAATTAAAAAATATTATTCTGAAAAAATCTTCTTTTCTAAAAAAAAATATTCTTTTCCTGAAAGTGAAAATATTTCAGCTTCTAACACACAAAATGTGTCTGGCGATTAAAAACATACACATCTAGTGGCAGATACGTGCCATACACCAAAAAATGCTTGTAAGATTCATTAGACTTCCTGTACACTCAAAACCATATTCTATAAAACGAATTGCACGAACTTTCTTAGATTTCGTTTTCTTCACTATAAAATTCATTAAATACCCAGTTGGAAATTATTTCACACAAATTAAAACACGTGATTAGCTATTTTTGAATTTCATTGAAGAAAATAGACACCAATTGAAAATAACGAAGTCATTTTTGGATATCATTTTCACTTAAATGACTTCTGATCTCGGATGACTAATTAACCCGAATACTATTGAAATAAGAGAAAACAACTTTTCAAAATTGTTGAGATGGAAATTGTGAAAATCGACAGAAATCTAAAGAAAAAGTTGCTAGCGTTTCTAGCTAAAAAAAAAACTCCACTGGACTGATTGTATTTTGTTGGGTATTTCTGCAAAGTGCTATTGCATCTATTAACCTTTTCATTCACCTGTGTAGCTTTTTTTTCCTCATCAACATCATCTCATGATCGAATAATTTGCGTGACTGAACTTTCTGACTCGTGCCAAAATACATACCAAGAATCCCTCCGTCGGTCGGTCGTTATAATTAAAATTCCTTTGGTTTTACGGGAGGGACATAATCGACCCAAGAGAATTTGCTTTTCCCGCCATCAACAACAGCAGCCGGATTTGAAGCGTTGCTACTCAAATTAAGTAGGTACATTTTCAGGCTGGTTGTGGCGATGTGAGGAAAACACTTTCGGAAAAGTCGCTGGTATACACTCGTTCGGCAATAATTAGCTTCTCAAGATAAATGTCGTGCAATTAAAAAGTTTTTCGCATAAGATCTATCTAACCGCAGGAAAAACAAAACTAAACCATGAGGGGTGGGCGTGTGTCTGGGGTGGATATTAGGGGTTGTGGACCGACCCGTGGGATGAGAAGATGAAAATGCCTTGATTATATGGAATTAAAGAAAACGTAGAGCAGCGTCGAAATCCTGGAAAAGCGACGGGACTCATTTCTGACAAATCACTTGAGCCGCAACCGACGCATTTCAACAGAGTTTTTTCTTTTTCTTCTTCCACCCGCAAACACCAATCCAGAGTTTCTTGCATTTTTCCACGTCTTAAGAAAAAAAAACGAGGGTTGTAAATGGTGGTAGCTGGTGGTAAAAATTCGTATTTTATCAGGAGGTGCGTGAATCCGTAATTGCACATAATCCTCGGGTATTAAGATGGAAAACTCTGGAAAAAATGAGTGGAATTTTTTCGCCCCAAACACGATAGGCCGTTGTGTGTGCGAAAGAACCAGCACCACCAATGAACGTTGAGCCACCCTTAAAGAGGCTTACAGTCTTAAGGGGTTGTCTCCTTGACAGGGAAAAAAATTAGATAAATAGCTGCGATTAGGACGGGAGCCTTCTGCGTGCCTCATTTTAAAATCGGTTCAAATCGCAATGGGAAGTGTTTTGTTTTGGTTTGTTTGGGTTGAGGGTGGGGCTGTGAGTACATTCACCCCGACATTTTAAGGGTCTGGATTAAAAAAAAAAAAAACGGGATTCACAATTGAAATGGGTGGAGGACTTTAGAAATGAATATGAAAATGACGACCAAAATTTGTCCTTGTACGTCGCGTTTCTGGGAATCTTATATATAAGAAGGTGGAACGGAGACATTTCTCGCCTCAAGTGTCTGCTTCGGGGATTACCGACAGTAAGAAATATTACCAGCAAACAGCTGTTCAGCCGCAACATTATCTCACTCACATCCCTTGCGAAGTGGGTAGAACTTTTAAGAGGCTTCCTCAGTGTGAATCGATACCTGTGGAGTTTTAAAGTAAGATTTCTTCAGGCAGATAAGAAGATTGCAGGATGTTGAATTTGGTGTTAAAAAAAATATGTTCAGAGAAATGTGACTCTAAGTATTCTGTTAAATGTCGTGATTTAAAAAAAAACTGAATTTTGCAAAATTAAATTTATTTATTTAGATTTAGTAATTTGCTTTCATTTTTAGTGGTGCCTTAGATAGAAATTTTTGGAAGTATTGGTAATTCTTTTCAATTTCAAAGGCAAATTTTTAGCAAATGATTTCCTAGTCTTCTCTTTCAGATAAAGAACTTATTCACAATTTTCTCGAGAACGGGAAAAAATTTGATAAACCAGAAAGGTTGATGCCGCTTGGGGTTAACGACATCATCGGTCTAGATTGCTATCACGGCCTCTGCTGTTGATGGTTTGCAATGTAAAAAAACCTTACAAAGGTTGTAATTCTTCCATGGTTCGCAATCCATGTAAAACTGTAGGTGCGAAGCAGGGAAGAAATTGTTATGAAACGTCAATTGAGGAGGCCCAGGCTCTTTGAGAGGTGTAGCGCCAAGGATGATGATGAAAGGTTGAGAATGTGACTTTACGGAACTTTCTCATACAGCGATTTTAACCCCTCAGATTAAGTCAGAGCCGACTCTAGACACCTTGGGGCCCTGGGATAGAGCATTTTGAAGGCGCCTATATCAATATGACAAAAAAATCGAAATTATTTGACATGTTTTGCGTTGATTTCGTGCGCCTAAATCTTTAAACTTTAAAACCTTTAAAATTTTCTAACAATACAAAAAGCGCGAATCTACTAAACTTTTTTTTATACCCGTATGGTGAAACCAAAGCGTATACTAACTTTGCCTTATCGTTTGTAACGCCAAGATCCCGTCATCACACACAAAAATTAATTACACCAGTGTGTTTAGAATGATAAAAATAAATAATTTCTGCATGTCCGTCCGTCCGTCTGTCTGTCCGTCCGTCTATCTGTCCGTCCGTCTGTCTGTCTGTGGCGCGGATTGCGGGCGCATGGATTGAGCTAGAGACTTGAAATTTTGCGTAGATCCGTTTTTCGTAAAATGCGAGGCTAAGTTCGTTAATGGGAAAAAATGGACCATTAGGGGGGGTACCCAACATACGAACGAAAATGTTTTTCGCGAATATCTCAAAAACAGTGCATCTTATCAAAAAAGTCCAAGAACAAAAATTATTTAGGATATGATTCTACATAAAACTCCCATACATCAAAATCCGGTTGGAATAAATTTAAAAAAATCTTATTGGAAAGTTTGACTTCAAACTGGAATTTTGGTACAACTGTTCGAATTTTGATACGAATATCACCATACGGGTCTCCAATGATTGCCAGATTGGCAATTATAGCTTTTGTTATGTTTTGTAGTTAAGACGGTTCACCCAAACTTTTTAAGTCTTACACTGTAGAAAATGAATTTGAATTTAAACCGAAAAATGGGGTAAAAACGGGGTAAATTTGCAAAAACGTCGTAAAATTTCGAAAAAAATCAGAATTTAGCTCGCACACCATTTAAGTTGTAAACTCACCCAAAAAAACATTAATCTTACACTAGAAATAGGGTAATTTTAAACCTTGCGTAAAATTTCGACCAATATTCGTATTTTTACTCTCATTTTGGTGTAAAAACACGCTCGCAGGGTATTTTTGCATTATTGTACGGACAATTTAACCTTAACCTTATAATTCGCATAAGGTTTGTGGAATCGGAGTATAAATACTCGAATCGAGCTTTACTCTACCAAAATCCTGTGTGGCGCCTGCCACATGGCAGACATGCCCGGGAAATTTGGATGTGAAAGCATCCGCAAAAATAATATAAGATTTTTGTTTTTGCAGACTATATAAGCCGAGAAATTCTAATACCATTTTCGGTGTACTTTTAAACAAAAAATGTCGTAAAATTACACCTTTAAGACGCGGTTTTGCTACCAAATAGGAGGAAAATTACAACAAAAATGTGGTAATTTTAAACATCCATGTCGTAAAATTACACCAGTATTGTACTTTTACTTCTTATTTAGTTTAAAGTTCCCCCGTAAAAGTGGCTTTTGTACGCCACAAAATGAGTAAAAATGCATAGCTTTTTAGCCATTACGACTCGGTGTAATTTTACCCCTATTATCGTAGGAAAATGGTTTCCTACGATAATAGGGGTAAAATTACAATAAAATTTTCTAGAGTGTAGACCCGCCGTACACTTGAACTAAGCCAACTCAGTTATGTGCCTGTTTAGAGCTCGACGTTTAGCGCTTCATCTTATTCTCAATTTGGTACGAGACGAAACACGCCAAGTCTACCTCTAAACAGGCCTATAGCCAACTGGCTTAGTTCAAGTGTACGGCGGGTCTTATGGGGCTGTTTTTTATGTCACGCTAATTTTAGGTTTTTTGGACCGTTTCACCCCCCTGTTTTAAAAGCTTTTATTTAGCTTGCCTGCATGTCTGTTTTTTTGTCAGATTCAAATTTTGCAATTCAGTTTTGATCCACTTCCACTCATCCGATTCACACGAAGTTTTGCACACATACATAAGTCCGATGACAATACAATATTTTCACTACTTCGTCCTTGTAAGGATAGGGGAAGGTCCTATAAGGATAACGAAATATGCTTTTCCTGCACTCAGAAAAATGGAGGCTAACTCGATGACCTACATACGGCGTAATTGGCCTCGGGCAGGCGCGCGTTCGCCTGCATGTGGGCAAGTAAAACTGAGTTGACCTGTGGTCGAAGTGGTCGGAGACCTAGACATTTTTCTGAGTGTGTAATTTCCCGGAAAAAATCTCATTTGGCGGTTTTTGGAGGCGCTAAGTCCGATTTTGATGTTAAGAAGCCTGTAAGGATGACGGAAGGTCCTGATAGGACAAGGTGTTTATTCTTTTCCTCAATTTTTTCGGGAAAATTCCATCTTAGGGTCTTTGGGGTCGCTGACTTCACTTCTGGCATTAAAAAGCGCGGAAAGATAACGGAGGATCCTGCAAGGATTACTGATTATCCTTTTCCTAAAACATCTCATCTGGGATTTTTTTGGGATCGGAAAATCCGATTCTGACACTAAAAAGTCTGTAAGGATAACGGCAGGTACTGTAAGGATAACGGAAGGTACTGTAAGGATAACGGAAGGTACTGTAAGGATAACGGAAGGTACTGTAAGGATAACAGAAGGTACTGTAAGGATAACGGAAGGTACTGTAAGGATAACGGAAGGTACTGTAAGGATAACGGAAGGTACTGTAAGGATAACGTGATTATCCTCTTCATTTTGTATTTTTAGTCATACTAATGAAGTACGAAATGACTAAAAAGATATTAATAAAAAAATTTAAGATTTTTTTTTAAAAAGCTTTTGTTTTAAAAAAATGGATTAAAAAGGAAAAAATATTTTTAGGCGCTGGTTTACTTTTTCACGACACCCTCATGCAAACTGATAGATTGTATGCGATTTTTACGAAAATTGTAGGGCTATCGTAAGACAATCCGTCAGCCGCGGTGTATTCGTGATATTTTCAGAAAGGTTTTTTATTAAATGAACAAAAAATTCATTCAAAAATTTCTAAAAAAATTGTCAGAAAAGTTCTTTTTCTGTCTCAGATTTATACCCACCGAAATTTTTCCTTACAGAAATAACTAAAAAAGAAAAGGGATATTACTATAAATGTCGACAGAAAAATCACCTTAGAAACTTGAAATATAATGCCATAACTTTTGATTTCGAATTACCGAAAACTATAGAAAACTTGGCATTCTTCACCTAAAATATGTACTCAAACTTCTTACTCTTAGAAAAACACTTAACACGACCGACTTTTCCGAAAATATATAAGAAGAATTTTATTGTTCGCGTGACTATTTCACCTTTTGGGAAAATTGGATAAGAAAACGCCAACTTGGAAAATTGAAAGCAGAAATAGAAAAGGCGACCGACGTGACGTTCGAGAATATCTCCTTAAAACCTTCCCGGGGTGGCAACAATAAGCATGAAATTTTCGTGTGGATTATAAGCGATTTGTAAATCACAACCGACAAACCTTTGAAACGACATTTTAGCGCATAATTTTCTCCTATATCCGTTTATTAACAATACTTTTCACCGCTGCTGTCGTGTTTCCTACTGACACCCACCATAATAATAAAAAATAAGAAGAAAAAACAGGTAACTCGCAAAGTAAAAAATTAACCCTGGCAGTTAAGTATATGCGTAAATAGTTTTTTTTTTGCTACAGAAAATTTCTTTGCTGTTTAATAAACCGGATGGGTCGGATTAGAGCAGGGGAACAACGAAAATTGTTAGGAAGGAAGCCGAATTTTGTATCGTTTAATTGTTTATACCTGCCAAACGAACACCTTTTTTAGGCCTTATTATTATTCATAATTTACCAGAGGGGGTTCTTTTTGGGGAATGGAAAACACTCGATTCTACCCTCCCTTAGAACCATAACTGCTCTGTGTGTATTGCTAGAGGAACGATAATTTATTCGTGAAGCCCTTCTCTCATTTTAATGCTACATCATGAGCGAGCATAATCTCGACTATAGCATAAAATATTGTAACTTTTGTAATGTGCCCTCATCTATCTTTGTGTACAACAGATAGCAAACTTGTATTTATGTATCTGTTGGAAATGGGATGATAGTAGAATATTTTGAATATAAGCAGATGCGGAATAGTGTTTCATTTTGTTATTAATATTCTTGAATATTTTATTAGTTACTTCCTCATGCTATTCCGTAAATATGAAGGGATGGTGGAGGCTGTGCTGGCTGGCTGGCAGGCGAATCAGAAATTCAGCGCCCATTTATAAAATTCTGGAGTGCGGCCAATTGGGCCCTATGGAGGGTATATACTTATGGTTTTTGTATATCGCTGAGATATTTTAATAATAAATGGGAAAGCCACAATTTCGTTACGAAGTTTTGGGATTATGTTTATACAATTTATATGGCCGCAAGGAAAGGTGCCAATGATGATGGGGTGGTATGGGCAAGCGGAGGGAAGTTGGCAAAAACGAACTATATTCATGATTCATGGTTACAATAAAATGTAAAAATTTCAGATTTTTCTATAAAAAAAAGGGTCACAGCTTTAATAAATAAATAAAAGTTAGTCTCGGAAATCATTCGGGCTGAAAGTTATGACGGAAAATAAGAAAAAAAACTTTTTTTTTTGATATTTCAATCCTGTTTTTCACAACTGCCGGTAATTTTAATAATTTATTTTCATAAAAAACGTAAGGTTTCAATGGAAAATATGTTCTTTTAATTTCCAAATTACGTAAAACGTACTTTTGATGATGATGTACCACAGGGTTCGAGTTTGGGGCCTATATTTTTTTGCGAAAATATTTATCAATAGTGAGAGTATCATTTCATCATTTACCTTTTGAATTACATAAATTGTTACAAAATCATGAAAGGAATTTTTACGTTATGAAAATGATTTTTTTTTATTTAGAAATACGGTGCGGTAATAATAAAAATAAACTTATATTGAAAGTCAAATCCTTTGACTGACACAGGTAAGAGTTTCGTTCCACAAAAATATTTTTCATTAATATTATTAAAATAATTTCAGTATTTTCCAGAAGTAGGCACAAAAGTGGCATATAAATTTGCATAAATAATTCTAAGGTATTAATTAAATCATACTCATACTAATATATAAAAATGAGTTGGTGTCTGTCTGTCTATTCCTCTTTCACGCAAAAACGGCTGAACCGATTGATTTGAAATTTGGCATAAGTGTCCGTGGTAGTTCTGGTTCCAACATAGGCATACGGAAAAGTAGCGCGAGGGTTGGGGGGAGTAAGGCGAGGGGGTAAAATGATTTAGAAACTTAGTTTTTGTGCTATGTTACTCTTTCGCGGGGAAACTACTGAACCGATTGGCCTGAAATTTGGCATAGATATTCGTCGAGGGTCCAGGCCCAACATAGACCTATTAAAAAGTAGCCCGAGAGGTGAAGGAGTAAGTTGAGGGGGGTAAAGTAATACGAATGCAAGTGCTGGAATTTTTTGTT
Organism: Chrysopilus asiliformis; assembly: GCA_964034945.1. Taxonomy (NCBI): domain Eukaryota; kingdom Metazoa; phylum Arthropoda; class Insecta; order Diptera; family Rhagionidae; genus Chrysopilus; species Chrysopilus asiliformis. The sequence continues at coordinate 93,812,797 of OZ035960.1, read as the reverse complement.
AGTTTGTTAATCATTTTCCGAAGAGAAAAAACTAACGAACAGCATGCAGGCTACCTAATTTTTAACCAACTGAATTTAGCTTTCCTAAGTTTTTTTCTGTTCACGCTTTTAGCCGGGCGAAGCCGGGTCCAAATTCTAGTAATTTATATAAGAGAGCTTTATATAATGTTTACCGCTGTTAGTTGGTTTTAATACCTTACAAATGTTACAATCCCACTCTAGGTTGGCATTTTTTAAATTTTTTAAACTTATTTATGTGGATTTCCAAATGCCTGGCGCTTGACAAGATCTACGGTAGAGTCTTTTTCAGCCAGAGCTATAGCATTCAGCACCGAGACAATTTTAAGGAACCGGGTTTCGGTGCTAGAATCTTCGAGAACCGGGTACCCGGTTCTGGAACCGGTGCTGAAAATGTAAAGAAAAAATAAGAAATTACCAGTAAAAAATTGCAATTGCGACATTAAATTTAAACCTATACCACGGAACAATTACTATTATAGAAAGGAAAGCTCTAACAAATTTTTTTTGCGTTGGAAGCGTACATCCGAAAATTACAGTTAAAAAATTCACATTTTGAATGACTGTGGGTGGCATTATAAGAAAACATCATATTTGATTTTTTTTCATCGAGTGTATGACACCAGAAAGGAGAAGTAACACAGGGACTACATTAGCTTTTATTTCTGGTATACCAGCAAAATTGGTCGCTAAAAAGCCTGTGTGGACCAATCTGGTTTACCAGTTTTTCTGGTAAGACCGCATTGGTATACCATTTTCGTAGACAGCGCTGGTATACCAGGAGTGGAATTCCGTAACTTTACTTTTTCTTCTAACTCGAAACAAACGCTTGAAGCAAGTTATGGAATATCACTCCAGATTTTGACATTTCAATTGATTAAAATGGCGGAAACGAAATTTTCACGGAGCGAAATTATTAAATTGATAAATATTTTTCGCGAAAAAGAATGGTTGTGGAATTCAAAATCAAATAATTATCGAAGAATTGATTTGAAAAAAAGAGCATGGGAAAATATTGCCAAAGAATTGAGTTTAACTGTGGAAAGTGTGAAAAAGAAAATGAAAGGAATTCGTTCGTATATCATATTTAGCTTCGATATCATATTTATCCCGTAATGCTAAAAAGGGATTTACCCAATATTGTCTTCGTTTTTTCAAATTTATCAAAAGTTCTTCTTCTGTTCGCGGTTTAACGACATGTCAAAATTCAAAATCATACTGAAATGTCATACCAGAATTGGCCCACGCAAAAAAAAAACTAGTAGGCTATTATTTTTGGTGAACCAGCTAGTATACCAGAAATAAAACCTAATGTAGTCCCTGTGTAAGACAACAAAACCAATTTCTATAGTGTAGTGCTTACTCTAGTGGAAGTTAATAAGGAAAGGTCTTATTTTCCATTCTATATAATAGTTGTTCCCTGCCTATACATAAAAAAACCATTTTAACTTTACAGGAAATTTAAGATTTTCTGTGAGCGCATATAAATCTATTATATTGTCGTTGTTTTAAAGAGACTTTGTAAAGAAAATGTAATCGGATGGCTTAATTTTGCATTAATCTTTTAATTTACAGTTATTATTAACAGAAATATGTACTTACAAATATGTATTTCGTATATATTCAGCAGCGAATGAACAGTATTTTGATATTTTAGCATGTAAGAAATTGCTTGCTTTCAGCACCGAAAACCGGGTAATTTTACCCAATTCAAACCCGGTTTTCGGTTCCAGAAAATGGCCGGGATTCCCGGGTACCCGGGTTTCGGGTACCCGGGATTGAATGCTCTAGCCAGAGCCTAAGGGGAAGAGGGGATCAGTTCGAGTGGATCAGCAAAAGGGGGCCAAATTTTCGTAACCAATACATTTTTTGAGAATAGTCTAAAAACCCCAACAAATAGCCATTTTTGTACCGAGGTATTTATTAACCTAGAAGTTTGAGCGGTGAAAAAACTGCACCAGAACCATCTTTTTTAAACCGTGTATGAGAATTATATGAAAGTATATAAGATTCAGTATATCGTTTGTAAATCCTCGAACTAATCGCCGGCCGCAAAAATCAACTATACCAGGGTGTTTGGAAAGACAAAAGATTTTGATTTCCGCATGTCCGTCCGTCTGTCTGTCCGTATTTTTGTCTGTTTGTCTGTCTTTGCGACTGTGAACACCATAACTTCCAAAAGAATTGAGCTACAGACTTGAAATTTTGTTTAGTTACATTTCTTGTAAATGGCTAGGCTAAGTTCTTGAACGGACAAAATTTATAAAGGTGAAATATGTTTAAAATTCATCCATACACCAAAATCCATTCGGACCACTGCTTCCACCCTCTCCCATACCAAAGGAATAGTTTTTTCCTGTTTTCTCGAAATCTGTGCATCGTATCGAAAAATTTATAAAGGCATAATGTGTTTAGAATATGATTTTACATAACTCATCCATACACCAAAATCTAATCGGACCACTCCTTTCCCCCTATCCTATACAAATGATTTTTTTAAACTTAACATTTTGTCTGTCATCATATAAAGTATTTGACGATTGTCCCATGGTAATTGTAGCTTTTCTTATGTTTGTAATATGACTCCAATCGACTCGGAATCCGAGGAAAAGTTTACCAGGGAAAATTAGGAGGTCAAAATTTTTCATGAATTCAAGACTTTATTAAAGGTATAAGAAAGTAAAAGTCACATTTAGTTTGACTTTTCCGAGAAATAGCCAATCAGAGCACAAGAAAAATACACGTATAAAAAAGCCAGTAAAATCGAAAAAAAGGACTAGAAGAGAAAAAGAATTTGCTGTAAATAAAAGAGAATCCATTAAGACATCAAACAGGTTCCTAATTTGATTGTTTCATAAATTCATTGGCTATCGCTGCTTTTACTGACAAGTTTTCTATCAGGCCCGATCCCGATATCGACCCAACCACACCCCTACAAATTGCAGCACATATTCGTAAGAACTGAGAGTAATTTCGCTCCCTTAGAACCTTTTATTTTATTATAGAGTGATTTCCCATTAACGTCATTCAAGTTAGTAGATTTCGTCTGTACCTTGTAGTATCCTATAGGGGTAATATCTATATGTTTCTACCCTTATTTTGATTGTTTCCGTTTCATTCGTCCCTTATTCGATGCTAAGTTAATAAATTGCTCATATTGACGAAGATACGAAATCACCATTGAATGAATCCCTCAACAGTTTTATATGATGAACGATAGAAAGGACCAAAAGCAACATCAATACGTACGTACCTGCCTGTGTATACAAATGAAATATGTCTGGAAACCTTTTTTTTTTTTTTTGCTAATAGTCAGTCCTTTTAGACATAATACGAATAGGTATGGGGTGGACCAGACAGAAGCAAAATATACCCTGAACTAAAGGAAAACAGCAAGGGAAACTGGAGAAAATCAATCATTTTTCCTTGACATGTGACCAATAAATATTTATAGCTCCAGGATTCATGTAAATCGATCCAGAGTTATTAATAAAAATTGCCAATAGTTAGGTGATATATATATATTTGTTGAAATGGGGCATGATATCCAATGAAAGTTCCATAAATATGACCTGCCCCCTTTTAATCATCCCAGGTTTCACCTTTCATCATTTTAATTTTCTTAAGGATAACAAAGTCAACCAATGGGATAAAGTTTCGGAATACCTTCGAAAATATCATCCACTTAGTTATTGGGTGATATCAAATGTATGAATTTAATATCCATCTTATCGATTCATCATTGCCCTAATCATATTAGTTCTATATTCTGTCCTGAAGGTATTTTTAACCTTTTTCGATCGTATCCCTTTTTATTTAAGGGATTTATTTTTGCGTTGATTGGGTGAGTTTTTCGAATGAAAAGGCGATATGTTAGGTGAAGGATTTTCAGACCAAACACAGTGTTTGTCAACGTAAAAAATACTTTTTTTTCGAATTTTCATGGCTCTAATTAAATTTACGTTAGGTTTTTTACTTTCCACTTCTATAGAGGGGAAGTATTGTATTTATGATGGAGACCGACTCGAGAACGGGCGAAGATAGAAAATTATTTCTGACCGGAAACAAAATCCGTTTCAGGCAAAATTATGAGGAGGTCCGTGCATCTGTCTAACCTGTTGTAGTTATCTTAAAAAACTCGAGAATGCGTTGAGCTAGCGACTTGAAATTAAACAGACTCTCTGTGGGCTGGGTTCCTTACTAATCACTCAGCCCACTAATTATTTTTCCCGAAAAAAACATCTTTTTAAATTAGGTTATTTCAATATAATTCGCATATCCAAAACTTCCACATGTAAGCTACACGATAATATATGAAAGCTAATGGAAATTAATATTTTTAATAATATACCGAAAAACCTAACATACGTTACGCTAACTTCAGGTTTTTTGGATCCCCCTACCCTCTTCGTCACACCTTCTGGTGAATGGAAAAACTTTATCTTAATACAGTAGAATCCCGATAATTCGTACCCCGATAATTCGTATATCCCGCTAATTCGTATGAATTTGCTGGTCCCTTGAAATACGAATTATCGGGATTCTACTGTATATAAAAATGGAAGTTTGTCTGTTGGTTGGTTGGTTTGAGATTACAAAACTCAAAAACTACTGGACCGATTTTTACGCGGTTTTTTGCAAAATGATCTGCGTTGCCAGGAGCAGGTTTTCAAAATTCGAAACGGAAGGTCCTGTAAAGATAACGAAAATATCCGGCGTTTCAGTTTCAATAACTCTAAGGAAAGTCCTGTAAAGGCAGCATTTTTTCCCAAAAGTTTTTAAGTTTTTTGTGGTTTTTTGGCATTCTAAAATTTATACAAAACATAACAAAAGCTATAATTGCCAATCTGGCAATTATTGAAAACCCGTATGGTGATATTCGTATCAAAATTCGAACAGTTGTACCAAAATTCCACTTTGAAGTCAAACTTTCCAATAAGATTTTTTAAAATTTATTCCAATCGGATTTTGATGTATGGGAGTTTTATGTAGAATCATATCCTAAATAACTTTTGTTCTTAGACTTTTTTGATAAGATGCACCGTTTTCGAGATATTCACAAAAACCGTTTTCGTTCGTATGGGGGGTACCCCCCCTAATGGTCCATTTTTGCCCATTAACGAACTTAGCCTCGCATTTTACGAAAAACGGATCCACGCAAAATCTCAAGTCTGTAGCTCAATCCGTGCGCCCGTAATCCGCGCCACAGACAGACGGACAGACAGACGGACAGACAGACGGACAGACAGACAGACGGACGGACAGACGGACGGACATGCAGAAATTAATTATTTTTATCATTCAAAACACACTGGTGTAATTCATTTTTGTGTGTGATGACGGGATCTTGGCGTTACAAACGGTAAAGCAAAGTTAATATACCCTTTGGTTTCACCATACGGGTATAAAAACTTTAAGCTGGCAACGAAGGATCCGCTATTGTTATTATAAAAGCGAATTTCAAAACTTTAGTGAACTAAAACTAAAACTAGAGCCAAATTTTAAATTTTCAGAAACCGAAACCAGTACTCAAATTGAACCTAAACCGAAGCACACTCAGAAAATTTCTGGTTTGCATTTCCGCTTTATTATAGAACACAAAAAAAGGCAGAAAATCCCCAGGCTTTTTTCCAGAAAAACGGCAATTTGGAGCCAGTTTTTTGGGGTTTCTCAAACGTTTTAGAATTTTGAGTTAGAATTTTTTGTATTGAAAAAAAAAACAAAAATTCTCAACGTTTTGTCAAATTAAGTTGGCCCTCCATTACCATGACTTTTCCCAACTGCAAAAAAATAGAGACACATTTATGTGAAGATACCTTGGCGAGAAAGGGAGATAAGAATCAACTGCAAAAATTTGTCGGCAACTGAAAAAATAATTTCCCCTCATTTTTTTATGGCGATTTTATGGTTGCAGTTGACGGACTTGAACTTTTTTATAGCGATTTCTACTACAATCACACATTGTCCCTGTAGGTGAATAAGTAAGCACGGGCACATCCAAAGTGTTGTTATAGCGTAGCTGTCATTTTTCATGTAGTGGTTGAAAATTATACAGTTGTATAGCTTTATTTCTATGCCAATTTGAACCTTATATTCATAGCATAAGGTTTGATATGATTGCTATAAAATTGTTAAACTGGAAGGGAAAGCGTTTATACTTGCCATTCCTCTTTAGATCTATATAAGTCTATCTTGCTCTAGTTTTCTGCATTTTTTTGCAGTTACAGAAGTCATGGTAATGGAGATCCTCCTTTACAATTAAGTATGACGAAAAAAGTTAAAGTACTAAAAAAAAGTCCAATGAAGTCAATCTCGAATACAAATTTTGTGATCTCAATTAACGCTAATTTCTGCTCGACAAAATTACTGCCGAGGACAGCAAACAAATAAGAAAATTGAACTAATAAATAAAATTGGCAATTTTCTTTTATTTCCCTGATAGCGGTCATTTTTATTTGCTTTTCCTCAAACATGTCATTAGATAATTAAAGTCGTAATCGACAGTTTTTTTTTTACTTTAGCAGCGATCCATTAAAGACTAAAAGCTTGAAAAAAAAATGTCCAAAAATAGCAAGAAAGAGGACCAAAACAATATCCTTAATCAATCCTTGTTTTGTCTCTTCTTTCTGACGCTGGGGCTTTTAGGAAAATGTACTTTGAAAAAGGAAAAACACTTTCATCCAATGAACTACTATTTAGTTAAGAAGCTTTACTCATTTATAGTAACAGAGACTTAAATACCGAAACACACCCAATTTAGAGCTTTTTTTAGACAGCCAAGGCAAGCCAGTCGCACCTTTTTTCTGACGAGGGTTCTGTGAAAATTGACTATTCGTTTTTCACTGTTCCTCTTCATTTTCCCAGACATGCTTCAAATTATTCGGTTTGTTTTTACGTTTTTCACTGAGTCGCTTTTCCTTTTTTTAAAACACTAAACAAAGCCATCAGCATCAAGGCTGGTGGTTGGGGACAAGTCGGATAAGGACCTTAAATAAGAATCGAAACTGTTGGGGAGAAATAAAAAAATAGACGCCGAAACCTGGGCTCGGTCCTTTTGCCAACATTAGGGACATAATTAAGGGTGTGAAAGAATTTACTCGAAAGGAAGTGAAACAGAATAAACTGCTTTTCTTCTTTTATTCAATTTTTTCCAATAACTTTCACTGTAAGTGGGAAGCAAAAGCAATGGGAAAAAAGGATAAGATAATATCCTTGAGTTACTCTTTTGTATGTCAGTCGGACAAAAAATAAACCTGTGGGCGAGAAGCCAGAGATGATCCAAAGTACAGATATTATAAAGGGATATGTTTTGTTATACAGCAAAGAATCGTTCCTGATGGGGTTGATTTTTTTTTCTCTGCCATTTTCGGATAACTGAAAGGTGTATGATTTTCTCAAGGTGGGATATTGTTTGATTCTGACACAAATAGACAGTCATTGTTCCAAATTGATTCCAGGGAAAGTGATAAGAAAAAGGTTAACGAGCTTTAGGAAACATATGGGAAAAAATTCTAAGGTAATGATTTTTATATCCTCAAAGGTAATCTTCTTAAAGTAAAAATAATTTCTTGTAATATGTAACGATCAGGTTTTTATATTCTTGATAATTTTATCATCGGATATGTGGTTCTAATAATAAAAATGCGATATTCTCGTCATTCCCAATCATAAGTGGTAATTTCTGGTAGTTTTTCCAGTTAGGAAAATTTTGGTCCTAGGAATTTTAGGGTGCATTTTTTACTTGGGGAAACTTGTTTAAAATAAATATAAGAAAAGCTACAATTGCCAGGGGCCAATCTTTATATACTCTGTATGATAACACACAAAATGTTTATTTATAAAAAACCATTTGTATAGGAGAGGGGAAAGGAGTGATTTCTGATGTATGGAACGGTTATGTAAAATCATATTCTAAACAGATTTACCTTTATAAATTTGTCAATACGACTTATCGTTTTCGAGAAAATAGTAAAAAAAACTTGTTCAATTTTTATGGGAGAGGGGGGAAGGATTGGTTTAACTGGGTTTTAATGTAAAATCATATTCTAAATACATTTCATCTCACAAATTTTTCGATACGATGCACAGTTTTCGAGCAAACAGGAAAAAAGTGTTCCATTTGTATGGGAGAGCAAGGGGTAGCAATGCTCCGATTGGATTTTGATGTATGTAAAATCCTATTCTAAACACATTTTACCTTAATAAATTTTTTAGTATGACTCACAATTTTTGAGAAAATTGCAAAAATCTGTTTCGTTTGTATGGGAAGTGGGGGACAGGAATAGTGCAATTTTTAAAAAGCAAAAATTTGTAAACATAACCATTTTTTGTCATTTTGACAAATTACACAATGTTAATTTCACAATTGTTTCATTGATTTAACAAAACATCACTTAAAAAATGTGTTTTTTTTTTTTAAATATAACAATTTTTTTGTTGAACAAAGATTTCCCTCCAAAAATATTTGATCCAATTGACAATTTTTTTGTGATTTTAACAAAAAATTTGGTTAATTTAACTATGATTTTATCCATATGGCCAATTTCTTCACTGGGTGCAATCATTCGGATACAAAAAAAAGCAATCAAAGTTGATATTTTGTTGCATTTGATAGATAGAATTTCTGCGATAACTATGAACAGATAAAAACTTGATTAAAGGAAATAAATTGCGAAAAACAATAAAGAAAACTTTTAAAAACTATTAAAAAAAACGACTAAATTAATCCGCACCAGCCAAGTTGCAATAATAACAGTTTCGGGCGCGAAATTAAATTTAGCGAGCAATTAAAACAATTTAAGACGGAAACTGTTTTAAACTTCCATAAATATTCATTTAATCCATGCTATAAACTAAAATTACTGAAAGAAAACCCCAATAGAGAAAAAAAAATCCTCCACGATGACTTAATTTTCCCGACGTGATTTCCATGCTGGGCTTTTATTTGGCAGTCGCGCTTTTATTGAAGCTCATCTTTCATAGCTGCCCATAACACTAAAATTCTCTTGCCAAAGTTGTTAAAATGAGAAAAAGAGACAATGAGGAAAAGCTGAGAATTCCCTACGAAGGGTGGAGTTTTTTTTTCTTGAAATAATAAAGCGACATAGACTTAATAAAAAGTCACAAGTCTGTGGTTCGTGGAGTCCGTGAAATTGTGCAAATTACGGGCGCACATGAATTGCTGCTGGTTTCATTTTTATGCAGCGATTTGGACAAATTAAATCCTTTTTCTGGAAGTTGTAAAAATATTCACAAAATGTCTTAAGTCTGCCAGCCGCTTAAATCACTTGAAAGCTTAAGGAAGTTTCCATGTCTGGATCGACTTCTTGTAATTCGGCTCTTGAGTTAATTGCAAAACTTAAATCGTTTCCATGCCGTTTTTTTCCTGTAAAAGATTATGAAATCGTAAAGAAATGAAGCGAGGAAGGCGATTTGGGTATTGGACGGGGATTGTTAAAAAGTTTGTAGTCAAATTATTAGGAAAAACGACGAAAAAGTTGTTTTTCTTTTAAATTGCTTGATTGAAAGTTCATTCCACACAAAATAATACAAAAGTTTATTGCAATATTTTCCAGTTTTTAAATAAAGGATCTTTCAATAAGGACATAATAATTTTGTATTTTAATAAAAAAGCACCCTAAAACTTTTTTTATGATCTGGCAATGCTAAAACGTCAGTCAAGGTTTACATTTTTTTTTATTTTTAAGGTTTTTTTTAGGTTTACATGCCCTACAGCTGGTCAAACAATTGATCTATTGAAGGAGAAGTTCGGTAATCGTGTAATCTCGAGAAATGGTCCGGTCGAATGGCCACCTCGCTCATGCGATTTAACGCCGTTGGATTTCTTTTTATGGGGTTATGTTAAGTCGTTGGTTTATGCCAACAAGCCAACAACAAGAGGAGCTCAGGAACAATATCGAACGCGAAATTGCCAACGTTCCGGCCTATATGTGTGGAAGAGTGGTGGAAAATTGGCTCCAAAGAATCAATCAGCAAACGTGCTTGCGGTGGCCATATGAACGACAATTATACTCATTTTCCTAAGTTTTGCAAGAAAAAAACCGACGTCTAGGTTTTCCACAAACATTTTATCCCAATTATTATGTCTTTAAGCGATGGTTCTGCCCCTTTTTAGGAGTTAAAGGTCTTAAGGATTTTTCTAAGAGTATTTTTATAAATTTTAGAGTTCATAGCCAAGGTTTTCACGTAGAAAAATTTCAACACTTCAAATTTTCAAAGCAAAATCAAATATTAAAAACTAAACAGTTAAAACTGTGAACGATATAATTGAGATGCATTCATATATCCACTTAATTCTCACATAAAATGAAATTGCTTGGAAAATTTCGTTTGATGTTTTTCTAATTTTCAAAGAAAAAAAAATCGCTGAGAGTTCACTCCACAAAATAAGAAAAAAACCTGCCAATTTTTTGCTCCTTTTAATTCTTACAAACTTTTACTGTAAAAGCTTTGTACATTGCCAGAATTCAACAAAAACAATCCACACCTTCGATTTTCTATGGTAGCAACACGAGGGACAAAGGATCCTCGCTTCATTTGCATGTTTGTTGGCACTTTTTGGGATTCTACCAACAGTTTTCCCGACATCGTGTTTAAAAAAACAGAACCATATCCAAAAGGAAATGCAGTTTGCATATAAAAAGTAAAAACTTTGTCTCGTTTGAAGCTTAGTCACTTCATTAAGCTTTTTACGAAATTACTTTCTTCTGTAATCCTCCTCGACAGGCGGGAATTTTTTTTGTGCAACCCTTTGCCTATTTTACGCTTCCTTGTTCGACAGTTTTACCGTTTTTTGTGCAAAAAAAAAAAGGTTGTGTTTTGTCGGGTTTTTCCACATTAGCTAACATTCCACCCTCGTGTTGCACATTCAAGAGCAAAGCGGTTTTTTTTAAACTTCTGGAAAAACTGGAGTGCAAATGCACAAAAAGCAGTAAACAAGTGAAAATACTTGGGTGTAACGCCTCTTGTTGTTGGGGTAAAAAGAACTCAAAAGGGTGTCATATGTGAAGTGGCACTTTGTGTAGTAAAAGTCCTAAAGGATCTACTTGAGGGTCGGTTTTAAAATACGTCGAGGCGAATGAGAAAATCGTCTGGAAGGAAGGAAGAAAGGCTGTTCGTATAAAATGGAAAAGTGGGTGGAAAATTGTGTAAAAAACTCATCAGACATGCAACTGCCCATTAATTTGTTTGTCGAAGGAAATTCCATTGACGATAAATTAATCGAGTTGAAATGGAATTGAATCGAAACGGGAAAGGAAAATTACGACAACTGAGACGAATTTTCCATTTAATATATCGAGAGCTAGGAAGCCGAGACACGTAAATTTCCCATTTGATCCTTAGTTTTCCTTCGTCGATTTTTCTTCGGTTGCGGTGATGCATGGAAAATCGATTTTATGCCATTCGAAATTGAACAGTCGTTAGTTCTTGTTTAATGTCTCGATGGGAAAATAGGAAAATCCAACATCAATTCTTGGGGTTTTTTTCTCTTCTTGTTGTTTGGTACATGTTCTCGTACTTGTTGTCCTTAAGGACGTTCATCGTGTAAGGACCGATTGTAATTTCATCACTTTCGATAGTTGACAATCAACATACACCCAAGCAGAGATAAAAACAATAGATTTTCACGTGAGTTTTCAACATTTCTATTGGTTTTCCACTCACAGAAAATGAAACACAATCCAATTAACAACAGAAATGTAAAAGAAATTGCAGTAGAAATACAAATTCTCCGAAAATTAAATAGAAGTGGAAAAATAACTACAGTTTGTTTTACGAAAATGGAAAAATTCATCGATAGGTAATTCGTTATTTCTACAGTGAAAAATTTCCACTCCTTGATTTTCATTTGATGCGGAATGAAAAGGGAAAAAAACATGCGGAAAAAGAAAAATCAAGAAAATTAGTTTTGTTGATCGTGGATTAATCCGTTTTTCTTAATTACTTTTTCAATTCTTGGATTTTCTTTTGTGACTTTGAGCAGAGAATAAAAACGAATAGATGATTTTCAATTAAATTTGGTATCCAATTGGATTGCAAAGTTTTCTTATTTTCTTTAATTACCGGCAGAAGTTGCTAGAAATGCAGGTGCAGGATTTCCTTTGAAAATTTAAAAACTATAGTTTTTGAAAAAGAAATTCTGACACATTAAAAAAAGTTTGCTTTTGATTAGAGAGTGTGGTTATCAGAAAACTCATTTAAAGAAGAGTTCATTTTAGATAAAAAAAAAACTCATTAGAATTTGTAGGATTTCAGTGTTAGTTTTTCTTGGTTTAATTACAGATAAGAACACAGACATTTTTATGCCCGTACGTTTTTATGCCCAAACGTTTTTTTGCCCAAACGTTTTTATACCCATACGTATTGGGCGGGTCTTATACTCAGACAAAAAAAAAATGCTCATATAGATAAAATCATTGTTAAATTAACAAAATGTTTATCCCATATCAGCGGAGAAATTAATTTCGTTAAATTAACAAAAGGAAATTTATTTCTCGGTAAATTAAAAAATTGCTCATATCGATAGAATCATTGTTAAATTAACTAATTTTTTGTTAAAATCACAAAAAAATTGTCAATTGGAACAAATACTTTTGGAGGGAAATCTTTGTTCAACAAAAAAAAAATGTTATACAGTAGAATCTCGATAATTCGTACCCCGATAATTCGTATATCCCGCTAATTCGTATGAATTTGCTGGTCCCTTAAAAAAATCCCGATACATCGTAATCCCGCTAATTCGAATATCCCGATACTTCGTATTTTTACGTCCGTCCCTTGAAATACGAATGATCGGGATTCTACTGTATTAATAATAATACACTTTCAAGTGATGTTTTGTTAAATCAATGAAACAATTGTGAAATTAACAATGCCTAATTTGTCAATATGACAAAAAATTGTTATAATTTACCAATTTTTGTTTTTCAAACATTTCTTTTATAAATTTAACAAAGCAAATTTTGTGAATAGGTTTTTGATATATCTTTTTGAGTGTAAGCATTTGGCGCAATAAAGATTGAAGAAAATGCTATATTTATAGCTAGATTTAGGCCATATTCATAGAAATAAGCATATGCTTATACTCCACTTTTTTGGAGAAAATTTTCAAGTTTTTATCAATAAAAGTAAACCAATTCACTTACTTAAGAATTGCCAATAAACACCTGCTTCCAAAAACCGGCATTTGCTCACTTTTATTCACAAAAGTTGGAGAATTTGCATAAAAAAAGTGGAGAATAAGCATATGCTCTTTTCATGTAAACGGCCCAGTATCAGATTCTGGACAGAAATCGCGAAAAAGCGGTAACGAGCAGGGATACCGAAAACCCTAAAGCCCAATTCAGACTAACGAATGCGATTACGATTACGATTGAGCTTCCTCGATCAATGAGATCAAAGCTTTCATTTTGCTATCGTTAAAAGCTTTGATCTCATTGGTCGAGAAACTTCAATCGTAATCGTAATCGCACTCGTAATCGATATCGTAATCACAATCGTAATCGCAATCGTAATCGCAATCGTTAGTCTGAATTGGGCTTAAAGCTAAGGTTACGTACTTTATGAACAGCCCCCTTATTGAAATCTTTCTCCAGTTTTTACTGTCCTCGGCTATAGAGGGAAAGGATTGTATTTATGACGGAAACCAAATCGAGAAAAAGGGGGCAGATAGAAACTTTCTGATAACTACGAAATCCGTTTCAGGCAAAATTATGAGGATGTCCGTGCAGCTGTCTGTCGGTCTGTCCGGCGTACATATCTTAAATAACTCGAGAATGCGTTGAGCTAGAGACTTGAAATTTTGTGTAAATGAGTTTTGTGAAAGTTGTAATTTTCTATCAACTTTTGAAAAATTAACGTTAGCATAACGGTGATATAACCCATTCAAAGTACCGTTAGCATAACCCACACATTTTTTTTCGAAAAATAGTTCTCTGCCTTTTTATGTTTGCCTTTTAGTTTAAATGTTTGCCGTTTTTGAGATATTTGTCTCCTCAAAAACTTATAGTTACCCTAGAAATAAAAAAAAATAATCCTAAAAACCATTAATAAGTTTCCCTCGTGTATTGCGTATAAAATTTAGCATTGAATTCAATTTGTCTCACAAACAAGCACCTTTAGTATTAAATTAGCCATGGAACTTAAAATGTATCCAAACATCTTGAGAGTCTACTAAAAAATCATCACTTTTCAAAATACCTTAAGTTAAAATTTTGCAAATGGGTTAAGAAAGATTAAAAGCAACGGGCGATTAGTGTGTGACATTCGTGCATGAAGAATCAACAGGCCGTAAAATTATTTAAAAACGATACAAAAATGGACAAAATATTTACTTACCAATAAAGATAAACCCTAAAGAATTCTGAAAGCAATATTAAGTAAGGTTATGGCCTCTTTTTTTCATGTGTATATATTTTGCACAACATTGCTTCCACCTATTAAACACCTTTGAATTTAAATACCTGTCTATCATACCGCCTCGAAATTCTCTAAAGAATTCGCCTTGAACTTGCAATTTGTTGAGAAAATGAGAAACTCATCAAAGTCTCATTAGATGCGCATGTCTCGGCGTCTTATGCGGAAAGTATAATTTTCACTTCATTTTCCCCCATAATTTTTTTCTTAAATAAGGCGCGAATTTTCGTTCCATTTTTAAATTGGCAAGTGGTGAACTCTTCGTGCGAAGGAAATTGAAAATCTATTGCTATTTGATTTTGATTTTTCGAAGACTTTCTACTTTGTTTTTGAATTTAGAATCATTTGTTATTTAAATTTCGTGTGTAATGCCCTTCAATTTTAAAAATTCGTTGAAAATTTGTTTTTTTTTCTATTTGAAATTTCTGAAAAAATGTATGCCAATCGGTTTTGTTGATATCTAACGATAGTAAAGAAAAGTACTTTTTTTTAACAACGATTTCTCAAATATCGGTCACTTTAAGGTTTATAGAGCACAGTTCTCTATTATATAGAAACTAGCTTGCATACCCGTCGTTGCCGGGTTAAGTTTTTTCAATTTTTTTTATGCTCTATGTTGGAGCTAAACTTCAGGCCAATCGGCTCGGTAATTTCCCCGCGAAAGGGTAACTTAGAGGAAAAGCTAAGTTTCGATATCACTTTACCCCCTCCCCTTACTCCCCATCTCTCGGGCTACTTTTTAATGGATCAATGTTGGGGCTGGACCTTCGACGTACATCTATGCCAAATTTCAGGCCAATCGGTTCAGTAGTTTCCCCGTGAAAGAGTAACATAGCGCAAAAACTAAGTTTCGAAATCACTTTACCCCCTTCCCTTACTCCCCCCACCCCTCGCGCTACTTTTCCATATGCCTATGTTGGAACCAGAACTACCACAGACTCTCATGCCAAATTTCAAGTCAATCGGTTCAGCCGTTTTTGCGTGAAAGAGGAACAGGCAGACAGACAGACACCAACTCATTTTTATATATTAGTATGATTTCGAATAAAAATATAGCTCACACGATAAAACGTCTCCAAACAGTTTTAGTCGTTGCAATATAATTCGCTTATCTGAAAATTTTACATTGTTCGGTTCAGTATATTACATAGTGAGTATGAAAATGAATGAAAGTACATAAAAAAGATTAGAAACATAGTTTAAAATCTTTGCTTATATATCTGTATGTTTGCTTGTTCGATAACTATACACTCTCTCTTCTCCGACACCGCTCCCTTGATAACTTTTAAACCATTCAACTGATTGGAACTCAGTTTTATGCGCTGAATAAAGGATCTCACAGAGAAGTATCTGTTATTGAAAAATTTCCTATCTCCTCTGCCCGTCCACCCCTTACCCAGTATCTTCCAGACGGCTGAAGGAATTTTGATCAGGTTTTCATCGAACCTTCAAAAAAAATCCTTTTCACTTAGATCTATCAACTCTTCTCCCCTAACCCCGCTCCTCCACCGTGATTCACTCCTGAACCGCTGAAGTGTGTTTTATCAGGTTTTTAACAATTGATAGTTAGTTATAGCACGAAGCTCAAGGTCAAGAAAACTTGAAGGCCGCAGGCGATACAAGCTACTGTGTGGTTTTTCCCCTGGTACAGTGACGTACAAACATTCACGAGATGAACTAAAAATCTTTCATTTTTTATTTCCAATCATGAAGTGCTGACACTCTGATTCAGATTGGGAAAAACAATTTTTGGAAATTTGTTTAAAATGTGATTACATTATCAAAAAAAAAAAAAATAGCGCCAATTTAATGCTTTTCCATTATATTCCAGAGCTCTGACAGGTCTGTTTTCTCTCGATATTCGTGAGAACAATTTTACTAAGACGAAAAAGTAGAAAATAAAAATGTCGAAAGTTTATTTTAAATCAAAATTTTGTGGTCCACTGTGTTGATATGACATCAGCTTTCCACCGAGAACGTGAGAGCGCCAATATCTCGATTTTGTTCTTGTGTACCAAAAAATGCCAAAAAAAACCCCGAGTGGTGGTAATTCAACGCATATAAATTGGGCATATCTGTTTTAGAGGTTGCAATCCTCGAATCTGATGCCAAAGTTTCGAAATTTTTATTCGAAGGATCCGTAAGGACAACGCTATTTCCTCAGAAGTTGTTGGGAAAGTGATTTCTGGATTCTGGACACACGAATGCAAAGTACTTAAACCCGGCAACGAGGGGTCCACATTCTGGTTGAAAATAAATACGAAAATTTCTTTTCAATCATTGTATACTTTTATGGACGAAAATATAAAATATTGTAAATTGCATCACAATTTCACTAAATCCTTTTGTGTTTAAAGAAAAATTCCGACAAGACATTCTTGCGACAATCAGATAGAAAAAGTCTACAAACAGATAAATCCATTAAGGTACCTTAGAGACAATGTCAAGCCGAGAGACCACTTAGCCCCAGGGGGCCTTTGACTTTTTTTTAGCCCTCAACCAGGTTTGAATCCTTATATGGATGGATCTACGATATTCACGTACAAAACGTACATAGAAGAAAACTGACATAAAAATCATGTATCCATTTTAGTGTAGTCTTTACCTTCTGTTTGAAATTTCGCAGAGATACATACTTGTAAAACTGAGCGAGTTGAATTGGGATCCATTTCGGGACAATACGGACTCACAACCCGACCGACCAGCCACAATCGCGCCATGTCAGGCGTGTAAAACAATTCGCCCGAGGGCTGACTATACGGCATCCAATGTGCCGACAACTCAAGATGGTCTTTTTTAACAATTGGAAAATACATAACAAGTAGCTACAATAGGAGATTCACGTAAGATCGCTGTTGGCATCGCCGGCGAACGTCACGACCGACGTCAGGCGTCGTCTTCGTCGTACATAGAGAAGTTGTAGGTACCCACTTGTAATCATATATGATGAGATCTACACTAGATTTTGAATGTTTTTTTTTCTTACTGTTATGACTCTGAAGGCCATATCATCATCTTGACTTGTACTTTATTTTTATGCTTCAATGTGCGACATGCATAAAACATCCTCGTGTACCTACAAACACTTGTTCATGAAATAATGGTTTGCTTGTTGAAATATGTACAAATATTAAATGGGAATTTCCCTTTCTTTCCACCGAACACAATGTTTTTCCATCTCTAGAATGTTTTCCCCGACTGTTTTTCTTTGTTTTTTATGATTATGTTCATTCGCATTGTTTTTTTTTTGTTTTTGTTTCTATTTTTCACTTTTTCTTGAATTCGAGTGTTTTTTCCCTGCTTTTCCTTTCATCCTGGAATGGTGGTTGTTCGTTTTTATATTCCAGGCAATGATGATGTTTTGCCATCATCGTGGCAAAATTCTCGTTGGCTTTTGCGATGCAGTGGAAAAGTTCATTTCTACAAGTCTCTCAAGTGTGCCATGAACAAAACGATTATGGCGTCGATTTCAGGTATCCCTACTATATCTAAGTATCTAAATATCTAACCTATAGTGCACATATCTCAATCTTGAAACCACGTCATTGTTGCCACCCTCCTCACATAGACTCCACGACATTTATAGAACGTTAACATTAATGTTGAGTGCCACTGGCAAATAAAATATTACAGTAGAATAAGAACGTATTTAATATTAGATCAAAGAGGAATTTCTTTTATTTTTCCCTTGTTAATGTCGTTGTTACCCAAAAATAAGTGACACTTCTTACCGTCATTGTGATTTGCGTGGCTAAGGTTAATATTAATGAGTACGAAACGACGATAATATCAAATATTTTCGCATTCAGGTGAGAGAAATTTATCATTCGGTTGATAGATCCTCATCAATATGGAAGAAAAAAAAATAAAATTAATAATAAAATAAAATATCAAGGTGTTTCTGGGAATTATTATGCTACCGTGTCAGGCACAAGAAAATATTTTTATGTGCAAAAATGTATCACATTCAGTGTCAATCAATTAATTTATGTGAAGCCGGCAAGGACAACTCACCAGAAGCTCATCGAAACTTATGAAAAATTGTCTAATTTTAGGCAAAATTCGCCGAAAATCATGACAAATCAGGCGTGTTCCGTAAATCTTACTGTAATTGCCTACTAAAATTAATAATGGGACTATAATTCATTTTGGATGGAAGAAAATTCGATAAGAAATTGTTGGAACTTTATAAATAGACTAGCTTGCAAGTACCCGGCGCTGCTAGGGAAATAATTAACTAAAGGCCTGTGTCCACATGGAAGTTTATTTGCAGAAGTCGCTTCTAGCAGAAACTTCTGGAAGTTTTTCCCGTGGAAACACTAACTGCAAGTGAACTTCCAGAAGTTGTGACACCAGAAATCTCTTCTAGAAGCTACTTCTGCAAATAAACTTCCATGTCGACACAGGCCTTTATGATTTTTTAAAGCTTTTATTGAGGTTGCCTTCGTGTCTGCCTGTCTGTTAGGGTCAAATATTGCAATCTAATTTTGACCCACTTCCACTCATCCGATTGACTTGAAATTTTGCACACACACGTAAGCCCGATGATAACCCAATATTTAACTACTTCGTCCTTATAGGGATGAGGGAAGTTCCTGTGCGGATTAAGTGATTATCCTTTTCCTTAAATTTTCCGAACATAATCTCATCGGTGGGATTTCGGGGTCGCTGAATCTGATTCTGGCATTAAGAAGTTTGTAAAGATAATGAAAGGTCCTGAAAGGATGACGTAATTATCATTTTCCTGAAATCTCCCGAAAACAGTCTCATCTGGAGGTATTTTGTGGTCACTGAATTCGATTTTGACGTTAACAAGTCTGTAAGGATGTAAGTCTGTGGGTTCTGTTAGAATAACGTGAATATCCTTTTGATTTTGGATTTTGATTCATACTTATAAATACAAAATAACTAAAAAAAAATAAAAAAAAATTAAAAAAAAAAATTAAAAAAATTTTTTTTTTTTAAATTGCACAAAAAGGTAAAAAATAATTTTTTTAAGTGTGTCAAAAATAAAAGCGAGATAAAAAAAAGCATAAAAAATAAAATAAATATTTATTTCGATTTTATTTCTGGTCCATTAAAAAATATTTTTTTTCTATTTAACACATTTTTTTTTAAATAAAAGCTTTTTTTAAAAAAAATATATTTCAAATGATTTTTTAAAATAAATTTTTCGATTTGACGTACTTTCAAGAAAATCGAAAACGATTTTTTCATTAGTTCGGGAGAAAGAGAATAGGGCGAATTCCCATATCGCCGGACACTTAAGGTTTTTGGATTTATTTTGTAACAAACTTTGATTTTAATAGTTCGATTTTTTTGTGAAAGAAGAATGGTGCCAAATGCATTACTTAATTTGCTAATGAGTTATTCTCGTAATATAGTTGCGGATAAACTTGTTTTACATCGATCGAAGAGCTGATGTATTTTTTTTGTCCAGTAATTAGTTTAATGCAAAATAAATATTAGACCAAATACGATCTACATATTTATACCCGTATGGTGAAACCAAAGGGTATATTAACTTTGCCTTACCGTTTGTAACGCCAAGATCTCGTCATCGCACACAAAAATGAATTACACCATTGTGTTTAGAATGATAAAAATAATTAATTTTTGCATGTCCGTCCGTCCGTCTGTCCTTCCGTCCGTCCGTCTGTCCTTCCGTCCGTCCGTCTGTGGCACGGATTGCGGGCGCAGAGATTGAGCTAGAGACTTGAAATTTTACGCAGATTCGTTTTTCGTAAAA
Organism: Chrysopilus asiliformis; assembly: GCA_964034945.1. Taxonomy (NCBI): domain Eukaryota; kingdom Metazoa; phylum Arthropoda; class Insecta; order Diptera; family Rhagionidae; genus Chrysopilus; species Chrysopilus asiliformis. Next base: position 93,792,594 of record OZ035960.1, on the reverse strand, counting down.
TGCGAGGCTAAGTTCGTTAATGGGCAAAAATGGACCATTAGGGGGGGTGCCCCCCATACGAACGAAAACGTTTTTTTGCGAATATCTCAAAAACGGTGCATCTTATCAAAAAACTCCAAGAACAAAAGTTGTTTAGGACATGATTCTACATTAAAGTTCCATACATCAAAATCCAATTGGAACAAGTTTTAAAAAAAATCTTATTGGAAAGTTTGACTTCAAAGTGGAATTTTGATACAACTGTTTGCCGTTCACTTAAATCACCATACGGGTTTTCCGTAATTGCCAGATTGGCAATTATAGCTTTTGTTATGTTTTTGTTTTATTTCGGAAGAACTCTGAGGAAATTACATCATATGACCAAGAGATCGTTTACCGTAGCGTCGGGATAGGTTTTATTGGTTGAAATTTTTTGTTCTATTATGACCTATCTAACAGCGAAAATCGTATCAAAATTCATACAATAGGAGATAGCAGAAGAGGGGGTTCGTATAATGCCGAACGGAGAAGTTTCAGTGGTCGAAAGTTTTCCTTGACAGGCAACCTATCCAACAGTAAAAACCGTATTCAAATCTCTTTAGCGGTTCATAACAATACAGGAGAGGGGGTAAAAGGGGAGAAGATTTTTCGAAATGCAGCTAAAGAAAAAGAGAAAAAATAATTTCGTTCATGAAGTTATAATAACTCAAAACCTCAAAAAAGTGACTTACGGCCAATTTATTCACTAGGAGTTAAATCGCCTTAACTCCCTTAACTCACCTTTAACATGGAAAATAAGGTTAGCTAACTCCCTTAACTCACTAACTCGGCTTAACTCCTAGTGAATAAATTAGGGGTTAGTGGTTCTTGTTTTCAAATCAACTAGATTTAAAGTTCAAATTTTCGAAATTTAGAGTCGTATTTCGAGTTTTTGTCGCGAAAAAGTCATGGAATATTGGGATCAGCGCATACACTCTTGCCAGGACATTTCAATGATGTTGTATGCCATAATTTATGGCATCGATAGTGTTTTCATATGAAATAAAAATGAACTGAATATCTTTCCTACATATCTTTTTATTAACACGTTAACTGCAACGCGAGTTAAATACAACTCGCATGTACTGTAGGCCTAGACGCCGCGTGAGTTATATAATAGTTGTGTTTTTTTAATGTTCTAGAACACAAAACATTAAAAAAACGATCCAGAGTAAGTGGGAAATTTCATTGAGTTCGAATGGCAACTAACTTCACGTTGGTTAACATCAGTAGGCCGTTTTTGCTATATTTTCTTGATATAATCACGATTCGCTATCTCCCATGATTAACACTATTTCGCTGTCGAACAGAACCAACAAACCACCAACACAAAATCCTTAATTGAGAATAAAATGTCAGATTTATTATGTTGAAGTTAGCAGCATTTCATTACCGTACATTACCGTATAAAATTTCCCTTTGTTCCAAGCGCTGTTCGAGATGAAAAGGTGGTGCAGGATTTTGTGTGGAAAGCTTGTTCTGAACTGCTTCAGAACATTAAAAAAACGCAACTAATATAACTCATGACAATGAACAAGCATTTTAGCAACCTTTTTTAAATAATATTGGTCGCATAAAATTGTTTTATAATAAAGATATTATAATGCAATTTTATGCCTAAAATACATAAAAAATGGCCCCACCACGCTTTTGCCAATTTCCGGCATGGCAGTTAACGTGTTAAATTACAATACAAAAATTGGGACGACACAATTGAAAGACCCTTTAAGTATAAAGTCTAATATGATACTAAAGCGCAGTAAATTTTTTATGTTTTTAGAATCAATCTAAAAATTTATTTAACCATTCTTTTTGTAACTCACAACATTTTTTAAGTTATAATATTCGAATAATCCAGGATTCCTATGGCAAATTCCTGCTGCCTTTTATTAACCAAACTCGAAACTTTCACTGTTACTTTGCCCTCTTTATAAGGGATATCCGAATTTTCGAACACTCGTGGCAGATCTTTATAGGAGAAATTAAGAGGCCGTAAAATAATTCTGCCAGGTTTTATAGGACACTTCCTTAAATTCGATTTCACTTGAATTATTTTAACAAGTGTTGTAGATATAAGATCTTTGTTTTTGAATATCGAACAATAATCTTTGCTTGTATTTACAATAGATACGATACGATCGTGAAGAAGCATATTTTTTTCGGCATGGAATTTTGGTTGAACTATAGTTGAACGGACATCGCATGCACCGTTAAAAAATGTCTGATTGTACTCGAAAGTGCAATTCACCCATGGAACTGATATGTCCAAATTAAACTTATCAAATTGAACGTACCATTTGCAGGACACCTGTGAGAAATTTATAATTAATAATAGTTTACTACCTAATAATTTAAAAACAAATGTTTACTTGAGTTATTAAACACAAGAATCCACAAAATATACTTTGATGTTTCATCTTGGACGGTTAGGAATCAATTTAAAACTGGTAAAACTTTTTTCGTTGAAATAAGCCGTATCCGAAACGATCAAGTAGATAATTTTTTTCGGATTACACACTATTATATAGAAGGTCAATAATGTCAACAATGTCATTAAAATACATAACGATTCAAGTGTTCATCAGGCTTTAAAATTAATGTTTATTCTAGATGTAGAGTAATGGGTTTAGGTAATTGCATTTCTTATCACGGTGAGTCACATTGGAAAATTTATAAAGTTAAAATGTGTTTGGATTGGATTTTTAAATAACCGAATATTATTTTTGTAAAAAAAATAATATAACATTTTGTTATATATTTTGAATGACCTATAAGCCAATTGAAGCTTTTCATATATTTCAATAAAAGCATTTGTTAGAAAACTTTTATGATTATTTTTCAACATCTTGAGTGCGTCGTTCATACTGTTGAGGCTCTCTAGAATAAGGTTGAGGCTCTCTAGAATAAGGTTGAGGCTCTCTAGAATAAGGTTGAGGCTCTTTAGAAAGGTAGTTGCATTTTGAAATAATTTGAATAGTATGACTCACTGTAACAGTTGAATTTGGAAGCAACGCTAAACTAGTCGTTTGTAAAATTATATTGGAAGTAAAATAAAGTTAAAATTGCGCAGCTTACTCAAGAATTGTGGTTTAATTTATAATCGACGCGTACATTATAAATACGATTTCGACAAAATGGTGCCATACCTGTGCAATTTTTTTCGAAATTCGAAAAACGATGTATGATTAATGGAAAAATGAAAAATTCTTTTTTAATTTAAGATGCCACCTCATTGGGATTTGGTATCATTAATTTCTACAATAGAGCGACAAGCAGCCACAATTTTGTTTATTTATGTATGCATATTCTATCGTCCCCGAAGTAATGGATGTGTGCGAAATTTCAAGTCAATCGGATATGTGAAAGTGTGTCGAAATTCGGTTACAAGATTTGATCCTGGCAAACAGACAAAAAAAGCTTTTAAAATTTTATTACAATCTCAGTAAATTTTACTCAGGTTCACAGTGAAATTTACTGTTATTCCAGTTTTCCGGTATGATAATTTTGTGTGGGGGATACAACTCAACATTTACTGGGAAGAAAAGTAAATTTTATTTACCGGAAAAGATCAGTAAAATTTAATGGTTGCATTTTTACTGGGTTTTCAGTAAAATCGGATTTATAGTGTACTAATACAACATTACTGTGCAATTTACACTATAACCCGACGAATAAAATATTAGTTCACATAAAAATATTATTCTTTTTACAAAATCTGAAATATTTCGATAACGGTAAAATATATTGATTTACATTTATAGGGAAAAATGTGAAGAATCCTTAACATCTCCATCTTCTTTTTTTTTCTTCGAAAAATAGTTTTTTTTTGCATTAAAATCGTAAAAATCCATCAAAAGTTCCTAAATAGTAAAGTCACTATTTAACATCGGTTCGTATTTTTGATAGAAAATGATTTTTAAAACATAACAAAAGCTATAATTGCCAATCTGGCAATCATTGGAGACCCGTATGGTGATATTCGTATCAAAATTCGAACAGTTGTACCAAAATTCCACTTTGAAGTCAAACTTTCCAATAAGATTTTTTAAAATTTATTCCAATCGGATTTTGATGTATGGGAGTTTTATGTAGAATCATATCCTAAATAACTTTTGTTCTTGAACTTTTTTGATAAGATGCTCCGTTTTTGAGATATTCACAAAAAACGTTTTCGTTCGTATGGGGGGTACCCCCCCTAATGGTCCGTTTTTGCCCATTAACGAACTTAGCCTCGCATTTTACGAAAAACGGATCCACGCAAAATTTCAAGTCTCTAGCTCAATCCGTGCGCCCGCAATCCGCGCCACAGACAGACGGACAGACAGACAGACGGACAGACAGACGGACAGACAGACAGACGGACAGACAGACAGACGGACAGACAGACGGACAGACAGACGGACGGACATGCAAAATTCAATTTTTTTTATCATTCTAAACACACTGGTGTAATTCATTTTTTTGTGCGATGACGGAATCTTGGCGTTACAAACGGTAAGGCAAAGTTAATATATCCTTTGGTTTCACCATACGGGTATAAAAATACCAACTTTATTACAATATTTTTATTAATTTTCAAATGTTAAGTTACATACAGAATGTTGCCAGAAACCGGGAGAACGGTGGATGGAAGAAGGGGGGATGGAGGGAAGGGGAATTAGAGATTATTTTAGAGAGACTAAACATTTTTATTTTTATTTATTTATTTGTTTTTTTTTGATACAATGAACCTTTTTTAACAAAACGAAAAAAAAACACTCGAGTGTATTGCAAAGGGATGGGCGGATAAAGATGTCTAAACAAAATCTTTTGTGGTCAATGGTGTAACCTAATATATCGTCAACTTATCAGCCAAGTTTCATGAAATTACGTCTAACCCTTTGCGATATTGCTGGTGACATAAAAGCAAACAAAAAAGAAACAAACAAACGAAAATTATAATCGTCGCGCTTAGAATTACTCAAAATATTAAGCACGGACGCGTACTAGGATGATAAGCCTGTAGAATGTTGGTAAAGTAGCAATTTGTGCTTTTGAAATTCGTGAAAATCAGAATTGCGGTGCGCATTAAATTAAACTGGGTTTCGCGTGTTTAAAAAACTCAAATTGTTACTTTCACACCATTCTACACGCTTACCATCGCAGTGCGCGCCTGTGCTAAAATTTGATCATACATAATGAGTTTTTTTTTACCTTTCAACGATGTAAACGTAATCTATCGAAGCAGTCGCATATTGCCATTCTGTCCCATTAACCAAACTAAGACACTTTATTTTTACGGCACCACTTTTATAAGACTTTGCAAGATTTTCGAAGACGTTTGGTAGGTTTTTATAAGAAATACTAATAGGCTGTAAAAAATATCGGCCAATTTTTACAGGACATTTCTTTAGATTGGTTTTTTCTAAAACCTTTTTCGCAAGTGCTGTGGATATAAGATCTTTGCCTTCAAATAATGAACAATAACTTTTAGTTGCATTTACAAGAGTTACGTTTCGATTGTTATGTTGCAGTAATATTTGGACATTGAATTTTGGTTGCACTAAATCTGAACGAAGATCGCATTCACCCTTTATAAATGTACCATTATTATCTGTAGTGCAATTTACCCATGGAACAAGTGTGTTTAAGTCGAAAGTGATGAATTTTATATGCCATTTGCAGGATATCTGTAAGATAGTTAGATTTTAGCAAAAGAAAAATGGGTTTCAAAATATTGCAAAAATTCTTACATAAGTTGTTAGACACAAAATTATCAACAATTCATTCAGGTGTCTCATATTTGGCGGATATACATAGACGAACTGAATAATGAAAACTATTATCACAATAGTGAAAACTATTATTTATTTGAAATAATTCACCGTGACAGAAATATTCTATAATTTTCTGCCATCATTTATGGATCAGTGCACACTAAAAATCATTAAAAAATTAAAAACTTTTATTAATGTGATTTTTTTTATTTAAATGGAAAAAGTGGAACAGAAATTTCCTACAATATCCCAAATACGTAGTATAAAGCGCGATCTCCATACAGCGAATTTTATCATCTGATAAAAGTATGGGATACACTAATGCAATGACCACTTGGACAGAAAAGGAGAAAACAATCGTCCAATAACATTTGTCGTTTTCTGCAATTCTAAAAAGTTTTTATTTCCCCAACTGATTTTCCCATAGCAGACGATTCTCCTCGACAACGGATGAACTTGTTCGTCTGATTTTTGGCATTTTCATCTGCTATTGCATACTGTCTGTAGACAATAATAATAAGCACATATAAGACCGTGACACATAAGCAATTTATTTACGGAAGATGTGATTGGAGATTGATTTATGTGCCATTGGGTTAACGCTGAAATTGGCATACAATCGACTTCAGTCGAAAGGGGGAAGTGCATAAAGTGGTATGGAAGCTCTGGCTGCTTTTATTCAGTCACTTTTCCAGAAAATTACAAAAGATTAGGTTTTTCTGGTTTTTCTTTGATTTTTTCCATCGGATAAGGAAGTCGGGTGTATGGAGATTGACCTTAAAGGGACCTCCCTTCGATTTTATTAAATTCCCATCGGCGCCATCTATTGTATTGAAGAATTATCGAAGACAGGTATTGAAGACGTCATCGGAATAGCCGATATAAAAATGTCTTTGGTTTGATTTTAGTTTGTCTTCAATACGCGTATGCAAGCCTTTATTAGTAATAACGTAAAAAAATCACAGGAGCTCATGAAAAAAATTCATTTTTAGTTCAGTTAACAGAATTTTGCAACAACATTTTCCAGAATTTTTACTAACTGATATTGTGAAATTTCAATAAAACAAATTGTCAGCAATCATAATTTTTAACTGGCCTTAGTTTTATTTTTTAGAATACTATGAGAGAATAATCCAGGATTCCTATGACCAATTCCAGCTGCCTTTTATTAACCAAACTCGAAATTTTCGCTGTTAGTCTGGCATATTTATAAGGCAAAAACATGTTTTCGAACACTCGTGGAAGATCTTTAGAAGAGAAACTAAGAGGTCGTAAAATAAGTCTGCCAAGCTTTATAGGACACTTCCTTAAATTCGATTTCGCTTGAATTATTTTAACAAGTGTTGTAGATAAAATATCTTTGTTTTTGAATATCGAACAATAATCTTTGCTTGTATTTACAATAGATATGATACGATCGTCAAGATGAACATATATTTCGGCATGGAATTTTGGTTGAACTACAGTTGAACGGACATCGCATGCACCCTTAACAAATGTTCGATTGTACTCGAAAGAGCAATTTATCCATGGAACTGATACGTCCAAAGTAACATTATCAAATTGAATGCACCATTTGCAGGACACCTGTGAGAAATTTATAATTAATAATAGTAAATCTAGTAATTAAAAAAAATGTTTACTTGAGTAATTAAACACAAGAATCCACAAAATATACTTTGATGTTTCATATTGGACGGTTAGGTATAAATTTAAAACTGGCAAAACTTTTTTTGTTGAAATAAGCCATGACCGAAATGTTCAAGTAGATAATTATTCATCCATTACAAATTATTATGCAGAAGGTCATCAACAATGTCAACAATGTCATTAAAATATATAACGATTCAGTGTTTATCAGACACATGTGTTTAAAATTATTGTTAATACAATAAAAATAAAATTTTATAAAAAAAAACTGTAGTTCTACATAAAAAATAAGAAAAAGCTGTGGTCGTACCATTTGGAACGTTATACCACCCACCAAAAGAGGAATCATGGGCATTTAATTCATAGCCCGTTTTCCGTATCATTCACAAAAGTGTTATAAGCATATGCCTATAAAGACTACGGACTCCGGTAAAAAAAAGACTTATGGCAACCCTAACTAGATGTAGAGTAATGGTTTTTAGGTAATTCTGTTTGTTTATACGGTGAGTCATATTGGAAAATTTATAAAGTTAAAATGTGTTTAGAATAGGATTTTACATAACCGAATATTATTTTTGTAAATGCTAGAAAGGTCGCGTATGGTTAAACATAAAATAACAGTTCCATATATCAAAATCAAATTGGACCACTTCCGTCCCCTCTCCTATACAAATGGATTTTTTTAAAATTTGTCTATTCTCATATAGAGTATTTGATGACCCCTGACAATTGAAGCTTTTCATATGTTTCAATAAAAGCTTTTGTTAGAAAACTTTTATGATTATTTTTCGACATTTTGAGTGCGTCGTTCATACTGTTGAGGCTCTCTAGAATAAGGTTAAGGGTCTTTAGAAAGGTAGTTGCATTTTGAAATAATTTGAATAGTATATGACTCACTGTAACAGTTGAATTTGGAAGCAACGCTGAACTAGTCGTTAGTAAAATTATATTGGAAGTAAAATAAAGTTAAAATTGGGCAGCTCACTCAAGAATTGTGGTTTAATTTATAATCGACGCGTACATTACAAATACGATTTCGACAAAATGGCGTCATATGTCGGCAATTTTTTTTCGAAATTCGAAAAACGATGTACCTATGGTTATTTGAAAAATGAAAAATCCCTTTTTCATCTAAGATGCCACCTTATTGGTATTTGGCATCATTAATTTCTACAATAGAGCGACAAGCAGCCACCATTTTGTTTACTGATGTATACATATTCTATCGTCCCCGGAGTTATGCATGTGTGCGAAATTTCAAGTCAATCGGATATGTGAAAGTGTGTCGAAATTCGGTTACAAGATTTGTTAAAAAGGAGCAATTTCCCTTATGATCTGCATCATAGACTTAATCTTTTTGGAGAGGGACTGAATGCGGCACACAAAACCAGCCAGCTCGCGGATGGGGCGGGGATCTTGCAAACAGTCCGCACCTCTGCTCCCTACAAAAAGTGTGTGCCTTGCTGTACATGATTACCGAGTTTTCTTTTTAGGTTGACCGTGTTTCAGATGATTTTCCCGATACGAATAAGCATAGTGGTGTTAATATGCCTAACCCTTCCCTACCTTTAGCTTACGGTATACCGCATCTTAATTTTTTCCGAAAGCTCCCTAATGAACTAATGTAGCATAAGGATGTGTTGGAGTTGGAGACCTTTCTGATCTATTCGCTCATTGCGGAATTATTAAAACGCCTGAATTTATTATAACAAATTCGACAGAGTTTTATTCAAAAAAAGAAGGTAAAATGAACAGTAAAAAAAAATTCACGAAATGTACATCTCAAAGATGTTGGAAATATCGAAAAAGGATTTTGCAACATAATATATCATAATTCAAATAAGTTAGATTAGCGTATAATATTAATTCTTAGCCTTAATTAGATTTACGTAGTATTAGTTTATAATATAATTTAATATAGAAATTAAGAAAATCCACGTTTTTATGAAAATTTAGAAATTTAGGTTAAGTAATTTTTAACTCGTTAGAATAAGGTAAAGTTAAGATAAATTTTAAGGTTAAATTTTAATCTAAGTAAATTTTAATATAATTTAACTTATAAATTAAGGGTAGAATTAAGTGCACCAAAATTTTAGCGTAATTTTAAATAAATACCTTAGATTTTCTTTTTACTTGTCGATGCAGCCGGCAGATCTGTCGCTTGCTCGATGAATATTTTCCTGTATGACTTGACAAAAAAGTTGATAATTTTAATGCACTTGAACATTAATGAGACATAATTAAAATTATGTGTTAATTGATGATCACTTCTTGATTGAAGATCACAGCTTAAGATATTGATTTTGGTTGACTTGAACCACTGGAAGGTTCCAGGCGGTTGACCATGTGGGTGGATTTCTGCATGTGGGCGGCCATGTGGCCTCTTCTACCACGCCGGCAGGAAAATCCAAAAAAATCTATGAAAATGATGCGATTTCTCTGTGGATTCGTTGATTTATTCGAAAAGACGTGTTCGATGAATCTTTGGCGATCTTTATTTCGGTGGGAACGTGTCCGATTCGTTGGAAAAGGCACGTCTAGAATCACGTGTTTGAAATTTTCCTCACCGTAGGTGAAAACATAAAATGTGCACAAAAATATTATGCAAAATAACCCCTAAAATAACAGGGAGCATGTTTAGGAACACTATCCACATAAAATTTGAGCGTTTTCTATACGCGACCGAAAGAAAAAGAATTTACCTCTATGGGGGTTATCCAAAACGTGTAAAAAAATATTTTCAGGAAAAATCCTTTATCAAATTCTGCAACCAGGCTGAGTTTTTCTTGTTCGGCACTGAACTTTTTAAAATTTTGGGAAATCCCAAACTTCACAAAAAAAATGACTAAGAATTTTCCTCTCTTTCGCGTTAATCAAAAAAAAGAAAGCCCAGTGGCTAGAGGACACAGATGGAGTTTTTTTTCTTTGAACTCCGTTTTATTTTAAGCACAGCCGAACGAAAACTGATCAAACAGAAAAAAGGAACACTTGACTCCTGATACGAAATCAAACGTTAACGGACCAGCTGAACTGGTTTTCCTCTTATGGGTGGAAGGCAAAGCGTGGGAGATCGAATGCGAGGTAATTGTCTTCGATCTGCAATTAGGGTGATGCGCAAGTTTGTGATACTTTTTTTTTCTTTTTTTTTTTTTTTTTTCTTCATAGGAAAAAAAATATTGAAATTTTGTGGCCGCAACAGATTTGACCTTGACAAATTTGCAAACCAACAAACAGACAAAAGAAAAGCTAAATAAAAGCTTTTAAAATGTACCAAACCTCTAAATTTTTTTCAAAAGTTCTTCACATGATATTGTTGTTGTAAATAAAGGGTTGATATCTGGTATATCTCATATATCCTGTTATAGGAGTAGGGATGCCAACGATACCTCGATGTTTGCAAAGGTGTCCTTGAAAAATATCGAGTTTTAACCTCGATGTTGAACAGGCCGATATATCGAGGTATCGATGTTGTTATCCACGATGTTAGAACAGTACTCTTCATAAAATTAGTATAGAAACTAATTTTAGGAATAGAGGGACTAGTTTTTAGATAGATTTAATATAGCCACTGTACTTAAAGATTTGTTTCAATTTCCTTTGGTATCAATTTTCGGTTTCATCTTTCTACAAGATTTCGCAAAAAATACCAGAGCTAGCCATGAGATTTTACAGAGAAGTTTGGTCCTGATGTGGAAATCCGTTAACCGGAAGTAACCAAAACGGCGTCTTTTTAAAAACTATGCGGTTTTTTGCGATTTATTCCGAAACTAACCATTTTCCAGTAGTCTTATGTATTACAAAACTGGGAGACAATAAAATTTGCTACATTTATCTTTAACTAGAACTCCGTATCTCAAGCCGTTATGAAGATATACCGGTATTTCAAAAAAATTCGTTTTTTGCGAATATCTCGAAAACTAACGGGTTTTTGGTGGTTCAACGTATAGGAAGAATTAAAACCGTGTTAATTCTACCTGGGTGCACTCCACCCACAGTAGAGCATCCGCCAGGTGGCTAAATTATTTATTAAATTTAACTTTTTCAAAACATCGGATAACATCGAGGTATCGATGTTTTCAGGACGATGTTTTTTGACATCGATGTCGCCTTAAAAAAAACACCGATTTTCGATATATCGGAATTTCATGAACGATGTTGCATCCCTATATAGGTCCCGAATTTTTCCACCAAAAAGGAACCCCCTGGCGTGTGTGTGTGTAAATAGTTTACAAGGGGTGCGAAATATTGTCATTTATTCCGTGAACGGCGGTTGTTGAGGAAACTTTTCCTGGGCTAGAGATTATTAAAACATCTTCTTGTATTTCGTACGCGTAAAATATGCTTTCGCTATTATGGGTTTTGCTCGTGGTTTTAATATTAGATAATAATTTCAGCATGATTAAATGTGGTTGCATGGCACTTAAATATAATAATTTTAGGTTAAGGCTAGTACTGTAACACAGCGAAACGAAAACGAAAAAATCTGGGCATTAATCGACTGCGAAAATTTTCGCTTTGGAGATTTTGGAGACATTTGAATTGCCTTTTTGTGTTTGTGTTTCGTATACTAAAAAAAGCATTTGTAGTAACGTTGTTTTATGTGAAAAATCTTGATTTCCCAAGAAAAATTTTTTTAGCAATAGTGGACCAAGACAAAGCTATCGTAATTGGGGCAGCTGGTTTAGCTCTAGCTTTGTTGCAGAAGCGAAGAAAAAGCCGCTCAAAAACATCCCCATATTTGCGTGACGGATATCTTTCCATTAATTCCGACAATTTTGTTTTCTCAATTGACGACCACACTATTTTTACCTTTTGGCTCATATTTCCTATAAAATAAATAAAGGTTTTCTCGCTTATTTATTCAAATTAAATATAAATATTGTGCATACCATCTTTTTTCTTGTCACCGAAATATCAAATCACAATCAGCTGGTTTGAACTGTCATTATTTCGTGCGAAAAGAATGCCTCAGGGCGTTCTTTTCAGATGCGAAAAATGTCGAGAAATTGTGTCTGACATCTCTTGGTGAAAATCGGAAGCCGATCAAACCAGCTGATTTTTCTCCAAAAATTTTTTCGTTTTCGCTGGTGCACAGTAGCACAGCGAAATTTTTTTGGAATTTTATATGGGATTTGACATTTCGTTTTCGTTTCGCTGTGTTACAGTACTAGCCTTTAAGATGGAAATTAAACACGTTTTCGAAATTTGTTTATTGGTTTTTAAGGAAAAAAATTGATTAGTTTTTGTAATGTAGTGGCGGGAAACTGTTTTTCTAAAGGATATAATATGTTTATGCTCATTTAGAGATTTTCTTTAAGGCGGAATTTTAATTTTTATAAAAAAAATCTCGTTTCTTTGAGACGCGGAAGGAGTGGAGAAAATTTGCATTTATAAATTCATCGCTAAGTATTTCGATAAATAATGTATTTAAACACGCCTACAGCATCGAAAAATTCGTAAAATCGATTTTAATAAATTGTCATGAGCGCCATCTATTGTATTGAAGAATTATCGAAGAGAGGTATTGAAGACGTCATCGGAATACCCGATATACAAATGTGTCGGGTTTGACTTTAGTTTGTCTTCAATACGCGTGTTCGTCGTCCTGCCTTCACAACCATTCCAGGATCCGTTAAACTATCTTTTCATTCGAGTGCCAATTATTATTGGTTCTTTATGGTTCAACCACAATGAAGGCGGCAAGCGGCAGCGGCGACGGCGGGCGGCATGGCGCCGCCACACATATCGCCGAGCCAGCTACAATGATAGCGGCACCGTCGGCATATCGTCGGCTAAAAGTGAAATTGTGCTAAGTCCATTATACCAAATTTAACAGAAGAGCAATAAAAACCCTTGTTAAATCATTTTAATTTTCATTTAAAGAAAAGAGAGTCTCATTTAAAGAAAACTGAGCCCAATTTTTCTCATTTAAAGAAAACTCAGTATTATTGAAAGATAATTAAAACGATTTAACAAGGTTTTCATTGCTCTTCTGGAATATTATACCAAATGGACTTAGCACAATTTCACTTTTAGCCGACGATATGCTTCTGTGAAAATTGAAACATCAAAACTTATTTAATTCGTCCGCTAGTTCGCTCTATTTATTTTCCTTGATGTTTATCCTTTTATATTGAGGATGGGCCAAATCGTAGAACATTGGATTTCCTTTCACGAACTCGATTAATTTTTTCTCCGTTGTCGGCATCTTGCGAAATCAAAACGTCAAAAAAACTGCATAGAATGTAGCGCCGAATGTGGTGGTTGTCACAAAACAACGAAGAAAAATCGGCATAGAATGTGGCGCCGAATGTGGTGGTTTTCAGAAAATATTTTGGGCGGCGGCGGCAAGTTTGACTTTGATTCAAACTCGGCGGCGACGGAAAAAGTGCGCTGCCGTTGCCGCTGTATTGTAGCAGCTCTAGTTAAGCTACGTAAGTGCAAAAAAAATGCCGCCCGCCGCTGCCGCTTGCCGCCCCAGTTGTGGTTGAACCATTATTCTTCTTTTACTCGTCCAGCATTGCACTTGCTTTAATTTGTTAGTCATCGATTATTTGTTAATAAACTATCTTTACAATTATTTATATTTTATTTGAATCAACATCTTGGAGAGAAAATCGTAGCCAACATAAAGGCGGATTTTTTGGAAAATTGTGGAAAACGGCTAAGCTGAAAACATTTATGCACAACTTTATTAGAAATAACATAAAGAAAATCACAGGAACTCATAAAAAAAATCACAGGAACTCATGAAAAAATTTATTTTTAGTTCAGTTGACAGAATTTTGCCGCGACATTTTCCAGAATTTTGACTAACTGGGCACCAATCATGTATTCCGACGCGTCTCTGTCTTTCGACTTCGACGCAGCTTTTAACCCTTGACTTCGCCGTATCTGCAGCTTGAAATTTCGCAGAATCGTCACTATGAATCGAAACGTGATTCTGATTGTCACTCCAGAAAATTTGAAGCTGCTGATATGGCGAAGTCAAGAGTTAAAAGCTGTGTCGAAGTCGAAAGACAGAGACGCGTCGAAATACATGATTGCTGCCCTGGTATTGTGAAATTTCAATAAAAGAAAATGTCAGCACTTTCAATAAAATCATAATTTTTAACGCTTGCTGGCCTTAGTTTTTCTAGCGGATTACGATTACTGGATTTTCATTTATTAGAATATTATAAGAGAATAATCCAGGATTCCTATGACCAATTCCAGCTGCCTTTTATTAACCAAACTCGAAATTTTCGCTGTTAGTCTGCCATATTTATAAGGCAAAAACATGTTTTCGAACACTCGTGGAAGATCTTTAGAAGAGAAACTAAGAGGTCGTAAAATAAGTCTGCCAGGCTTTATAGGACACTTCCTTAAATTCGATTTCGCTTGAATTATTTTAACAAGTGTTGTAGATAAAATATCTTTGTTTTTGAATATCGAACAATAATCTTTGCTTGTATTTACAATAGATACGATACGATCGTCAAGATGAACATATATTTCGGCATGGAATTTTGGTTGAACTACAGTTGAACGGACATCGCATGCACCCTTAACAAATGTTCGATTGTACTCGAAAGAGCAATTTATCCATGGAACTGATACGTCCAAAGTAACATTATCAAATTGAATGCACCATTTGCAGGACACCTGTGAGAAATTTATAATTAATAATAGTAAATCTAGTAATTAAAAAAAATGTTTACTTGAGTAATTAAACACAAGAATCCACAAAATATACTTTGATGTTTCATCTTGGACGGTTAGGAATCAATTTAAAACTGGTAAAACTTTTTTCGTTGAAATAAGCCGTAACCGAAACGTTCAAGTAGATAATTATTTATGGATTACAAACTATTATACAAAAGGTCAATCGTGTCAACAATGTCATTAAAATACATAACGATTCAGTGTTCATCAGCCGCATGTGTTTAAAATTATTGTTAATATAATAAAAATAAAATGTTTAAACGATGTATGATTATTTGAAAAATCCCTTTTTCATTTAAGATGTCACCTAATTGGTATTTAGCATCATTAATTTGTACAATATGGCGCCCAGCAGCCGCCATTTTGTTTTTTGATGTATACATATTCTATCGTCCCCGGAGTTATGTATGTGTGCAAAATTTCAAGTCAATCGGATATGTGAAAGTGTGTCGAAATTCGGTTACAAGATTTGACCCTGACAAACAGACAAAGACACAAAAAGACAAGAAAAGCTAAATAAAAGCTTTTAAAGTGTACCAGACCTTTAAAACTTTTCAAAAGTTATTCAATCTATTTACATAAAAATGCATGTTTCTTTGTCTGCCTGTGTGAGATTACAAAACTCAAACACTACCGGACCGATTTTTACGTGGTTTTTTGCAAAATGATCTGCATTGTCAGTAGCAGGTTTTTAGCTATGTTAGATTTTCAAAATTCGAAACGGAAGGTCCTGTAAGGATAACGTTTTTTCCCAAAAGTTTTTACGTTATTTATGGTTTTTTTGGCATTCTAAAATTTATACAAAAAACTTTAAGCTGGCAACGAAGGGTCTGCTAGTTTGATATAAAAATTGTTGTAAAAGTTGTTCCTCTTGCTAAGTTCTTTTTACTAATTGTAAGATTTTTATTTTTACTGATTGTAAAAGTAAATAATTAAATGATGAAAAATCACAAGGAAAATGTTTGCCTCATCTTTGGTTAGAATTGTTGATTAACTTTTACAATTAATCATAAAATCAAGAAGCTTCCACAGTATAACTGATATGAATTTGCACTTAATAAAATAAAAGTTTTTTACACCCACCCCATTTTGTGAAAGAGAAATAAAAGTAAATATACTACGATTCTTTGTAGAGCAATGACAAACTTTTCATTGTTACAAAAATTCAACAATTCAACGAGGAAAAAAAACTGATTTTTCCATTTTCTTTACTGTAGAATTTGAGTTTGGTTTGTGTTCATTCTTGTATTATGAGTTGGAAAATGTACAAAATGAATTCAGTTTCTCGCAAGAAAAAAAAATACAACATAACCACCCTGTCTGTTTAGGGTGGAGTGGGAAAGCCGCCAATCTTATGTAGAAATAAAGCATATTTTTTTTATAAGAAGAAATCGGGATGTGAAAGCGCTTCGCTGTTGTATTTGAGTTTTGTGAAACTTTTAAGTATAATCCGTTTATTACTTGTAAAGTCTAATAAAAGATAAAAAGTAGGAAACAGAAACGAAAAATTAACGAAACTTTTCTTATGAGGAAGATTTGCTAGCATCAGCTATAACTGGGGTGAATATCGAGGGATGGGGAGTGTTGATAATAAAATAGAGAAATAAACATTAACATCCTAGAAATCGTATATTATATGGGGCTGATGATGACTTTTCCTACTTAAAGGTATTTAGAAGTTTTTAATCCTTTCACCGAATCTCTATAAGACAAGACAAGAAAATGAACAATTTTCCTAGATTTTTACCCTTCACTTGATATTGTTGTTGTTGTAATTAAAGGGTTGATATCTCGTATATCTCATATATCATGTTATAGGAGGCGAATTTTTCCACCAAAAATGAACCCCTTGGCGTGTGTGTGTAAATAGTTTACAAGGGGTGCGAAATATTGTCATGAATTTCATTTATTCCGTGAACGGCGGTTGTTGAGAAAACTTTTCCTGCGCTAGAGATTATTAAAACATCTTCTTGTATTTCGTACGCGTAAAATATGCTTTCGCTATTATGGGTTTTGCTCGTGGTTTTAATATTAGATAATAACTTCAGCATGATTAAATGTGGTTGCATGGCACTTAAATATAATAATTTTACGTTCAGATGGAAATTAAACACGTTTTCGAAATTTGTTTATTGGTTTTTAAGGAAAAAATTCGATTGGTTTTTGTAATGTAGTGGCGGGGAACTGTTTTTTTAAATGATATAAAATGTTGATGCGCATCTAGAGATTTTCTTTAAGACGGAATGATTCAAATTCCCGTTTACAAACTTAGTCTTGCTCTTTTACGGATTTGTGGAACATTTCAAGTCTCCAGCTCAATCCTTTCGAGAGTTATCGTGTTCACGGACGGACGGACGGATATGCGGAAATCAAAATCCTTTGTCATACCAAACCCCTTGGTGTATTTTTTTTATGTTCGATACGTTAGCAACTGTAAACTAAATCTGGAACATATTAGATTCCCATATATAAAAAAAATGTAAAAGTTTAAGGCTGCTGCACACTTGAGGAAAGTATAAAAGCGAACTTCGCTGTAGATATGGTTACCATTCGTCGTCTTTTTTATAACACGGAGGGGGGATTGGGGGCATAAATGTGTGCCGGTAATTTTGAGGCAATTAGAAGCTCACTGTATACAGTCAGCCCCGTAAAAAAAAGGTCGAAAATTGGTCGCCGAGACGACAAAGTCGCAGATTTGGTCGGAATTAAAGGCACGACTATCACTTTACGACCTCTTGTGTTACTTGGGCAAGACTTTCAAGTGTGGGTTTTTATACCCGTATGGTGAAACCAAAGGGTATATTAACTTTGCCTTACCGTTTGTAACGCCAAGATCCCGTCATCGCACAAAAAAATGAATTACACCTGTGTGTTTAGAATGATAAAAATATTTAATTTTTGCATGTCCGTCCGTCTGTCTGTCTGTCTGTGGCGCGGATTGCGGGCGCACGGATTGAGCTAGAGACTTGAAATTTTGCACAGATCCGTTTTTCGTAAAATGCGAGGCTAAGTTCGTTAATGGGCAAAAACGGACCATTAGGGGGGGTACCCCCCATACGAACGAAATCGTTTTTTGTGAATATCTCAAAAACGGTGTATCTTATCAAAAAAGTCCAAGAACAAAAGTTATTTAGGATATGATTCTACATAAATACATCAAAATCCGATTGGAATAAATTTTAAAAAATCTTATTGGAAAGTTTGACTTCAAAGTGGAATTTTGGTATAACTGTTCGAATTTTGATACGAATATCACCATACAGGTCTCCAATGATTGCCAGATTGGCAATTATAGCTTTTGTTATGTTTCACTTTAAGAACGTGTAAGACATGGGAAAGCCAAAATTTTCGCTTGCGGCGAATTTCGTCGGAATATTCTGACCTAAGTGTACTACGGGTAATGTAAACGCTCAATTTTTGACTCTCAGAGAGAAGTTTGGCTACCCTTGCCAAGTTTAGCTCATTTGTTCAACGGGCCTAGAAATCGCGTTCAACGAGGTTTAACCAGTGTTGGAGAGACGCCTCGTTATACAATTTGGATGTTTTAGCCAAAATTTTACACAAATTGGAACAGAATATTTTTATATAAAATTCAAATGGAACTATTTTTACTTTGATCACAGAAAATTTTTACTATGAAAATTTTTTTCTGGTATTTGGATCAAAAATTGCCTCACTTTTCTAGAAATTATTTTATGTAACCTTCGAATAAACATGGAAAAAATATTATCATCAGAATAAAGTATAAATAAACTACAAAAGCTGACAAAAGAAATGAAAAAACGGTAATCATCAACGTTAGAAACTGCTTGATTATCCTACTCAAATTGTCAATAATAAGAAAAACACTTGGAAATGTCTTAATCCATCATTAATCGATTTTCGCTTTACCTTCACAAGTAATGGTGGCATACCTTAATGGATCCATATTTTCCCTCTCATAAATTGCTTTCCCAAATCATTACTCACAGTGACCCCCAGCCTATTCCAAATTTTGCGTTAAAGTCGTTTATTATTTACCTGAAGTACTCATAAGATATTAAATTATGTCGTTATAACCGGTTGGAGAGGTTGTTCGGAAGGATATTCAATTTTCTGTTACATTTTTTCGATATTGATTTTAAAAAAAAAAGGAAATTCATGGAAATTCATATTTTCACGAGAGAAAATACATGTTTTTTTTTTTTTTTGGAAAATTCATGTTGTAATATAAAAATGTGTTGAATTAATTAACAATTTTGGGTAGATTAGTCAAATATTTACTATTTTTTTCTTGTCTGCGTGAATTAAATTTTTTCATTCTAACAATTTTCCATTCCAAAAAACCCGATTTGCAGAAAATTATTGAACTTGTTGATATGTTTCTACAAAATGGGTGTTTTGGGATAAAAAATTATTAGAATTAAAGATTATATTGTAATACACGCTCATCCAACTATTTTATAGTGAATCCAACTATTTTATATTAGAAAATTGTGACTGTTACTAAAGTAGCTGATTTCAACTACAAAAATAATCAATTTAACCAAAAAATAGTAAATTTTACTACTCAGTAGTTGAATTTGTTATGAAAATAATCAATTTTGACTATTTTTTAATTGAAATTAACAATTTTAATTGTATTCCCCATCATGGGCGTCCGCAGGTTAATTTTTGCTTAGAACTGTGTATCTCTTAATTTAAATACGTGCGCCGCATTTTGTTTGAAAAATTTCGCAAATTACTGATTTTTATACTCTATATGGTATATCATATAGCAGTATATAAAATTTAGCATTACCTTTTGTTACGTATCCAACCAATCATCGGACACAAAAATGAACTACACCGGGATGTTAGGGATGACAAAAGATTTTGATTTCCGCATGTTCGTCTGTCTGTCTGTCCGTCCGTCCCTCTATCCCTCCATTTGTCAATCCGTTTGTCCATCCGTTTGTCCATCCTTCCGTCCATTTATCCGCCCGTCTTTCCGTGAACACCATAACTTTCGAAAAAAAATTGAGCTAGACACCTGACATTTTGTATAGTTACGGTTCTCCTAATTGCCTAGGCTCAGTTCTTGAACGGGCAAAATTGGACCATTGCTTTCTCCCTCCCGCATACAAATAAAACAGTTTTTTTGTAATTTTCTCGAAAACGGTGAGTATTATTAAAAATAGAGGTAAAATGTTTTTAGAATAGGATTTTTCATAACTAGAGACCGGATTATACGCAAATTCTAAAAATCAGAAACACGAAAAAAACAGATATAAAAAAATATGTGTCCCTTATTTTTCCTTATTACCCTTATTTTTCGTGCCTCTACAACATATCCGAGTTTCATCAAAATCGGAGGCGTACACTTCGGAATATTTCCTTGTTAACTTTTTCAAGTTGCATATAATCCGGTCTTTATTCATAACTCATCCTTACATCAAAATCCAATCGGACTATTGCGTCCCATACAAATGGAATACTTTTTTCCTGTTTTCTAGAAAACTGGGCATCGTATCGCAAAATTTATAAAGGTAAAATTTGTTTAGAACATGATTTTACATAAGCGTTGCATACATCAAAATCCAATTGGACCATTCCTGTCCCTCTCTCCTATACATATGGATTTTTTTTAAATAAACATTTTGTCTGTCATCATATAGAGTATTTGACGATTGGCCCCTGGCAATTGTAGCTTTTCTTATATTTTTCCTTGGTTTTAATTTAAATCAATTTTCATTTTCTACATAAAATGTGGAGCTTATCTTTTCCCGGACTGGCCCAAAAAAAGTATGGTCCCCCTACACATAAAAAAAAAAATTTGCCCACCCCCTGCCCCCTGGAAAAATTCCTGCAGACGACCATTTAAAATATATTTTCATTTTAAAATAGACTTTCTATTTTTTCTCTGTATGCAGTTTGCACATTTCTATAATCCCGAATAGTGCAAAAAATGTAAAAATTGTGCGGTGAATTTTGCACAATTTTCACATTTTTGAAATTTTTACTGTATTTGAATTTTGAATTTCAACACAGCACACCACGACTTTACCAACTGGACTACTGATTTAGTTCTAATGGGAAGCGGAAAGCATAAAAACTTTTTAGATTCAACGATATTTTTTATGTTGAAAAATGTATGCACAAGAAACAGTACAAGTGTTCCATATATAAATGCCGATAAAAATAAAATCTCCCTAACTGTCTCCAAAGAATTTTAATGTCTTTCTCACCTCGATGTTCCGAAAAGGCGACATGGAAGACGATGTTGACTTTGAGAAATGCTCATTCAAGATTAAGCAGTTGTAACCAACTGGTTTCGATTACGATTTTCATATTTTTGCTTGTTCGGATTGAGCAACAGCCGTCGACAAATAAATAAAATGAAAGAAAAAAAAAACACGGCAAGAAAAGATACGAGTATCTTTTAAAAGGACCGTCGATTAAGATGATTATGATGATGATGATGGTCTTCGTTTTGCATGCGTTGTGGTCTCTCTTTTATGTTTTCGCTGTCTGATTATGAAAATTATCATAAATATATAGTGTGACATAAATTTTATGAGATAATAATGCAAAAATCCGTTTCGTTTAAATTTTTTATATTTGTTGTTTAAAATCTTTTTGTTTGTCGCTTAAACAGAGCTAAAGAAATGCTAATTAGTTTTTAAAATTTCTAAAAAAAATTACGCCATTAGCTTAACATCAATATTATGTGATTAAATCTTTTGTAATTTTAATCTATCTTATTTAATTAGGGGCATTTTTGTATTGTTTTAGTAGAAAAAAAGTACGACATATCTCGGAATGCTTTTTGTAGATATTTTGAAAATAAGCTGTATTTTCGACCGCGACTGGCCAATACATTATCCAGTGCAGCAAAACACAGGGCACCAATCATGTATTCCGACGCGTCTCTGACTTTCGATTTCGACGCAGCTTTTAACTCTTGACTTCGCCATATCTGCAGCTTGAAATTTCGCAGAATCGTCACTATGAATCGAAACGTGATTCTGACTGTCACTTGAGGAAATTTTAAGATGCTGATATGGCGAAGTCAAGAGTTAAAAGCTGCGTGGAAGTCGAAAGACAGAGACGGGTCGGAATACATGATTGGTGCCCAGAAGTCAACTGGTGTTAGCTGCACTGCACTCGATAAATTTTGTGCGCTTGAGACTAGAGGCGTATAAGTCAGAGGGGAATTGCCCAGCAATCGCTGGCTCCCAAAAATGTCGAAAATCCGACATTTCGAAAGTTTTTCTGCAGAGAAACAACACAAAACCAAACACTTGTTCCGATTTGTGTGCGACAAGTCTGTAAATGTCTGAATATTTGACTTGTCTGATTTTTTTTTTTTCGGAGAAAAGCAAAAAAAAAAATCCCAAAATAAGTATCGACTTTGCGAAATTGCCAGGGGTTTGCTTTTAGCTATTTTTAAGCCTGTGTTAATTTGTTCCGGACAAATGCAATATTTTTCCGATTTTCTCGAAACGTTTATTTTTTTTTTAAATTTTTTAGACAAAGAGTTTTTAAAATATGATTCTACATATCTTTCCCATACATAAAAATCCAATTGTAGATAATTCTTCTAATTTCAATTGGATTTCAAGACTCCAATTGAAATTGTTGAAAATCGCAGTCAATAGAATTGTATGGGGCAATAATAGCTTTTAAATGCAAAAAAACCGCATCAAGATCGGTTGAGGTTTAGTGGTAAAAAGTGATCTTACAAATTTTAGTTATACACACACAAACCCTCAAACACACATTCACAGACAAACACACACACTAACATGTTGCGGACTCATCGAACTGAGTCAATGGGTATATGTCTCGGGGCATTCGAAACCCCATTCTGATATCGTTCTTTCAAGTAATTTCCTTACGAGTATATGTAAGAAAAGTAAAAACGTGTAATTTATTGTAAAATATGTATTTAATTGTAACTAATGTAATTAATCAGTTAGTTTTGAAAAAAATCGGCCAAAAAACGCTTTTTTTATCGTCTAAAACTATTTAGTAGAATTAATTACGCAATACTTCCGATCTGGAAGGGGGGGGGGGGGGGGGGGGGGGGGCAAAAAACCCAAAGATAGCATGTTTAACTAATCATGCTGCAGGATGTAACCGCCATGTGGACTACTTTGGAGTTTTCGCGACAAAGTGTAAGTATGTTACGTCGTTGAGTACCACCTTTATTTATTAAAGAAAAACACTTGCAGAAAAAAACGACAAACAATCCTTTTGACACAATAGCATCTCGCAAAGCGGAGTTCAGATATCGATCAAGTAAACATACGTTTTGGACAATTCCGCCGTGTCAACTCAATTGAGGTAAACATCAAAATTAAGTTTTCTTACCTCTCTTTACATTAATTACATTTATTACACCTAAAATCTGAGGTTTGTTACATACATTATTTACGTGTAATTAATTGAGAATTACAGTCGATTTAAATTACGCTGCCAATTGTGCTTTGCAATTATTAGGGAAAAATGTGCATAGGTGTATTCTCCACCTATAGCGCACTGATAAAAAAAAATAGCTTTTTTCTTCAAAAGGTTTGTTTTGATTTGTTTTTTAAATTCGATCTCACCAAAAATAGTCAAACAATCGACAACTCATAAGTCTATCGTTTTGTAACATTGGAAAACATAATAAATTATATTTCCTCTGTCAATGATGAGATTCCCAGGTGAATAACATGTTGAAGACTTACCTGTAAAGAAAAAGATAAGAAAATTTTAATAATAAATTTTTAAAAACCTATTTAAAAATAAATACTGTGCTATTGCGTAGTATCTTAAAATACAAAACAATTTTTTGTATGAAATCTTAACAAACTTGTTGTTGAGAGAAAGCATAAATATATGGTAATAAAATGTGATGTTGAACTATTAAAAAGGTGAAATATATTTGACTTATAAAAAAGGTCTCAGCACATTGAATAGACACTAAATTCTTTTATTGATTTCATTTAATTTTCTTACGTTGGGAGACATTTTATATGAAGGTCAGAAGACTATCGCCATTAAATCGGTTCAAATTGACACTTCTTGCCGGTAACACTAGAGACGCGGTTATTATGGAAATGACGGGAAGTTGGTTAGGCTATCAGCAAGGTATAAAATGAAATATTTTCGATTATTTATGTTCGTCTGCATTTGACATTTATGGATTTTTTTAACACACAAAAAAGCCCAGTTTAAGACTGGTTAAAAATATGGCTCTTGACATTTTCGAGGATTCTGGGAAAAGTGTCTGAAAATTTCACGAAAATATATTTTTAGATTGCAGAAGTTATAGAAATTATTCAAATTCATCTAATAAAGGGGTTTTAATAGGTAGCAATTGACTTTGAGTAGTTCTTTTGTGCTAAGTAACACAAGGGGGAGGGGGAAGAGGGAAGGGGGGTGAAGTGGGCGTTCGTCCCTTAAATTTGCTTCAGTTGCTTGATTTTGTGGGGGGCAATGTTGAGTTCGCTGACTATTGTGGTACTAATCCACAGAAATGGTAAAAATTTCAAACGACATTTCATTTTCAAGACTTTTTTACCTTTTCACAAAACTGTGTAAGTCCAATCACCTGTCTTGAGGAAAAAATAACGTGAAAATTTGCAATAAAATAAAAATATCTTCGAGGTCCGCAAAATATCAGGAAAGGGGTTTCTAGGTAAGGGAAAAGGTTCGTAAGTAAAAAAATGAAAATCCCTTTTTTTACTTAGGAACCTTTTCCCTTACCTAGAAACCCCTTTCCTGATATTTTGCGGATCTCGAAGATATTTCCGGAGAAAGGAAGGTGGAGGGGGGGGGGGGGGAGGATTTCAGATACGGAAAGAATTAAAATTTAATGAGCCAAAACTTTTCTCGAAGGATGACCTGTTGAAATGAGAAAACGGGGTCAAAATTACTCTTGCGGTTTTGGAAATATAAGATGAGGGGGGTTAGAATGAAGGGGACTTTTTAGTCAGTAATGCAGGCCACAATACTCACATGTTAATGAAAAATGCATCGTAAAGTTATGGTCAAAACAGTTAAGTGGTGTGTATGCGAATCACAAAATCTTTTTTGCATAAAATTTCTTTGAGTCAAAGCAACCCCATCTCCCCTTACCAGTCTTACCTATCTTACCCTTCTTCAGCTATATTTTAAAATATTGTACGCAATTTGATGTGATTTTCAAGATTGCGTACAAGATTTATTAAAAAGAAGTTCAAAGCTTAAAAGTGAAGGAAATTTTACTGTCTTCAAAAGTTCAAAGCTAAAAATAAGTACAGATACAAACGAATTTCTCCTTCAAAAATGTGAAACGGATTTTGATGTGATTTTCACTTTCTTATACAAAGTTATAATAAAGTATTGTATTAAAAAAAACTCGACATTTTAATTTTGCCTGAAAATCAATTCTCGAGCATTCCTGAATCGATTGGAGTCAGATTTCAAAAATGTCTTTCTGTCTGTCCGTTTATGGAGAAGATTTCTCAAAACTTACTTGAGGTAGAGCCATGAAATTTTACAGGCATGTTTGGTCCTGGAATGGGACGATCCTATCTACTTTTGGTGGAAATCCATTAACCGAAAGTAACCAAAATTTTTAATATGGCGGCTTTTTTAAAAATCGCGGTTTTTTAAAAAACCGCAATTTCGTTTTTCGCGATATTATTATTATTATTATTACTAGTTCGATTTTAATTAATATCGTGTTTGATTTTTTAATTTCTCCGGTTCCGAAAAAGATAATCCCCTGCCATTATTGACAAAAATACTAAAATTCTCCACATTTTAGCCTTTTGCCCTAAATCGATATATTTTACCATTATCGAGATATTTCAGATTTTTATACCCGTATGGTGAAACTAACTTTGCCTTACCGTTTGTAACGCCAAGATCCCGTCATCACACACAAAAATGAATTACACCAGTGTGTTTAGAATGATAAAAATAATTAAATTTTGCATGTCCGTCCGTCTGTCCGTCCGTCTGTGGCGCGGATTGCGGGCGCACGGATTGAGCTAGAGACTTGAAATTTTGCGCAAGTCAATTTTTCGTAAAATGCGAGGCTAAGTTCGTTAATGGGCAAAAATGGACCATTAGGGGGGTACCCCCATATGAACGAAAACGTTTTTTGCGAATATCTCAAAAACTGTGGATCTTATCAAAAAAGTGCAAGAACAAAAGTTATTTAGGATATGATTCTACATAAAACTCCCATACATCAAAATCCGATTGGAATAAATTTAAAAAAATCTTATTGGAAAGTTTGACTTCAAAGTGGAATTTTGATACGAATATCACCATACGGGTCTCCAATAATTGCCAGAGTGGCAACTATAGCTTTTGTTATGTTTTTAAATAAAAATTTATATTTTTAAGTAAACTAATATTTTATTTGTCAGGTAAATTGTGCACGAATGTAGAGTTTGTATAAAAAAGTCATGTGCTGATATTTTTCTTTTTTTCTGATAAATTTTTCAATTAAACGCTTTCTACTCGCTCAGCCAACCTGGCATTTGTATGTCATAAAATATGTCCGATTATGGAAATATGTGCATAAAAACATAAAATAACATCGACCCAAATGCCAACATAATTTCAAGAGTAGTGTCATTCAATGCTAATGATATGAATAATTTTGAAATGCAGCCAAACTACCATGGGAAAATGAAAATGTCATGTTCGAGAAATGCGCTCATATTTTAAAAAGAATTCCCCAAAATGCTGTCCGTGTGAGAGGGACATGCCAGCACAATGGCTGAAAAATCCCGAGCATAGAAATTTGTCAAAATAAAAAATAATCGCACATGAAAATAAAAACAAATGAAATGCAGACAAAATTGAAAAAAAATCTAGATTTTCCATAAAAACCTTGAGACATTTCAATTGATCTGGTTTTCATGGATTTTGGAAATATGAACAGCACAATGAAATCAGTCAGAGAAGGATTTAAGGACGAGTCACGATGACATCCCACAAAATATGATGACGTTGAGGCCGATGATAAACACCACCTGAATTTGTTGCCAAAAAACGAATGAGACTCCATTACGGTGAACATAAGACGACAGTAACTCACGGTGAAGTGGCTTTCCACCTACACCGAACAGTCCTTAGCATGAAAAATTGAGAAGACAATCAGGATGCCGAGAATAACTTCATTCAAGTGGTTCATACATTTATGCAGGCACAAGAAGGACGCGAATGTTGCCAAGTAAAATGATGACTGCCATTTCCGGAAGGAACGACAACACAACAATGCTCGTAGTTATGTTTGTCTTATTATGTCTTCCATCTATGCCAGGATCTTCAAGGACACTACAGTGGATCTAGGCAATTGTCTTACGACTGGAAGCTCCTTAGAGTGTGCCCCATCCCTGCACACTACACTGGTTGGGATATTGTCGTTACGGCAACAACAAAAACTTTGAAGAATCCTTGCCTTTCGTCGGAGGTTTTTTTTTCGCGGGAAAAAGTTACGGATGAAAATCTTTTGCAACGAGAATTTCAACTAGAAAAGAACAACTTTTGTTAGTATTAGTATTCCCTGGCTCACAACATATCGCCATTTTCGTTGGTTTTGTTGTGACTTCGGCGAATGTTAGATTCTTCGCGAAGAGCTCTACAAGAAATTTTCCTGTCGACATGATACGAATGTAGACATCAAAATGAATATTGACATCAAAATCTTATGCTCGAAAAATCGGGTATGAAATTCGTATCTTTAAAAATTTATTAGCGTTGTGCCATCAGATACCATTTTTCGGAGCTAAGTTACAGAGGCAGATGCAGTTTTAAGGAGGCCCTCCATTACCATGATTTTTCCCAACTACAAAAAGTTTCTGCATTTTTTTGCAGTTACAGAAGTCATGGCAATGGAGATCCTCCTTTAATGTAAACTTAAACTCCTCAAGAAAAATTATTTTTGAAAAAACATTTTTAAAATATTTAGGAACGTAGAAAAGTTTTGTAGAAACCCAAGTGTTTAATTTTTTCTTTCTTTAAAAATTACGCAGCGTCGAGTAGGAATCAAAGATGCAAACCAAAAGTTTTTAGCCCTTTGTGGACCAGGAAGTGAACTGACAATAAATCAATAACCATGATTTTTTTTTCGTTGAAAATGGTTCCAGAAAGCATTTAATAAAAAGACATGAACTAATTTTATGGAGGGGTGGTATTTACGCCAATATAGAAGTATATAGAATGTTGATACTAAGGATTTAAATTTGGTGGTACTTAAAAGTACCAACTGTCAACAAAGGGTTAAGTGAGGTACGGTTTTGGTTCAAGGATAAATTAGATTTCTAGGTTTTGGTTCCTAAAACGTGAAATTTTGGTTGTGGTTTCGAATCCTAAAATGTCAAATTTGGGTTCTGGTTTTTGTTCCCAAAATTTCAAAATTTGGTTCAGGCTTTGGTTTCCCAAAGTTTCAATGGTTCAATGGTTTTTATACTCTACATCAGGCTTGTCCTACCCGCGGTCTGCGGGCCGCATGCGGCCCAGGACGTGTGTGAATGTGGCGCAACAAAAGCTGATATACTTACAAACTTTATGAATTAACGAAGTTTAAATTACTTAAAATTGTTAACTAAGTATGTTTTTTTACTAATCAGCTAACTTTGGGATTAGTATATTTTATTTGTGGCCCAATATAACTCGTCTTCTCAGAATGTGGCCCAGGAAAGCTAAAAGGTTGGACAGCCCTGCTCTACATGATATAGGAGTATATTCGATTTAGTATACCGTTTGTAACACATCGAACCAATCACAAAAATGAACATGGGGTGTTAGGGATGACAAAAGATTTTGATTTCCGCATGTCCGTCCGTCTGTCTGTATGTCTGTCTGTCTGTCTGTCTGTCCGTCTGTCTGTATGTCTGTCCGTCTGTCTGTCCGTCTGTCTGTCTGTCCGTTTGTCTTTCCGTTTGTCTTTCCGTTTGTCTGCCCGTCTGTCTGTCTGTCGATCCGTCTGTCTGTCCATCTGTCTGTCTGTCCGTTTGTCTTTGCGTTTGTCTGTCCGTCCGTCTTAGACAGACTGTCTGTCTGTCCATCCCTGAAGACCATAGCTTTCGAAAGGATTGAGCCAGAGACTTGAAATTTTTACAGTTATGTTTCTCGTAAATGGCTAGGCTAAGTTATTGAACGGCAAAATTGGAACATTACTTTCCCCTTTCCCCATACAAACAAAACATTTTTTTTTCAGTTTTCTCGAAAACGGTAAGTCAAAATGTATTAAGGTAAAATGTGTTTAGAATAAAAATCTACATAACTCACCCATACATAAAAATCCAATCGAACCACCGCTTCCCCCCTCTCCCATACAAATGGAATACTTTTCCTGTTTTCTCGAAAACTGTACACCGTATCGAAAAATTTATAAAGATGAAATGTGTTTAGAATATAATTTTACATCACTTACCTATATATCAAAATCCAGTTGGACCACTGCTTCTCCCCTCCCCCATACAAATTTAATTTTTCTTTCTATTTTCTCGAAAACGGTGAGTCATATTGAAAAATTTATTGCTTTGCTTAAAAAAACTGGTTTTCATCACGGCTAGGAATGTCAGATGGAAATGGTGTTACAGGGTGGGAAGGGGAGGGTCTCTATTGTTTATTAAAATTGTAGATACAAAAAATTCCGATGAAACTTGAGGACATTTAGCTGCACCTTAGGATGTATTGACAAAAAAAGCATAGAATTCTATCTCAAAGAAAATGTTAGCAAAATCGTGTTGTCCATTTTGTATTTCCGTTAAAAATCATTGATGCTGCATTTTTGAGGAATCAAAAAAGGGGGCCACCACAAACATAGGAAACATAACAAAAGTCCAATAAATTTATTACTAAAGTAAATCTTTACTGTGCGTGTTATGCTACTTTAATACAAAAACCAACCTCATATTTTTCAACATATGCTGTCCATTCATTCATATCTCAAATGATGCAAATAATTTACTTAATTGAAACTCGTACCAATCCTAATTCCATCGCATCACGATAGATATCTCGAGGATAAAAAGATACAACCCAACCATGAATCACATAAAACATGAGACTAATATCAACATATAGAATATAAGAATGATATCTTAGGGGATGGAAAAAAAACCTCAAAGCATAAAGCAAACAAATAACATCGAATCAACATAAACAGAAATCAAATCTGGACAAGGAAAATAACAAATTGAAACCACTGAAATGAATATTTCTATATGTGAATATCATATATGATGGCGAAGCATACTTTCTGATGGTTACAAGATGTTTACTCCTTTTTTTCCATCTTGTTGGACATTGAAATTGAAAATGAATCTCCGCAGAAGGAAATTTTACTTCGTTGTCTTCATTTTGGATGGGATTCTAAGATTCTGGGATGGGATTTTCTTTGCAATACGAAAAGATAGAGGTCGCTGTTATTATAGGGAGTTTCGTCTTCACCATCACAACAGATAGAAGCTCTCGTCAGCAGACATATTGGTCGTATCTATGGATATCTAGGATGAAACTCTCGTGTCTTCATCAAATTAAATAAGATGAAGTGGGAGAGGATTCCACCATCGGCAGCAGCAGTAGACAAGATTGATAGCCTAGAACTCGATCAAGATTCAAGAGATATCCATAAGATATCGTCTCGCTCGTCATGAATATATTAAAACCAGTTCCTTGTTCCTTCGACTAAAGTTTGTGACTGGATACTATCAACATTTCTGATAATAGTTTCAACTTGTATATTGCGGTTGAAGATTTTCTTTTTTAGTTTTTTAAGTTTTTTTTTTATGGTAAGATGTCCAAACGAACCGAATCGAATTGATTCTGTATCTATTTATCATTGATTGCAAATCAACTGTAAGGATATGTATTACATTTGTGAATTAGATTAACTACAATACACTGTGAAAAATACTACAAAATTAAGCAAAAAGTTAACCTAAAAGGTGAGAAATTGGTTTGGTTATACCCAAACTCTCCGACAGAAAACTCACCATAAACCAAACTCACCGAAAATTAAACTCACCGAAAACCAAACTCACATAATGGAAACCTCATTGAAAAATTTCGAACTCACCGAAACGAAAAC
This sequence comes from Chrysopilus asiliformis, assembly GCA_964034945.1. Classification (NCBI taxonomy): domain Eukaryota; kingdom Metazoa; phylum Arthropoda; class Insecta; order Diptera; family Rhagionidae; genus Chrysopilus; species Chrysopilus asiliformis. Next base: position 93,761,418 of record OZ035960.1, on the reverse strand, counting down.
TCACCGAAATTTCAAACTCACCTAATGGAAAACTCACCGCAATGAGCAAAACAATTATTGAAGCATCAAAAAACTCACCCGTATTGCGAATGTTGTACCGTTTTCGACAAAAGTCGTTTCACGTGTTGTTGTTAGTGTTTTTCTACCAACAACAACACCTAAAACGACTTTTATCGAAAACGACATGACAATCGTATTACGGATGACTGTTTTTTATACCCGTATGGTGAAACCAAAGGGTATATTAACTTTGCCTTACCGTTTGTAACGCCAAGATCCCGTCATCACACATAAAAATGAATTACACCAGTGTGTTTAGAATGATAAAAATAATTAATTTCTGCATGTCCGTCCGTCTGTCCGTCTGTCCGTCTGTCTGTCTGTGGCGCGGATTGCGGGCGCACGGATTGAGCTAGAGACTTAAAATTTTGCGCAGATCCGTTTTTCGTAAAATGCGAGGCTAAGTTCGTTAATGGGCAAAAATGGACCATTAGGGGGGGTACCCCCCATAACGAACGAAAACGGTTTTTGTGAATATCTCGAAAACGGTGCATCTTATCAAAAAAGTCTAAGAACAAAAGTTATTTAGGATATGATTCTACATAAAACTCCCATACATCAAAATCCGATTGGAATAAATTTTAAAAAATCTTATTGGAAAGTTTGACTTCAAAGTGGAATTTTGGTACAACTGTTCGAATTTTGATACGAATATCACCATACGGGTCTCCAATGATTGCCAGATTGGCAATTATAGCTTTTGTTATGTTTTAAAATAAAATTCGATGCAAGGGAGAGGCAGGAACTTTTCGTGACATCGGTTGCTCTTAATCCGATTCACAGGCTAAATAGTTTTGTCTACCTCATTTTACAAAAGGAAAATCTCAATTTAAAATTATATGACTAACAAAAAACACGCGCCTCCTACCCCTTCCCCTGCATCGAATTATAAAAAAAATCAATTTTTCGATGCTTCAATTTTTGGTTTGCTAATTTCGGTGAGTTTTCTTTCGGCGACCTTTCCATTTGGTGAATTTTCCATTCGATGAGTTTTCCATTCGGTGAGTTTTCCATTTGGTGAGTTTTCCATTCGGTGAGTTTTCAATTTAGTGAGTTAACATTTTTTCGTATGCTAATTTTCAGCCTTCCCACCGACCTTCCTACACCCCCACACTACAAGTGTGACGTATTTTGTGGACAGCCCCTCAACAAACATTTCCCTGCGGCGTATTATATCTAAAAGTTTTCAAATATTGAATATTTTTTGTAAAATTTACCTGCGGCGCAATTTTTTAGCAATTCTTTTTTTTTTGAATAATAGGGGAGATACAGGGTATTGCCACGGGCGTTGTTTGTGTGATAGACCAATTACAACGATATCACTTGTAGCAACAAATCCGATAGAATCTTAAAAAATATTTTTTTCTAAAAATATGCAAAATCGGTTATAAGATCAAGTTTTAAAGAATATCGTCGAAATGATAATAAAAGTATGGTAAAAAACGCAAAATATGGTAAAAAACGCAAAATATGGTAAAAAACGCAAACAAACAGGATGCAAAAATACAAAAAGTTTTCATAAAATTTCATCAAGTGTAGATTTTTATCTTTTATGAAGATTTCTGCAATTAAAATAAGATTTCATCTTCAGTTCTGCTACTTTGGAAGCGAATGATAAATTGCCGAGTGTCGAACGTTGAATGTTAAATGTTGACTGTCGACTGTTGATTATCGATTGTTGACAGTCTGAATTTGTATTAAACATGCAACGAGCCATCATCAGTGTCAGGATTACCATTCGTAGCCAAGTATTGCCGCAATTGAAACAGAATTGGTCCGATCGATTATCGCTTTAAGCCACAAATGCATAAATTTTGTAAAAGAAAATCTTTTATCTCTCGACATTTAATAAAAAAAAATCTGTTGCCTGGATTGCAACAAAGCGCATTTCAACACATGCACTATATGAAAGTATGACTGCAGAAAATGTAAAAATTATACCCAGAATCTCCATTTTCAGATTGAATTTCAAATCGTATATAGAAACCCGTCAAATGTTTCCGGTTTTATGTGATTTCATCCATATTCGAATTGGTTACGCACACTCTTTTCAGCAGTCGAGACAAGAATTTCAAATTGTTTTCGATTTTTCGTTGTTGATGTTGTTGTTTTTTTTTTACTATTTTCTTGACATATTTTTGGGGTCACACATGGTGAAAGCATATTTTAATTTTAAATCGATTTTTTCCCTTGCTATTCATTAGACAATAATAATAAAAATTATGCTTATGAATATTTCTGTCTTAATTTAGTGTAGTTTGATTTGAGTTGATTCGATCACATAATTTTAAAAATGCCCACGTACTATATTTGTTGCAATTTTTTTTCTGACTCTGGCGATTTGTTGGCCAATAACTTTTGTTGATTCCAATTTGGTTTATGTTTTTTTTGCAAGACGCTTTAAAATTCTACCCACAACATCGATGATGAGATAAATGGCGACATCTATTTGATAATCGATTGATTATATTTTACCACAGATATATTTCAGTTAATTTAAGTGAATTTAAAAAAAAAATGGTGAGAGTTCATTCAAGTTCAAAATGAGAAATCGAGAAGAAAACGTTTTTTCTTGTAGGAATCTGTCAAAATAATTGAGAGTCCCATAAAATGTTTAATGTTTTGTGTGGTCAAAATAAAAATTTGAAATGCGTCCCATTTAGGGTGACCATATTGTAAATCAAGGACAGATTACCAGTTGGGAGCAGGGTGAGGGGGGAGAGGGGTGGGGGCCGGGACCAACGTAGTGTAATTTCACTTGGTCACTGAGTAAATACCTTGATTCACTTCGTTGATCACAAAATAAAATACTTTCGACGATTTAAAAATGGGAAAAACAGCGATAATTTGCGCACTATATCGATAAATAAACGCTTCGCATCGATCATCAATGAGGAAAGAGCGAATATATTTCTCAGCTGTTAAACGTGAGTCTGAGAGCGTAACGCCATCTGTTGGCGATAATATTATCGTGAGGGACAAAATTATCCGTTTTTCAGTTTCAAATACAATATTTTCTCCTTAAATACCATAATCCCATACAAAATGCAAATTTCATTTTTTCCGATATTCCCGCTTTTCCTCAAAATTTTACGCGACTTTTCCAACAAAACGAATAAAGAATTGGGATTTTTGATTTGGAATTACTCAAAGTGCAAGCCAGAAAACCGCAACCCCTGAAAGTATGCAATTTCGGTTTTTCAAGATTTTCCGACTTTTCCGATGGAGATTTTCAATATTCGTCTCCGTAGTGTTTTTACCTGGTTCAATACGAATCCAACAATGAAATCCCCATGTAAATCGGATTATAGTCAGCCGAGTTATGAATAGTCTTACTGGCCACGATTCATTTTTGTATATTGTGCCATAGGCCAAATTTTTAGAAACAAACATCCCAATATTGAAAACAATTAAATGGAATGCGCCGCAGGCGAATGCTTTTAATAAAAATACGCTATAGGCAATAATTTTTGAGGAAACTGTGGAAAATTTTTTGAGATTAAGTTTTTTAGTGATTAATAAATCACGACACTAGATTGCATAATTCCGGGACAAAAGTTTAGTTCCCGGGTCGCCGGGACAACATGCCTAAGCCTGGATGGGACTTTCCTGACTATTCCGGGTGATATCGGGCGCATCCAACTACCAGAGCGGCTCTGGAGCGAAGCTCAGCTGTCAAAAAAATGCTCAGCTGAGCAGCATTTTGTGTCCTGAATGCACCGCTCATTTATATATGAGCTGTCATTAAAAGAAATTATTGTTCAAGATGGACCGCGATGTAATTATCTCCGTAATGTTAGAAATTTGTGCTTCTGATACGATAAATCTGGAAGCTATTTCACTTTTGGTTGAAGAGTGTAATACTTCAGTTGAAGTCGCCCCAATCCGGAATGCGGCACCCGAAAGAAACCGGGATTATTTTGAGGTGACTATACCGAAGTACACTCCCGAACTCTTTCGCCAACATTTTCCGCAACGCCGACTATTTCCATTCCCGTTTGCTCAGCAAGAACTTCCATGAGGCTTCCCGAATTATAAATAACATAAATAACTATAAATATTATAAATAACACCATTTATGTATTTCCGTCGTCGTTTTTAGACATGAATTGAGGTTCTGTAATTCTTCATTTGACATTTGCTCAGCTACTGAGCGGAGTTCTTTTACGCTCAGAAAAAATGTGAGCTGCTCAGTTGAGCCGCTCTGTAGCGATTGCGTTCAGTAACTGAGCACCTTTTTCGCTCTAGAGCGATGCTGAGCCGCTCTGGTAGTTGGATGCGCCCATTGTCACCCTTGTTCTTTAGCTAACGAATATTTTTACTTTCTTATGCAAAGTATAATAAAGTTTTGATTTTTTTTCAAACGAGTAGTATTTTAGACTAAAAAATCACTATAATCCGTCTCTCCAGTGGCGACGAAGCATTTATGTAAACCGTCTCTCCAGTGGCGACGAAGCAATTATGTAAACCGTGACGTATTATATCATTACATATGTCAACCGCTTACGCTTCGATCGACATAAATGTTGCTCAGAAAACTGGCTTGTTCCAGCGATGAGATGAGGCCAATAATTTATTTCAGCAACGGGATGGCATTTTCTTTAGTTGACTTAAATCTCCAGTCTTACTCCTTGCCATCCTTGCCATCGGGAAAGATTAGGTAAATAAAGATAAGAATTCTAGGAAAAATGTTCGGGTCCCATCTTGCTTGATGCAGAACTTGTTAGACATTTAAAACCGGATCAAAGCGATTTCAGCGGTCTAGATAGTACCTGACGAGTGTAGAAGAATAAACGGAAGGTAAAATATATGATTTCTTACCACGAAGATCATCCAAAAATTTGTCGCATTGGATGGCCTATACGCTATAAGGGGCTGTACATAAAATATGTCACGCTAATTTTAGCATTTTCAGACTCCCTTTTCTCTTCTCATCCACTTTTATGGGATTTTTCGTATTAACAAGGTTTAGTTTCGCTGTGACACTATTGCATATTCTCAACCCACCCTCGCAAAAATTTAACATATTTTATCGACAGACCCCTAAGCGAACAGATAGATTAAGATTTTTACTATTCTCACTTTTTTGACTTTCTAACCTCACTTTAGTGAATTCTAAATGTTTGGGATTTTTTTATCGAAAGTTTATTCCTTTGGGTTGTTTTTTATCGAAAGCAATTACTTGTTCTACAAATTTTAAGAATTCTTCGCCCGAAAGTTTGCTTAGAAATTGGTGGCCAGAATTCTTGCCAGCTGACCAGAAAAGTTCAGTGAAAAAACCCCTAATCCGTGACGTTAAATAATTTGAGAAACAATAGTTATTCTTAATTTCACGCCAGTCGGGAAGTTTTTATTGAGTTCTAAATTTGACACCAGACCAGAGAAAATAACAACTGACCCATTGTTTAAAAGGTAATTTTTTTAATTAAAAAACCAATTGAGTGAGATTTTGAGGGGACAAAAACTTTCTTCACTAATCGAAGAATTTAATATCACAGTAAATGAACTCTCAGCATGCAACAAGAATTCCAATGAAAAAAAAAACAAAACTTGTTGTAAAGTGGGAAATTCTACCCGTCCATTGAACTTATGTCGCTGAATTCAATAAAACAAGTAACAAAATGAATTAAAGAAGAGCAAAATTAAAAACTACCGGAATCGAGTCAATGATTGCCGCCAATATGGAGATTTTCAATTAACTTCCTTTCGACAAGAAGACAATTGCCTGGACTGAGAGTGAGATTGACTTGGGGTTACAATTCAAATCAAATCTACAACCAGACAACATAAGATACAACCCAAGAACATAGAAATGTGCAAAAAAAAGATACATCATAGAACAATGCACACGCGAAATGATTTCAAGTTAGGAAAACAGTAGAAATCCAATTAAAAGTCCAATAACCTCGGCTAAGAATTTTCCCACTGTTATTCCACTTGCAGAAATACGGTTAAGGTTTTTTGAGGCTGGAAACCGAAGCCTGAAACGATTTACGTGTATCTATGAGCATTCAAGAGCAATCTATCTAACCATCTACAATCTTTTGCAGCCAATATAACCAAGAGGTACTCACACTTTACGTATTTGGGATAGAGAGTATACCCAAGTAACCATTTGCAACTCAGATTATAATGCGCCAGGTGTCGCCAAGTTATTAACAATAAGGCGACGAGGAAGATCCAACCTCTGATTGCAAGATGGCGTTGACCAGGATGCGAAGAGAATTAGGATGCAAAACTGGAGGACATCGGCGCGTGACCGGGGAACTGCGCGAGACATTGCGGCAGGCCAAAACCGGTTGAGAGAGAGAGAGAGAGAGAGAGAAAGAGAGAGAGAGAAAGAGAGAGAGAGAAAGAGAGAGATAAATAGAGAGAGAGAGAGAGAGAGATAGATAGATAGAGAGAAAGAGATAGAGAGAGAGATAGAGAAAGAGAGAGAGAGCGAGAGAGAGAGATAGATAGATCGAGAGAGAGAGAGCGATAGAGAGAGATAGAGAGAGAGAGAGCGATAGAGAGAGAGAGAGATAGATAGAGATAGATAGAGAGATAGATAGATAGAGAGAGATAGATAGATAGAGAGAGATAGATAGAGAGATAGATAGGGAGATACCGGTGGCAAATCCGTTTATTAGACGGTTGCTTAGTGACCGGTCATAATGAAACCGAATGCAAATTGGTTACTTTCTAACCGATCACAAAAAAACAGTTTCAAATTGGTTACTTTGTGACCGGTCGCAAAAAACCGGTTGCCAATTGGTTCCTTTGTGACTGGTTGTAAAAAAAACCGGTTGCAAAATGGGATCCTTTGTGACCGGTTGCAAATTAGTCACATTGTGACCGGTTGCAAATTAACCGTCGCAAATCGGTAACTTTGTGACTAGTCGGAAAGTTGGTGTTGTTTTTCGTCGTTTTTATCGTGCTTGTTTATAATTCACTTACAAACAGTGGTATCGAAGTATAAATAATCAGCTTTACGCCAAGGAAATCTCACTTACAGCGTTTTTTGATGTACACTTGGAAATCAAGTTCACATTACCGTCAAACTTGATCTACCTCTTCCCTCCTTCACCCCTTCCTCCCTTGTCAAACTTCGTCAGAAACGGGTTTCGCGGCAACGGTTGTGCAACCATTACTTTGTAACTAAAAGAATTTCGCAAAAACGGTTGTGCAGCCGTTACTTTGTAACTACAGTCACAAAAAACATGGGCAAAAATGGTCACTTAACCGCCGCGTTGCAGTGACGTGGCAGCAACCAATTTGTGACTTTGCAATCCAGGTTATGTGACCGCCGGGCAACCGACATTTGAACCTTTTTGGTTACTTGGGTAGTATCTAATATAAATCGCATGACTCAGCCAGAAATCTCATCTTACTGTTCATTAGTTACATTTGCCTTCATCGCAATTGCTGAAATATCATCAGCTGAATATCAGTTGTGTTTCTTTTTTCAAACCATACCTAAGTTTACCTGAGAGTTACCTGTGAATTGAAGGCTGTATGTCTAAAACTAAGAAAACCATCTTTCAAATCGCATCAATCGATGGTTGTTAGAGTTTTCATTCGTCTGTAGCTTAACTGATGGCTGGTTCTGCCAATAATTTTTTCTTCAATTACTTAAAGGCATTGCGAAAAAAAATTGAAAGCGTAGCAGAAATCGATGCACGCAACGTGAAAACAGAATCCGTACGCGATCATTGAACGCTTTCTGCGTTCCAAAGAAAAACCGCCACATTTCAAAATCTTTTAAATCATCTTGAAAAGTGGGAAAGCAAAAGAAGTACAAAAAGTCGCGTACCGAACAGCATTGTTACCTGGAGTTTTATTTCACTTCGGGCTAATGTTACACATTTTCCAACCGATATCGGCCACAAGGTATTAAAATGTCTAATGAGCTGTTGTTAACCGCAAGTTGGAATTTCGTATTTCCAGAACATGTGTCGGGGAGGATTACATAAAATCATGTAACAGAAATTTTTGTTGCATTTTTTTTTCTTGCTGGAAAAGTAAATTACGAGGAACTTTTTAAAATCGGATGAGGAAATTGCAAATATTCACTTGAATTAGTTAGCCACAAGTTCAGATATTAATCGAAATTATAGTGAAAATAATAATATTAGTATGTGGTTTTTGGCGCAGAAAAAAACAATTTAGTAAACGATTCGAAAGATATGGAAATTGCCATGAAAATGAGAAGAAGTTTATGCTCAAATTCTAACCTAGAAAAGCTATATCTGTGGCAACAAGTCATAAAGGCCTGTGTCCACATGGAAGTTTATTCGCAGAAGTCGCTTCTAGCAGAGACTTCTGGAAGTTTTTCCTGTGGAAACACTAACTGCAAGTGAACTTCCAGAAGTTGTGACATCAGAAATTTCTTCTAGAAGCGACTTCTGCAAATAAACTTCCATATGCACACAAGCCTTAAGAGCCTAAGTCGATTTTGAGATCAAATCAAAAAGATCTGTATTTACTTTAATAGACAGAGCAATTTGGCTTAGCCTAAAAACAGACTTATGCCCTTATAACTTGTTGCCACAGATATTTTACGTGTCAATCCAGTAAAAAATGACCGGGAAAGGTGGTGTGAATGGCTGCAAGGGAACAACCAACGAAACAACAATTTTTTATAAAAAATAAATATTATTTATTTGGACGAAAACCATAAAAAATATCTGTTGTGACCAGTACATGACTTTCTTATACAAAATCTACGTACACTGCCGGTCAAAAAAACTTGATCGATGATAAAAAAAAACCAATTTTTCGACTTTTCACTCATGTTTCATGTATTGTAAATGTTTTAATTCGACAATTTCTGAAAGAATGTACATAACTGAAGCTTATTCAACATTTTGAAATTATTATTTGATGAACATGATGAAAGAAATAAAAATGATCTAAAATATACAATTTAAACGCATTTTTCATCGAAGTGACCACCTTTTGCTCATTACACATGAACGGTCATACTCGTGATAATAACAAGGAATCAAATGATGAAAAATTGTCGTTGGCGATTGTTGACAGTACATAAACAATGATGCGTGATCGGGTGCGCTCGGCCGACTTGGCCGCGTTTCCTCGAGCCGAGGCGATTGCAGTCGAATATCGATCAATTCAAAATTGAAAATGTCTATTCTCTTATCATTCACCTTGAATGTATATAAAAAACCTTAACTTGCACATACAATGGGAGTGAAAAATCGAAAAATTGGTTTTTTTAATCATCGGTCAAGTTTTTTTGACCGGCAGTGTATCTGCACAATTTACCTGACAAATAAAATATTACTTTACATAAAAATGTGAATTTTTATTTTACAAAATCTGAAATATCTCGATAACTCTCTCTCTCTCTCTCGGCGCCACAACCGGTTTCCGGTCTTGGCCAGCCGCAATGTCTCTCGCCAGAGGCCCCGTTCACGTGCCGATGTCCTCCAGTTTTGAATCTCAATTCTCTCCGCGTCCTCGATAACGGTAAAATATATCGATTTACGGTAAAAGGCCAAAATGTAGAGAATTAGAGAAGGTATTAACGTTTAATTCTGAAAAACCGTTAGTTTGCAGGCAGATCGCAAAAGCTTTTTTTTAATTTTTAATAATAATATCTCGATAACGGTAAAAGATATCGGATAACCGGAAAAGACAAAGTTATGACAAACGTTATTCTCTTCAATTCATCTCATATATTAAACCACTAAAAACCCGTTACTTTTCAAGATAATCGCAAAAAACGGATTTTTTTTAAATAACGGTATATCTCGATATGAGATACGGAGTTCTATTTTATTTGTCTCTGACTTTTGTTACACATTAGACTACTGAAAAGCGCGTAGTTTTGGAGTAAATAACAAAACACGAAATTACGATTTTTCAAAAGCAGCCATTTTGGTTACTTCCAGTTAACGAATTTCCATCAAAAGTCGAAAGCATTGTCCCATTTTAGAACCGAACACACCTGTAAAACTTCATGGCTCTACCTCTATTAATTTTTGAGAAATCTTGTACACAGACTGACAGACTTGACAGACTGACAGACTGACAGACTGACAGACTGACAGACTTACAGACAGACAGACTGACAGACAGAAAGACATTTTTGAAATATAACTCCAATCGACTCAGGAGTGTTAGGGAAATGTTTTTTCGGCAAAATTGAGAGCTCGACATTTTTCATGAATACAATACTTTATTATCGATTGTATAAGAAAGTAATATCAGTTGTGATCATCACAAAACTTTTCTCTGCAATATTTCGTTCGGAAAAATATGTAAAATATAATATTTTTTTCAAATATATCGAGAACCGTCAAAGATGCGTAAACCGCATTTTTTCATAACAGTGCATAGTTTCAAAAGATTTAAAAAAAAACTAATTTTTTTCAAAAAATTCAGAGATGTGATGGTAATACCAGTAATACCGTTAGAAAAAGAAATCATTAAAGCAAAAAATGCAGAAAATTTTATATCAAAAATATTCATTTTTTCTCAAAAGTGCATAATTTCCGAGAAATTTTCAAAAAACGGTATTTTTTTCAAAAAAAAAAAAAATGTGTGGGAGGTTCTCGTTATAGCTAACGTTAATTTTCCAAAAGTTGATAGAAAACTACGATTTTTCGTAAAACTAATTTACAAAAAATTTCAAATCGCTAGCTCAATGCGTTCTCGAGTTATTTAAGATACGTAAAATGGACAGACAGATAGACAGATCCACGAATGTCGTCATAATTTTGCCTGAAACGGATTTTGTATTGATCAGAGAGTTTCTATCTGGCAGTTCTCCAAAAAAAATTCAAAAAAACATAAAATGTTTACACCAACGATGTCGAAAACTAATCCTGACGGTTACAGAAGAATTCTATTAAGCCAAAAACTAGACAGACCCCAAACAATCCCTTAAACCACAAAATAGTTGAGATTTCCTGGGCACAGACAACAAAATATGTTATATATGCATAGCAATATGTCCAGAAGGTAGCTGAATTGCTTTATGCATGGCAGAAGATGACTAACATCAGACGATACCAAATGGAAAGTGAAGAATCCCCAAGAAATACATCCAGCGCCGGTCGTCTTCAACATTTGGTTCGGTTCAGTTATGGTGTGTTCCAGAGAGTTCACCCAAGTACGACAATATAATAATAATAATAATGTAAGCAAAATCATTTTCAGAAAAAAAAAAACGAAAATCTTGCAGCCGACGCACAATGATACAGATGTTCAAACCATCGGTCAAAAATCCATATCTCATGAACGGAATAAGATTTCTGAGAGATTCTTTGGGGTTGGGAAAAAACGAGAGATTCTTTTGGTGTTAGGAGTACAAATTAAACCAATTTACAATATTCCATCTTTACAGGGTGATTCGTAAGTTCTTGCGAAATATCAGAAAAATTCGGAATTTCTATTTGACTCTCTTCTACATATATGCACGACATTCTCATTTGAAATAGGTTTAATTGGGCTACATACAATTTTGGAAAAAAAAATCAAAATCATTATTCGTCACCATCAAAATTTTTCGATTTTTGGCCGATTTTTTGCATCATAGTGCGGCGACCGTGTGGACAAGTAGGCAGGGAAGACACGTGACCGGCAGGTGGGTGTATCGAAGAAAATTTCTGGATGATGTCAATTCCCATAGCAACATATGGGAATCCCACAAAAAATGTAGGAAATACTTGGCTCTAAAAAGAAATAGACTTTTATGGCACTACTAACCACTGAAACATTGGCACAGCAATAGTATAGAACACTTTTCATGCCCACTTCCCCGCTTTTCCATTTCTAGATAGAAGATCCCAATGTCCCGAAAGGTTTCTTGGGGGGGAAAAGTTAAATAATGTTAACCAGTCAGGCACAACTTTAACTTGTTCAAAAATGAAACAGAAAAAAATCCTTTTTGCGAAAAAAAGAAGAAAAACCGACACTCATAAGATATCCGGAAGGAAACTCTTGAGGAACAGAAACGAAATTGTGGACTTTGATTGTCTTTATTTTTTGTTCATATAACCATCTATAGATGGGGATATATTCCTAGAACAACCGGGGATGTAAAATTTTATTCTATGGCCGGGGCATGTTTGATATGCGCAAAAAAGGGATTCCATTGAAACAAATATTTTATACAACGACGGCATGGGCATGTAAAGAGAATCCTTTTTTTTCCCCTATCGAATATTACTGTTTTATGTGTTTAGGTTCTTAGCATTCCTTTTTGGGCGCCATCGAACAGAACCAACCGAAAAAGTCGTCAGATTTGATTTTCTTTTATGGAAATTTTTTTTAGTGCTAGTCAAGTCTGTTAAAATTTTCTTCATATAGAATTCGAATATGGTTCGCATCTGGGGTAAAATCTACTTTAACGCCACTCGAAAGGGTATTTCCGAAATATTCTTAAACACATCTCTGTTCAATATTGTTGATATTGCTGTAAAAATATTGCTTTAAAGGCGATTAAAATGGAGTGGAAAGCTTTACCGAAAATGAGTTTGTTTTAATTTTTTGTGAAAAATCGAGATTTTTTTTGGCACATATGGTGGGTTATTGATATAAGAAATAATATTGGGACAGTATAATAAAGTATTGTATTCATGAAAAATGTCGACCTCTTAATTTTGCCTAAAGTACATTTCCCAACCACTCCTGAGTCGATTGGAGTATTATTACAAAAATTTCAGTCAGCCTGGCAGCCTTTCAGTCAGCCTGTCGGCTTTTCAGTCAGTCTTTCAGCCTGTCAGCCTTTCAGTCAGCCTGTCAGCCTTTCAGTCAGTCTGTCGGCCTTTCAGTCAGCCTTTCAGTCAGTCTGTTGGCCTTTCAGTCAGCCTTTCAGCCAGTCTGTCGGCCTTTCAGTCAGTCTGTTGGCCTTTCAGTCAGCCTTTCAGTAAGCCTTTAAGCTTTCCAGTCAGCCTGTCAGCCTTTCAGTCAGCCTGTCAGCCTTTCAGTCACCCTGTCAGGCTTTCAGTCAGCCTGTCAGCCTTTCAGCCTGTCAGCCTTTCAGTCAGCCTGTCAGCCTTTCAGTCAGTCTGTCAGAATTTCAGTCAGCCTGTCTACCTTTCAGTCAGCCTGTCTGCCTTTCAGTCAGCCTGTCAGGCTTTCAGTCAGCCTGTCAGCCTTTCAGTCAGCCTGTCAGCCTTTCAGTCAGCCTGTCAGCCTTTCAGTCAGCCTAACAGCCTTTCAGTCAGCCTTTAAGCTTTTCAGTCAGCCTGTCAGGCTTTCAGTCAGCCTGTCAGCCTTTCAGTCAGCCTGTCAGTCAGCCTGTCAGTCAGCCTGTCAGCCTTTCAGTCAGCCTAACAGCCTTTCAGTCAGCCTTTAAGCTTTTCAGTCAGCCTGTCAGGCTTTCAGTCAGCCTGTCAGTCTGTGTTCAAATTTCTCAAAAACTACTAGAGCTAAAGCCATAAAATTTTACAGGAATGTTTGGCCCTGGAAAGGGACAATTCTATCAATTTGGGAAATCCGTTATCCGGAGGCAACCAATATGGCGGCTTTTTAAAAATGGCAGTTTGGTTTGTTGCTATTTACTCTGAAACTACACGCTTTTCAATAGTCTTATGTACGACAAAAGACAGAGACAATAAAATTTCTTTAAACATTCTTCTCTCTTACTAGAACTACGTATCCCAAGTCGTTATCTAGGTATACCGATATTTCCAAAAAATCCACATCTTGTTCAAAAAAATTTGCCTGCGGCGCACATTTGTTCATCCTTTAGCGTTGGTTTTCGTCCAAATAAAGATTTTCTTTCTATAAAATTTTATTGGTGTTCCGAACAACAACCCCCCCCCCCCCCCCTCTCATCTTGGCCCGATTACAAAAAATAATTACTCTTTTTTAAAAAAAAAAAACTTGTTAATTTAATTACTGGCTGTGAAATACTGGCCGTTATACAATTTTTAATAACATCGAAATTAATATCAAATACCAAATGATTCTACAAAAAAACATTTAATGCTACTATAATAACCAAAATCAATATTAACTCGCCCCATATTTAACAAAATATTGAAACTCATTATCATAAACCTCTCATGTATATTTAAATTTAAAATTAACTCAAACAATTCCCATGAAAATTTCCCATTCTATATAATCTAAAATTTCCAAAAAGGCTAAATTTGTGCTGGCCTCAAAAATGAATTTAGAAAGCAGAGAAAGTGGTTGATTGGACTGTTTAGATGACATCAAAATAATACTTTAGAAAACATGAATTTTCGAATTTGTAATTTCCAATCAATTTGATTTTAGGTCAATAAATCCATACGAGGTAATCAACGATCTGGGAATTGCATATTATCCATTCGAATAGCGCCAAAAGTCCCGAATTCACCATTTTTCGGTGGAAAACTATTTCCGTTGTGTTTAAACGTTTCTAGTTTGCACAATTTTCCCGTGGGTTTTGTAGGAAACTGAGTCTAATTGCATTTTGATAACGAGTCCCAACATCAAAATTTCGATGTCCAAATGGACTTGTCTAATTAATCAATGAGGTTTGATGGGGGATGTTTTTAATCGCTTTTAATCAATGAGGTTTGATGGGGGATGTTTTTAATGGGGGATGTTTTAGTTTAAAGGCCGGAATACAATTGGCCCGACACAACTTTTACGGCGACATTTCAGATTTTAAACTCATAGCACCCTATGCTTCTGTATACAATCAATCCGATCAACTTTGTCGTCGTAAAAAGTTGAAACGAATTTAACTTTTGTCGGTCAGCTCACCGATAAAATTTCATGGTTGATTCAAAATGAAATCTTATGCGGACGGCATTTTGGTCACTTAAAGAAAGTATTAGTGAATATAGTTCGTATGCTGTGTTGCTTGCATTCACATTCCTAATTTGTATGATAATTCGTAACAAAAAATGTTATATGTGGCTCCCCGTCCGACTGTCAAAATCAAATGAAAAGCAAATGACGTTTAGAACAACAAAGTGTGTGGAATTGCATATGGAGGACCACATTGTGGTCATAATTTTTCGCCGTAAAAGTTGCGTCGGTCCAATTGTATTCCGGCATTTAAATGATGGATGGCACTAGCAGTGAAAAGCTGGTCAAAAATGTCAGATCAGAAACGTCAAATGATAAGTTAGGCATCTGGCGACAACTTATTATTAAATCTGTGAATTTTTATCGGCGTCATATATTTTTTTGTGCGTGAAAATGTCGAAATATGAGCCAAAGAAGCGTCATTTGCAGGAAGTTTTGCTTTTTGTCTACAATCCGAAAAAAATTGCGGGTGAGACGCGTCAAATTATTGCAGAAACTTATGGTGAGGCTTCTATTAGTGAAAGAACATGTCGCAAATGGTTTCAACGCTACAAAAGTAGTGATTTTGATGTGGAAGATAAGAAGCGTCGCGGACCGGTGAAAAAGTTTGAAGACGCAGAATTCGAGGTATTACTGGATGAAGATCCATGTGAAACGCAACAAGAACTTGCAGATTAATTGGGCCTGACTTAACAAGCCATTTCTCATCGTTTGATAGCAAAGACTTGACAAAGTGATTTTGCAATACGACAACGTTCGGCCACATGTTGCTAATGTCGTCAAACCCTACCTGGAAACACTGAATTGGGACGTCTTACCCCACTCGCCGTATTCTCCAGACATTGCCTCTTCCGACTACAACCTGTTTCGATCGAGGACGCATGGCCTGGCTGAGCAACACTTCTGTTCTTACGGAGAGACCAAAAATTGGGTCACCTCAAGAGACGAGCAGTTTTTTCGACGTGGAATCCGAATGCTGCCAGAAAGATGGGAAAAAGTTGTGGCTAGTGATGGACAATATTTTGAAGAATAAATATGTAAGCTTTTTTCCACAAAAAAGGCTCAAATATTGAAAAAAGCCGCGGTTTTCCATTTGTACTCCTAATATAAACATACAATATGAGATATCAAATGGATTCCAACAAAATAAGATGGAAAGGATCTGCGGAAAAGGCAAAATTAGTTCTATATCTCTGAACGTTTCGCGGTCCAACCCTTTCCCGATCCCGACTCTTAAATAACTTATAGACGAGTGGAAACCGGATCAAAATATTATCGGAATTGTAGAATATAGCAGAAGAGGGGTTTCCAGGGGGAAGGGGTTGAAATAAATTAAGAGAAGGTTGAGCTGTCATAAACTTTTTCTTTCGAGTACAAGAATTAGACGGTCACATATTTTTCTTTTCATTAGTCAGCAACACTTTTAGCGAGCTTTTCAAATCGTGATGCAATCAGTGAGATTTTTGCTTTGAAAATACCGAAATTTTGTTAAATTGATATTACATCTAAGTTCCCTCACTCTAAGGCCACACAATTGACCACAGAGTTTCTAAAAAAGAATATAAAAAAGAAACCTATTTACGAAGATATACTTTTTGTCGTTTGGTCATCACATTCTGACCATTCGTCTCGACACAACTCTGGACAATCTCTTGAGATTTATGTAGACCCAAAGTTACAAAGATACGGACCAAATGCCATTTTCTAAGTCCTCTGAGGCGATAGAAATGTTTACGAAACACTCAATATTGCCGTTGTCTGTGCTATCCCAAGAAAGTCGAAGATGATGAAACCTGAAAAGGTCTTTCCTGTGGCCAATTTGAGAATAAACCAGAGTTTACTTTGCCAATTGGTCGGTAGTAAACTTAGATGAGATCCTTTGATTGATGTTTCTATACTGGAAACGGGTGGTTTTTTCTTTACCCGTCATAACCTCCCACTCTATCTTATAGTATCTGTTTCTATTTTTCGTCCTTGTGTGTCTTTTGATGAGAATTTCGATTGTGTTTGCTGATTGTTGACACAACAGTCGAAGGGTTGAACATTAACTCAAGTCCAGTCAGTGTGTATTTTCCATTTTGTTTGGAGATTGGTTGGTTTTTCTTGACTTTGGTGTTGATGACAACGACTCATGTCGACGAGTAATTAAAGGAAATTGCGTTAAGTCGTTAATTGCGTGAAGCTTCTGCCATCATTTTGGTTGAAGCAAGGAGCAAAGCTGAGAGTAAGGACGACCGAAATATTTGCCATGCTGTTTGAAGATCCTCGAAATGTCTGTGTTTTTCTTTCGGGATACGTTTGGGAATGGAAAGTTGTCCGAGATGCTAAGGCTTTTATTGAATGTTTCTTAAGTGCTTTTTCTTCTAGGAATTTATTTCGGAGTTCTTATTTAACTTGAATTACTTGTGTTAGGTTCGGTTGGATGTTACTTCATCATACCTTCATATCAAGATTTTGGATTTTATTCTATCCCGAAAATCGAAAAGGTTCTTATTGTAACTTTGTTTTTATTTATTTCAATAAACAAATAATGGAATTACACCAGAAGATTGGATAGAAAAATATTAGGGGTGTTCATGAAACCGAAAAAATTGTGTATTTTTACGCACTATTCAAATAATTTGCGTAAATGGATCAGCTGTTCGGCAGTTTTCTCTCAGCAGCCCCAAAATTAGACCACAGATTGACAGACTGAGAGACTGACAGAATGACAGACTGACAAACTCACAGACTGACAGATAGACATTTTAATACTGCTCCAATCGACTCAGGAGTGCTCGGGAAATGTTTTGTAAGCCAAATTAACCCCTGGAGCCCAATGAACGCAACTAAAACGCACAAACTGTCACTTACAAGTTTGTTCCATAGAAATCATTTGAAGTGAGCACAGTGAACGCAGAGAACGCACCTACAACGCAAAAGTTTGCAAACTTCTAACTTTGCCGCAACAATTCTGCGTTGACAGTTCATAAAGTGAGGTTCGGGAAATGTCGTTCGAGGAAAAATTGATAGCCTTACCCCTAATTTATTCACTAGGAGTTAAGCCGAGTTAGTGAGTTAAGGGAGTTAGCTAACGTTATTTTCCATGTTAAAGGTGAGTTAAGGGAGTTAAGGCGATTTAACTCCTAGTGAATAAATTGGCCGTTAGTGCAAAAAAACGAGATTATTTACAAAAAAACAGTCGGAATTACAAAAGCATCATTCTGAAATCAAGAACATGGGAAAACATTGCTCAGGACTTGTCATCTGGGTCGATTTGTTTGATTCCTTAAAATAACCTCCAAAATAGCCATTAATGTCCCGTGTTAAATCGACTGGCCGCACCCAGAATTGTCTTTTTTTATTTTTATTGATTCCCATAACATACAAATAACAAAGATCAAGACCAACAAAGCAAATTATCGCTTCAAAATCATCCATTTTTGTAATTTTGCCAACTTTATACCACTTTATATTATGTCACTTGTACTACTTCACGAGATGCCATTGGGCTCTGCCGCTGAAATGTTGCGCAGTTCACAGCGTTGCAGTTGTGGTCGCGTTGCGATCATTGGGCTCCAGGGGTAAGGAGTCGAAATTCTCCATGAATAAAAATATGTCAACCTTTGGCGAGAGACATTGAAAAATTAAACCTGCGGCAAATAAAGTAGGGCACGGGTTGACCTGCGGTAGGTATAACTTCGTCTGCATGCTACAGGCCAGACTTAACTTGCCATCGGAATTAAGATAGACTTGCATCTGCTTTATTATTTTTCTGCGTGTATATAAATTATGACGTTTTTAGGCAATATAAAAGCTTTTTGCATTTTTTAAAAGTGTGTCAAATCTTTCAGAATTCATTTTACACCATTTGGTATTCAATTCCTAAAATTGGGAAAAAAATCCAAAACCACCTCCCCCTCCTACTCAATATCTAATTATTTTTACACGATAATCCAATAAAATTCCATTTTGATATCTTTTGCGTGTCATTAGACTACAAAGTAAAGACTTATCAGTTGTCGATATGGGAATAACTATGGGAAAATTTCTACGATTTCTCCCTCCATTTATAATAATAATGGCATAGGAGACCATAAATCTTTTATGATGTCAGATACTAAGCCACAAAATTTGATCCTGTTTGATCGATGTCTCCAATCGCCCTTTTAAATATAATTCGTGTTTTTATTTTCCATTTGATGGGGAAAATTGTAACACTTTACTGTGCTTTTCTTCAAGGAAAACAGCGAAAAGTATAAACAATTATCCTGTGAGAAAAATTAAAGAAATGTGCGTCTGTTGTTTTCATAAAGTTTTTATGCATTCGTGGGACTTTTCTTCGAAATTTTCTTGCAATTCTGTCAGTAATATCGAAATGCTGTCAACATTTTTGAAAAATTGAAGCAAAATTCAAGCATAAAAGTTTTAAATACATTAAAAATTGTTGAAAATTTTGTAATATTTCCACAAAATACACAATCGAAAGAAGAAAAATGCCTCAGGGGAAATTACTTAAAACAGTAATCAAGTGTGGCGACTACATTGTCGCATTCACTTATCAAACTCCAGGTTGAAGTCGGTATAGAAAATTGTCTGCTCTAGAATTATGAATATGCAAATTAAATGTCTTAAAAAATTTATTTCAATACATCATTAAAACCACATCAGATTCTATCATGTCAAATGAATTATGGCTCACAAAATGGGGATGCTGCTGCTACGATGCCCAGACAGCCACCATTCAACCCCCGTCGAGGGCAGACAAAATTGCCAGACAGAGCGAAAGAATATGGGGCTGCTGAATGTTATGTTTTATGGTCCACCCTTAGTTTTAGGGAAGAATCAGCTGGAAGAGTGAAAATGCTCCGCAACACGTCATAACTATGGAGAGAGGGTAGTTTTCAAGAAAAACAGCAGGGTAAATTTTTATTTTGTTCCACCATCACTACAAAGGGGGTTGTGCTTGTTTTATACACTTCTCTCCCAGGGGAGGAAATAACGAATATGTTTCATGCTTTTTCGTGGCAAAAACAAATCTAAAGGAATTTTTATGCTGCATCATGTTTTTCACATATTTCTCCACTTGTTTTCAAATTTTCGCAGTGTTTTATTTTTGGGGTAGCGGAGAGGATTAGGGACGCGTGATACGACAAAAATATCAGGAATTTAATAATCCATAAATTTTGTTCTATTTTTGTGTTGGACAGTTGATATGCCAGAGAATGAAAAGTTCATTTGATGCTGTATGGTGGCGATCATCATTATGCGAAATGCCGTCCCAAATAAAATCGGTTATATATATTTGGGGACTTTCAATATCGGGAGAGAGAGAGAGAGAGGGAGAGAAAAGGCAAAAGAACAACGTATTCTTTAATTATTAAGGAGGTATTTAAATTATGGTCCACACCGATTTGTGTTCAATTTCAATTTACAGTGTGTTGGATATAGGAATAACCCGTTTTGCATGAAATACTTCAAAGAGGCTGTCCATAAAATACGTCACACTAGCCCTTCGCACCCCCCCCCCCCCCACCCCTCCCAACTCTTTCCAAGCTTTCTGAGCAAGAGACACTCTTCGGCGCCGGAGTAGAGCATGCTTTAAATCTGTGACTCGATTTCCCCACTATAGTAGCAGATACGTGCCATACACCTAAAAAGGCGACAAGACAAACTCATTTCCTGCCTCACCTTTTCTATCTTTGAGATATCTCGAAAGTGATTTTGTTTCGGTTACAAAGTCATTCTAGACTGCTGTCACATCATTCGCTTTTGATGGGCAGCAAAACTTCACTATAGAAAATGAATTGAAAATTTCTCTAAAAAAATAGAACCGACTTTAAAAAAAACTGAAAAAAGAAAGTTTAAAAATTTCTCTCTCTTCCTTTTCTCTCACCACTCTTTTCCACCATCTTCACACATTTCCTCCTCCCGCACCGCCCCCCTCCCTTCCAACACCCCTTTGATCAACCTCTTCTCAACTTTACACTCACATCCCGTACCCTTTTCACCCTTCCTTTTGAATGGTGGAAGGAGTTAAAAATATTTCTAATATTTTCAGAACAATAGAATTTTATCAAATACTCATGCTCATGAGTACTCATACTCCTGAGTAAGAGTTTTTGACTAAATATTTGGCTCATTGCCCACGAGGTAAATAAATTACTCATGAGCAG
This sequence comes from Chrysopilus asiliformis, assembly GCA_964034945.1. Classification (NCBI taxonomy): domain Eukaryota; kingdom Metazoa; phylum Arthropoda; class Insecta; order Diptera; family Rhagionidae; genus Chrysopilus; species Chrysopilus asiliformis. The sequence goes on along the minus strand of OZ035960.1, from coordinate 93,740,443 downwards.
TACTTATGAGTGAAACTATTTTTGAGGTATTTTGTTGATGCGTAATTTTACCTTAAAGATACAAGGGTTTTCCCTGTCTCGTTAGGGTAAAACTACGTATTATAGATGTTAAAAAGTAATAAAATTTGCCATAGTTTTTACAAATGTTGCAATCCCATTCACGATCCACCTAAATTTCTCATAAATTACTTTACCGATTTTAGCCAAATTTTACCGTTAGTTTTACCTGGCAAGCGGTAAGTAGGCTAGGTTTTTTGTTTTCAAAATGTTACCCACTCGCCTAATATATCTTAAATCATTTTTTTTTTCACCGACTCCACCCAACCTTTTCACTGTCAACTTCTTTCCTGTAATCTGGTCCAGTTCTGAAGAAATTTTGATGCGTTTCGATCATTAAGCCCAATTCAGACTAGTGATTACGATTGCGATTACGATTACGATTGCGATTGCGATTACGATTACGATTGCGATTACGATTGCGATTACGATTGCGATTGCAGCTTATTGACTAATGAGACCAAAGCTTTCATTTTTCTATAGTTGCTATCGTAATCGCAATCGCAACAGCAATCGTAATCTAAATCGTAATCGTAATCGTACTCGTAATCGTAATCGCAATCGCAACCGCAATCGTAATCTAAATCGTAATCTAAATCGTAATCGCAATCGGAATCGTACTCGTAATCGTAATTGGTAGTCCTAGTTGGGCTTTAGACAAGACATCCCATTTCCCCCATTCTATTCCACCCTTCTTCCTCTTCGGCGCTACAACCGGTTTTCAGTCTGCTGCCGCAATGCCTCTCGCAAGAGATCATCGTCGTGTATCGTCTCATTTCCAAATTTCATATCTTTTCGCGTTCTCTCCTATGCCGAAGACTTTCCGAGAAAAAAAAGTAAATTTATTGTAAGAAATTTTAGTTTGTTTGTCATTACATAACCAACCCCGGAAATTATTCAATGAAAATTTATTGAATTCGGTATTTAAAATAATAATAGCCAAGATTGGAATATAGCCTGCAATTTTAATCCAAGACCCCCCGCCCCCCGTTTTCCTACCGCCGCATAGACTTTCAGTTTTTCGACAATTTAAGATTTTTTAGATCTCTCATCCGGGTCTTACTGTAATCAGCCTCCACAATAATCATGCAGTCTTTTGCAAATAAATTCGGACAAGTGAACCAACATCAAGTATTTATATTTCATATGGTATTCATTCGTTGTTAAAGGCAACAGCATTTAACCGAGCAATTGCTGAACATCATCTCCCTATCACCATCTCTTCAGCCCCCTGTAGAGCAGCAGCATATGTGACCACTACACGCTTTTAATAATAATTCGCAATTTAACTAGTGTCCAATTAATTCATTCCAAGCATCTCATAGCGACGTGATTTATGGCCAAATGCATCTAAAAGGCAGCGAAACATGATTTCTTTTTGCATGTGTTTAATGCTCTTCATACAAAGTTTATGAATCCATACTAAAAAAAAAATTTTGTTTTGGCTAGATCCCTTTGGCCATCATAGTTTGTTCGGACACTATTAGAGATTTTTCAATTGAAACCTCCAACCATACCGAATGGCCACTTTTATCACGACTATATGATCTCAAATTGCGAATAATTTGGCATTTTTCGTGCTTATGGCGCGTAAATTAAATGATTTTTCGCGCATAGAATGAAATTGTCAACCGAAGTACTGAAATCACATGTGTTTCAGTGGTTTAAAGGGGTACACCACACATACACACAATATATTTCTGTGCGGTGATGTCGGTGCCCTAGAAATGTTCCCTCGGGAATTTCGGTTAGTCGAGTGTGATTTTCTCTGAATGGAATCGGTTTGGAATCTGTTCGCCACATTTATGAAAATCTTGTCTATTTTGCGTGGTCTATCTTTAGGGCTTTTCGGAAAATCACGTCTAATTGAAGATTTTGTAAAGTTCCTGTGTTTGATTGGAGATTTTTTAAATTCATGTCACTTTAATTGGCAATTTCTGTTGAAATATGGAGACATATTTTTAAATATCCGGTAAAATGTTGGATATTTCAAATAAATTTGCTCATGGGGTTTTCACGGGAAAAATTAATTTGATAGATTTTATCTCTACAGTAGAAGAAAAATGCAAAAATCGTTTAAAAATTGGTTTTTTTAACAAAGGATTTGATTCTGCATTTGTAAGGTGTTGCTGCCTTTCAAAAGTAATTTTTTTTTTCAGAAAATTCGTCACGCTTTTACCTTCTAATAGTCACACTTGTTACATTTTTTCGCAATTTTAGTAACACGGCTCTCAAATTATAGTACATCGCCCCTTTCCCTAAAAAGTCAGCAACACCTTACAAATGTGTGGTGGATGTTTATAAGCAACCCCTAAAGGTTAGAAAAAAACACCACCAACACTCTATCCAACAAACACAAACGAACATAAAATGCACGCAGAGGAAAAAGGTGAATTTAACTATGAGGAATCGTGACCATTACTAAAATCGTTAAATTCAATTACAAAAATAGTTAATTTAACCACAAAATTAGTAAATTTTACTACGAAGTACTTAAATTTATTATAAAAATATCCGATGTTGACTATTTTTGTAATTGTAAATAACTGTTTTAGTAATAGTCATTATACCTCAATATAAAATAGTAAGATTTACTATTTTTTTAATGTATCCAAAGCTTTTATCAATTCTTGGTCCAATTTTCACCTTCCTTGTGGATTAATAAAGTAGATTACGAACTAATGCCCGGTTGACGTTAGGCTGGTTGTCTCCTGCCAGTCACTATTACCTGGAAATTAGGGTACACCTCGTATAATTCCAGTTGGTTTTTGAATTAGCATCACACTAGCTGGAATGAAGGAATTTCTCTTCTACCATGGTCCGCTATTTTTTACCGTTATTGAGATATTTTCATTAAAGGGTAAAAAATTAGATTTTTTACGAATTGCTTGCAAACTAACGGTTCCTGGTAAAAAAAAGTTAAATTGAATTAACTTTTAATCCCATTTCTGGAATTCGACATTTTTTAATACTCTTTCTATTAAATTTCAATCCTCTCAAGTGATTTACTACATTTTTAATCAAACTTATATTATTTTTCAATACTTTTTTAGAGTTTCATAGATTGTAATAATAAAAAGTATTACATTTAATGCCAACCGCATTAAATGGGTATATTTTCAATGCTTTTTGTATTAACTTTTAATACCAATTCTGGGATTCTAGAGTTTTTGAATAAAATTGATATTATTTTTCAATATTTTTTAGATTTTTCCTTCCGTTATAATTCGCAATGTCTGCAACATCCGCGTATATAAGGCAAAAGCGAAGCATTAAAAACGGAGGTTTTAAAAAAGCACTATTTTTTCATTCCCTTTTTCAATAAATCAATTTTTAATAATAATATTAAATTTGAATATATTTTTTTTAAACAGCGCATTTGCATTACATTATAATACAAAAACGAATTTAAAAAAATAATGCGGTTGCATTAAATTTTAATAAAAAAATGTATTAAAATCAATAACTTATTTGGATTATGTTTTAACCCTTTGTTGACCGTCGGTACTTTTAAGTACCACCAACTTTAAATTCTCATATTTTTTGCTTATCCAATAGTATCAACATTCTATATACTTCTATATACCACAGTCGTAAATACCACCCCTCCAAAAAAATAGTTCATGTCTTTTTTTTAACGCTTTCTGGAACCATTTTCAACGAAAAAAAGTCATGGTTATGGATTTATTGTCGTTCACTTCCTGGTCCACAAAGGGTTAATAAAAAAAAATATTTTAAAAGTATTAATCTTTCGCGGGATTAAATTTTATTCTTTTTACGGTGTGAAACTGTATACAATACCAAAAAGACTAAAATTTAGCCCAAATAATTTTTCCATGAAAAGTTAAAGATACTAAAATTCACTATGAATTTGCTTTTCACCTTAAATCGATATATTTGACCGTTATCGAGATATTTCAGATTTCGTAAAATAAATATTAATATTTTTATCTAAACCACTATTTTATTTGTCGGGCTATAGTGTAAGTTGGGCACATTTTGTAAGAAAGTCCAATCAGATTTTTTTTTTTAAAATCCAGTCATGGTTGCATTTTTTCCGTAGTTGCACTAGCCCCCCTGCACCTTAATAAAAATTTTCTGAAAGGCAATTTCTTACTTTTGATAAACTCTACGATAAAAGCAATTTTAAAAACCATCCACCATGCAATAGAAATAATGTCTGTGAAAAATGCTATTTCATGCAACAATATCGTGTCCTTTTCAATTTTCGAAAAAGAATAAAATATTCCTCAGATTCTATTGAATATTTCATAAATAATGAAAAATCGCATGCATGAATAACTCTTTCCGAATATATGAAGATTTTTGAATTTCACATGACGGAGAAGATACAAAGAAAAAAAAAATCTTATCACATTGCATTATGTCCTTTTGCCCTCTATGTAACAGCAATGTCTATATTTAAAAAAAAAAAAAACAAAAAAAAAATAAAAAGAAAACAATTTTGAACAAGTTTTTCCTCTTGACTGAATTTTTCACACAAGAAAATTCCTTTCTTTGCCATTATCTCCGTTGAGTTTACCAAATGTAGGGATGTGTGGATAAGGATGAAGGATATCGAAACAGGAATTTCAAATATGTGCAGTAAATTTGCATTTAAGTGATAAAGTTTAGTTCGATTTTGCACAGGTCGATCGGAATCGGGGTTAAATAGAATTTTTCAACGATTTTCTTGGAACACAATTTAGTTCAGGAATTCTTTTGTTGGTAGAGGGATTATATACCAAGTGTTGAGTTGTACAGAAAGAAAAATCAAAGAAAATCGATTCGGGAAAGTACTTTTCAAAGTATTCGTTTGAATTGAAACCAAATGGAAATTATAATAATTCTAGGAGATTGACTTTCCATGAGCCAAAAAAAATAAGTTTGTTTTTCTTAAAAAAAGAGATCTTTTCTCGAGAAGACTAACTAAATTTGTCATAAAAGTGAAAATAAGTATGTAACTAAAACATAAGAAAAGCTACAATTGCCAGGGGCCAATCGTCAAATACTCTATATGATGACAGATAAAATGTTTATTTAAATAATCCATTTGTGTAGAGGAGGGCGATTGGATTTTGACGTATGGAACGGTTGTGTAAAATCACATTTTAAACAGATTTTATCTTCATAAAGTTTTCAAATGAGACTCACCGTTTTCGAGAAAATAGAAAAAAAATATTCAATTTGTACGGGGGAAGGGGGAGGGAGTAGTCCAACCGGTTTTTGATGTACAAATAAGTTATGTAATATCATATTCAAAACACATTTTATCTTTATAAATTTTTCGATACGATGCAGTTTTCGAGAAAATGGGAAAAAAAGTATGCCATTTCTATGTGAAAGTGGGAAAGCAGTAGTCCGATAAGATTTTGATGTATGGATGAATTATATAAAATACTATTCTGAATACATTTCACCTTTATAAATTTTTCAATCTGACTCACCGTTTTCGAGAAAATTGCAAAAAACTGTTTAGTTTGTTTGGCGGAGGGGGGAAGGAATGGTCCAATTTTGCCCGTTCAAGAACTTAGCCTAGCCATTTACGAGAAACGTAACTGTACAAAATTTCAAGTCTCTGGCTCAATCCTTTCGAAAGTTATAATGTTACGTAATCCTCTGTGGTTCAGACGGACAGACAGACGGTTAGACAGACAAACAGACAGATGAACAGACAGATGGACGGACAGACGAACGGACAGCCAGAGGACGTGGATTCGAATCTCGCCGGTAGCACGATATCCAATCCATTAAAAACTTGCTTTAACACGTTCACTGCCACCATGAAAGTGAACAAATCGGGTCTCAGACGCGAATAATTTTTTTTTTCAAACCAGTAGTTGGTTTCATACTTGCCAAGTAATCCGCCTATTATTTTTTCCATAAGTTTCATACAGTTCTGTGCATCCAATGCTTTATTGCGTTGCTTGCACTAAAGTAAAGTGTTGTGGGACCACAAGTGTTTCACACGACCTGAGGAACCCATTTTAAGGTAAAAATAGACGCTGCGATGGTCGTACCGACTTGTGTTGGACCGATATCGGGCCGACGGTTGTATACAGCTCACACGATTTACTTGCGATTTTGATCGAATAATCAGTTTTTACTAGCAAATATCTCTCGATCAACACAGGACAGTTGTGAAATAATATCGTATCGACGGTCGCATGGCAGACCACAAACGATAGAATCTGCCGCATGCGACCGCAGGTTTTGGCTCAGCGACGTACGAACGTGCGATATCGGGCCCAACCGTCATTTCGTGCGCATACACTATACAATTATCGCATGCAACCGCAAATCGGCCCGACGATTGTATCGACCATCGCAGCATCTATTTCTACCTTTAGTTTAAGATCACGTAGGTCTCACATGGCAGTCAACGTGTTAAAAATTGTATGACGAAGGAAAATGCTTTATCAAACACTCTACAAATGTGACAATTTTGCCTCGCAGAAAAATCTGACAAAGGAAAACCTGACAAAGTTACAATTTCCACTCAAACCGAACCTTACAAATCTGCAAATCCCCCATGATTGCCAAAATTTAATTAATAAGGGTTTAAATTTTCATTTGAAAGAAATTTCTTTTTTTTTTGGTTGAAAATCTAAACAATTTGGTTTAAAAATTCAACTTTTTGGTTTTAAAATTCAACCAAAAATATGGAACCAAAAAGATTGGACCAAAAAGATTGGATCAAAATCAATTTTTGATGTAAAAATTTGACCAAAAAGATGGAAATTTAAACTATTTGGTTGAATACAGCTTTGGTGATTTTGTTGTTTACAAATTGTAAAATTTTTCGTTGGAAATTTGAAATCAATTTAGTTTGGGTAACTTAACTTAAAAATTTTGAAAATTCGACCAAAATTTTCCACCGCGTAGGGGAAGAGCAGGAAGAAGGGAGGAGGAGGGGAGGAAGAAGGGAGGAGGAGGGGAGGAAGAAGGGAGGAGAAGGGGAGGAGGAAGGGAGAGGGAACGCTCGAGTTTTTGGGGCTCTCGACGATTGGTCTTCTAGAATTTTCTTGCTACAATTTTCTTCGATTACCAAAAATTTAACCAATTTTTGAGAAGGATTTTGATTGCCCACATTTCGTGGGGCCCACATTTCTTTTGCATGCATTAAAAACATTTTTTTTAGTTAAGTCACTGTCTGTACTTTACATATTATGTTAAAAATCATGCATATTTTACTACTCTAACTTCCATACTTTGAATTTTATCTTTTTGTAGTATAAAATTCACATTACCAGTGTTTACATATTCTAACAACTGACACCGTAGAACATCCCCTTAAGCCCAAATTGATGGTAATAAGAATAGGTACACAAGAAGCTCAGAGGGTAAGATTTTAAATTGATTCTTCTTTTGTACAGCATGTGCTTAAAAATAAATAAAAATGTAAATAAATAAAATAGAATTAACCCTCGTGTACTGATGCATGAATTATAAGGGATTTTCAGTGAACCATCAACATTTCGCTTCTGTGTATTCTTTATGTTTATTTTGTACACCTTCCACCGATAATGTTCGGGAGGACGCACAACGTTGCGAAGAAGAATACGTTACCCCCCTTCCTATATGCTTGTTATCACCACCTTCATGTATGTAAGCAGAAGCCGACGTTCACTCACACTAGGATGAATAATAAGGACCGTTTTCTTTTTCGCATAAAAGAAGGTCGACAACTCCCTTTCCGAAAGAACAAAATGTAATTACAATCATCTAATATTGAAGAAGAAAGCCAAACAATTCCGACCCAGCATTCATCCCACCCGCCCGCGGAGGATTTTCAACACCCACGCCCATGCACGTGTATAGACAAAAGATTTTCGGGAACCAGGTCGGAGGGTATGTTGTGGTCCATCATAAACAGGAGAGTAGTCGAGTTTCGGTGACGACACATCCACTAGAGTGGGTGTAAAGGGTGTTTTTGCCGTGAATATCTTAAAATATTTGTTGGCATTTTCGAGTTTCTCTTTCATCTACAAAGTCCTGCATCCTCCCTTCTCCCGCATCAACATTTTAAAGACTGGTATTTCGCCTTGGAACATTAAAAGCTTTTCCTCCCAAACCGCTGGATTAAAACCCAAACCGGGCTGGAGAGATGCCGCCACAGAAGATCTGCCTCTTCCAGTGTTCCAGGTTTTACCTTTTGTAACATTTTTGGTAAATAGAAGTGGCAGCTTTGGCCTCAGTAGCCTCATGAAACCTGGAGAAACCCAGCCGAGACACTACCTACCCAAAATGGAAGGAGGCTTTCTGTGATATTTCGTACCTATCCGGATCTCCGTGTCTATCCTACTGTACCCGTATGGCATATGAGAAATGGATCCTGGGGTAGACACCGCCTGACAAAAACAACAAAAAATTATGTAAAATTACATTTCGTTTGTGTCAGGAATTTACATAAAACCATAGGAAATGACAATTTCCATTCTTGTTGGGACTCTGCGGTTATGGTGAAAGGACCTAACGAACAATAGAATAAAGAAACAACCGAAAAAAAACCTATGAAAATTTTTGGGTGAAGCCATACTTCCATTTCACTAGAATGGATAGACATGGGGATCAGTTGAGGGTTAAGTGGATTTGAATACTGTGTAGTTTAGACACCGGTGATATTTTCATGTGTCAAAAACAGGTAGACATGGGGAGATATTTTAAAGGGAAATCAGACTGCCAGATCGTATCGTCTTCTATGGGGAAAGGAAAATTATAGTAGAAAGTTGAATATCAATAATAGGGAAAACAGAGGGCGGATGAAGAAAATCTTTGTGTTCGTCTTTTTTTTCCTTATTGGAAATTTCAGAGAGCAGACGTCTTTAATGAATCTGAAAATTCCTGTAAAAATCATTTCGTATTGCAATTCTTGTCTAAAAATGAATTTTTCCGTTAATTATGCGCAGGTTTTTTAATCTTCGTGTTAATTTGATTTGGAAAATAATCATTTTGATGTTTAAAAAGTTGTATTTGGACTAAAAAAAACCTGAAAGAAAACTGAATAAAATCGAGACCGGAAAATTCCTTTCAAACTTTCCCAAAAGAAAAAATGGTGCCTGGATTTTCGTGTCATTTTTACAGCTTTTAATTTTGAATTTTAATTTCAACATTAAATTCGACTTGAAAATTTCCAAACACACTTCCAGCCCTGATTCTTGAAAAAAGGATATTCTCATCATTTTTATGCAACCTAAATTAGTATTACTTACATTGAGTACTATAAAATTCCTTTAAGCCTTTTTCTATTTCTATCAGAGGTCGGAGATCCCTATTTTTAACCCGAGTTCTTTACCGCACAACCACGAAATTTTTTCCCCCAAAAATGAATTTGAAATGCCAACAAAAATTGAGGTTTACCTATTTTTGCGCTTCAATAAAAAATCATGTTATAGGGAAAATCGTGAAAATTTATGTCGCCTATGTACCGTAAGGGGGATGAGGGGGAGGGGGCAACCCGATGAGATCAAAGCTTTCAAAGATCGAGCTAATAAAGTTTGATCTCTTTGGTTCCGGAAGCTCAATCGCAATCGTAATCGTAATCGCAATCGTAATCGTAATCGTAATCGTAATCGCAATCGTAATCGTTATCGCAATCGCAATCGTAATCGCAATCGTAAGCCTGAATTGGGCTTTAGTCTGATTTGGCCTTTGGTCTGATTTGGGATTTAGTCTGAATTGGGCTTTAGTCTGAATTGGGCTTTAGTGTGAATTGGGCTTTACTCCTGTCACCTTTAGGGGTCGTCCACACATGACATTTTATTTCGCGAATTTTATTCCTTGACACTAAATATTCATGTTGCACAACTGTTCACACAACGATGCAAAATTTAGAAATTTTTTCGTGAAAGACGCCCGGACTCGAATTTTTGATACAAAACCGCCGGAATGAATTCAAATGTTCACAACTTCTTCTTACTGAATTTATTCTGCGATAGATGAATAAAATTCGCGGCATAAATTCTGAATGAAATTCGCGGAAAAATTCAAGAAAAAATCGGAAGGGTAAACGGAGTCTTAACCCTTTCAGTACATATTTTTTTCTATGGGGGTTAAAAATACTCTCTATACAAATTAATGATGTTTAAGCTATTAGTATTCATTTAAAACAAAAAAAAAAAAATCAAAAATTTTAATTTTTCTTAAATTACGTCCACTATTGGGTCACAAATGCATTTAACCCTTTCAGTCATCACGTACACTATAGTGTACACACTTTCTACCAAGTTAAGGTATGAGTTATGGCTTCTGAAAAGTGTGTACACTATAGTGTACGTGGTGACTGAAAGGGTTAAGCCGTTAATCCTAGGAAGCTAAGGTTTTTCAAGCAAATAAAGTTGGAGCTACTCCCATATCAGTTGTGGATCAACACAAAACTTTCTTCTGCAAAATTTTTCTCTATAGTATAAGAAAGAAGTGGTCCGATTGGATTTTAATGTATCGAACGGTTATGTAAAATTATATTCGTAATAGACTTTACTTTACCTTTATAAATTTTTCAATGTTTTCGAACCGTTTTCGACTAAGTTGTATAAAACTGTTTTGTTTGTGTGGGGGAGTGGGGAAGGAATGTTCCAATTGTGTCCATTCAAGAATTTAGCCTAGCCATTTACGAGAAACGTAACTATAGAAAATTTCAAGTCTCTAGCTCAATCCTTTCGTAAGGTATGTTGTTCACGAATGGACAGAGGGACAGACAGACAGACGGACGGACGGACGGACAGACAGATGGACCGGTGGACGGACGGACGGACAGACGTACGGAGGGCCAAACGGACGGACATGCGGAAATGAAAATCTTTTGTCATCCTCAGTCTGGTGTAGTTCATTTTTGTGTCCAATTATTAGTTCGATGCGTTACAAACGGTATACCAAATCTAATATACTCCTATATGATATATCACATAGAGTATAAACAAATCCTTGATTCGCGATTTTCTTCTTATTATTATTTGTACTCAAAAAATTACACCAACTTTTATCCTAATGAATCTAAAGTCGATGGAACAGTATGTCGTTCGTCTCCTGTTTATTTTCGCTCTTCAGGCATAAAATGTTGACATCCCTTCAGAATGAAGGTTGACAACCCTTATGCATAGATAAGAATACTTCTGGAAGACGTAAGGAGTTTGAGTAATTTTCCTTTAGAACAAAAGCATAGCACAAAGGAATTTATAAGGAAAATGGCAAATAAACAATTCCAACGAGGTATAAAAGCAAGGTAAACATTCTTCAAGGTAAAAATCCTTTAGCTTCAGGCAGCAAAAAGCAACTGAGATGAAGAGCAATAATAATAAAAGCAACACCAAAATATCGTCGCAGACGGGAAGACAGACGGAAAAACAGATAGATAGACAGACAGACAACGCTAAGGGACACAAAAGAGTATGATGAGAAAAGCAACAATAAAACGTTGACAATATCAGCTAAAATAGAATCGGAATAAAGAAATGAAATAAATTTGCAAACAAAAGGGATGGAAATCTTTAGGGATAGGCAGGATTCAGGTGGGTAAATGGATGAAATCAGATCGGATCGATGGGAATCAAATTGAATCGTAGTGAATCACGACCGGCAACGACAAGGGATTCCTTGGCATTGAGAATAAAGGATCGTTCATCCCTCAACCCTCTGGCACAGGATACACAATGTTGACTGATTGAATTGTTTTATACGACACGACTGCCATTATATCCGATTCGTAACTCTTTTTTCCATCAGGATAAATCCTCAAGGTCGTACGATGGGGGGAGGGACGTCACCTACATATAAGAAATTTCACGAAAAGATGCCAATGGCAGAAATGTCCTAAATCACGGCAGGCTCTCAAGGATTTATTGATTTTTACCGTTTTCCATTCGAGTAATTTCCATGTTGTTTTACATTCATGTAGGTCTGCCTGAATTCTTTACCTGAATTCGGTGTGTTCCTGTGGGTTATCAAGAAAGGTGTATCTTGTCTTCAGATCCAATAACAGGCAGCCAAGGATAATAAAAATCAGGGAAACGGAAATTCCTTTGGTGTCCGTCCCCCCAACAGTTCTCTCTTAGTAAAATAAACATCATTTAAGGGCGAAAAAAATTGGATCTCAATGTCGTGCTGTCAATGGGTTAAAGATATATCAAAGGGATAAACACGATTTGAGAAATCCGGCAAACAAAAATAAAAGCAATGTGATGTTTTTCTTATATTAGGTGTAAAAGAAGTCATTTGCATGTAATTGAAACAGGAATAAATTGCTATTTATGTGGCTTTCCCAGGAAATCATTAACAATAAATTACAGCTTTTGCTAATATTAGAGGTTGAGTGGAGATTTTCATGATATTCTTTTGGTTTCTGAAACTGAATATAAAAAATTGGCTAAGAAATTTCGTATTGGAATATTAATAAAGAAAAGCTAAAGTTGTCAGAGGTCAATCGTCAAATAAATTTTTATGACGAATGACAAAATGTTTAGTAAAAAAATTTTTTTTTGAGAAGGCGTGGTTCCTGGGATTTTAATACATTAAAGAGTTATATAAAAACATATTCTAAACACATTTTATCTCTTTAATTTTTTCGATACGAACCACCGTTTTCGAGAAAATTGTGAAAAACTGTTTCGTTTGTACAAAGGAGTGGGGGGGGGGGGGGGGCAATTGCCCGACTTTGCCCGTTTACAGACAGCCTTGCCATTTATGAGAAATGCAACCATAAAAAATTTCAAGTCTCTAACTCAATCCTTTCGAAAGTTATGGTGTTCACGGACAGAGAGACGGACAGACAGACAGACAGCCAGTTTTCGAGTAAATATTGTAGAAAAAAAGTATTCAATTTATATGGAGGAGGAAGGAAGTAGTGGTCCTACTGGATTTTGGTGTATAGAAAGGTTATGTAAAATCCTATTCTAAATACATTTTACCTCTATAAATTTTTCAATACAACTCACCGTTTTCGAGAAAATGTTAAAAAACTGTTTCATTTGTATGGAAAAGGAGGGAAGGAATGGTGCGATTTTGCCCTTTAAAGAACTTAACCTCAATTTTTATGAGGAACTTTGTAAAATTTGAAGCCTCTGGCCAAATCTTTTCGAAAGTTATGGTGGTTACGTGTAGACGGACGGATATGGGGCAATTAAAATCTTTTGTCATCACTAACACCCTGGTGTAGTTCATTTTTGTGGCCGACCCAATCGTTCAAACGGTATACTAAGCCTAATATACTCCTAATTGATTCTCATATTTTCTATATATATATATATATATATATATATATATATATATATATATATATATATATATATATATATATATATATATATATATATATATATATATATATATATATATATATATATATATATATATATATATATATATATATATATATATATATATATATATATATATATATATATATATATATATATATATATATATATATATATATATATATATATATATATATATATATATATATATATATATATATATATATATATATATATATATATATATATATATATATATATATATATATATATATATATATATATATATATATATATATATATGTATATATAAATGGATGTTTGTCTTTCTGTTTGAGATTACTGGACCGATTTTTATGCGGATTTTTTCAAAATGATCTGCGTTGCCAGGAGCAGGTTTTAGCTATGTTAAAATTCGAAACGGAAGGTCTTGTAAGGATAAGGAAAAAGACCTTTTTCCAATTTTTCTCTCAAAAATTGGCTTTGGGAGATTTTCAGGGTTGCTTATCACGAACCTGGTGCTGGAATTTCAAAATTCGAAACGGAAGGTCCTGTAAAGATAACGTTTTTTCACAAAAGTTTTTAGGTAAGTTATTTATGGTTTTTTGGCATTCTAAAATTTATACAAAAAACTTTAAGCTGGTAACGAAGGGTCTGCTAGTAGAGTACAAAAAGTAAGAAAGCTGAGGGGTGGATAGGGTGGAAAAAATCCGTCCGTTAACACCAAACCTTTCGAAACGATTGAGCTAGAGACTTGAAATTTTGTATAGTTACGGTTCTCGTAAATTATTAGGCTAAGTTCTTGAACGGGCAAAATCGGAACATTCGTTCTCCCCTCCCGCATACTAAAGAGACCGTTTTTTGCAATTTTCTCGAAAACGGTAAGTCGCATTGAAATATGTATGAAGGTGAAATATGTTTAGAATAGGATTTTACATAATTTATCCACACACCAAAATTCAATCGGACCACTCTTTTACCCCTCTCTTATACAAATTGATTTTTTAAAATAAACATTTTGTCTGTCATCATTGTCTGTCATTATACGAGTATTTGACGTTTGACCCCTGGCAAATGTTGCTTTTGTAATGTTTTCTCCCTAATTTGAATCAGAATTAACTTATTTTCACAAAATATACTTTTCATTTCAGTACGAAAACCTTCAAATGTCCCTTTTTGATCGAAATTATGACAATCACAAAAAAAATATATCTAAAAATTCAATGATTTTCCTCATAATACAACCATAAAAGAAATAATTACTTCATAAATATTGACTTAAGTTTGTCATTAAGTCAGTTGCTTAGTTCTGTAATGAAAATCGCATTAACACAACTGTGAAAAAATCTCGGAAACTTACTCAAGTAAAATTGGCGGCAATAAAGAATGAAAATCACCCCCAGTTGAGCATATGTTAAGGATTAAAAGAACGCGGCGTATGTTTAATAATGAATGGATAAAGTTTGTGCATAATTTAGCTAAAGCTTTGCTTGTATTCTCTCGATTTAACAATGTAATCACTGACCGCACACATTCCGTCTGGAACGCACAAAAAATACACAAACGAAATGAAAATCCTTAACTGAGTTTCATAGCTATTTTGTGGGAGGGGTGGCTACACTCAGAGAAAAAATTGGTCATATGGATAAACTCATTGTTAACAAAAAATTTATCGTATATCAGCCAACAAAATAATTTTGTTAATTAACAAAGGGATATTTATTGCTCGATAACTGAAAAATTTGTCGTATGGATAAAATCATTGTTAAATCAACAAAATTTTTGTTAACATAACATATTCCTTTATAAATTTAACAAAAAAAAATTGTTGAGATTCAACAAAACAAATTTTCTCAATAGGTTATTATTTTTTTTGAGTGTATGTTTACTGAACCGCACGTATGCCATCGTCTATACAACGAAAATTGGGGATAGCCGGTGTCCGAAGTTTGGGGTGGAAATTCGGTTGAATTCGGAATAAAAATGGCTATTTGTATTTTATTCATGGAAAACCAGACTATAGACTTGGTTAAATTACATCGAATGTTGTTTATTGTGCGCACAGAAACCAAAACAACTAAGGGCGGTCACCCACTACAGTCTGATTCTATAAGCCAATAAAAAAAACTTAAATCTGAATGAAGTTAAGTTTCTGGTCTTTCATTCTGGGATCTTCTCGATTTATTTATTTTTATTTAGTTTTTATTTTTTTTTCTCCGTTTGTTAAGAAAACTACCCCCAGGAACGCCTGCATTGGTCGGGAGAAAAAGGATAACTTAAATCACTATTTACCCTTAAAAGAAGGACCATCGGTTTTTTGGGGTTGCCCGAAATTTGGTAACGAAAAGTAGAAATCGAGCTGAGGAAAAAATAAAAATAAGTAGCCGTAGGGAAAATATTCACACAGCATGTCTCGGAGTCATCTTATAAATATTCATTTTGTTCAACAATATGGTCAAGCCCCCTACTGTTTTTAGGGGTTGGATATTGCTCTTTTCTGTTGATTTCCATCTAAAAATTACTGACTGAGACGGCAAAGCTTTTCAGCTAAACCAAATATTTTTCACTCCTGTCGCAGAGTTTAGTTTACAAAACTAAACTTGTGCCATTTTTCCCATCAACCAGAGTTTTTGGATTTCGGGTGGTTGACCGAATTCGGGGGGTGAAAAAACCTACTCTTATTGATCGGTTGGAAAAACAAATTGTGGAAGTTTTTTTTTGCAAAAAAATTTTTTACGTAGCATTAATAAAGTGTAGGCACTTCCATCATGTATATTTAGGGTGACAATACGTCACGTTTTGACCGGGACAATCCCGCAATTTAGGCATGTTGTCCCAGCGTCCCGGGAACAAAACTTGTATCCTGGATTTTTCAATCATGTGTTATAATAATGATTTTCCACAAATGGCGTAAGTATTTTAAAAAATTTCGCCTGCGGCGCTTTTTTCATCATTGGTGGTCTTATAATTTCCATCGCTATTATTTATGGAATGCAAAGGGCGCAAAAAATTAACTTAACCCTTTCAGACCTGATTTATTTTTTTTTTAAATTTGGTTGTGATAAAATTTGTGTTGATAAAGTGGGTAAATAAGAGTAAGAAAATATTGAAAAAAAAAATCCAAGATCTATTACTGTTTTCGATAGCTTGTAATGTGTACAAACGTTCGCAACCGGTCTCAAATACGAAATAATCTTATGAAATTGTTATATTTGGGAAAAACTTTAATGTGTACAAATGTAACCACCGGGTCTGAAAGAGTTATTTTCGTAGCTTTTGATATAAATCTTTGCGCCGCACTTTATTTACAAAATTTCACCTGAGGCGTACATTTATTAATCCTTTAACCTTGGTTTTTGTCCAAATAAAGATTTTCTTTCTATAAAATTTTGTTGTTTCGTTGGTGTTCCGATTCAGTTATACATTCGACAAAGTAGCCCATTGTGAATTTCAAGGGTTGATTTGAAATTGTTGAATTCGAGTCCTCAACGGAAATTACTTTAATTTTTTTTTCACCTGCGGCGTATATCTCAGAAATTTTCGACTGCGACACATTTATTTTCGGGTTTTTCTAATTTACTACGTTTACTTATGGCACATAAAACAGCACAAAATATCAAGACAGTCTGTATTTTTGATTTAAATTGTGGGGCTGTCCGTAAAATACGTCATCCTAATTTTCACCTTTTCGGACACCCTCCTCCCTTTTTCACGTTACGCTTTTTTCGGGAGGTCTTATTCAGTACTTCGGGAACACAACCACCGCCCCCTTACCCCTCTCCCTACCCATAAATGGGTGACGCTTTTTATGGGCATCTCCTTGCCTGGTTGCTTGTTCAATAATTTTCACCTGCGGCGCATATTTATTGGTTTTGCCCGTAGCCAAGCGGGACCACACGTTTTGTTCCCAGTAAATTAAAATTAGTCGTATTTGTGAATTAAAGCGTTAAAAAATACATAGCGCCATTTTATTTTAGTAACGATTATTGAAAAATTCGGGTTATATTTTCTCCTCACAAGCACAGGTGGATTTCTTTCGCAGTTTTTTTTTTGAGAGAAAACAATGGTTTTTCTGAAAAATTTGACAAAAATCTGTCCACAGAACGGCACTTTGGCAGACATCCTACGTCTATGACCTCACATTTGGCTAGTATGTGAGTTTTTGAAGGCTGGAATCGATTTGATCACCTGGACGATGACGTGTCAAAAGGTAAAAATGAACGTTTATTGCTTTTTGAATGCAATTTCAATTCACCCCAGCGGATAATAATTTCACTGGAATTCCAACAAAAAAAATCAAACGGTCATCATTTTTGTCTGGACACTGGCGAAGGGCTGGAGTTCAACTTAAAGAGGGTCGGTCGCTTGAGTAAAAAAAAACCTCATCATTTATGAGTGCAAAAAACAACCCTTACTCAAGCAGCCCCTATGGCAGATAATATGAATCTATGAAGGAAGTTCAATTGCGCTTTGCTAAGCAATTAGAATCTCATATAAAATTGCTACCTTGCGTGTCGGTTACATTGCAATCTTGTTTGCTGATGTGCGACGGTTGTGATTTTTCTAACCGACCAGAGGTTTGAATTTCAGGGCCTCGGGAAATGGAAAATCGCACCCGTGGACTGGACTGGAATTGAACTTTTTGGATCGAGTTCAAATGAAGGTGGCCCCTATGGAAATTGAAATTAGATCCTGCCCTGCTGCACTTTATTCGCTGGTAGCAGCGTTTGTTGGGTGGGAATTCGCAAGTGCAGCGAAATGTTGACACCTCAGTGGACTTTAAATTACCTTCCATATATTTTCTTTTGTTAGTACAGGGAAATAAAAATGTGGGAAACATGAAAAAAAATCTGATATGGTGGTAATGAAGCGATTTTACAGATGCTGGAGGGAAAATTCATTTGGAAAACTGAAACCTTGCGATAGATGGTGGCGAAGTGCAAATTTGCGGAGTGATTCGGTTGCACTTTTTTTTATTTAAAAAGTTGATTTTTATGGAAAATATCAGAGGATGTTTTAAATTTTTAACTTGATTATTGGTGATTTTTTTCTAGGTAAATTGCAGTACATCCTCTACAAATCGAAACCATATATTTTTATACCCGTATGGTGAAACCAAAGGGTATATTAACTTTGCTTTACCGTTTGTAACCCCAAGATCCCCTCATCACACACCAAAATGAATTACACCAGTGTGTTTAGAATGATAAAAAAAAATTGAATTTTGCATGTCCGTCCCTCTGTCTGTGGCGCGGATTGCGGGCGCATGGATTGAGTTAGAGACTTGAAATTTTACGCAGATTCGTTTTTCGTAAAATGCATGGCTAAGCTCGTTAATTTGCAAAAATGGACCATTAGGGGGGTACCCCCCATACGAACGAAAACGTTTTGAACCACACTCAAAAAACTTTTGGTTCGCATCTTTGATCGTAAGTTATCTAGTCAAAATTTATTTCCTTGTTTTCAAAAATTACCAAAAAAGCATTTGTTTACTTAAATATTTAATAATACTCACAACATTTGTCAAGATTTCAGATCAGTATTTTAAGAAAATCAATAATTTGCCATCGACTTACCTAAAAGAGAAAAAAAAACGTTTATTAGGAATTGCATTAAAAATATATGTATTTAAAAAAATATATAAATTTTAGTAATAAATGCCAAAATAGCGCCAAATTCAATGATTTTTGTATTTATTTCTTACTAGGAGCTGCGCCCCGAACGAAAAATTTCAAATTTCAGGCCAATCGGTTCAGTAGTTTCCCCGCGAAAGAGTAACATAGCGCAAAAACTAAGTTTCGAAATCACTTTACCTCCTCCCCTTACTCCCCCACCCCTCGCGCTACTTTTCCGTATGCCTATGTTGGAACCAGAACTACCACAGACACTCATGCCAAATTTCAAGTCAATCGGTTCAGCCGTTTTTGCGTGAAAGAGGAACAGACAGACAGACAGACAGACAGACAGACAGACACCAACTCATTTTTTATATATTACAGTAGAATCCCGATAATTCGTATTTCAAGGGACCGACGTAAAAATACGAAGTATCGGGATATTCGAATTAGCGGGATTCTACTGTATCGGGATTTTTTCAAGGGACCAGCAAATTCATACGAATTAGCGGGATATACGAATTATCGGGGTACGAATTATCGGGATTCTACTGTAGTATGATATGATGATAAGTTTGAAGCAGGGATGTTCAACAAGGATGAGATGTTCAACATCAACAAAAGTACTTCAAAAAGTCACAAGCATGCTAGAGAAATAAAAACTCGCTCGCATTTATACTCTACTAGCTTGCATACCTGTCGTTGCAAGGTTAAAGTTTTTTGCACAAGTTTTTTCACACCAAAAAATCTAGAAATAACTTAAAAACTTTGCAAAAAAACATTATCCATTAACACCCTTCGGTTTCGATTTTTGAGATTTTAACATCAGATTCGTGAGCACCACCTTCGAAAATCCCCGAGTGACATTTTTCAACCTCCTAACGCGCAGGCTTCATTGAAAAATATGTTTTAAAACACCAACCCCTTTAGGCTTCCAGTCTAAAGATCAATTTAGACTAGCGATTACGATTGCGATTACGATTGATGCTTCTCGACCAATGTGATCAAAGCTTTCAACGAGAGGAAAATGAAAGCTTTGATCTCATTGGTCGAGGAAGCTCAATCGTAATTACAATCGTTATCGTTGTCGTTAGTCTGAATAGCACTTAAGCCGGCCAGATTTATTGGTCTCGTGCGATGCCGGCTTATACAGATTTCACAGTAGTTGGAGGCTGCCTATAAAATACGTCGCAATTGTAGAAGGGGGGAGAGTGGATTTCCGGTAGTGTAGCGGCGGTACAAAATCCGAAAATCGTGTGACGAGGGGAAAGGGGAAAATCCCCGTAAGCTATTTTATGGATATCTGGCTTGACGGTTTTTTGGACTTTATTCTATACCTGAAGCACAACAAAGTACGTCAAATTTGCTTTAGTACTTTAGAAAATAGCAGGAGAGGGGATCATATAATTATATAGAAGGAGTGCGGTTGATTTTAGTGAATGAAACCTGATTTTGAATCATCGTATATTTTAGTGGTTCCCAACCTGTCTTCTCTCGCGACCCCCTTGTTCGAAACTTTGAGCTGTGAAAAACCATCAACGGCCGCGTTTTTCGATTGCGGTCGAAGAAGAATGCGCCGCAGATGAAATTCTTAAAGACTAAAATGGCGCAAATTAAAATTTTTGAAGAAAAATGCGAAAATTTACAATGTGCAATCTGAAATACAGTATTCCCCAGATAACATGGGACAAATCATGGATTTTTTGTGCAGTTACGAGGAAGGGAAATCTTTGTTTCGGTTATCGTAAAGCCAGCAGCGTAAGTCAAAGGTCCAATACCTGATAATGAGAAAAGTGGGTTTTGAGATGTTAGAAAAAAATGTTTTTACAAAGACTTGAAAAACAAAAACTACAGGTTTTTGTAAGATTTCAATTTAAATCCTAGTTCATGATCTATATATATATATATAAAACCGTTTAACCTGATTGACTGATTGACTGACTGATTGACTGACTGATTGATTGAATGACTGACTCACTCATCAACGCCCAGCCTAAACCCCTGAAGCTAGAAACTTTCACAGTATGTTCCAACCATCACGTAGGCGCGCACTAAGGCGGGGTTTTCCGAAATTTTACCACTAAGGGGGTAAACGGGGGCTAAAGGGGGTTTGGGTGTTTTTGAACCGTGAGTTTCGCCATGAATCCTGCTCAATAAGAGGCTGAAAAGTTTCACTCGGGGGTTTTCGGGGTCGCTGATCACGAATCCGGTGTTAGATTTTCAAAATTCGAAACGGGAGGTCCTGTAAGGATAACCCACATATCCTTTTTTCCATTTTTCCCAGGGAAAAATGGCATTAGGATGGAGAGTCCTGCAAGGATAAGATTTTTCGCAAAAGTTTTTAAGTTCTTTCCGGTTTTCTTCGTATATTCTAAAACTTATACAAAAAACTTAACCCGGCAACGACAGGTATGCAAGCTAGTCATAAATAAAAATAAATCATTAATTAAATATCAATAAATCAATCAATATTTAAAACTCAATTGGAAATCAATTTATTATTTTCAACAAATAAATTAGTATTCCACAATAATGAAGTCATAATAAGCTCATTCAGCAATTCAAATGAAATTCACCAATTTCATGGACATGAATTGAAAACTGTATTCAATTATTGATTTCCAATCAATTGAATCAAGAAATTACCTCAATATGCCATGATTCTTAATTTTTATTCATTCGTCTTTGTACATTGTGAATGTATACAAGATATCAATCTATAAAAGTAACTTCTATCGAATGGCTAACATCAGACTGCATCATCGTTAATTCGATTCGATTCGCTAAATAGGATTCGATTCGATACACGTTTCTGTGTTCACATATCGCATCGGGATGATGTATAATCGGATGATATGATTTTTAATTGATTTACAAAGCAATTTAGTCCCTTTATTCACATATTCTTTATTCATCGATGTTGATACGGGCATCAATTCAAGGATAGACAGCATAAGGGAATTATCAGTAGCCAAAAAATAGGGGTTGATTGAATGGACTTATATACCGATGCTGATGCGTTCATTCATTTTCCAACTGACTGTGTTCTAATTGCTACTAAAATACTATTTCCCTGATAATACGATAGACATGTAGAACTTTAGTTTCAAATTACAAAAAAAAAATAGTATAGGACTCAGTATTGAACCTTGAGGAACACCAGAGTAAATATACTTCTCGATGAAATTCAGGGATTCTTGTGGATTCCAATGAGTCCTCCTTTCGGTTGGAATTAATCAATAAAATGCGGCGGAAAGAATGCGGAAAACATGACGACACGATTGTTACACGCAAGGGCAATTTGTCCATCGAGATGATGTTTAGCTGATGGCCTCATTTCATTTCATCATGAGGCGTTCTTCAAGATTACTATGTTGGAATTAATCGGTAAATGATAGGGGAGAACTAAAGGGAGGCTGAATGATTTCAACGTGGCTCAATTCTGAATTATTTCATTGAAACCATCTACGATGATCGCAGAAAAGACATCGACTTTAATAATGATGTTATCTCTCCGACTCATCGAAATTATTCGTGGATTCACAACGCTTACTGTACCGAGGGTGGTTGTACGAATAGAGGAGATCGGGCAACGGATGAGAGGAAAAATGCTTGATGCTATAAAAGTGGCGGACAAACCTAATAAAACTTAATCAAGCCCAATCAGTTTCAATTAAATTTATGAGAAGTGTATGTGGCACTACTAGCAGATCTAAACTACATCGTCCGCTTCATATAACCAACGGGTAAACCATTTCAATCTTTCTTCATTCATGCCGCAACTTCAGATCGCTCCCCTTTAACCCCAAAGTTCTGGAATAACTCGATTTTCTGATGCCATCCTCATGTTCTGAACTTAACGAAGAAAAATCGATTTAAAGTGAGTCTCATTTAAAGGCAACTTCATTTTCCATCGTAGCTGACTGCAAAATCCACTTTGGCACCCAAATAAAGAAAACCCGTCAAGGAGATACAAAAACTAAGAGGTTGTGATCAAAAACTGGGTTGAAAAGGAGAAATTTCGTTCCTTTTTTTTTAGCAAGAAAAGCCACTTGATAGCAAACAATTTTCACCAACCACCCCTTCCCCCAACGATGACAACAGCACCGTCTACTCTGGTGCGAAAAGGTCAAATTACTTTTTATTTAACACAAGGACAGCAAAGTTCATTCACTTCTAAGATTGTTTACAAGGGCGAGAGGGAAAATCCATTGATGGGGGTTAGGGTGGTGGTGAAAATGAGATGGAACTGAATTTAGTTTTTTTTTGTTTTATTTTAGAAGAAATTTTTTACCATATTATCCCCGTCTAGTTGGGAAATTTTAGGGCGACGACTTTAAAGTGTTTCGGATTAAATCTTTTGGAAAATCCGCCGGTTAATAAACTTAAAAAGCTCCTCTTTAGTCACAATGCGAAGGAAATTGTCCGAGGCTTCATCAGATGACATTCAACCGTGACAAGATGCTTGAAACTTTTACCAAGGAGATAATAGGAACTAGACAGATGGTGGGGAAAATTAAAATTCATTTGAAATTTATGGGATTATCGTTTAAATTGAGTAAAATAAATTAAAATAGCCATGAAATTTAACGAATTTCTTTTTATAAAGTTAAATGAGAGTTTTTGGTAATTATATTAGGTTTGCAAATGGGTAATTTATGGAGAGCCTTTAACTATTTTGTTAACTATAGAGTTATGAATCTTAATCTAGTAACGCATGCAATTTAAATATTTTTATTTATTTTTTGACAGCTCTTCTTACTTGGCGCTACAGCTCTCGAAGAGCCTGTGCCTCCTCAATTGAGGTTTCATAGGCCCCTGTTACACGGGGCAACTTTAAGCGGCGACTTTTCTTAAGTATAGGCGCGAGAAGTGAGGGAAGCGGTGGCTAAAGTCGCCACTTCCGAAAGTAGAAACAAGGCGACAAAATACGCACACAAGCACAAAATCACAAAGAACGGGTTCGTGAAAGTTTTTTGCGATTTGACAGTTCGTCCAACTTCACACACACATGAAACACTCACTGTAACATACAGAAGTTTCCGGCAACTTATCTCCGCGTATAGCACAAACGGGCAACTTTTTGTATCGTGTATCGGTTTAAAGTTGCCGTCTGTAACATATGCCATAAACAATTTCTTCCCTGCTTCGCACCTACAGTTTTTGCTTAGATTGCGAACTATTACAACATTTGTAAGGTTTTTACGTTGCAACCCATCAACAGCAGAAGCCGTGCTAGCAATCTAAACCGATGATGTCGTTAACACCAATCGGCAACTATCACTACTCATTTCGAAAGCAAGTTGAATGGACTTGAAACCACAGCGTGCCACAGTCGGGAATTGAACCACCGACCTCCGGAATACGAGCCAAGTACTTTACCATTTGGACTACGCTAGATATTTTTTTTGACATGACATTTAGCCGTAAAAATATTAGGGAAAATAATCGTTTTGCAAGGCATACTAAAGATTGCATTTCCCCCGGCGTATTTTTTTGGGACCGCAAAATTTGTTCAACGATTCTTATCTTGTTTTTTGTGTGATAATTATTGACGGTCTACATTCCATATTTCAACAACTGACAGATGTTTTGACATTTCCACAGCTATTTTATTAGCGAGTGTTGCCATCTTCAAATTTTGCAACGCAAAATTTGTTCTACGAGTCTTATCTTTGTTTACCTGCCTTAGTTTGGCGGGCTTAGCGGTCCAATGTTGTTTACCTAATCTTTGCTTTCGAACAGTTTGCTCTTTTTGCTTGAAAATTAATTGCATTGAATAAAATAGAAGCTCTTCGCCTTCTAAGTAGGGCATGCTCAAAATCTGTGATTCAAATTCGCCATTAGAAAAATTTTTTTGTTTGTTTTATTTTTTCATTTTTAATTTTTTTTTTTGTGAAAGCGAAATTGAGCTTAGTTTTAACCCTTTGACGACCACAGGCAAGAATGCTTGCCCAAGAGCTTTCAGTACTTAAAATCGTCTAGTTAAGAGATAGAGCAAAGGTATTAAAAGGTTTTTTTGTAAAGGATAGATGGGGCAATATAAATGTATGTGGCGGGAATTCTATGCCGGTTCCGATGTGCCCCTATGATCCTAAATGAAAATTAAAATGATTTAACAAGGTTTTTTATTGCTCTTCCAGAAATTTTGGTATAATGAACTTAGAACGATTTCACTCTTAGCCGACGATATCTGTACTTGCTATTGCTTCGACGTCTACCACATGTACAACTAATTAAATTCAGTTTGTTCAAATTCAAAAATAAATACGTACATGAATTATATATAAGGAATGTTGCCTTTCAATTTTAATTTTCGAGATAAAAAAATGAGGGGCAAGGAGGGGGTCTAGGGCCACCATTTTTTGTGGCATAACTATTATCAAGTCACAGATCATGAAAATGAAAAAAAAAAATCAAAATCCCTTCAGCCGAAAATGTATGGTCTTCAAAGGGTTAATGGCTTCGCAGATTTTTAACAACAATTCCTCAAAATATAAAAAGAATTTTGCGTAAAAGCTTCAAAATTTCCCATAAAAAATTTGAACTGGCATAATTATAGGGTGGGTCAAAAAAATTAATCTATTTTTATTTTTCCTCAATCTTTTAACACTCTAACCTAATTGTACACAACGGCCACAATGAAAATTATTAAAGTGTTCGATTTTTTGTAGTTGCACACATTTTATGGTAATAAAATAACATTTAGGTATAATTTTGTTTCAATTTTTTTTCTCTTAGTGACTTTTTGACTGGCAACTAAATATTCGAAAAAGGCTTAAAACTGTCGTGGCAGTTAGAGTGTTAATAGAGCTCAAAATTTTATACATGTTTTTGGGAGATAAATATGGCGTTTTCGATGGGCAGATTCAAAGCAAGCCCTGCCGCAGAGTAGAGCAAGATATTCTCGAGCAGATCTCGAGCACATCAACTTGAGAGTCGAGCGTTTCTTAACCCTTTCAGTACCTATTTTGTTCTATGGGGGTTAAAAATACTCTCTATACAAATTAATGATGTTTAAGCTATTAGTATTCATTTAAAACAAAAAAAAAAAAAACAAAAAAAAATCAAAAATTTTAATTTTTCTTAAATTACGTCCACTGTAGTCCAGCTTTTTACTCAAAAAATCAAAATTGGGTCACAAATGCATTTACCCCTTTCAGTCACCACGTACACTATAGTGTACACACTTTCTACCAAGTTAAGGTATGAGTTATGGCTTCTGAAAAGTGTGTACACTATAGTGTACATGGTGACTGAAAGGGTTAAAAAACAAAAATTTGTTTGCCTGTAATTTGTTTCCATAAAACAAATTTGTTTGCATAAAACAAACAAATTACACGGAAAAAATCCGCATAGGAAACGTTCTGCTCTCCCCTTCCCCTCATCCATAAAAAAATTCAGCAACAATTTTTCTCTGCTGCTGCACCTACCATTTTGCGTAGTTTGCAATAATTGTAAGGTTTTTGGAGATTTTTTTCGAAACAATTGTACAGTTTTTATATATCTGTAAGGTTTATAAGGTTTCTGACAACAATTGTAGGGGTTTTGAAGATTTTTGGGACAATTGTCGGGTTTTTTGACAGTTTCTAGCAGTACTTGTAATATTTTTGCAATTCATCGAAACCCCATTTGATATAAACTGGGAATAATCCTGAGGACTTTGTCACGCAAATTGAATTTTGCCAACTCAGCCATGCTGTCACTTACCCGGCCCTTACACGCGTCTGTAGAGCTGACACAGTCGCTGACACAGTCTCGTGTAACACAGTCTCTGACTGCTAGTTCGCTAAATGTGTTTTAATTCGTTGTCAGTAATTTGACATTTGAAGTCTGTGCTACTGACAGAATTTACAGTCGCGTGTAAAGGCCGGGTAATTATGACGATATGTAAAATTATGTAACAAAACAGTAACATTTGTTCAAAATTCTACAAATTCCCAATGTTGAGATTAATCAAAAACCTTTTCATGAAATTTATCACTGCCGGAAATTTTTCCACAACTGATTGAACAAAACTTCTAGAAATTGGATTAAATTATTAACACAAATTTGTTAATTCCTCCATTTCTTATGCAAAATTGGTTGAAAATTCGTTTTTCATTCCGTATTACTTTTTGTTTCATTAAATCAAAAGCAATTTATCTGACAATGCTACGAATTTCATATGAAAAACTGAGACTTGAAACAATACTCAATGATTTAGAAATATCCAGAGTGCTATCCCACTGCTTAATATCTTTATCTTACTAACCCACTTCTGTTCTTGCATGACTACAGGGATAGATATTCTAGATGTGTACATAAATTCCCTTTTTTGTCCATCAAATCATTTCTCACAAATAATTTCTACCATTTCTAAAGTTTGAAATTGCATTTCACATTACACTATTTTACAGTATTGCAAGTGCAAAGCAATGATGGCGTCGAATGTAAGTTGAAAGACAACCGACCAACCAAAGACTGGACAAG
Source organism: Chrysopilus asiliformis (assembly GCA_964034945.1). Classification (NCBI taxonomy): domain Eukaryota; kingdom Metazoa; phylum Arthropoda; class Insecta; order Diptera; family Rhagionidae; genus Chrysopilus; species Chrysopilus asiliformis. Next base: position 93,713,049 of record OZ035960.1, on the reverse strand, counting down.
TGTGAATGGTTGGGGGTGGAAATTGCGGACATGACACTGTCATATAGAAAATCAGGAAAAATGATATCGTATATCAGTTTTATAACAAATCTCTCAGTTTTATAACAAAAGGGAAATTATTTTGGTTTCGGAATCAGGTTTTCTTTGGAATTTTGCTTGTCTTCTCTTCCCACTTCCGGGATTTCTATACAAAATGCTGTGGTCCAGAATCTCAACCCTTCTTCATGCCATAAACTCTTTTTTGAAAAATTATTTTTCCATTCGAGGTTATTTGTTCCATTTTCTATTCTTCGTACTCCTGACGAGTTAAATCTGATCCCGATGGACTTTTTCTTTCCCTTCCTTTTTCTTTATACAAAACTTGTACGCCGGGCCGTAAAGGGAATAATGGCAGAGCGGGGGAGGGGATAAACAATCTCCTGGATATGATGGTATCTTAGATCTTTGGGACATTGACGGTGTGGGTGATGAGGAAAATTACAGAAGAATAAGAAGAATGGATGATTGTATGAAATGAAGAAGAATCCTTTGTTGCTTTTTTTTTGTTGGTAGATTTAATTTGTCAGATTGTTATGAGAAATGAGATTTCTCTTCTGTCACAGACAAGGAAGAGGGATGGGGAGGGGCAACAGAGATTCCTGAACGGTAGTGGATGGTAATCAAATGGTGGAATGATGAAATTGCTGAGATTCTGATATCATATTGTATTCCTTCAATTTTTTTCTCTCTCTCTTATTAATCAACAAAATTGAGCGATAAAAGAATTCTGGAACTCCAGTTGCTAGCCATTATTGATAATTTCAAGAATGAAATGAAATTTTAATGAGAATTCGGTAAGAGTTCTTCTGTTTTAAATATTTCAGCTTAATTTATAAAAAATACCGTTTAAATTAAATTTTGGATGTTTCTAAAGGGATCTTAAAATGAATTTCATTTCTTATGTACGTAAATCATATTTTCTAAAGCAGGGATGGTTAAAAACCAAACTTTAAAACATAAGAAATTTTTTTTTTTATGTTTATGCCAGGAGCTTAGGCAAATTGCCTCTAATGCCGAAGCACAGCTCAAGACATCATTCATTCAACCATTTATACAATCCATTCACACTCTGAATACTCCTCATCACACTGCAACGAAGACTTGGCGCGACAGTACATAGCCTTATCATCCATTGTGTCCTGTTACAGAGCTTGGTGGAGTATTCAGGCGGCGGGAGGCAAAGACCAAACTGGTCCGTGTTTAGGTCCATGAGCAGAAAAGTTCCAAATTCAAATTCAAGCCGAATTATTTTTGCCCTGAGTAATGCTGCAATTGCCAGGCGCCAATCGTCAAATACTCTATATGAGGACAGATAAAATGTTTATTTAAAAAAAAATCCATTTGTATAGGAGAGGGGGAAAGTAGTGGTTCGATTGGATTTTGATATATGGAACGGTTATGTAAAATCATATTCTAAAGAGATTTTACCTTAATAAATTTTTCAATACGACTCACCGTTTTCGAGAAAACAGGAAAAATGTATTCAATTTGTATGCGATAGGGAGAAAGGGGTGGTCCTATTGGATTTTAAAGTGTGGATAAATTATGTAAAATCATATTCTGAACACATTTGATCTCTATATTTTTTTCGATACGATGCACAGTTTTCGAGAAAACAGGAAAAAAGTATTTGTATGGCAGAGGGGGGAAGCAGTGGTCCGATTGGATTTCGATGAATGGATGAGTTATTTTAAATCCTATTCTAAACACATTTTACCTAAATAAATTTTTCAGTATGACTCACCGTTTTCGAGAAAATTGTAAAAAGTTGTTTCGTTTGTATTGGAGAGGGGGGAACGAATGGTCCAATTTTGCCCGTTCAAGAACGTAGCCTAGCCATTTAGGAGAAAAGTAAGTATACAAAATTTTAAGCCTCTAGCTCGAAAATATACGTGGTCTAGGAGACCTTTCGGGAGCCCCTCTGCCCCCCCCCCCTCGAAGTAGGCAGGCGTACACGCTTTCCAGTTACGCCACTGCGTGGTAAGGAGGATGTTTTTAACTACAAATTCGGCACCCTCAAAATCACGACCAGGCCCCGGCTTGTGGTGTATAACACCATCTTGTTACGACACTGGCGAAAATTAACTTTTTAATTTAATGACGTTAATATCTTTCTGTGCATACAATGATTATAAAATTTTTTTTTTTTGTTATTAAAATGATAAAATGGTCATCCAAAAAGAATTTTTTGTGAATATAGCTTAAGGGGGTAAGGCCACCCGGTTTCTCAGAAACCACTTATCGTAGCTTAATTAAAATTTTACACACCTTTTATTTATGCAAAATTACATATTTTTAGGTGTTTGTTTTTTATTTTGATTAAAACTGCTATCTAGAACCCATGGGAAACTTTTTTTGTTATTTTCTGTGATAATCCTTGACGGTCTACATTTCATATTTCAAAAACTGGCGAGAGTTTTGTCGTTTCCGCTGCTGTTTTGTTAGCCAGTGTTACCATCTTCAAATTATGTGTGATAATTATTGACGGTCTACATTTCATATTTCAAAAACTGGCGAAAGTTTTGACGTTTATACAGCTGTCTTGTTAGCCAGTGTTGCCATCTTCAAATTTTGTGTGATAATTCTTGACGTCTACATTCTATATTTCAAATACTGGTGAGAGTTTTGACGTTTCCACAGCTGTTTTATTAGCCAGTGTTGCCATCTTCAAAATTTGTTTGATAATTATTGACGGTCTACATTTCATATTTCAAAAACTGACGAGGGTTTTGACGTTTCCACAGCTGTTTTGCTAGCCAGTGTTGCCATCTTCCAATAAACAAAATTGTGACAATATGTCTTCTACTTTTGGAATAAACGGGTCTTTTGTGAGGTAATTTTTAACTTTTCAGAGGGCGCAAAAAACAAAAAAAATGTGTTTTTCAAAAAGTTTTTCTTCACACAAGATTTATAATAAAATTAAAGTTTTATAGATTGTATAGTAATCTGTGGCGATTGGAAGATGAGAACAGAATCGGTCGAGGGGACGGGTAACCGCTGTAGGTGGGTCGGGTCACCGAGCGGCCAGCCTGTAACACCCGACCTTGTCATTTTTAAACGAATATTGGAAGCAATTCTAGTTGTCACAGAGATCTACGATTTGTGGCGTTCTGAAGGGAAATTAGTGTATAATGGGGGGAAATTATTATAGAAAAGAGAATAAAAAAATCCATTATTTTATAAACGATATGACAAGCTTATATTTATATGATAAGAATATAATTTTTTGCTAAATTGAGGCAATTGTATCAGAATGTTACGGTCATTTTGCTAGAGTTTCTGTGGGTTTTAAAAATAAACAGCAAATTTTTGATGACATATAAAAACAAATTTTTGTTTTGCTTCATATTTTCATGTCTATTAGTTGACTAAATTATCTTAATTTCGGTACGTTAAATTCGGAAATGAGAGTAGATTATTCAAATTGTTTCTGAAATTATTGTATCTAATATGGATGATCATACAATCATTTTTTATCGGTGTAAACTTTAATTGCTATACAATTATTTTATTTATGTAACAAAAAAAAAAATTTTCCACACAACAATAAACATGGTAACTCTTAGCTCATTAAATTTGGATGTTAAATTTGTACCTTAACCAGATCCAGAGTACATCTCGTCAATACAACATGAAGCTGCCAATTTATTGGATTTTTGCACTATACTTGATGGCACAGGTAAAATCGATAAGGACACAATGTTCTTAATTGATTTTTACAAATTTTAGGTTCATTCCAAGTGCCATGTCGAAATTAGGGACTTCAATGTTAAGACATTCGTTTCGTGGGCGAATTGCAGCTACGATTTTAATCAAACCCGTCTTCATATCACCTGTGATAATCGTGTAAAAATTTATCAACCGAAATTCCAGTTGACCGATTGTGCTAACACCGAACATCGCACCTACTGTTATTTGAATATGACGAAAAAAATATGCGACCTACCGTCTGATAGAGATTTTATCACTCGAATTCTACTAAAAATGATCAAATCTAAATCGAATTTACCGACCAAATGCCCGATACCAATTGGAAGATACTTTTTGAGACCGTTCACAATGTCATCGAATGACGTACCAAAAATCTTTCAAAACATTGATTTGCCATACGAATTTGGTGAAATAAAAATCGACACCTACAGCATGGTTAATCTATCTTATATTCAAATTGGTTCAGTATCTGTGAAATATCGATACGTTACAGAGTCAAGGGCTAAGAAATTTCCCTTTTGATGCTATTTCAATGCGAAGGGGGTTTTTTTTAAATAAAATCTTGGCCCAAGAATTTTTTTGTCCAGTCAAATTATAAAAAAAAGAATTTTTTTATCCAATAATGAAAAAAGAATTTAAAAAAAATCTAAAATGCGATTTCTCGTGCAGTGAGCTCTAGAGATTTTCTTAAAATAATTTTATCAACATAGTGAGCTGCGCAACAAACTGCATATTTTTTCAGAATTTTTTAAATTATTTTTTTTACTTTTGAAATTTTTTAGTGTGCTTGTTTTTGTTTTTGGGGGGTTTTTTTTTCAAATAAACTAAAATTGAAAATTAATATTTGTAGCCTATTTAATTCTCGGAGTATTTTACAAAAAAAAACATTTATATTCAAAGTGTAATTTTCCTTTTTGTAATTATGGGAGGGGCAAGCTGAAAGGAAAATATTGTACATTTTTAACTACATGTATCTCACGTAGTATTCTCTATTCAATGGCAAAAAACCCATTAAAATTAGTTGAATGGTTTCTGATATAGCAGAGGATAGGGGGTTGGAAGAGTGAGAAAACGGCGGATTTTTTTTGGGTATATGCTCTTTAAGGAATCCTTTATCCAACGTAGGAAATCCTATTAAAATCCGTTAACTGGTTTACGATATGGAGGGTGAGGGGATCAGATAAGGGGGGGGGCCCGCTGCAAACATGGCTAAAACATCCGCGCCATCGCAAGCAATCCAACGCATCAAAATTTTATTCGTCGGGTTATAGTGGGCTCGTAAATTACGATAGAACGTAGATTTTATATAACCTCCGTCGCACACTTTAGCTAAGCGAGCTCAACTACGTGAGCTAAGTTTCTCGCTGAAAGTAAAATCCTTAGCATTTGCATTGGCGACCGCACACTTCAGCGAAACTATGAAACTACATCGCGTAGTCATGGGCGAGACGGACTAAACTCGCTCGCGTAGTTCAGACCAGTGATGCTATATCGAGGGGAATTCCCCTTTTTGCGGGGAATTTGACTATAAAAATTGTTAATAGGGGAAAAGGGGAAAACGCTTCAAAACGAGGGGAAAATCTTCGCCTTTAAACTAAATCCGTAATACTTTTAAAAAATTACGGAAAAGTAGAAGTACAAATAATTAAAAACAATTACAATCCAATTCCAAGCTTGGGCAAAGATAAAGAGTGAAGGAAATGCCCTTATTTATGCATATGCCACTTTATATGTAATGATCTTATTGCAATTGTAAAGTACACACCAATTTTTTAAACGAAAGCACTTTAAAAGGGCTTTGGAATGTACGTTTAACCGATTTTTCAGTGTACTTTTGGACCGCTTTGAAAAAAGCACATTAAAAAGTACAATTTCTCATGTTATTAAAAGTAATTGCTTTAAACTACTTTAAAAGACTTTGATGGAAAGTAGTTTCCATGAAAGTTCATTGACACATATTTTTTGTTCGTTTTTCGGATTTCTTAAATATATTTTCAATAGATTTTCAATAGGAAACATATAGGAACCGTTCCACCAAAATCGCATGCTCCAGTCGCATATTTATGGGAAAAAACGGCATAGTGGCCAAATTTCGGAGTCATTCCTATAAAAAAGTTGTAACAGCTCCCAAATTTTTTAGGACACATTCCAATAAAAATGTGGTCGTATTCTTTTTTTTTTTGTGTAACCATTCCCAAAATTATGGCAAAGACTCCAACGTGTTACATGGGAGAGATTATTGTATGTGTTAGACTGGCTATGACAAAAAATAGGGCGACATTCCCTTTAGTACAGGACTCAAATCTATCATCAAAGGAATGAAATTTATTCCGGTGCTACTTTTGTTGGAATGTGTCCATTTTTCTCTCAGCAATATTCACATAGTAATGATTCCACGAAAACTAGGACTAGTTCCAATATTTATGGAAGCCTTTGCTACAAAATGGTGCAATGACTCCTATAATCGCTTTCCCATATTTTATAGAAACGATTACTATCCGGATTTTTTCCGTGTACCTTGATTTGCTTTGATAATTATCCAATTGTAAATCCCGGCTTCTTTTCATATCTTATTTGACGTTTGGTTGGAGACCCATGACGTTGTTATCGGGAATACAATTAACGAGTATTTTGTTAAACCTTTACAAAATATAAATTTTTTTCCTAATTTGTGCTTTTTTTCTCTTAAAAGACTTTAACATGAGTCCAGTTGACAATAATTTTTGGTTTTAATAAAAGAATTCTTTATTTAAAATTCGTTGTTTTTATAGGGGAAAAACGAGGGGAATTTCGTCATTGAAAAAGGGGAAAAAGGGGAATTTAGTCATTTGGAAAGGGGAATTTCACTAAAGGTACATAGCATCACTGGTTCAGACCTCAACTACGCGAACGACTTCGCTGGCATCGCTGACACTCACATATACACACTTTCGGCGTTATACAATGTAGAATCGGTGTTTGCAAAAGTGTAGTATTTTGTGGACATATGTAAATGTGTAAGTGCCAATTGCATACAACTGATGGCATACATTTATTTAAATATCGCCGTGTAGTTCAGCTCAAGTGTGCAACGATGTGAGCTAACCCAGCTAAGCTATGTAACTATAGCTAGCCTCGCTCACATAGCTTAGCTCAAGTGTATGACGGACGTAAGACAGTCATGTGCTATTCACATAAGAATTTTTTATCCCAAATTCATGTACAATAGTTTTAAGTGTTCTGAACTTTTCGCTTTTTTCAGACGATTTTTTTTTTCAAGGGGCTCTTAGGAACGTAGCTGCCGTGTAAATCTGGGGATATAAAAATGGTCTAGAACACCTTATATGAGATCGATTTTCTGCAAATCAAATATTATTATTTTTCCCATAAATCGCGTTTCAATCGCGTACGAAGGCAAGCTAACAAGCCTTGGTATCTGTTTGTCGTCTGTTTGTCAGGGTCAAATCTTGTAATCTAATTTTGACCCACTTTTACTCATCCGATTGACTAGAAATTTTACACATATACGTAAGTCCGATGACAATACAATATTTTCACTACTTCGTCTTTGTCCTTGTAAGGATAAGGGCAGGCCCTGTATGGATAACGTGATTATCTTTTCCCTCGAATTTTCCGAGAAAAAATCTCGTCTGGGAGGGATAAATTAGAATTTTGACAGCTTTTGCTCCGTGAATTTATTCTGCGACAGATAAATTAAATTTGCGGAATAAATTCTGAATAAAATTCGCGAAAAAAATCAAAAAAAAAAAAAAAAGAAATTCCAGGTGCAAACGGGGCCTTAAACAATTTATAAACTATTTTTTACACTACAATAAGCATGCTGACTATCAATGTTTACTTTCCTCTCCTATAGAGGGAAAGTATTGTATTCATGACGGAGATCGACTCGAGAAAGGGGGCAAATAGAAATTTTTTGATCAGTACGAGATCCGTTTCAGGAAAAATTATGAGGATGTCGGTGTAGTTGTCTGTCGGTCTGTCTGTCATTCTGTCAGTCTGTCAGTCTGTCAGTCTGTCAGTCTGTCAGTCTGTCAGTCTGTCAGTCTGTCAGTCTGTCAGTCTGTCAGTCTGTCAGTCTGTCAATCTGTCAGTCTGTCAGTCTGTCAGTCTGTCAGTCTGTCAGTCTGTCAGTCTGTCAGTCTGTCAGTCTGTCAGTCTGTCAGTCTGTCAGTCTGTCAGTCTATCAGTCTGTCAGTCTGTCAGCCTGTCAATCTGATAATCTGTCGACCTGTCCGTTTTACGTGTTTTAAATCACGCGATTTCAAATTTTTTGTAAATAAGTTTTACAAAAACTGTAATTTTCTATCAACTTTTGTAAAAGTAACGGTAGTTATAACGAGTACCACCCACACAATTTTTTTTAAATACAATTTTTTGAAAATTTCTCGAAAATTATGCGCTTTTGAGAAAAAAGGAATATTACAAAATTTAAAGGAAATAAAATTTTCTACATTTTTAAAGATAAAATTTCCCACATCTCAGAGGACACTCACCCCTGCTTTTCCAATTCAATAACACTAACTGCCAATGTAAATCGCATCCAAATAACCCAATAAAACTTTATTCTCCGCATCACGCCCTCTCGAAATAAAGCAAAAAACACTTCCTTTGGTCCATATTTCTCTTTGTAGTAATTTGTTTTTATTATTTTCCCATAGAATTTGAACAAAAAAAAACACTTCCGTAACTCATGTTTTAAAATTATTTTATTTTTCTTAGATGAAAGTGTGTGGTGTTTTATGTTGAAAAAATCTAAGTCCGCAAACACCACCAAAGTCGACTTTTAACCTGTAGAAACTCTGAATCGGGTCAAAAATTCAACATCTCTCCACACGAATATGTCAAGGGTGTGTTTTAGGGGGTGATTATGCTGCGAAAGTTTTTCCTTCTTGGAATTTACCATCTGTACTTACGCTAAGAAAATCAAATCAAATCTTCACAATTTGCACGTCTTTACGCCATCATTTCGAATATATGAGGATTTTCTGTTAACAAACTGGGATGCCTATTGGGGGGAAAGAGCTTTTCCGGAAGTAATTTGGAAGAAAATATTCTAGAGTGAAAAAGAGGAAGTGAAAATTGTGACCGAGGGTTAGAAGCCGAATGCAACTCGCAAAAAAAATGTGTGAAGAAAAAAAAGACAGGAAAACTTTTCCCACTTTTTTCCTTCCTTTTTTTCCCTGAATTTCTATGACGTTGTTTTCAGTGTTTTTTTTTTGTTCTTTCGTCTCCTGAACAACTCCTTGGTGAGTAAAGCAAGTGTTAAGTGCAGATCCTGCCATCCCTCTTGAACTTTCGCTTCTTCGTTCGGTCCCATTTCCCGGTGATTTATGACATCTGGGCCACAGGAACGTGCGATGTAAACATTTCAGAGATCATGGCTGGCCGAGGTAAGTCAGGAAGACGTCGTTATCCTGTGGGGAAAGACAATCCAGGACACGGCAAGAATTCGGTTTTTTTTTCTTAACGGAATGTGGGGAGGATTCAGACATTTTTTAGCTTGTTTCCTTGTTTCCATGATGGTGACGTCGATATATCGATGATAACTTTTTGGTTCGCAGGATCGCTCAATGAGCTTTTAAAGGAAAATGCCAGAAAGTATAAAGGAACCTAACTTTATGATTTTTCGAGAAGGGCAGGCGATGATGATGGCAGCGTGTTGTATGCAAAACTCTTTATGAACTTTTATGGCTGCAAAGTTATCAGAAAAAAGTGAAAAATAAAAGAAAAACTTCCAAACAAATTTAAAAGAAAAAAATCCTCAAAAGAGGGAAATTCCCTTTTGAAAATGTTATTTTTCGTGAGATTTTCCTTCGCTTTTTATTAAATTTATGACGTGTTTTTTAGGAGAAAATACGACCAAAGTGACTGAGAGATTCACGAATGTTCGGAAGTTGATAGCACATTAAGGGACGATGTCGAATTAACTAAATGGTGCAGAAAATTGAAGAAATTTAATAATACTACATTATGTGATATTCTTTATGATTTTCCATATTTTGCTTTTATACATTTTTTTATTTTATTTCGCCATTTTTTTCGTAAATTTAATAAAGCTGAATGGCGTTGTTTTAAAAGTATGGTTTCCCTTTTAAATGAAAAAAAAATGCTTCAAAATAGGTTTTTTCATCAAAAACGTTGTATTCGAACTTCTCAAGTTGTTTGAAATATTAAAGCATAGCTTAACACGTTCGTGACATTTGCTTTTTCAACTTTTTTTACATTTGGACATCGTGTACTACGGGTGGACTGGTGGGTGGGTGGGTGGATTTGGACTTCGCCTTGATATACTTCTTGATAATTTAGAAATAAAAATTTACGTCCACAAAAAAACTACAGCACTATTTACTCGCGCGGTTTTAAAAAAACTGTGCATGTACCACCAGTGGTACACGATGTCACAAATGTGTTAATCCACCTAACAGTAAAATGATACCTTTCTTACGTAATCAAACCTCACATGACAATTGTGACCGAGGGTAAAATGAATATAATTGGGTAAAATGTTAAAAGTTTTTATACAAAAATATTTGAAAACTCGACACCTAACTGAAGTAGAAAAATTTTAATATTTTTCAATTGTCTGTGGATCATTAGGCGCCGTTCACATTTAACTGAAGTAGAAAGTTGAAATTTGGCACAGAACAAGCTTTTATCAAAACATAAACCTCTTCGAAAATGGGAAAAATTGGACAACCCCTTTACCTCTCTCCAACACAAATTGAAATTTTTTTTTTTGCGATTTTCTCGAAAACGGGTCACCGTTTCGAAAAATTTGTTGAGACTAAAAGTGTTTAGAATATGATTCTGCATAACTCTGCCATACATGAAAATCCAATTGGACGACCCCTTTCCCCCCTCTTCCATACAAATGAAAAAGATTTTTGCGATTATCTCGAAAACGGTCAATATTTTCCAAAATCAGATAAGGTTTACTGGTAAAAGTCGATTTTACAATTTTTGTTAAATACATGCAAACGAACACACGCGCACACGCACAAACATACAGACATGTTGTGGACTCATCGAACTGAGTCGATGGGTATATTTCGCGGGGGCGTGCGGGGCTCCGTTATTATTTTGGTTTTAGGAGTCTTTTTAACCCTTAATTTATGAGGTGAAAATCATATGCGTAAATGATGAGGTGGTTTCCAATGGACTTGTTCTAATCACATACCAAATCCGTGCTTTTAACTCGGCATACAACACCATACTGTATGAAGGTACTGAAGATTTCAGAGTCACTGTGCTGAAAACATGAGAAATAGCAAAGAGAGAAAAGTCAATGTGGGTCCACTGGACCCACCTCATCAATTAAGGGTTAATACCATTCTTTTATGTAAGAATGTCTTAAGCTGTACTTTGGCATTAGAGGCAATTTGCCTAAGCTCCTGGCATAAACTATAACAAAAGGTAAAAATATAAGAAATTTTTCTAAAAAAAAAAAGGAATATTAAAACGATTTTTGGATACGAAAAAATAGTCACAATAAAAAAATTTGGACCCACTTTAAAACTTTTTTTTCTTGGCGGAAATTTTAATTTTTTCAAAAATCCAAAGATCTAAAAAAAAATCCCCACATTTCGTTCTCTCGGAAAACACGCTATTAGCAGTCAAATTGAGCATGAAAATCGACCTTTTTAGCAAAAACTGAATTCAATTTCTGGCCAATTAAATTTCATTGTAGACACTACAGAGAGACAATTTGAAATTGGGATGAAACGCGGACCACCTGCCATTTACAGCTTCACTGACACATTTCAAGTGATTAAAATCGTCAAGAAACAATTAAAATGACTTAGTTGGCTGTATTAAAAACAATTTAATTAGACATTAAGCAGATTTAAGACAATTGCAATAAAATTTTATCAGGCCTGTGAGAGATATTGGCAAATGGGCACTTGGCTACATCATCGTCTTGGGGTGAAAAATGAGGTGTTCTCACATTAGGGGAGGTGAAAATGGCACAATGCCAAGGTAGGCACCTTGCCCAAAATTCTACCTGTACGAGAAAATCCGATTTAACAGTGAGTCATTAGAGAATAGTGGCGTAGCTTTGGCGGTTTTAATTACTAAATCCTAGTACTGTAAGATTGATTTGAATTGCGTTGACCCAGGAAAATTAGGGATTTGGCTTGGCAAGGGATGAGCAAGATGAAGAGTGAATCAAAGAAAATGGCTTACAGCAAAGAAAAAACAATTCGATAGCAATGAAAGATATCTAAGTATGAACCGAACTGAAATTACAGAAACTTGTCATTTGAACTGAAACTATAAAGCGAAGTCAGCCATCTACAATCACTGGGCTGTTTAATTAATTAATTAATTAAGTGAAATCCATTGAAGATAATTAAAATGTCTTTGCTTTGTCAAAGAATAACAAGGGGGATGTGATGGTAGGCACGGGGTGGTTTAGAGAATAGAAATACACTCAGGAAAATATATTTGAGTATCACAACTAGCATTCATACTTCAAAAACAGTAGGAAAATGCAAATAAAAACTGGAAAAAGGCCAACTTTTATGGTTCAGAAAACTATAACATTTGTAAGGCGTAAAAACCTAACAAATGACAAAATAGGAATTAAATTACATTTTCTTTTGCTTAAAACCCACGGAGTTGATTTTTTCGTACTTATTTTTAGTACCTTTTTCAAGAAATACGACGCAAGGTAAAATGGCTTAGGAGAAACGCTTCGTAGACATTTCTATTAACCCCTTGAGACCGTGTTGTGCAGACAAACTTTTCATGGATTCATTTTTAAATATAACAAAAAAATATATATATGTCAGCCAAAAATATCGCTACACGCAGACCTAGTCAAGGAGTAACTCAAAAATAAATTTGAAGCATTATTCTCCGGTAAATTAGAGTGTCTGTACAAAAAACCGTTTGTAACGCACCGAACCAATCATCGGACACAAAAATGAACTACACCAGGGTGTTAAGGAGCCTCCACACGTTCAATGTTACTTGACAAGTATTATAGATGAAAATTTTCGACAAGTAACATTGATGGAAATTGCCTGCAAACGTAACATTGAAGAGCATCCAAACGATCAATGGGCGCATTCAGTGAACGGCTCAGTAGTCGTTAAAAAAGCGCTCAGCTGAGCCGCTCAGCATGCCCTGACCGCACTGCTCAGTGCAAAACAGGGTCGGCTATTTGACTAAAATTTTACAAATTTTTTTGACTTTTTGCACCGCTCACTAACTCAGCGTACTTTTATGCCGCTCAGTAAAAAAGCTGAGCTGCTCAGAAAGAACGATTGCATTCAGTAACTGAGCCACTGAGTTGCTCAAAAAACTTCTGAGCGGCTCAGTTCACTGAATGCGCCCAATGTTACTTGAAACATGAGTCATTCAAGTAAAATTGTCAAGTAACATTAAAGGTGTGGAGGCGCCTTTAGGGATGAAGATTTTGCTTTCCGAATGTCCGTCTGTCTGGCCGGTCGTCTGTCTGTCTTTTTGCCCGTCCGTGAACACCATCTAGAGACTTGCAATTTTGTACGGTCACATTTCTTGTAAATAGCTAGTATAGGTTCTTGAACGGGCAAAATTGGACCTTTCCTTTCCCCCTCCCCCATACAAACGAAACAGTTTTTTGCAATTTTCTCGAAAACGGTGAGTCGTATTGAAAAATTTATTAAGGTAAAATCTCTTTAGAATATGATTTTACATAACCGTTCCATACATCAAAATCCAATCGAACCACTACTTTCCTCCTCGCCTATACAAATGGATTTTTTAAAATAAACATTTTATATGTCCTCATATAGAGTATTTTACGATTGGCCCCTGGCCATTGTAGCTATTCTTGGAACATACTTTTTTGACTTTGAGATATCATTACGAATTTGTGACTCCAGAATCGAATTCAGCGACCCCGTGAATCCCCAGATGAGACTTTTTTTTGGAAAATTTGACCAAAAGGATAATCACGTTATCCTAACAGGACTGTCTGTTATCCTTAAAGACGTTTTAATACCAGAATCAGATTCAGCGATCCCAAAAACCGTCAGAATTTCAGATGAAATTTTTTGCCGAAAAATTTGAGGAAAACGTCAATCAAGTTATCCTTACAGAGCCTTCTCTTATTTTTATAAGGACGAAGTAGTGAAAATATTGTATTGTCATCGGAGTTACGTATGCGTGTAAAATTTCAAGTCAATCGCATGAGTGGAAGTGGGTCAAAATTAGATTGCAAGATTTGACCCCGACAAACAGTCAGACAAGCCAACAAACAAACTTCATATCTGTTTGTTTGTTTGTCTGTCTGTCTGTTTGTCAGGGTCAAATTTTTTAAGCTAAATAAAAGCTTTCACTAACAGCCGATCTAGCCAAACCACTGCCAGACTTGGAATCAATGACACCAACTTACCCGCAAATAGGACTAAAATCTTTGGTACCGAAAAAATCGGCCTGTGTCGGCAATTTTTCCCAGTGTAAAAAAGGACTCTTAGAAAACACCAAAACCCGAATTATAACAGAGATGAGGAAAATATGTTGAGTGAAGTTTTAAGGTTCCCATCTGTTAGATTTAGGCCACGATATTAAGTATCTTATGCCTAATCCATGCTGAATTTATCTATTTATCTATCCACGAGTGTATACACAGATCTGTTCGAATAAAATACCATAGCGGAGACAATTAAAATCGCTTTTCAAGAACAATTAACTCGTTAATTCTGAAAATAAAACGATTTTAATTGAAGTAATCAACGATTCGTAACGTAAACGATGCCACCATAAGATGATGTTGATGGCTCCTATCTATACTTAAAGACTTTGAAAATAATATTCCGTTTCGGAAGATTCCCGGTGAAATATTACGATGTAGAGATGACGTGAGTTATGATGATGATTAGTATATACGATAATGTTGATCTGTTTTAAACATAATTTTCATCAAAGACATACGGAAAACTGTTGTCTGATTGAATTTGAAACGACACGCCGGCACTGGCAGGAGGAAACATTAAAATGCTAACGACATTCAATCAAAATTCAGATTCCTTAATATTCTTATTAATTAGTGTCACCATAAATCAGATTCGTAATTAATTTTTACGTTATAATAAAAGAAAAACCTCTTCTACTGAATCTAAAATTGTAAAGGTATTTCGAATCAATCTTACAACCGCTACAAATTATTTAAAAAAAATAATAATCTGCTTGAAAATTGGAACACATGTGTCCATCATCTACCCCATAATATCGACCTGAGATAAATTCTCAGTCTCACATCCAAGTCCGGATCCCGGTACCGATCGAAAAAAGATTATTATCCGGGATTGACGTCGGTTGGACAGTATCGGAAGAATGATTTATTCCCATCAATAGTATGTGATTCATCACTCCCCCACCACTTTTCTCCAAATCTCGTGATGTCCGTCGATTTTTCTGACATGTGGGGCAAGTCATGGTCCAATTGGACCACCCCACATCAAAACACTAAAATAAGTCTAGACAAATTTTATGTAATTCTGATATTTTTGTCGTACTTTTAGTAAAATAAATCCAGGGAAACATAAAGACCGACATTTTGGCTAGAAAATTCATTTGAATATCTTTTAAGATATGCTTTCTTAAGGAGCTTTAACTTCTGATGAATAATTTCAGGATTTTTTTTTGTGGGAGAAACAAACGTCACATTTGTAGGGTTTTTATTCAATTTAGTGGGATTTTTTTGAGAAAAAATATACTTTTTTCAAAAATAAGGATTTTCAGACAAATAAATATCCAACTTCTAAACTGTTTTCCACATCAGGGAAATTTTCTCACTATTTTTATGTTTCAAAACGTCTTTAAAAATTTGGAGAGGAGGTGGGGGACGACGGGATTTGTTTAAATCAATTTTTGATTGCATTTTTTGCAACTATAGTTTTCTTCAAGGTATTGTCTCAGGTTTTTTCGAGTTGAAAAATTATCGTCTCTTTCGCTAACTTACTCGAATTTTTGGAACGTAGGACTCTCAGAACCAAAGTTTAATCATAAGGGAAAAGAACGGTTTTTGCAATTTTTCAGCATTTTTTCTACTGTGCTACGCATGTTAACTGTAATGGAGTTGAAACACATTAACCCCGTTTTTTATAATACAACACACATATTTCGCGAATCCCCCAATTTTTTTTCGAAGTCATGATGTTGAGCAGTGGCCTCGATGGCGACGGCTGTGCAAATGTGTGGCCGTGAATTTATATTACTTTGCCAGTCTATGAATTTAATGTCTTTGGTCCATACAAAATGTTTGCAAAAACTCGGTTTAGACACGATGTTTTTTCATTTGATTTTAGTTCAAAGTTTGTGCGCGCGAGATGCACTAGGAATAATGTTAGAGCTTGTGTGATATTTCGTAACTTGTTTCAAGCGTTTGTTTCGAGTTAGATGAACAAGAAGTATTCGCTGTCTCTGTTTTGACCGAAATAAATGACAGAGAGAAACCGAGATAGCAAATACCACTTTTTCTTCTAACTCGAAACAAACGCTTGAATCAAGTTACGGAATACCACTCCTTATTTCCACTTCGTCGTTCGCCTATAAAATTTATAGTAACGAATGAAATTAGGTCACGTCTAAATGGGTTAAACATGATAGAAAAGTCACGATAATGAATGACAGCACAGATAATCTCTCTCTTTGCATGATAGAGCCGGTTATATTTTGTCAAAAAAATGTAAAATTAAAAAAAAAATGCGCTATATGCAGAAATTTAAAAAAAATATGCGCCGCAGGAATTTTTTTTAAAGAAAAGTAGTACAGGGAGAAATTAGAAAAAGTGTGCTACAGGCAGAGAACAAATAATCTAGAGAATAAACTCTTAGAACAAACTTTTAGAGAAAATTTTTCCACTGTGAGATGAAGGAAGAGGATCCGATGTAACACGGAAAAAATTATCCATTCGATTCCTCCATCTTATTGAATAGATACGACGAAAATGATTAGAAAATGTTCTCTCTGCTTCGTGCTCCCTAGTCTAAAAGTAATTAACTTTTAGGCCGTGGCTAGTGAATGATAGGGACATTTTTCCCCCCTTCGAAGGGGAAATTTGTTAAAAATTTGTTCGGCAGTTTTTTCTATATATTCCTTATTCTATGCCACAGGCAGGCAAAATTTTTTGAATGCCCGATGGTATTTTTTATACATTTCCGGGTAGGCTCAGCATCTAAGCCCCCCCCCCCCCCCATGTAGGGTCTGTCTGTATGTAGTGGCTCCAACCACTCACTTCGGTAAAGCAATTTTAAGGAAAAGCAATTTCATGAGGGAAAAAATGGCATTTTGACACAGACTAATTAGACCGTTTGAATAAAAAACATGAGCATATGTTTATACTCTCCCTTTTTGGTGCAAATTCTCGATTTTTTTTGGACAAATATGAGCAAATGCTGTACGTTCGACGCAGATTTTAATCCACAAACTTTGAAAAGGTGCATTTACTCACTCTTTTCCATACAAACTGGAGAATTGACTGTAAAAAAAGTGCTATATAAGCAAATCCTCTTTTTTATGCATACGGCCCATTAATTTTGGACTTTACCCTTAAACCATCACTGCGACGAAATTTTTAGAGCCAAAATTCTAGGCCGTGACCAAAAAAAATTGTATTCTGTTGATTCCGATCGCAGTGCGCGTCTGAACTTTTAAAAAACCTAAATTTTTCGTTAAATTTAATCTTTTTTAACCAAAAAATTAAACTATTTCTTACAGATATACTACCGGAACAGCAAAATGGGTACCTATTAATTTTATTAAATCACCTTTGCCTATGATTTCCCTTTTTAGAAGATTCGGACTAATTTTTCTTGGAAAAATCACCTCGTACTACTGCTATGTTAGAAAAATAAAACAGTTACGATTTACCTTCCATAATACCAAAACATTTCCGTTTAAAGCAAATTACACTGTTTTAGCCCCGAGTTATTTACAATTTGTGTGATTACCGAAAATACGTCAAAACCGAAAAGACTAAAAGCGTCTAATTTCGTTCCAACACATTAGGCCAAATGAATTTTCTTTTGCCCAGAAGGATTTTCTTCTCCTTGTGCTCATTTTAACAGCAAAAGATTTTCTTTTGTTGTTTTTTTTTTCTTGGTTTGGATTTTATGTAAATATTTTCAGTATGGAAGACAAACGATCGTCTAAATCATTTTTCCCATTCTATTGGATTGTGATGTTTTTTTCTGGTTGGAAATTCTAATTTTTAGGGGGCTTTGAAGTTGAATGTTTTTTTTGTGTATTTTTGGTTAAAGATTTTCTTGCAGTCAAACAACAAGAGCCGAAACATTCCCAACCAGACAAATGTTTGTAGGATTTCCCAAGAAAACACCATTAAAAAAATTGAAATAGTATAATTTGAGTGGAAATTGTTTAACGATGGACGTCGGCGATGGCGACCACTTTAAGAGTTTTTCCTCATTTTCTTTGTTTTCTGTTATTTTAACGTCTAACGATCGAAAGTGTCGAGTTATTTGGGTAAATAGAAAATAAATGAAGAGCATTTTTAGATTTTTTTTCTAAGCAAATGTTGCCACTACCATCAACGCCAGTACGCAACAGGCTGTAACTCTAAAATTAATTTTGAAATATTGATGCCACGTTCGATTCAGTCGAAGAAAAGCGAAGATGGTGGCCAAATTTAGAGCGATATTGTTTTTCCAATTGTATTCAATCTTTCCGCGGAGTTCTTTTGAAATACTACCAACTATTACTTAAAGTTATTGCCGTTGATTAACGAATTTAAGACCAAAAACTACTCAATGTTTCCCAAATGTTTTAATGGCGATATTTTTTTTTCTTCTTCTGTAGAACATTTAAAATGGAAAAGCTGTAATTTGTCAGTCTGAAAAATACTTATTAAAGTCGTTCTTGCTGTGAAATATCCGAAAATTAACAGAAATGATTGATTTCGGGAAGGTCTCTGCACTTGAAATTTGAAAATTACAGCTTTTAAGTCGTTTAAGTTTTCTTCACTTGTTCGATTTGTTGCCTAAAGCTGAAGATTTTTGTGAATTTTTAGTTAAAATTCGGTGATTATCTGCAATTTAAAAATTCAACAGGTGATTAATCAATCAGTTGTAATAATTCTTATGTGAAAAAATTAACTACAAATTTGACGTTAGTTAATTTTGGTGTAATAATTTTTGATAACACGACATGGAAAACGGCTTTTAGTTTAAAAATATTCACAACTTTTCGCTAGGAAAATCACATGCGATAAAGAATAAAGAAAATTTAGTTCTGAAATAAATTTGACGCAAAAGTTGTGATAAGAGTTTAGTCTCAGAAAAGAATTCGAGCTTCCGGATATAAATTTTGATTAAGAAAATAACACTGCCAAATAGTTGGCAAAGATTTTACATTCTTTTTAGGATAATTTGACATCGCTGAATCCAAATCTGGAAGTAGGTTGGCTGAATTAGCTGTAGTTTTTGAGATTTGCCAAAAGATTTGTGTTGCCAAAAGAAGAGCAACAAATCAGCCAATATTCTTCTAGATTCGGACTCAACGATGTCAAATTATCCTAAAATAAGTACTCCAACTACAAAAAAAATCAGTTACATGGGATTTTTCGGCGTAAATGTATCTTTTTTGGGCTTTTCTCAAAAACTAGATCAAATTTGGATAAACCCTTTGCAGATTTGGGATCAGCATCGTCCAATTATCCAAAAAAAAGATTGTAAAATCTTTGGCAACACAAAAAAAGTACTTTTTTTTTGAAAAAAAGTAAAATTTTGGCAATCTCAAAAGTAAAATATCTATTTTCGTTCAGGAAATAGCGGGCTAGGAGTAGTCCTATTAAGCGGGATGGGGCATTCCCGAAGTCTAGACTTAAAATCTGAGATAATGGTAGAAACCGCAATAAAATTTAGAACGTTTTTTTAAAAGACATTAATAGAAGTTCAAAATGGGATAGAGGGTGGAAAAAATGTTTTTTTTTTCGATCTCAAACATAATGGCGGACAACTGAACTAAATTAGTGATGTGGCCTGGGTTCTATCGGGTAAGGGGTCTTAGGTACGAGGGGAGAAGTCGGTATTGGTATTCCCTTAGTTATTTCAAGAAAACTGTTGGACAAATATATCGAAATTTGTTATCGAATAATCTTTACAGCAGTGTTGGGCGTAATCAACTAATTTTTTTAGTTGATTGATCAATCAACTAAAAATTTAGTCAATCAACTAAAAATTTAGTAATGGCCAATTCAGTCATGATTACTTCAGTCATGATTAATACATTAGTCATAATCATAATTGAACACAGTATTCAATCATCAATTTCAATCAAGGATAGGAATGATTAAATTCAATTTCGGGCTAAAATTTTTGTATAGAAATGATAGTAGGGTTTAGGAAAAACAATTAAGATTCAAATAATTTCAATTGACCAAACAACAAAAAACATGACATTTCTTATGACCAAATTCGCAAATCCAACTTGTTCTGATAAACGGACTTCTCTCATAACCGAACATAAATCTTGTCATAACCTCTATCGAACGTAACCTCTATAGAGGAAAGTAAAAACTGAAATTAAAATCAATCATAACAGTTAGTTTTTCAATCATGATTATGATTAAAACTAATCAATCACAATCAAAGTTACGAATGATTAATGACTAACAAATTCAATCACAAATCAAAAAAAAAATATGATTGATATCTTCAATCATTAGTTTTCAATCATTAGTTAGATTGAATTTTGCCCAACACTGCTATACAGGCTGATTTTTTTTTTTAATTCAAGGCATTTTTCTTGAAAATGGTTCATGATAGAGGATCACTTTTTATAAAAGTTGTTAATTATAGGGCATTCTAGTAATGACATTGAATGACCTTACCACACGTTATTTTTGAAGATATAAACTCTGCGATTTTTATGTTTGAAGTGATTTTTATGATTTTTGTCAAACATACAGATAAATTGGTTAAGTTTGATTTAACCCTTTGTGGACCAGGAAGTGACAATAAATCAAGAACCATGACTTTTTTTCCGTTGAAAATGGTTCCAGAAAGCATTTTAAAAAAAAGACATGAACTAATTTTATGGAGGGGTGGTATTTACGCCTGTGGTATATAGAAGTATATAGAAATATATAGAATGTTGATACTATTGGATAAGCAAAAATATAAGGATTTAAAGTTGGTGGTACTTAAAAGAACCGACGGTCAACGGGTTAAAAGGGTTACAGGACGGTTGTTACGGTTTTCGTAAACTATTTAAACTGATTTTAAGGGCGTGTTTTTTTCGGGGAAATTAGTTTTTTCTGATAGACATTTATTCACAATTTGTTGCGGTATTTACTTTCCTCTGCTAAGAAGGAAAGTATTGTATTTATGACGGATACCGAGTCGAAAACGGGGGCAGATAGAAACTTTAGATCAGTACAAAATCCGTTTCAAGCAAAGTTATGACAGATGTCCGTGCAGTTGTCTGTCTGTCTGTCGATATGTCAGTTTGTCGATCTGTCTGCCTGTCGATCTGTTGGTCTGTCTGTCGATTCTCTACCTGTCTGTCAGGCTGTCCGTTTTACGTATCTTAAATAACTCGAGAACGCGTCGCTAGAAATGTTTTGTATATGAGTTTTAATAAAATCGTAGTTTTCTATAAACTTTTAAAAAAGTAACGGTAACAATAACGGGTACCTCCCATACAACTTTTTCGAAAAAATATAGGTTTTTAAAAATTTGTGGAAAGCGCTTTTGGGATAAAATTAGTGCAACAAAATTTAAAGGAAATAAAATTTACTACAGTTTTTGCTTTCACGATTTCGCGTTTACTGGAACTTTTTCTGGAATTTCTTCGCGAATTTCATGCAGAATAAATTCACTTAGCAGAACTATCAAAATTTGAATTTATTTCGCTGGTTTTGTATGAAAAAAAATAGACTTCGGGTGGTGTTTTTAAGGAATAAATTTCTGAATTTTGTGTCATAGTGTAATTGGCCGTGCGACATGAATTTCCATTTAAAGGAAACAAAATTTCCACCATTTTCTTCCTTTAACGGTTTTTACGTATCTTTAATGCTTCTTGAGATATGTGAAATTATTGAGAATATTATTTTTTAGATGTTTTTCTGAAACTAAATATTGCAGAGGAAAGTTTTGTGTTGATCACAACTGATATTTTTGTTCATTTTTTTTGTCAAATTCGTGTTATTATCCAAAGTCAATAATGACAGGAATTTTCAAATTGCGTATATGAAGACAAAACTGGTATAATGAGACGAATTTTGAGGAAGGAAAATCTTCGTCTGATTCTTTGAAAATTCTACGAAACAAAAACTTCCATAACTGATTGTTAAATAACAATGTGAGGGTCATGCACGAAACGCATAAATTATGTTACGAAACGCATAAATTAAATTATGTATCTTCCATATTAAAATCGCTCAAAATCAGAAATCCGCGTACTTGTGATGATGGATCTTATGATGCTTCACAAAACGACACATTTTAGAGATAATCAATTTATGACACTCGATATCATCGCAAAATATCTAAAAATAGCCTTTAAAATTATATTAAGTGGTCGGCATTCCACGACAATAACACCTCAAAAAAAATAGTAATAATAATACCCAGGAAACAGGTCTCTCAGTCATTCGCTCAGATCATATCAGAACCAGCCCAAAGTCTCAATTATTTCATCAGCAGAACACAAAAATTTTAAGACCCCTAATTAATGCCGTCTCTGTCACTCTCTTGAAAAAATTATCAAACTTCTGCTGTGGAAAACATCCAAAAGGCGTGACTCTGAGTCGATGGGGAATTTAGAGGACAGATTGATTTATCCGCGCGTAGAGCATAAGCCGCACGCTTAAATTTGAGGCCGCCTGAAATATTTTGCAGACGACTTGAACCGTGAGACCTTGGCTTAATTGAATCAATCCATGCGCAAGACCCCCCTTGAAGTGAGGTTAATTTAACTACGCTTCTTTTGTCATTTCGGTGTGTTTATTTGTCGAATTTCATACTCCCGTCAGCATAATTGAGTCACTTTTGTATTAAGCAAAAAAAAAAAAAAAAAAAAAATAACAACGTATAACTGATAAAATTTTATGTTGGATTACAGTTAATAAAATGCACTAGATTTTGAATTTCCTGTCGAAGGAAAATGCAGCTGAAATGGAGTAATAAACAATTCACTTCACGTACTTTTAACTCAAAATCGTGTAACATTTTCATTTGGAAAATTTCCTTCCCTGGGAAGGAACGGGTGGATTTTCCTTAAGATGTTTTAAAATATATATTTTCTTCTTCAACATTGCTTACGTCTCCGCTCATTTATGCAAAACAGCATAATTACTTTGCATAATGAAGCAAGGCGATGAAGACGATGTGCTGTTGCAAAGGATTTTTCCGAATGCAATTTCCTTATGGAACCCGTTTTTTTTAGTGCTGTATTCCGAGGATAATCTTAAAAGTGTGTTCAACTGTATCAGATATTTTTAAATCGAATATTAGGGTCTGTTTACACTTGCGATTTTTTCTTGAATTTCTCAGAGATTTTTTTTTTTTTGATTTCTCCGATATTTTTTCTTGATTTTGCCCCGAATTTTATGCAGAATAAATTCACTTAGCAAAAGCTGTCAAAATTTGAATGTATTTCACTGGTTTTGTATGAAAAATTCGACTTCGGGTGGTGTTTTTAAGGAATAAATTTCTGAATTTTGTATCATAGTGTAATCGGTCGTACGACATGAATTTAGTGTCGAAGAATAAAATTCGCGGAATAAAGTGTCAGATGTAAACGATCGCTTAGGAACACGAAATTATAATTTAGAATATTTTAATCTCAATTTGGATCTTAAAATCCGCGCTTATTAAATTTAAAAAAATGTAAATATATTTTATATTGGTAGTAGCTTCGCATATCTGCATAGCTCTACCCAGTCGCCATTTATGTCAACCGTGACGTTAGCGGTTGACATAAATATTGCTTGGATAAAGCTTGGAGTGGTATTCCATAACTTGTTTCTAGCGTTTGTTTCGGGTTAGAAGAAAAAGTAATATTCGCTGTCTTTGTTCCGATCAAGATAAATGACAGGGCGAAACAGAGATCGCGAATACTACTTTTCCTTCTAACTCGAAACAAATGCTTGAAACAAGTTACGGAATACCACTCCTGACTTGATAAAATCGTGAAAATTTTGGTCCTGGAAATATGGGCGTTTTCCGTGCCAACTAACTCCCTTCTGCGAGTTTTCTTCAGTGGAAATAATGCTGCCAATTAAAAACATCACATTTTTAGATGCAAGAGGTAGAGCAGAAGAGGGGGGGGGGGGGGGGGAACAGCATTAAACTCCATACCAAAAATTGTTATCAGAGAGGGGATGTAAAAAAATACTCTAAAAAAGGGAAAATTAGCGAAGTTTTTTTGAACAGACTCTAAATATAATTTAGAAAGTTATCGAATTTGAATTCGAAAAAAAACTGTAACCCTGATATCCCCAAAGCCATTGAAAGCTCTTGTGAAGCTTTCCAAAAGCCCTTTTAAAGCTCTATATCAAACCTTTAATTGATTTTCTAAGTAAAAACAATATTATCTGGTCAATATTTTTCAGACAAAGTTGGGAAGCTTTCCAATTATGCCATGCCTTCCCTAGAACTACAAAAAAAAAAGTTTTTGACACGATAAACTTCAGAACAAAATTGAACTTAATTAAAGTTCTCGAATTTAAGATCAAATGCGCTGAAAATTCACGTTTGCCCTTCAAAATTTTCTTATATTCTGTAAACAATAAAACAAAAATAGTTTTTTTTTAATAAAACAAAAATAGTACAGCGACAAAAGATTCAATCTTTAAATTTAGCGCCACTCTGCTTGAAAAATATTTTGGGGTATAACCAAAGATTAGGTAGATGGAGATAAGAAACCTAAAACAAATTTTGGGGGTCTGACAGCGGAAAAATCCGACAGCGGAAATGAAATCTTTAGTATGTCTTGCAAATCGATTATTTTCCCTTATGTTTTGACGATTAACTGTCAAAAAACCATTAAAAATATTTAAATTGCATGCGCTACTTGATTGAGATTCAGAACTCTACAGTATTTTCCACACATTTTAAAATTTCTATGAGAAGTTCTGTTGTTTCTTATCTTCAGTTATCTAATCTTTGGTATAACTTTTCGATTCAATTGTGTAAGTAAAGGAAAATACAACACATTTTTCTGTGCCCGATGTTTCGCGCAGTTTTCTTATCAATAGTCCGATCTCTTTTCCACAGATAAGTCTATCTCTTTCTCACATTTAGACAAATTTTAAGACCAAATATTCTTAGGTGTGATAGGGATTTTACAAAAATCAATCATTCACAATTTTTTGAGAAAATTAAAGAATATTTTAGATTTTCTAATGATAAAATAAAATAAATTGACTATTCTCACACCGTCTAACATTCTCTTAAAAATATCATTAAATTCTAACTCTAAAATGCATTCAACTTTTGTATTTTCCGCCGCGAAAATCGCTGAAAACTTCTTAACTAAATGGTGATCTCCGGATTTAAACTCTATTTTCTTACTTACATCCGCTCAAATAGCGGAGGACGTCCTTTTCCGGGGAGCCAACTTTCCATTCGATTGTCATTTAAGACTATTCGGAAATCTGTAATAAAAAAACCATCACTCCAGAAGCAGAAGCCAGAACCAGAACCAGAAGACGCGTTTAAATCCTTTCGCCGTTGTCGTTGTCATCAGGATCATCATCATCTCGAAGAAAGCTCCTTTGTATTTTGCATGCTGTTCACTGCACTACTTTGTAAAACACAAAAAAATAAAATCAAATCTGATTTTGTTCATGCATTTGTGAGTTCTTGGCTTGGATTTCCAGGAGACGAAGTAAAGAACTTAAGAAAATGCATTAAGCATTTCCCATTTTCCTATTTTCTCGTCACAGCATTATTTTTTTTCTTCTTCAGTTTACATTTACCTTGTTTGCAGTAGCTATCAGGGTCCATTGTAGAACATTATTTTGTCTTCGGAAAATATTTTCTTATTCCGGAAAACAAAGAAATTGTGCAGGTATGTGGAACGTGTATATCTTTTTTTTTTTTGGAAAACCCGAATGGATGAAATAAAAATATTTGGTTTGTTTGAGATAAAAAAAACTACCAACAAGAAAACTAAAACTACACGAAATTTGCATGGAATCTTGTTTTGGTATTGCTTTTCTTTTAATGTAAATTTATTTTATGTTGTTTCAACTCAACCACTCCCAGGATAAAAACACAACTTATGGCCGTCTGCATCAACGAAACTTAATTGATTTAAGCCCAGAACTAGAGATGCAAACCGGTTTTTTAAACCAAGTCAAAACTACTGAAATTCGAGTCAACCAAAACCACAGAACTATATTACATAGAACAACTGTCACCATACAAAGCTCTGCTGAAAAATGGTCCCAAAAGTATTTCCCTCTTTATCGTACTTGAACGCATCCACTGAACTGTATAAGACCGCGAAATTCAAATTTAGTTTGCCGCGAAATTCAAATTTCACAAGTTTGAGACTAACTTTAGGCGCAAACAAATAACTTTAGGCGCCAACACCATTCCGAAAGTCTATTTTCCTTTGACAGCTCACGGTTTAAACGAGAGGACTCTATTTATTTTCATACGGTTATCTCGCTCTTACTTGACTCGTTTTGATTCACTGAACTGTATTGAAATGGGACCGTTTGAGTCAGCAAATCGAGCGATCTAGTATATCTATGGCTGAGCCCAACTTAATTTTTTAAGAAATGTTGGTGCAAACGGCCATTAGTGGGTTTTTTGTTTTGTTTTGCACACTTGCAGTTCTTATAGTTTTTCTTTCAAGTTTTTTTTTGTTTGTCTTTTCTTGTTTAGACCCACACAATTTTTGTGTGTCTAGACCCGTTGTGTGGGTTTTTTTTTCTCAAAAGTGAATTTTAAAAGTTTTTTTTGAGTAGTTTTTGTGATTTTAGAAAAAGAGAACCACTTTTTTCAGTCAAAATTCTGTTGAAATACCTTATATTTTATTATTTTTTAACATATCAACGCATATTCTTCAACAAAAACTAAATCAAAACTCTTCAAAATTCAGTGGAAACCGGTTGTAACGAAATTAGTTGAGGGCTGGAATTTTGAACCGTTATATTTGGTAGCAAAAGATCCTTATGGGCTCTAGTCGGAACTTGGGGTTGGATTCCAAAAAGTGTGAGTTTAAAAATACCCTCGAAATTTCCTATATAAATAATATGACAATTTCATGTGCTTTTCGAAATCAGACTTGCGGAATCGGGCCCCTGAGCCCCTATTCCGCAATTGCAAGTGAAGTTCGATTTCACATAAGAATTTCATGTCCACCGCAAAACTCACAGATGCGGAATCGGGTCAGCGAAAATCCTGTTGTTATATCCGATTGTTCATTATAACCGATTTCCACTATAAAGATGAATATCTTACGACACCTCACAAATTCCTCACAGCATGTTTAAGTGAAAATGTTGTCACCTTAAGATATTTCTGATCAATTAACGTAAATCCGTGCATAGTAATTTTTCCCTCATTCGTTATAGCCGGATAATTTCGAAAAAATAGTGGCAAGTCATCTGATGAAATGCTTGTATTTTTCAAAAAATATTTTCCAGCTTTCATTGGACATTTTTTAATATTTGTTCGCTCCAAAATGATGGCCTTAAACATTTTACTAAAGATGTCTCTGTTGTTCAAAATATCGCAAACTCGCTTAGTTGCATTCAAATATGTTAAAGTTCGATTTCTAAAATCCAGAATAGATCCCAGAACTGTGATTTTTGGCATATATAAATCCCGTCGAATGTCACATTCGCTTTGAAAACATCTTTTGTTGAGAATTGTTGAACAAGTAATCCATGGTACGAATGATGTGAACTCATATGAAATGAATTCCACATACCATTTCGTCGCAGTCTTTAAAAATATGTAAAAAAATAATATTTTAAACAATTGCACCATCAAAATTATATATTTTTCATACCCCAAATGCAAATAATATAAAAATTATGTAAATGCTAGGTTTTTTCATTTTCCAACGACATTTATAACAAAAATTATGACGGAAATAAATTTTCTTCCAAGTTGATTTATGCTTCAATAAGTATACTTTTAAAATCAATTCAAGATTATTGAAGCTGAAAAAAAACTGAAAATATTTTTTTAAAAATTTATATCGCCGAGAATTTAATGTCAAAATAATCTTTCAGATCTATTATTCGACAAACCAGAAGATTCCTGAAATTTGCTCATGTTTGTTTGTTTTGTAGATATTTTTTTAACAATTAAATGAAGTTTAATAGTTGTAGAACCACTTTTTTTAATATGTTTTTAATATATTTTTTTATCATTCAGTAGGTATTAAAAAAAGTACCAGAGATATTATAACGAATTAAGTGTCTAAAGCCCAGTTCAGACCAACGATTGCGATTGCGATTACGATTGAACCTTCTCGACCAATAAGATGAAAGCTTTTAACGATAGGGATATGAAAGCTTTGATCTCATTGATCGAGGTAGCTCAATCGTAATCGTAATCACAATCGTTAGTCTGTTTTGGGCTTAATACAACGGGTAGAAGAATGAATTGAGGTGCTAGAGGCTCCCGAAGATCGCATCCCTAAAAAAGATCTTCAAGGCGGGTATTAAAAATTTCTCGATCTTCAAATTTTCAACGTTCTTAAATTTTCGAATGCCCAAAAAGATATTCAACAACAGATTTAACTTATAGGAAATTCTCGCGTAAAAAGAGAGGGTGGTATTTGTAGTTGCATTCAGAGCCGTAATAGAAAATCAGAAAAATATTGGGATTACAGATGGAAAATCGCCGTTTTCCAATAGATGGCGCTAGCAGTAAAATGCTGGTGAAAAATGTCAGATTAGAAACGTCAAACGATAAGCTAGGCATCTGGCAACAACTTATCATTAAATTTGTGAATTTTTATCGGCGTCATATATTTTTTTTTTGCGTGAAAATTCAAAATTTGAGCCAAAGAAGCGTCATTTGCAGGAAGTTTTGCTTTTTGCCTACAATCCGAAAAAAATTGCGGGTGATACGCGTCAAATGATTGTAGAAACTTATGGTGAGGCTTTTATTAATGAAAGAACGTGTCGCAAATGGTTTCAACGCTACAAAAGTAGTGATTTTGATGTGGAAGATAAGAAGCGTCCCGGACCGGTTGAAAAAGTTTGAAGACGCAGAATTCGAGGTATTACTGGCTGAAGATGCATGTGAAATGCTACCGAACACAACTAAGGCGTTTGAGCCGAGCATTGAAGGAAAAACGGCCACAATTCGAGCAGAGACATTACAAAGTGATTTTGCAGCACGACAACGCTCGGCCACATGTTGCTAATATCGTTAAAACCTATACCTGGAAAGACTGAATTGGGACGTGCTAACCCACCCGCCGTATTCTCCAGACATCGCTCCTTCAGACTACCATCTGTTCCGATCGATGACGCATGGCCTGGCTGAGCAGCACTACCGTTCTTACGGAGAGACCAAAAATTGCGTCGATTTTTGGACCGCCTCAAGAGACGAGCAGTTTTTTCGACGCGGAATCCGCATGCTGCCAGAAATATGGGACAAAGTTGTGGCTAGTAATGAACAATATTTTTAAGAAAAAATATGTAAGCATTTTTCCACAAAAAAGCCTCAATTTTTGAAAAAACGGCGGATTTTTATTTGTGCGCCCATATCCAAACGAGCCCGTTAAAATATTCTGAAGGAGAGTCGGTTTTGTTTGTGACCGGATTTCTAAAAACCTACTAACCGATTTTAATGAAACTTTACAGTTAGATTCAGAGTATGCGGTTTTCCCAATTTTCCGTTCTTTTACGGATTTAAATTCGGTTTTCTCCAATAGAGACTCCATATCTCAAGGAAAAATTTCGCCCAATAATATCTACCCCATCTCCTACAATTCTGAAGGAATCCCCTCTATGTAAACCCCCTCACCTGCTACCTCCTGCATTTCTGAAGGCATTGAGATCTGGTTTTCACTATTAGGGAGGTCATACTAATATCTACCTCTCACTCCTCTGAAAACCCCTCACTTGACCTGCTATCTCCTATCTCCACTAATTCTAAAGGGATTGGGATCTGGTTTTCAGCACTAGATGTCATCTGCAGGGAGAAACTTCACCCACTAACATATACCCCACTATTTCTTTACAAGTTGTGCACCTTTGGAAAGTTAGACCGGATGCCGAGTAAGTATAGAGGCCGGGAGAAATCAAGGGCGCTGCCTTTACTATTGTCTATTTTGAAATTCTATTTCATTATGTGTAATAATTTTAATGATGAAATTTCATTGGATTTTTACCAGTACAGATGTGTGGATTTAACGCTGAGCACGTTGGATATAGGGTGGCCGAAGTTGCCTGATAGAAAGGGAAAGAACCGAAAAACGGTACAGAGGAAATGCGATATCAGTTACTTTAAAATTCAACTGAAATTTTAATTTTAAAATCTTGCGATGTACAAGTCCACCAATTGAACCTGCTAAAATTCGACAGAGGACCAACTTTAATTGAAATATTTTTCAATACTAAAGTTTTCCTCTTGAAAATCATTTTCCAAACTTTTCATTCAATTCTCAATTACTATTTTAAATTTGCCAGATTTTTCATTATAAGCCAGTGAACATTTTCCGCGTAAAATGAAGTAATTTTTTGACTTTCCACAGAACAACACGACCTACTGTAACTTTATGAAACACAGAAACGTTTAAAATTCGGTAATTGCGATTATCCGAAAGTTTTCCCATTTTCCACAATTGGTTTTGTCACTGTATGTGTTGGAAAAAAAATCTGTAATGCAGTGAATTGCAGGGAAAACGAAGAATTTTCCATTGAAAGCAGAAATTGTTTCTGAAAGAAAAACTGGGCCACATAGCAGATGTGCATCAAAATGTGTTGAAATAGCCAAGAGAAGTCCAATGAAACCTTCGAATAGTTTTCCTTTGTTTCACTTTTCACAAAATTCGAAATATTTTGGCAAACTGGGGAAAAATTTCAACAGCAAATAGTTGGAAAGTTTGCTAACTCAAATGACTTGAAAGAGAAAAAAAAAAATAGAATGAAAATAAACTTACAGAAATGGGAGAAATTTACTGGAAAAAGTAAAATCCTGAAAATCGGTAAAGATTGCCGTGGTGTTTCATGGAAATCAATATTATTTTTTATCAGGACAGTTTCCCTAATACCACTTAATCCCTGAATGCAAACAAATTTCTGAAATGCAAACAAATTTTTGAGTTATTTGAGTTGTGGGGAAAAAATATAAAATGAATGTTGGCTTGGTGAAAATCTGGAATGTTAAGAGAGGAAACCATTATCTAAAAAAAATTGAAATTCGGTAAACAATTTAAACCACGAGAATTTCACGGATATAAGTTTTTTTTAGAACAACTGTTACTTAAATCCAATATTTTACAAGTCAAGTCTTAAGGAGCCTCCACACGTTCAATGTTACTTGACAATTATTATTGATGAAAATTTTCGTCAAGTAACAATGATGGAAATTGCCTGCAAACGTAACATCGAAGAGCTTCCAAACGATCAATGTTACTTGAAACATGAGTCATTCAAGTAAAATTGTCAAGTAACATTGAACCTGTGGAGGCGCCTTTAAGGAGCCGCCACACGTTCAATGTTACTTGACAATTTCACTTGAATGACTCATGTTTCAAGTAACATTGATCGTTTGGATGCTCTTCAATGTTACGTGTGGGAGCAATTTCCATCAATGTTACTTGACGAAAATTTTTAATCAATAATACTTGTCAAGTAAAATTGAACGTGTGGAGGCTCCTTAAGAGCCTGTTTAGGCGCGACGTGTTTTCGTTCGTTTCATTAAAGTCGGAGGGCGCCAGGTACGTGGGAATGACGATAGAAAAAGACGCGCTAAACTAAAATTCTCACCGTGAAAATAAAGCGGAACGGTGCCTGATTGGTTGTTGAGGTGTTTCGTTGCTGATTTTAAATATTTTGTCAACTGTAATTGTTGTTTGGTTTTCCGATTATAATTGTTTTAGCGGTGGTGATTATTTAGTGGAGATAATGTCATCGTGGAAACAAGTGCAAACATTGGAATTAATCCAATACGAACAGTTTCCATCTTTATATGATTTACGGCATACGGATTACACAAATCGTATAAAAAGATCAAAAACTTTAGAAGAAATTACTTCAAAAATGAAAGAATTTCCACCGGAAGTAAATGCTATGGATGTTAAAGCCAAAATAAAAACGGTCAGGTCAATAAAACTCTTAATACACAAAATGTCAACTAACTTGATCCGAAGATTCCGTTTTCGCGTATTTCAAAAGGAACCAAAATACGTTCGTTAAAAAATCTGCGTCTAAACACGAACGAAAAAAAAGAGCGGAAAAATGAGAGTAAATAAGAGGTCGTGTAAACAGGCTCTATGATCGCAAAAACCTATGCAATTACCAGCTAGAATATTTTCATTTTCGCTTGTCTGTCTGTCCGTCCGTGAACACCATAACTTTCGAAAGGATTGAGCTAGAGACTAGAAATTTTGTATAATTACGATTCTCGTAAATGGCTAGGCTGAGTTCTTAAACGTACGAAATTGCACCTCCTCCCCTCCCCCGTACAAACTAAAAAGTTTTTTTTGCAATTTTCTCGCAAACGGTGAGTCTGATTGAAAAATTTATTAAGATAAAAAGTGTTTAGAATAAAATTCTACATAACTTAGGTTAGGTTGGAGTGGCTGCCAAAAAGGCACACTTAGGCCAGAAAAAACCCATTGTGATACCACGCGAATCTTAACGATCCATTTCCCTATAACTCGAACCATTTGGAGCTTCTGATGAAACGGAGTAGATCTGCGACGCTTAGAAAGCAATACATAAAAATCTAATCGGACCACAAATGGAATACTTTTTCCTGTTTTCTCGAAAACTGTATATCGTATCGAAAAATTTATAAGGATAAAAAGTGTTTAGAATATGATTTTACATAACTTATCTATAGGTACATCAAAAGCCAGTTGGAGAGCTCCTTCTCCCTTCTCCTTATATTTTTTTTATTTTCTCAAAAACGGTGAGTCGTATTGAAAAATTTATACAGGCAAAATCTGTTTAGAATGTATGTAGAATGTAAAGAACGATGCACGAAAATGCCCCTTGACTAACTTTTGGGTTTCACTTTCGTTCTACCTGCATTGGAAAGGTATTTTGCTCTAGTTTCATGGACATAAGCTCTTTTTTTGGCGGGGAACTGCAAAGGGATGGTCAGCTGCCATTTTACACCGTGTCTATCTCCGTCAACTCGACGATATCGCCGTCAACTCGAGCTCTGATTGGTCAATCATAAAATCTCTGCATTGCGCCTAAGATGGCAGCTGACCATTCCCCTGCAGTTCCCCGCCAAAAAAGAGCTTATGTCCATGAAACTACACAGAAAGAAATAATTTTGTATTATTTACAAAATGGGTTTTGTTAAGCCTAACAAAAATTCGTAAATATTACTGAAGTTTTGTATATACTACGAAAAAATTAACCAATATTTTTTCGTATAGTTACTAAAATTTGTTAATATTACGAAGTACATTTTGTCAAATCTGATTTGCATCATGGCGTCATTACGATACACAAGCTTTTCTATTAGTGGTCTCATTAGCCGCTGTAAGCATCCAATTCCCTGCTGTTAATGTTTGGATGCCTGCAGCAGGTAATTAGACCACTAGTAGAACTGCGCCACACTTGTGCATGACGAAAAAATGGCGACGATTTTGTTAGTCGATTCGCCAGTTCTAAAAACTCGATTTTAAAGCGATTCCAATAATTTTTCATAAAACTGATGCAAAAAATCAGTTTTTGGAAAGCATTTCTTAGTTTAGACATTAGTTGGAATGCTTTTTTGAAATATTTTTTATGCCCATTTTTTTCAGATTTCGATAATTTTTTCCCATTTTCGAAAAATACTAAACGCGAATAGTATTTTTTCGAGGTAACACAACAACGTTCGCCGAGAGAATTCATTCGTTCGAAGTTTTTGTAAGAAAAATCATTCAAAATAAATTATTTTCATTTCGCATCATATTGGCCGTCATAAAACATTTCCTCCATATACGAATATTCAATATAGAAACTATCAGAAACAAACAAGCATCTCTTAATTTTTAAAGTCATCACACTAAAATAATTTCCGCTCATTAGTTGCATATATTAAATTTTATGAACACACACTAAGCAAGAAACAGAAAGAGATTCCATATCAACAAGAGAGATTTGTTTTTGTAATATTTACAAAATATTTGTAATATTTACAAAATATTTGTAATATTAACAAAATTTTTGTGAAAACGAAATACAAAAATACAAAAACTTAACAAAATTGACATCGTACCGATAACAAAATATTTTGTCGGCCCATGGGGGACAAATGGTTTCGTTATATTAACAAACGTTTTCGTAGTATTTACATACTTTTTATTTTCTGTGTAGAGCAAATTACCTTTCCAATGGATGTACTACGAAAGTGAAACCCGAACTTGTAGAAGTTAGCCCGGGGGCATAAAAATCGTTGAATCCTGCATGGTTCTTTATATGACCGTTCCATACATCAAAATCCAATCGGATCATTCTTTTCCCCTAACCTGTACAAATGGATTTTTTTAAAAATAAAATTTTTGTTTTTGTTTATCATATAGAGTATTTGACGATTGGCCCCTGGCAATTGTAGCATTTCTTATGTTTTTCCTGAATAAACACTCCAAATGTCTTTAGGTATCTTTTGAGGCAGTGTTAATTTGTCCCCGGAGTATTTCTAGAGTGTACAGGAATCCCAAAATCTTTTATTGGCTGGGTGCGAACTACCTGGTGGGGGAATCAAAATCGATCGCAGCGCACGAAGGGCTAAAATTGACAACTTCAGGCGAGAAATTGTCGCTGTCAGTGAAACTTGGTAAAATCTGGTTATTCGCATATTTTTAAAAGGAAAATTAAAATGGGTTACGGAACGTGTTGTGTAGTGAATTGTAAGAACAATGGACTGAACAAGAACTACAAATTCTACAGATTTCCAAGAGCGAGTTGGAAATTAGATCAACGAAACAAATGGATAGCTGCTGTAAAGAGGAAAAAGTAAGCCAACCTATGAAACGAAATTTTCACATTCTGGGAAGTAACACCTCAGAATGATTAAAGATCCTTAATATACTTATTGTTATATTTTAGTGCTGACGGATCGTCATGGCGCCCAAAACCACATGACAGAATATGCAGTGCTCACTTTATTGCAGGCAAAAAGGCTAACGAGCAGGCCAGTCCTAGTTATGTGCCAACAATATTTGCTTCAAAATACAGTTCGACAAATATTAATGAAAATGCAGCTATATCCAGGTACAACCGATTCATTGAGCGAAGGATCAAGAAAGAAAATATGGCAGCAGATGTAATTAATATTCAAAAGACTTGTGAGATTGAGGTGCCTCAAACTCTTCTCCAAAAATACAAAAGTTCTTAACGCATTCCACACAATCTTCTTTTTGAATATCAGTGTCAACCTGGTCTATTAAATCTTGCCAAAAATTGGTGACGGATATGTTGTCATCTTCATTATTGAAGTTCGAATCAGCAGCTTGCAGCACATAGTTTAAAGCCGAGGGTCCCTCCAATTCCGAAAGATCAACTTGCAGAGGATCACACATTATTTTCTTTGGAGTAGGATACATTTCTTCAAAGTATTTTCCTTTTGAGTATTTATGTTTTGCAAATTGTCGAGCACTTGGTTTACCCCATTTTTGTTCTTCACTAGTTTTGGAGAAGCTTTCTTCATGATTCATATAGTAAATCAGAGCCGCAATATGTTTACATCTAGCGCTTTGATTGTAGACACAATCACATCTTGCACTAGTGACAAAACGAGTAGAATTAATCTGTAAGCAAATGAAATTGTTTGCTAATGTTTATATAATATATATAAAATGCAATTTTCATATTTAAGTCAATTTGCATCTGTGTTATGATGAAGGTTGCAAAAAAGACCAAGAATTATGCTTACTTTTAGGGATGTAATATATGGCGTCGATGTAACCGATGTTTGGCGAATAATTCGAGCTTTAATTGTGGTGATGTTAGAATCATTTTGTCGCACTTCTTCTACTTCTCGTACATGTTCAGCCAGAACCAAATTTTTTCCCTTTATTGGAGTCTGAGGTTGAAAGGCGATGTCGTGTGTGACAGCTTGAAAGCCGGTTCTGATAACTAATAAACTCATATTTCCTAAAAATCTAAAAAAAAACGTTTAATAATTATCAACACCAGACTTGTAAAAGCTTTTAGAATTTGTTGAATTTTATTCACTTGCGGTTTACATACCGATTTCTTCTCACATCTTGATTCGAAATTATTTATTTGTTTGATTCTCGTTCGGTCATTCAAATGTCAAAAATTCCGCCCTAGTTGCAACCACTAGATGGCGTTGCCATCACGCACCCTGCCAATAGGGATACAACCATAATCCTCAAATCGAGGCTTCATAATAAATATCTTCTCTACTGAAGCGATTACATGAACTTCGAACTTAGGCCCGTTTGTGCGTACTATTCTTAAAAAATTAAGTGGCAGTTAGCCTACTTAAAGGTCAAAATACAATTGGCCCAACACAACATTTACGGCGACATTTTAGATTTTAAACTCATAGGACTCTATGCTTCTAATACAATTATGCCCTAAACACATGTGCAGATTTTCTGCATGCAGAGTTGCATGCATATCTGCAGCTAAGACACTTGATCAGATTTTTTTGACATTTCATCGCATCGGCTGCTGTCAACAATGGAAGAAGAATTGGTCAATTTTTATATTGGAAATGGATGGATCACCTCATGTTCCTGAAAGACGTAGATAACGTCAACACAATGTATTGAATATTTTCTACTGGACTTTCCTTTTCCTTTTCTTTCCTTTTCCACTGTGTACGAATTTAGTCCATAGTCTCTTTGCTAACAGTCGATTTTGCCAAACACTAAAAAAGAATCCTCGGTTGACATCACTAA
This sequence comes from Chrysopilus asiliformis, assembly GCA_964034945.1. Classification (NCBI taxonomy): domain Eukaryota; kingdom Metazoa; phylum Arthropoda; class Insecta; order Diptera; family Rhagionidae; genus Chrysopilus; species Chrysopilus asiliformis. The sequence goes on along the minus strand of OZ035960.1, from coordinate 93,676,269 downwards.
TTCTGCGCAGAGAAAGTTGAATTTGAGATACCATGCAGCTCTGCGCTGCATGCAGAATTTACATGTGTTCCACTTCATATAAACGTGTGTATTTAAATTCCGCTGCATGCAGAATTCTGCACATGTGTTTAGGGCATTAATCCGAACAACTTTGCAGCCGTAAAAAGTTGAATCAAATTTAACTTTTGTCGGCCAGCTCGCCCACAAAATTTAGTGGTTGATTCAAAATGAAATCTTATGGGGACGTTGTAAAATCCAAATTTCGTCACTTAAAGAAAGTGTTAAGAAATATAGCTTGTATGCTGTATTGCTTATATTCAAATTGTATTTGCAAGATAATGGGTAACAAAAAATGTATTATGTGGCTCACTGACTGTCAAAATTCAAATGAAAGAAATAAAGAATAATCAAGATCAAGGATTGAAAAAAGGAATTTCGAAGAACAATTAATAGAGTGCGTGCGCGAATGAAAAGTTTTATCTGTGAAAAGCAAATTACGTTTAGAACAACAAAGTGTGCGCAACTGTATATGGAGGGCGACATTGTCGCCGTAATCTGCCGCCGTAGAAATTCTTTGATTTAAATAATTAAAGTTGTAAATAATTCGCTGAGTTTCGTTGTATTGTCACACATGAATAGCGATAGTAACAATGTAACCTAATGCTGTTGTAACTTCTATTATGCATAATTTTCGAAAAATTCGATGAAGTGGACCTGAAAGTATGACATGTTGGTAGAAACACCGTTTTTGTCATAAGCGAATAGTAAAAATTACATTCACAATGACTATAAATCGGTACTCTCAATAATAATCAAATAATTTTGTTTTTAATTTTCAAACCCACATGGAAGATTTGTTTTTCATAATTAATTTTTGTAAGCGATAACATAACCGAACGGAAATAATCAAGGCATGGAACATTGATTCAACAATCGCAATAAACAGCAGAAATTTTAGAATTTGTAATAAATTTTGACAAATTCTGGGCTTTTGCATGAAATATGGAACGTCGATGCATGATTTTGGCACTTTTGTGCTTTGTCACTCATGTAAGAATAAAACTTTTTACAAGAATTTTTTATAATATACATTTCTATTTTACAGTCATCTTATCAGTGGCCAGTCAAATTTTCCTTGATTGATCTAAAAGTCTTGGTTGAGTGGGTGAATTGCAGCTATGACTATAATGGAACATTTATAAGGGGCGAATGCGATTTCCGCTCCAATCTAGTACAACCGAAATTTGAAGCCGAATTATGTGTCTATGTTAACAATCGCACAATAACTCTTGCCAAATTAACAAAAGATTTTTGTTCGATATTCAAAAGCAAGGATTTTATATCTACCTTGATTGCTAAAAAATTTTCATCAGTGTCGAATTTCAAGAAATGTCCTGTGAAGCCTGGTCACTATTTCTTACGACCTTTCAGTATTCTTCAAAACGATGTTCCTCAAATCTTTCAAAAATCTCTAATGTCTACTTACGGTCGTTCAGTCGTTATAAATATTACGAGTTTGATTAATAAGAAGCAAATGAAAATAGCTACTATTTTGGTAGAGTTCACGAAAATATCACCAAAAGGTAAAATATAATTGAAAAATCTTATCTGTGTGTTAATATGGGTCAACTTTTTCCATTTTTAATTCGGTTAGAATTTTAAGGGTTTTGTATTTTTCAAAATTACGTTTGTTGTTAATTTTGTATTTCTAAATGGTCTGTTTTTTTTCTAAATGAAAAGTTTTTAATAAAATTAAGAAATCAATTAGTTTTTTTTATGGATTTTATCCCGGACGCAGTTTTGACATTGGGTCTTGGCTAATGGCAGGCCATGAGAAAAATCGCAATTTATGCCTAATCAAGTCCCAAAATAAGTAATGCTACATTTACACGAATGACAAATTTGTCATTTTTTTCTTGTCATTATGTTAATTCCCGTGTAAATGGCATAATTTTTGTAATTTTTTCTGTCAGAAAATGTCAATCTCTCATAAAAGAATGAACTTGTCCATTCTTTTATGCCAGATTGTCATTCGTGCAAACGCAATATTAGTTATGACAACTTTAGTATTCAACTTTTGTCATAACTAATATTGCGTTTGCACGAATGACAATCTGGCATAAAAGAATGGACAAGTTCATTCTTTTATGAGAGATTGACATTTTCTGACAGAAAAAATTACAAAAATTATGCCATTTACACGGGAATTAACATAATGACAAGAAAAAAATGACAAATTTGTCATTCGTGTAAATGTAGCATAAGCTATGCATATTTTTTTTAGAATACCGGTGGTGAGCGCAGCGAAGGCGACGGGGGAGGGGATGGCAGAATAGGAGGAAATCTTTTTATGCTTCGAAATTAATCGTAAAAATTTGAAAGCCCAATCAGAGAAAAGAAGGTCCCAAGCAACCAGATAAGGCATAATGACTTGCATTAGGGCGTGGTGTCTTAAAATTGGTCGTTACGACCACACCAAGACCAGCGAATCCGCCTTATAAGGCGTGATGCCTTTCAAGGCTTTTGCAGTGGTCGTCAAGCGGTCCGAGTGACCTAAATATATGCCCTGATAGTCTTAATGTTCGAATGCCTTGTTTTGGCCTTCATAGTCGTCCTGCCTTATAAGACCAACCTTCCACCTTTCGTCCACGAAGTGCCTTATAGGGCATAATGCCTTTGAGAACACTCCAATGCCCTATTTGAGAATGCTTCGAGCATGCGCAGATGAATATCTGCTTCGAGCTTGTTTCTAGCATACTTCGAATATGCTTCTAGCATTCACGGTGCGAGCCGCCATGACGTTCATTGAAATGAAAAAAAAAACATTCCTACTGAAAATTTAAAATCTGTTTTTAAAGCACAATATGGAAAAACATCGAATAAAAAGTAATTTTATGTGTTTGGGTACACAGCATAACTTTATTTTTACAAGAATTTTATTGAAATCGAATAAAAAAGAAAATTCTTTGAATAAATAATTTTCAAAATATATCACTAAAATCGAGAATTGCTACGACCCACGTAAATAGAGCTCCTGGCAAAACCGCTTTCTACGTAAACTTTAAATCGCATGTGAATTGTGACAATAAAATCCACAAAAAACCTTAACATCACCGTATGAAATTATTTTGAACGTTTTTTTCCACAAAATATATCCATTAAACTTTATGATTCTTGTCTTATCTTTCTCTCCTCATGCGGCCTATAGAATAGAGAAAGACAAATAATGTCGCCAGATGAAATGTCAAAAAAATATTTCGTCATGGTAAAACAAGGCCCTATTTTGGCCTTCAAAGTCGTGAAGCCTTATAGGGCGTGAAATAGGGCACTTCGTGGTCCGGCGGACCTTCCCCACTGTCGACGATAGGTCGACGATAGTTCGACCTAGAGTCGACAAAGTCGTGGGCCTTACGACCAATAGGGACGCCTTTGAAGACGAAGTGTCCACTTTACGACCTATAAGGTTACTTGGGGTGTGTTTTAAATTTTTGTTTGTGATTATAATCTATATATATAAAATCGTTTAACCTGCTTGACTGACTGATTGACTGACTGATTGACTGACTGATTGACTGACTGATTGATTGACTGACTGATTGACTGACTGATTGACTGACTGATTGATTGACTGATTGATTGACTGACTGATTGACTGACTGATTGACTGACTGATTGACTGACTGATTGACTGACTGATTGACTGACTGATTGACTGACTGATTGACTGACTGATTGACTGACTGATTGACTGACTGATTGACTGACTGATTGACTGACTGATTGACTGGCTGATTGGCTGACTGATTGACTGACTGATTGACTGACTGATTGACTGACTGATTGACTGACTGATTGACTGGCTGGCTCATCAACGCCCAGCCCATAGCCCTGAAGCTAGAGACTTGAAACTTTCACAGTATATCCCAACCATCACTTAGGCGCTCACTAAGGCGGTGTTTTCCGAAATTTTACCCCTAAAGGGGTTGGGGCGGGCGGTAAAGGAGGTTCGGGTGTTTTTAAACCGTGATTTTCGCTATGAATCCTGCTTAATAGGAGATTGAAAAGTTTCACTCGGGGGTTTTCGGGCTCGCTGATTACGAATCCGAAGTTAGATTTTCGAAATTGGAAATGGAAGGTCCTGTAAGGATAACGCAAATATCCTTTTTCCCATTTTTTTCCGGGGAAAAATGGCACTAGGGGGTTTTCGGGGTCGCTGATCACGAATCTGGTGTTAGGCTAATTCACAACTGAGAGTCCTGCAAGGATAAGATTTCTCTCAACAGTTTTTAAGTTCTTTCCAGCTTTCTTCGTATTCTAAAACCTATACAAAAAAACTTAACCCGGCAACGACGGATATGCAAGCATTGGTTAAAAATTTGAAAAATATTTGCTTTTCTTGAAATGAAATTTTTATATGAACAAACGATTATACCGAAATTCTCATGGCGAATGATGGCATATTTTAAATTAATTCAATTGAAACAATGGAAGGAAAATTGTTAAGGACGCGTCAGCCATGTTTCGTACCCAAAGTCTAGCATGGACAATTTTTAGAACAACTACTAAAGTTCGGTTGAAACTCGGAACATTTTTGTCTTGAAAAAAATATCTATTGAACTTTCCAGAACCTGCTTCGCTCCTGACCGTTTCGCGAGGAGGAGTTTTTGGAGTCGCTGATCACGAATCTGGTGTTGAAATTGCCAACGGAAGCTCCTGTAAGGATAACTCAAATATCCTTTTTACCATTTTTCCTCGAAAAAAAAAACTGGTAATGAGGGGATTTCGGAGCCGTTTATCACGAATCTGGTGTTAGAATTTTGAAATTCGGAACGGGAGGTCCTGACGGCATAACGATTTTTTTCAAAAGTTTTTAAGTTATTGCTTTGTTTTTTGGCCGCAAGAAAATTTTTGCAAAAAACTTTTACCCGACAACGGCGGGTGTGCAAGCTAGTATAATTATTATAATAGAAAGTTTTATGGGTGTTTTATGATTTCAAAATACTACAAAAATACGCCGCAAGCAAAACTTTAAGAAATAAACATTCAACTATTGAAAATTGTTTAGTAAAATGCGCCGCAGGTAAATTTTTTAAAGAAAAATCGGCTGGAGGCGAAAATTTCCGAAGGCGAAAATTTGCGGAAACTGCGCCGGATGCCAACATTTTTGTGTTTTGAAGGCATTTTTTTACCCAAAAGTTTAGTTACTGGGACGTCGGGAAAACATGCCTAAATCCGAAACAGTCCCGGCCATTCCGGTGCGTATTCTGGTTAGTACCACCCTAACTCTTAGCCACAGACTAAGATTGAGCTCGAGTTTTGAAATATATACGAGTTGTAAAAAACTACTACGACATTTGTAAGGTTTTTTCTTTTAATCCATCAAAAGGAGAGGACGTGCAGGAAACTTTTAAGCATTTTAGAGAAGAATATTTTTAGATACACGATAAACCGCAGATATATTTAAATTCCTATCATTTTTTTTTTGTGAAATCACTATTCGTTTCTTACTACTTTATTATGAAACTGAGTGGCAAAGATTAAAAATTAACTCCGATATCAAATGCAATTTATCCAATTTCACATCAACAGACTAACTTAATGCAAAGTTAAGCCAACCACTGTAGAAATTTCATCAGAAACATATTCTCCCAGTAAAAATTCCATAGTAAACCTCATTTCCTGTCATTCGTAAGAAATTCAACCGAATAATCAAACTTATCAGAAGATGAATTAAGGCCAAGTGCTACATCGACCGACATCAGGAGCGTACTTACCGCCTAAATCCGTCGTGATGACGTCTAAGTAGTGTACAACATCCTTAAGTGGATAACATTTTAGCATTCCAGATCAGGAAGATCATCCCGCGCCCTCCTGGCCCCCTGAAGTTGGGCAAATTTTGCACAGGGATAACTTCTAATCGTGTTTCACGTACTCGTACTTCAAGTACCACAAATACCCGAATGGCATAAAAACTTATATCAACATACGTTGGTGCGGTGATGGTGGGATTGGCTCAAGGACCGCTCAGGACTCATTATGGGACGGAGAGTTGAGTGTCAACATAAGTTTACATCATTACATCATCCTTATGATGAACAATAATCAAGATGAGGATTTTATGAGAGATAAACAGCATCAGCAGCAGTAAAGTTTCCTGTGGGTGTGATGCCATTTCTCATTGCTTGGGAAAGAAAATTAAGAAAAGCTGCATGAAGGTTATGACATTTCGAGGGCAAGTTCAAAAGTTTTATGTTAGTTTATACTGTTTTGTAGGACACTATTGGTTAAAAGTGTTTCGACATTTGAAAAAAAAAACTTCTCATACACAGTAGTTATAATACGTCTCGGTTTAGCCGAGACAGTCCCGCAATCAGGCGTCCCGGGAACAAAACTTTTGTCCGGATTTTTCAATTAAGTGTTATACACCCCGATTCTGATAGTCGTGTCGTTTTTGACAAGAGTCGTTTTACGTGTTTTGGTTGGTAGAAAAGCACTAACAACATCATGTGAAACGACTCTTGTCGAAAACCACACGACTTTTAGAATGGGGGTGATCAGTAATTAAAAAGTTTAACTTAAAGTGAAACAGTAAAAAGTTGTTGTCGAGATTTTTTCATTCACAAATTTGAATTTGACACTTACGGCATTGTCAGACCTCTCAAAAATACGGTGGGGAGATTCTTTGATCTAAAATACCTATCTTCTTAAATTTATTTTAACGCCAGTTGACAAGTTAACAGTAAATCTGTTAACCAGAATTGAGGGGTGAGTTCTCGGCTTATGTGAGCATTTACATGTTGTCCATAAATAATATCACAATTTTTTTTTGCCTTCTTGAACACCATATCATGTATCAGGATTGGTATGTTTTCCAGCCCAAAAAACCTACTGGTTTTTTTTAAAAACCCACCCAAAAAAATTTCACTAAAATACAATTTAAAAAACCTACTGGTTTTTTTGTAAAAAAAAAACCCACCCAAAAAAATTGCACTAAAATACAATTTAAAAAACCGTAAAAACCAAGTGGGTTGGATTTTCTAAAAAAAAAACCGGGTTTTTCCCAACCCTGTCATATATTGTGATAATTTTTTGTATACGATTTTATACTCCCGTCATTCTAAAGCCAAACTCACCCCTTTCCCCCAACCCCTTCCCCCATCAAAGTTTCAAGGGGAAAAAACTTTACATAACTTCGAAATGACAATCGCTTTATTCCAGAAAAAAACTCAAGTAATTTTGATCATTTTAGGAAAATCAGTAGACTTTTGTGAAAAAACGGTTGTTTCCAGGTCTAAAATTTTGTTCAAATTTTAACAGATCATGATTTGGCTCTAAATTTCTTAAAGGGTTGTCCATAAAATACTTCACACGTCTTCGGTAATCTGACGCCGGTACTGAACTCCTTACAAATCTGACGATGGTACTGAAATTAGAGGAAGTATTTTTTGAATAGCTCCTTAAGCGCAATTTAGACTAACGATTGCGATTACAATTGCGATTACGATTGCGATTACAATTGCGATTACGATTACGATTACGATTACGATTGCGATTACGATTGCGATACGAACACGATTGTGATTACGATTGCGATTACGATTGCGATTACGATTGCGATTACGATTGCGATTACGATTGCGATCACGATTGAAGCTTCTCGACCAATGAGATCAAAGCTTTCAACGATAGGACAATGAAAGTTTTGATCTCATTTGGTCGAGGAAGCTCAATCGTAATCGGGCTTTAGGCGAATTTTAGCCATTTTACGCATCGTATCGGTATTTTCGCTATTTTGAACCCCATGTGAATACCAAGCTTCCTGTCTTTTTGTCCAAAGATTAACTCAATGTTCAATTTTTTGCAAGAATTCGGATGTAAACCAGATTAGAACGCTCTTGAGTAACCGAAAATGCAGCGTCTCCTCCCCCTTAACCCCTTGCCAGCTATCTTTTAAGACTCTTAAAGAATTTCGATGCGGTTTTAACTAATGAGGAGAATGAATCTTTAAATTACATTTACAGGTACAAAATATACGTCCCGCTAATCCCTTTTCCATGCGATCTTGACGACTTTCTAAGGGATTTCGATGCAGTTTTTAACAGCTGCGTGAAGTATTACGAATGCACGTCGTTTTATTGTGAAAAAATCAACTAACTCCTTACTGTTCCGCGAATTGTTATCATGAAGATTCCTCAGAAGTCCCGCTTTGAAATGACTGGAATTTTTAAACCATATTGAAATATTGGCTAAGAGAAGAACATAAGATTGTTTCGAGATACTCGAAACGCGAGATACTCGAAATTACCTCCTCCTCCTTCAAAAAGAATGTTTTCAAAGGCGTACTTAATTATACTGCTAGCGGCTGTTCCTCAAAAACTTTATTATTAATGAATGTTTATTATTTATTAAAGATATACAGATGACCACACCCATACATATTTTCATTATGTCTCCTTGCTCAAACCAAAAGCCATCTATTTGTCAAGAAAATTCCGTTAAGGACAAAAAAAAATGGGCAAATACTCTGGATCCATCCTCATTCATAACATCGAAGGGATATAAAGGACATTATTTGGATGTACGAACATATATGAATGCCTAAAGAAAGCGAAACATGGATAGGGAGAAGAAATTAATTAGATCACCCCTTAGAAAAGTTCTTAAGTTGGTTCATTCGCAGTTGAATAAATTTGAATGGCTCAAGTGTCACATAATTTCGTATGAATGCAAGAAAGCAGGAAAATCCTCTCATTGTAAACGAGTGATCCCTTCAAATTTTATGAATGTTTGCCAGTCAGATTACACACACAACAGTCTCAAGACGAGTGTGTAAATATGTCCGTGTGTTGATATCCGAAAATAATAACATGGAATGTGTGATACAGGGTGACCACCGCCTTTGATTTTGTCTCATTGGTTGTTAACGGGGTACCATCCGTATTTTCACATATTGTGAAAATGGATTTTCAAGAGTCCTTGGCGAATTGCATTCGTTCCGCAAATCCCTCTTTAGTGACAACCCCTTTTCATGGATTCCGCAGTTAATTTGGCCAATTTTATATTAAATGTGTTGTGGTCGACAGATTCAAGATTGAAAAGGGATTTGAACCCCTTTTTTTGAAATGACAAGTGCATATCAAATCCTTCCGTGATCCCTAGTTTTAAAACTAGATGTGCGTAGATTTTATACTTGTTGGAATTTAAATTAGAACATAATTCGATATTAACATGAATTTAATTATTTCTGGAATATAATTACTAGTCGGTAGTTCAAATGTCTATTGCTGGAATTTCAGAGTCTTTAAGGAAATAAAAGTTAGAGAAAAATCAATTTTTCCACGTTTTTGTTTATATGTTCGTTCATTACTGAACGACTTCTTATACAGCTGTTGTAAATTTTTTTGGAAATGGCTAGCAGATTTTTGTGAAGGTTTTTACGCCCTTGAAAATCAATTTTTCACATTTCTTTAGAATGCTTCACATATATTCCTTTTTTAACAATTTTTTGCCTATTTGTTCTGGATCTTTTAAAAAATAGACGAAATGCAGACCTAAAATGTTTAAAATTAGGAACTAAAATGTCTAAAATAGGGACTAAAACGTATAAAGTTGTATAGTAAAACGCCTAAAAGTAGGCAAAAACGGAATTATTCTATGTCAAATGGGTTGTAATAGGTAAGGACATTCCCAAACGAGAAAGTGGTTACTGCCTACAATTTCCAAGGGTAGCAACACCTTACAAATGCCACAACCAACAGTATTTACCTTACAAATGCCAGAGCCATGTAAAAAGGTAGAAGTTGCAGCCACAATGGAAAAAATGTTCAGAAAACTTTAATTTGAGGATGCATTTTTTCGGTCGAGGGAGGCAAAAACGTTGGTACAGGTGATGCACAAGATCTCTCTGGCCAAATATGGGAGCCATTCCTATAAAAGATATTGTAAGTGTTCCCAAATTTTTTAGGACACATTCCAACAAAACAATTGCATTCTTTTTTTGTATAATTCCGAAAATTATGGGAGAGATTACTGTATAGGTTCGACATGTCACGAAAAAAAAGGGAGAACATTCCTTTTTACAAGAAACTCAATTCTAAAACGAAAGGAATTAATCCTATAAAACGTTGGAATGCCTCCATTGATTATTATCGGACTCTCTCCTATATACATATGAGGCTATCAGAGCAAGAACGGACTAACCCACATGTCGAAATCGTGAGTTTTTTTTGTGTTTGAATCACTATCGCGAGTGAGTTTTTAGATAAAATTGTTTAGATGCACAAAAGAACATTTCAACATTGAGTAAGAAAGTCCACACAATTTTTTTTTCCAAAAATTTACAGTCAATAATAGTTCAAAAGTGGAAAAGCTTCAAAAACTCGATTATGTGGCTTAGTCCGTTATTGCGCTGAAGGCCTCATATGCGAGCCATTTTCATTTGAAATAGGATTAGTTTCTATAATTATAGCGCCAAATCATATCCAAATAGGATTGACTACTTTTTTTTATTGGATTCTCTCCGATCTAAAGGGGACAGACGAAAATTCGAGTTATCGAATATACGAGATAGGGAAGTTTGAGGGGTTTGAAAATATTCGAAATATCAAACAGCTCGAGTAATAAAATGCCCTGTAATTACAAAATGTCTCCGACACAAGTGTTAGAGTGTGTTTGTAGGCTGGTCCAAACTACATATATAAACCACGAGATGGGAATTATTATCGAAGGCAAAAACTTGGATTAAATTCACATATTCGCTGAATCCTTTTTGCATAGGAATGTGTCCACCAACACTTAGGGCTCGTTCCAATTTTTTTCTAGAGTCTTAGAATATTCTTTCTAAAAACAATGGGAACGATTCCATTCCACAATATGGCATTGTTTTCCCCTCAGTATAGGAATGTCTCCAGTAAAAACTAGAAACGGGTGCTACCTAGAATATGTCAATTCTGCTCTCAGCCCTATACCAGGGGTGTTAGTTGAAATTTGCCGGTTTTTTCGATAAAGAAAACACTTAATTCTCAAGGGAATCTCAAAAATTTTTTATTCAAAGTATTGATCATTGGATTTTACACATTTTGCCCATCTTTCAGGCAAAACATGGATACCATTCCAAAAAAACTTTTTCTCTTTCGAGGAAAACCATTCGACGAGCCATTTTTCGACTTCTTCAAAATTGGCGAAGCGCTGGTCTGCGAGTGAGTATCCCATCGATGCGAAAAGGTGACAGTCGGACGGGGCGAGGTCTGGATAGTACGGCGGGTGCGGTAATACTTCGCATCCAAGTGATTTGAACACTTTTTTGACTGATTTTGCTGTGTGAGACGGCGCGTCATGCTGAAAAATCACCTTACCATGTCTTTCAGCGTATTGCGGACGTTTTTTGATCAATTCATGGTTCAAATTGATCATTTGTTGTCGGTAGCGATCAGTATCAACTGTTTCTCCAGGTTTCAACAGTTCATAATATACGACACCAATCTGGTTCCACCAGACACGTTTTTTGTCCTGGATGTTGAAATCACCACTTTTGGATTGTCGAAACCACGTCTCATATGTTCTTATGGTTGGGGAATGATCACCGTAAGTTTCTACCAGCAAACTATGGCTTTCAGCGGCCTTTTTCTTTTGATTAAAGAGAAAAAGTAATGCGTGCCGCGAATGCACGTTTTCAGGTACAAAACTTGACATTTTCAAACAGCTTTAACGCTATGACGTTATTATTTTGACGGAACGTAACTTGTGTAGTTTTGAAGATTAATGTCAATACAAAAATATGACATAGATGCCAAATCGTAGAAATGTATACATATCTCTAGCGACAGCTATTAGTAAAACCGGCAAATTTCAACTAACACCCCTGGTATACATAGTAATGAGTCCACGAAAACTAGGACTAGTTCCAGCATTTATGGATGAATTTGCTACAAAATGTTGTAACGGGTCCTATAATCGCTTTCCCGTATTTTATAGGAGTGTTTCCTATGCGGATTTTTTTCCGTGTAAAAATAGGGAACGTGTACCAAAATGTTGGAAGAGTTTCCTATTATTTTTACTTTTTAAAATTATGGCTTAAGTGTGTCAATGTTGACTCTCCAACCTAACTTAACATATTCTTATTCTTTTTGTCAATATTACCTATTTTTTAGGGAATCGTTACTATAAAATTCCGCTATAAAATAATATTTTCACGATTTTATAGGAATCGCTCCCTTCAGTTTTTTTTCTGTATGGCAGAAAAAAAGTAGCATCCTGTGAAAAAATTCTCGTACAAAAAACAAATACCTTCCCATCCTTGATTCCCTACGCCAACAAAATAAAGAAACATTCTATTATTTATCCTTAAGGATGACTTAATCCATTTGAACACATTTGGATTACATTTCATCCATTGAAAAAGAAAACACTTATTAGATTCAAATTGTTTCACCCTCCCACAACCAATTTCAAGTTCCTTCCTTTAGTGCTATATGCTATCTTTTATCCAGCGGAAATGTGACATTTTTGTTTATCTATTTATCTGTTTGTGTACTCATGCTTATCGTATGTCTGTCTGTCTGTCTTTTTTGAGGCATATTTAATTTCCACACCATCCATTTTAATTTGTTCCTTTTCAAATTATAGAATGTCGTTGTCGGGAGCGTTAGGAAGTGTAACGGGTATGAAGAAAGATGACTGGAAGGAAGAAGGATTCTCAGACATACCAAGTGAGGGCAATAAGTACAAAAATCTGCCTTTTGGATTTCTTGAAAGATTCTTGTTCGGGTTTGAAAAGCTATAACTTGAAAACTCATATCCTTGTTTGAAAGATCAAAAAATGGGTCTACCGGCCTATCTGAAACGGGGATATGTTCGCCTAAAAAATCAAATGGAAACCGCCCATCCGAAATTCGCAAATGGAAACCGCCCATCAGAAATTATTGGACGTTCTGACGATGACCTACAAACGATACAAGAAAGGCTTACAAATTTCTCCCATTGTTCCAAGCATCCTTTTTTTTTCTTCCTTCGAAGCTTCCACCACATCAAGGCTAGGTCGAAATGTCCACCCCACCGAAGAGGCACCAATTTTCATTCCATCCCGTACAATCGACCGCCCTGGATGACAACTTTAACCCCACTAGCATAGATGATGTTGACAAGAATGACGACGGCGAGAATGTCAGCGAATGTCGTCTGTCTGTTGAATGAAATTTTATGTAAATTTTTTTTCCTCATTTCTGTAGGATTTCTGGCCCTTCATGCTATGTTAAGAAATTTTCATCATTTCCCTTGGATTTTCTAACCATATCCAACTCTCTATTTATTTTATTTAATTCTTTTTTGTACACATTTTTACTTCCAAGTTTGTTTGTTTGTGGTATCACTTTCCGAAGAAATGAATGTTTTTTTCTTAATATATATTTTTTTTTTGGAGATTTTTTTCGTGAAATCACTTATAGCGAAAAATGTACAATTTAAAAGCCATGCAAACCCACAGGACGAAAATAGGGGCTATTTCTACTTGCGTACTTGTGGGTTTTTTGCACTTAGTGCCCCTATTTTAAAATTGGAATTTTTTTGTGAGAGCCCTTTTGTCATTTGTCTTCGCCCGGTTTATGTTATACAGATTTTTAAATAAATTAAATTCTTCAAGTTTCATTATTTAATTTCGGTAGTTTTTTTAAGTGCTTTGAATTTTACAATAAAATCATAGGGAGCAGTGACATAACTAAAAAAAATCCCCCCTTCGCAATTGTCTTCCAGAGCCTCTATTAATTTAAGGTCTGTTTATTAAATTTTCCTTTGACGGGTGAAAATTTAAGTCCAATTTTTGGACAACCTGATCTTTGTAGTTCCAAAAATGTCGAGACTTTTTGTGTGTTTTAATATATTACACCTCCTCCCACCGCCCACCCACCATATTTTCGAGACCTTTTCAACCCGGGGAAATATTTTTCTTGAATTTTTAGAGGCTTGTCCTTAGCAGGAAATATATTTCCGAGACCTTTTCCACTCGGGAAATATTTTTCTTGAATTTTTAGAGGCTTGTCCTCAGCAGGAAAAATATTTTCGAGACCTTTTCCACCCGAGAAATATTTTTCTCGAATTTTTAGAGGCTTGCTCTGAGTAGGAAAAATATTTCCAAGACCTTTTCCACCCAAGAAATATTTTTCTCGAATTTTTAGAGGCTTGTTCTGAGTAGGAAAAATATTTTCGAGATCTTTTCCACCCGAGAAATATTTTTCTCGAATTTTTAGAGGCTTGTCCTCAGCAGGAAAAATATTTTCGAGACCTTTTCCACCCGAGAAATATTTTTCTCGAATTTTTAGAGGCTTGTCCTTAGCAGGAAAAATATTTTCGAGACCTTTTCCACCCGAGAAATATTTTTCTCGAATTTTTAGAGGCTTGTCCTTAGCAGGAAAAATATTTCCGAGACCTTTTCCACCCGAAAAATATTTTTCTCGAATGTTTAGAGGCTTGTCCTTAGCAGGAAAAATATTTCCGAGACCTTTTATACTCGGGAAATATTTTTGTCGAATTTTTAGAGGCTTGCTCTGAGTAGGAAAAATATTTTCGAGACCTTTTCCACCCAAGAAATATTTTTCTCGAATTTTTAGAGGCTTGTCCTTAGCAGGAAAAATATTTCCGAGACCTTTCCACTCGGGAAATATTTTTCTCGAATTTTTAGAGGCTTGTTCTTAGTAAGAAAAATATTTTCGAGAACTTTTCCACCCGGGAAATATTTTTCTCGAATTTTTAAAGGCTTGTCCTTAGCAGGAAAAATATTTCCGAGACCTTTTCCACCCGAGAAATATTTTTCTCGAATTTTTAGAGGCTTGTCCTTAGCAGGAAAAATATTTTCGAGACCTTTTCCACCCGGGAAATATTTTTCTCGAATTTTTAAAGGCTTGCTCTGAGTAGGAAAAATATTTCCGAGCCCTTTTCCACTCGGGAAATATTTTTGTCGAATTTTTAGAGGCTTGTCCTTAGCAGGAAAAATATTTCCGAGACCTTTTCCACCCGGGAAATATTTTTCTCGAATTTTTAAAGGCTTGTCCTTAGCAGGAAAAATATTTTCGAGACCTTTTCCACCCGAGAAATATTTTTCTCGAATTTTTAAAGGCTTGCTCTGAGTAGGAAAAATATTTCCGAGACCTTTTCCATTCGGGAAATATTTTTGTCGAATTTTTAGAGGCTTGTCCTTAGCAGGAAAAATATTTTCGAGACCTTTTCTACCCGAGAAATATTTTTCTCGAATTTTTAGAGGCTTGATCTGAGTAGGAAAAATATTTTCGAGACCTTTTCCACCCGGGAAATATTTTTCTCGAATTTTTAGAGGCTTGTCCTTAGCAGGAAAAATATTTTCGATACATTTTCTACCCCAGAAATATTTTTCTCGAATTTTTAGAGGTTTGTCCTTAGTAGGAAAGATATTTCCAAAATCTTTTCTATTCGGGGTATATTTTTCCTGAATTTATAGAAGTTTGCTCTGAAATAAAAATAAAAACTTGATAAAAAAAATTAATTTGGAGACTAAAAATTTGGTATCAACTTTTTAAATGGCCAAAATGGGATCACGCCTTCGTCCTTCTTCGCTATAGCCCAGGACGAGACCAGAACTTCTTAAATTGGGGCTTCGTAATAATGTTTTTTGCGTTTAAACTCCCGCGGTTTGTTTTGGATAGCGAAAAGTGGATGGGGTTACAACATTTGTAAGGTATTACTAATGGTGATAACAGTGGAAATAACAGTGTAAAAACAGCTTACCTACAACCAATCTAAACTGTTATCTAAGCATCTAGTGTTGTAAGAACCAAAACCTTACAAATGTCGGAATCCCAAATGTTGAAATCCACTAAGACTTATTTTGAAAAATAAAATTGAATGGACTTGAAATATTCAGCGTTAACGGCTGGGGTTGAATTTGAGACTTTTTGGCATACGAGCGGAGTTCTTACCTAGTAAGTCATTTTAACAATTTTACAGTTACTCCTTCTACCTTCGCTCATACAACCGGAACAAATTTTCGTGATTTTTTTCAAAAATCCGTTGATCTGTTGATCTCCCAACACAAAAATCTTGGGTTATGGTCAAAAAATGCAGACACTAGATTGGATCCCTTGCGATTGATTTTCTATACAAAATTGCAACATTTTTATGATTTCAGCTTAAACATAAATCATCCTTCAATGTTTCCCACCAAATTTTAAATACAAACACATAAAATAAATTCAGTTCAAAGAACAATTTTCCATTTTCGCTACTCCACAACTGAGAATATCAACTTAAGGGTTTTTGAAGTTCAGTTGAAATTCATTTTCAATTTTTTCCGGTTTCTCTTTTCAAGTTGAAAAATATATTGCGACATTTTTATGAGACAATCGAAGAATTATTGCTTGATTGTTGGCTAAATTCCACTTTAAATCCAGACGAAAATACAAACAAAAATCAAAAGGAAAAATTCACGATTGTACTGAAAAGGGAGAATAGGGAATTTTAGACAATTTTTATGGTCTGTTTCGAGTTAGGATCATGACAGGCTGAAGACAAGTGAATTTTAGTGTAGTATTTCTGTATGTTCGTTGGATTTGTCACCTTTCCCAATTTCACCAAACAAAATACCTGACAGACAGTTAACCTTTGTCTATTTTGGTTTTGGGGAAAAAAATGTCAGCAGCTTAAAGGGCGGTCACAAAATTCAGGTGGAAATATGTTAGTCGCTTTTATGTTGCCATTTTGAGTGACATTTTTTATGAAATGAATTTCCGTTGTCAAAAAAAAAACACGTTTGAAATTTAGTTAGCATGAAATTTAGTAGAAAATTCAGAAAAACTTATAAAAATGTGTAAAAGTTTTCACATTATTTGGGATGTGCGACGATTTTTGACAAAGCGGTGACTGAATGTTTTTTTCGCTTCAAAACTTTGGGACAACTTACCACGCGATGTATTCAGTCCCGATTACAGCTCTTACAAACACAACCCACGTAATAGCATAATTGCCGATTAAATTATACCTCTTTTCCCCCCTCCTTCCTTATCACTCCCACCTTTCTCTCCCGAAAATTTAAAAGTTTGTCCGAGTCTTAGGAGATGAAAAATTTTAAAATTCTTTTCGCGAACGGTCAGTAAAAAGAACTTGTTTTCATCAATTTGATTAATCGTGTAGATTGTATTTTTTGATTTTTTTAGAACATCTACGTTAGTTTGATAACAATTTTTACTTTCTTATACGTAGTATAATAAAGTATTGTATTCATAAAAAATTTCGACATCTTAATTTTGCCTAAAAAATAGTTCCCGACCACTCCGGAATCGATAGGGGTCATATTTATTACAAAAACGTCTTTCTATCTGTCAGTCTGTCAGTTCTGTGAGTTCTGTCAGCCTGTCAGTTCTGTCAGTTCTGTCAGTTCTGTCAGTTCTGTCAGTCTGTCAGTCTGTCAGTCTGTCAGTCTGTCAGTCTGTCAGTCTGTCAGTCTGTCAGTCTGTCAGTCTGTCAATTTGTCATCTGTCAATCTGTCTGTTAGTCTGAGTGCAAGATTTTTCCAAAAACTACTCGTATTTAAGCTATAGCCATGAAATGTTTGGTCCTGGAACGGGAGGATTCTGTCAACTTATCCTGTCAACTTATAGCGGAAATCCGTTAACTGGAAGTAGTCAAAATGGCGATTTTATAAGAATCGCAATTTTGTTCTTCGCAATTTACTCTGGAACTACTCATTTTTCAGTAGTCTTAAGCCCAATTCAGACTAACGATTGCGATTACAATTGAAGCTTCTCGACCAATGAGATCAAAGCTTTCAAGGATAGAGATATGAAAGCTTTGATCTCATTGGTCGAGGAAGCTGCATCGTAATCGCAATCGCAATCGCTAGTCTAAATTGGGTTTTATATATGACAAGAGTTGGAGACAATAAAATTTCCTATATTTTTGTATTTTACTAGAACTACGTATCTCAAACCGATATCGAGATATATCGTAATTTCAGAAAAATCAGTTTTTTTCTCGAAGAAGAATTTTTATTAATTTAAAAACCAGCGAAAAAACCGTTATTCTTTGATCTTCTCGAAGAATAACGGTTTTTTTGCTGGGTTTTAAATTAATAAAAATAGAATTCTCCACAATTTTGTCTTTTACCGTTATTCGGTATCTTTTAGCGTTATTGAGATTTTTATCATTAAAAGGTAAACAACAGATTTTTGTGAATTGCTTGCAAACTAACAGTTCCCCATAAAAATAGTTTAAGAAAGAACTAAAGATATTAAAATTCTCTACATTTTCGCCTTTTACCGTAAATCGATATCTTTTACCGCGATGAAGATGTTTCAGATTTTGCGAAAAAAATCCTATTTTTTACAAACTATAGTTTCATTTTTTTAAATTAAATAAATTTTATTCGTCGGGCTATAGCGTAAATTGTGCAGTGATGTAGATTTTTACAGTGTTCACATGAGATATTTTCCTATTTGTAAAATATCTGATGTGAACACTGCACCACGAATTTCAATACAACTTAAAGATAACATACTTTGAATTTTAGTTTGAAAAAAAAATATCCCAAAGACTGAGCTTCTGTTATTTAATTTAATAAAACAAGTTTTTAATTAATTTCTTTTAACAAAAAAAATAGTTGAAAAAAGTTTTTATTAGATTTATTTCCCCACGTTTTATACAACGTTTCCTCCGTCAGTCACTTTCAACCCGTCTCGAATTTAACTCAATTTTTTACTACATAAAAAAATGGTTGAAAAAAAATGCAGTTCCGTAATAAAAACATGAACCAGCAGCAATATAATTAAATAAAAACAGAAGTAGTTTAAGATATCAAATAATACTCGCAATAGACACAACTTTTGAAATACTCCAGGAAAACTTAATCTTTTTAAACTAAAAAAAAAGTGAATAAGAAAATGTTAAGAATCTTACGCCAACTAACAAAATTAATGGAGAAAAAACCATCCCAATTACCACCACCATCATCTCCTTATGGCAGAAGATATTACCCTGGGTTTAAGAAAAGACAGAGTGGAATTCTTCAAAGCCAACTTCATCGTTCAATTCAATCGCGGAGTTTTACAAGTTTTAAATAGCTTTCAACTTTAAATTGAACGACCGGCGGGCAAAAAGGAAAGAAACACTAGCTGTGTAAGATGGAAAAGTCGATGGGCAAAAAAAAAAAATGAAATATACTTAAAATACAAACAATTCAAAAAGTTTTTGAATCTTCCCGCCAAGCGAGAGAATACCTTTTCCTGCTTTCTGACTTTCAACCTGGATGCTCAAAGTGCAACAAGGATCCAGAGATCGTCATACAACACCCAGACAGTTGAAAGAATTTTTCTTCCTTGTATTTTTTTTTTGCCTGCTTAAAACTAAAATACCCTTCACTGAATAATGTAGCAAAAAGCTACATCAACGTCCTTTTCATCATCGGTCGCTATCTTGGCTGTTTGCATAGTTAAAAAAGACTTCTACGAAAAGATCTTCGACACTTACCTGGAAATAGAAAAAAAGAAGAAAAAAATTACTCTAATGCTAGAAAAGTTGAAATTTATTTCATTATTATTATGATTTTATTTGTATATAACTGGCACTGCTTTGATACTATAGATATGTAGATATTAACTTTAATAGTAGAGAAATTTTAGTAAAATTTAAATTCACATTTTAAAATTCAATGCATGTCAACTAAGAGATGGAAATCCAACGAATGGTGCCAAGTTGGGTGAATAAGGTGGTTGTGCTGGGTATTCAGAACTGTCACATTATGCATTCTGAAGTTGAAACATTTGTTATAGTTTTTGCGATGAGTTGGGGGGAACAATTTTTCCTACACTGGATATGAATAAATTAGTAGAAAGTGCATAAATATAAACTTCAAAGAATGTTTTCAGCACTCAAGTGCAATAAGTGGAACATCCGAGCCATATGAACATCCTCATTAAGCACGTCCATGGTCAACACCAATAAGTTTAAAGTTAATTTAAGTACACGGTAAAAAATCTTGGAGTATTTTTCAATCCAAAAATTGTATTGGACGAAATTTCAATACAATTTCGATTGGAATTCAATAAATGCAAATTATTACAAATATTTTAATATTTTTTTAGATTAGATTTCAATTACTTTTTATTGTATATCAAATTACCGAAAGTATTCATTTAGTTATTAACTGACAGTAAAGTTCAAGTGAGATAGAAACCATTCATGTTTAGACTCACTTTGTTAATTTACTTCGGTGGCCGTATGGGTTGGCGAGTGGACTTCAAACCTAGGGATCTCGGGTTCGAATCGCGGTCGAGCAGGAGTTTTTCAACATTTAATAATACGTAAGAAAATATTTATAATTTATAAATGCTGTAAAAAGTAAAAAACACTACTGGGATATTGGTAAAAAACCTACTATTACTATCATAAAACCATGAAAAATGAAGATTTTATTTTGCCCATTTTGTTACAAAATTTTGTTGGAATTCACGCTGATTTTTGTGTGAATTCACGCTCTATTTTCCAGTCACACTTAATTAATGTAGGAAACTATTGATTCCTTCATTTAATGTAGTGAAATCCAACAGAATTTGCATTTTTTGCAACAGAAATTGCAATTTGCATTTGATAAATTTAATACATTTTTGGAATTTAATTCAATCTAAAAAAGATTAGAAAAAAAATTTCAATCCAACGAGTGGATTGAAATCTAATCATGTTTTGGAGTGGACCTATATGTAATCCAATTTTGATTGGAATTCACTCCAAGATTTTTTACCGTGTAGAAGTGCACAAGATGCTGACGACGGTCTGTGGCTATGCATGTTGAGTAAAAGAGGATAAAAACAATATGGGATTCATGTCAGACGGAAAAATTTGAAAATTAGAACAGATTTTGGTCTATTTTTTTATGGAATTAGAATAGATAGTTAGAAATTGGGGTGAGATTCCGAGATTGAGAGCAATTTTTTTTAACTAAATAAATAAAAATCAATTAAAGTGCTAATTTACGAACCAAGAGAAATTCCTATTTGCTTGAAAAATTATACGGGCGAAAAATCGTGTTTGGAATCATTCCTTATTTTCTAGTAGGCGAAATTTTAGCAATCTCTCCCATATTTGCAGATCCCATTGCCAAAATACTTTTGACATATCGTCGGCAAAAGTGAAATTGTGCTAAGTCCATTATACCAAATTTTCCAGAAGAGCAATAAAAAACCTTGTTAAATCATTTTAATTTTCATTTAAAGAAAACAGAGTCTCATTTAAAGAAAACTGAGCCCAATTTTTCTCATTTAAGGAAAACTCAGTGTTATTGAAAGAGAATTAAAACGATTTAACAAGGTTTTCATTACTCTTCTGGAAAATTATACCAAATGGCACAATTTCACTTTTAGCCGAAGATATGCGATATATAGGAAAAAAAAAACAAAAAACAAAAAAAAATTAAAAAGAGCTTTTATTTAAAAAAAATTGCAGCAAAAAGAAAAAAAAAATATTTTGGGCCCTGCGTATTAGAAATAAAAGCCAGATAAATATATATTTTATTTTTTATACTTTTATCTCACTTTTATTTCTAATACACAGCGCCCAAAAAAATATTTTTTTTACTTTTTAGTGCATTTTTTTTAAAATAAAAACTTTTTTTCAAATTTTTTTCAGTTTTTTATTTTTTGTTTTACTTTTTTAGTCATTTTGTATTTGATTAGTATGACTAAAATCCAAAACTACGCCTATCTTTTACAGCGCTTGTTTATTACTTTTTCGGTCCGTTTGCGCTTACTATTTTTAAAAATATTAAGTTGCGGTTGGTCTACTTTAACCGTATAAATTCGTGGACTTGAATAATTTAAGTTAAACATAAGTTGCCAAGTTTCGTTGGCACAAACGGCTCTTAGAGCGGTTTGCACCAACGAAACTTAGCAACTTATGTCGAACTTAAATTTGTTAAGTGCCAGAATTTCGATGGTTTAAGAAGGCTAAGCATAACTTAAATAGTTATGACTTGTATCAGCAAATGGGCCTTAGTCTTCGAATATATATTCTTGGTTTTGAGCTATTCTGATGGACTTTTCGACTCGAAAATCGGATTCATCTACTCCAAAAACAACCAAATTTGTCCCGGAAAATTTGAGGAAAAAGATAGTCCCGTTATCTTAACAGGATCTTGTGTTACCCTTACAGATTTTTTAATACTAGAATCGAATTCAGAGACACAAAGAACTCCCAGATGAGACATTTTCCGGAAAAAATAATCACGATATCCTTACAGCCTTCTTAACGCCCGAATCCAATTCAGCGACCCCAAAAACGCCCAGATGAAATTTTGTTCCCGGAAAAATTGAGGAAAAAGATAATCACGTTATCCTTACAAAACCTCCCGTTATCCTTAGTCTTTTACTTTCTAAAATCGAATTCAGAGACCCTTAAACTCCCCTGATGAGATTTTTTTCCTTGCAGGACCTTCCGTTTCATTCTACCAGATTCGTGATCAATGCCAATTTTTCCCGGGGAAAAGGATATTTGCATTATCCTTACAGTATCGACACTGTTCCCACTAGAGTTACCTCAAAGCCCCCATTTCACAATCTGTTCGGTCGGTAAGGTACATAGTTAAGCATTTGAGGGAGAAAGAAAACTCCGGTTGAAGATTTGTGTGATGTAATTCCGTCAGATGACGATTGCATAAAGCGTCAAGCAGTTAATTTTGTTAATGGGGGCGTCTTTTTTGTGAAATGGCAGCGTCAGAATTACGTCCCTGTGTCATAATTGCGGCGTGGCAAACCACTGAAAACTGTGCCCCACTATGGATGCCATTGCGCATCCCATTCGTTCAACGGCGATGTGCCCGCGACAAAAATCGCTTACCACCGCGATTTGCATGGTGACAAAATATGTGAATAAAGACGACACGGCTGCTTAAAATGCTATTTGGGAAACATATATTAACACAAAATTGAAGGGTTTCGTGGTTAGAACAAACTTTCTTAACTACTTACAACTAAAGTTCATCAAATCGGAGAAAGTAATTGATTTGAAGTCGCCAGCCCGAGCCACTAGCAACATTTATAAGGCGCTAAAGCCCATTAACAGCAAAGGCCTGTGTGACTTACGTAAGGGAAAACCCACTTAACCCATTACAAACCGCGAACAGCAAACAGTAACTTTGAGCAATTTTAAGCCTTATTGTTACTACATAGGAGTCAAAGTTGCTATTGTGGAAAACAAAGGCTGGTTCAAAATAGGTAAAATATTATACGAATTTTTATTGAAACGGTTAACGAGACCTGTACTACTCACAAATGTTACAATCCCAAGTTGTTTGACAATACAACATGTTAAATGCATCTTCACATACAGCAACTAAGAATGAATGAATGACTTTACGAGTATCAATTGTACTCCAATTGTGCTTCCGTTATCAGCGGAAAAACATTTCCATCATTATAATTCCAGGGATCTGAATGTCCTCATAAATTATCTTGTCTGGTATAATTTTCTGTGTTTTCCTGATGACACACAACACATCCCGGCTCTGGATCCGCGGTAGGGATATTATAATGTATGTTTTGCATACGTGATAAAATGGTCGGAAGGTATTCACGTTTCTCTGAAAAAAGAGGCTTAGAAGGTATTTTTCCCCCTTCTATTTAATACTTCCGCCACTGACAACTTATACCCGACATTTACAATAGAAATAGATGAATGAATGCCAGAGAAGAGAATGGGATCACAAGGGATATGAAGATATTTATTCCCACCTGTGAAGAATTCCTGGATTATTGACAATGCCTGGTAAAAGGACTAATGTGTGCACAACAAATGAATTTCTTTTCCAAAAAAGTGGTGAAAATCAGTTGTTATTTGAATTTTTGTGAAATTTCCTGTGGAAATAATTAATTAACCTGAAAATGTTTCAACAAATTGGCATGACATTAAAATTGGCTGAAATTCTCAGATTACAGCATTGCCAGATAGAATATTTTTTTGGTTGTATTTTTTATGTGTTTTCTATTAACTTCCAACTATAACTACAACACTTTCCCATCATTTTTTCTAGGAAAATGAAAAGCCCTGGCAAACCAGTCATTGTGGAATGTGAGAATGGAAGCAACATGTTCCATGATGAATCGGACGATTATTTATTAGCGCACGTCCTAAATAATAAAAGGCATCAGGTCTGGTTCTTATTGTGGGATGGGAAAGGATCTTCTAGGCATCCATCCATCCATCCATCCTAGAACTAAATAAGACCTACTGTTGCTGCTGGAACTGATAGGAACTGGTTAAGAACCAGAAAACGAATCATCGTACGATCAAGAAAATAGAGAAGCGTCTGCAAAGCTATGAAGGAATAAAACGTTAAAAAATGCAGGAAGAGCATAGCAAAAGTGAAATAAAACATTATTAAGTATGAGTTATGGCAGTCTATTTTATTTATGCAAAGAATGAGGAATTAGTTTTTCACTGGCGGAATTCTCCATCGTCGTCGTCGTCATCATAATATATCCTTGGACGATACCAAATGCGATATACAATGATGTTTAAGCTGAAGAAAATTTTCTTGTCTTCATGTAGAGCTGAAACATTTTTAACCATCCATATTTATTTATTTACACATTTTATTCGTTAAATCATGTACGTAGTTTTGATACGTGGGTTAAATGGGAAGTTTCTGAAACGAAAGTTGGCAACTTTGGACCAGAATTTTTACGATTTTTACGATTTTTTCGAAAATTGTGCATCACATCGAAAAAAATTGAAGACGAAAAATCTTTAAAGCTTGTTTGTACAAAACTTTTCCATGCCTCAAAATTAAATTCGCACTATTTTCAAACTGGTGCTTTGCAACATTTGTAAGGTTTTTTTACCCAACAACAGCGACGACGAATAACTGTCTAAACCAGGGGTTTTCAAAGTTACGATTTCGTACCAACAGAAAAATGTGACAACTACAACCTAAAATACAGTGGCCTGCAACATTATCCGCATCACTTTTATAGACTACAAAAATATTTTAAAAAGCAAATTAAAAAAATTCTAATTGTCCCAAAACGATATTTTAAATAATATTAGGCGTTTTCCATTGGACACTCCAGAGCGTCCCAGAGCGTACAGTGAGTTAAACGCCAAAGGAACACGATTTGGCGATATCAGGGGCAATTCTTAACCTGATATGGACATGAACAGCTAGAAATTTTAGAATTTTTCCGAGTTTCAACTTGAAACATTTTGACAAATTAATTTTTTTGCTGAAATTTAAATCTAAATAAAATTCAAGAGGATTGATGTGGGAATTTAGTTTTTAGAGGTTCTGCATAAGGGAAGTGTCATCTCGCGAAAATTTTTGATTTTAACTACGCCTGATTTACCCCTAGGATCGGGCTGAAGTCGTTCAATACAGCGGTTGCAACTCCTGGTTTGGTACTCCAAGGCCAATGGAAAACGCCAATTATATAAATAACCAAGAAGCAACTTCTAGCCAATTTATCTTTCAACTGACATTTTTTTTGAATACTTTCATTGAATTCTTTGAAGATGCTTTTACGATTTTTTTTTTTTTATTAAAATGCCTTTTGGAACTTTTTGTAAGCAGACGGAATATCCATATTCTTGATTTAACAGCATAAACGTTGATTTTCCCATTTAAAATTTGCGATCCGAGGGGCCCGATTGGATTTTGATGTATGGGTGAGTTATGTAGAATTTTATTCTGAACATATTTTAGCTTTATAAATTTTTCAACATGACTCGCCGTTTTCAAGAAAATTGCAGAAAAACTGTTTCGTTTGTGTGGGAGAGGGGGAAGGAATGGTCCGATTTTGCCCGTTCAAGAATTTGGCCTAGCAATTTACGCGAAACGCCACTATACAAAAGTTCACGGACAGACAGGCGGATATGCGGAAATCAAAATCTTTTGTCATCCTCTCCCCACTGAGTCACCAAAGGACGTCAGTAAGTTTTTACAAAACTATGTTTAAAATGAAAGTTAAAATTCCGCCAAATTGGAGGTTTTTCCATTCTTCTGATACGCTGTTGTGCTATGCCACATTACTTAGAGGTATGTAAAGAAGAGATTGACTTCATTGAACTCAAAATTCTGGCAAACATTTTATCCAGCCACTTTAACCGAAAAACCTATAAAATGGGCATCGCGTTTTCAAAGCGCCCCTTTCCCTTCAACTCGATTTATTTTGGGTGGTGTAACAGTGGGTTTTGATAAAAAAAAAAACAAGAAATTTGTTGTCCTGCTTTTTCTGTGATTGATAGTTTGTGAATTGTCTTTAAACTATAACGAGACTCATTTTTAAAAGAAGCATCCCAGTTGAAAAATTAATGACCAATCAAGAGCACGCGCCTCTACTAATAGACTTCTTTTTAAAAAATGAAGCTCGTCATAGTAAGTCCGCTTAAGATTTTGTTAAATCTATTCATTGCCTACCCTGCAAAAACTGCCCTGCGTATGAAATAGACGTCAAACAATTTTCCCTTTCAGATACTCATATATCACTCCTCGAATGTGAGTTCAAATCGAGTATATTTTTAACACACGAAAGGACAGAAAATTACAAAGATGAATTTAACCATTCCGACGCATCGCATCAACCACCAGACTTTGAGTTTGGCCCTCCACTCCCCAATGGGGGTGAGACACGGCAAGACAAGACACGAAGATTGCCTGTGGAAATTCTGATAAATTCTTAAAGAAAATTCATACAAACGACAAAGAAAACATTTCTTTGCACATGTGTGTGTAGCGGAAAATATCATCACTTAATACATTGCACCACCCGAACAAAACCAAAAAGTATTCTCTTGACACCGGGTAATATTTTCATATTATCTGCCATGATGGGTCTCTGAGTTATTGCAATGGTTAAATTTTCATTCTGACATGTGGTAAATTTACACCTTTTGCCACAGGAATTACATTTCGCCCGATTGATATGTCTACACACTAAAACTCTAATCATTGTAAATTGCTTGAGGGATCCGCAGTTTTTCTTTTCTTTTCAACTAATTTCCATCAAAATTTCATGTGGAAAGATTTTTATTACAATTTTTGAGCCACGCGTGCACTGAGATGGTAACAAATGTTTGTAACATGTTGAATAATGGGTTTTTGGGGATTGTTTTTGCTAAAAAAAATGCTGGAGATGGAGAAGTTTTTGCCTAAAAATGCAAATATAAAAAAAAAAGTCTGTTTGGTTCATAAACTGAAGAAGTCTGTAATTCGGTTATGAAAAAAATAATATTTGGTTTATGAACCCCAACATTTTGGCTTTGATTAGACTTCACTATTCTGTTTCACTTGGGTCTGTTTTGACAAGAACCGAAATTCTGTGCATAAACCAAAAATATCTCCATAAAACGAAGCACGGCTCAGTAATTGAAGATATTCAAAAAACCAAGCGATATTTTGAGCTCAGAATGAGTTCATAAACCAAAACACCAATAGAAAATATTCAGAAATCAAGGGTTATTTTGGGTTCAAAACGAGTTCATAAACCAAAACAATAATAGAAGATATTCAGAAAACGAGTTCATAAACCCCAACAATAATAATTACTCTAATACACGTTTTATACGTAACGGAAATGCTGTAAAAATATTCAGAAACCAAGGAATATTTTGAGCCCATAACGAGTTCATAAATCAAAACATCTTTTATAAACCGTGGCATCTGTGATATAAAATGCTAAAGCGCCCCCCCCCCCTCCCCCGCGACCGCAAACGGGTTTCGAATATTGAAATTGAAGCAAAATTTGTGATCTTAAGCGGGATGTTCTTTTAAACCATAGTGCGTTTAAACGGACTCCACTGTATATGTTCTAAGAAATGACGAGCGTGTTTTGGCCGATGTATCACTCGAACGTTTCTCCTACTTCCTACTCCTAACCGTTAAAGCAATTTTGATACGGTTTTCGTCATAGGGTGAGTAGCCTTCCATAGGAAATTGTCCACCACTTAATTTTTACTTAGGACTATGTAGCTCTTGTCTTAAATCATTGCGCCGCACTCTGTTCCAAAAATTTCGCCTGCGGCCATATTTCTAAATTGTTTTTTCTTAATTTTCATCTAAATTACGTTTTATTTTTTATATAAAAATTTGTTGTTTCGTTGGTGATTTTTTTTTAGCCGTCCTTCCACATCCTCCCTCTCCCCTGTCTAACACTCATCTTGTCACGGGTTCACGCATAATAAATATGGCCACCCTATTGATAACCCAAACAACTATTTATAGAATGACACCTTCATAAACCGAGGCGTTCAAAAACCAAAGTTTTTTGCATATAAATCAGGCATTATTTTGTGAAATTTTGTATAATATTAAAAACGAACTTTTAAAAAAATGAACTTCTGGAAGAAAACTTATAAAAATTGCAAGAAAGTTAAGCATTTTCATTTATCTGCCCCTCTCTTTCCAATAAAGAGAGCTTAAGCAAGACAAGAGGACGTTGGTCTTGAAAATCGTAAAAATTCCTTGACTTTGTGGTCGTGGCGACCATTTTGAGCCCACTAGTGTTGTTAGGCAGTTTTTCTCCAATTTCCGCGAAAAACTCACAATCAACACGAAATTATGCGGAAATAACCTATTTAATGCGAATATAACCTTTTGAAATGCCATTTGCACGTAAAAATCACGAATATTTACAAAGCATATGAAATTCATAATGAAATTAATGCAAAACCAAATCGCAAACTAAAATCTTCCACATATTTTACCAACTTTTCCGTTTAGGGCCGAGACTTTTAGGCTCCAATTCAAAAGATTTCAGAAAGTAACTCCCCCAAAGAAAAAAAAAGTCCATTTGATTCCTAATTTTTCTCTGGATATTCTATTCTGTGGTTCAACGAAATGAATGTCCTGGAATTTAGGGGCTGTGAGGGGTGTGAAAATGCGTAACGCAGAATTTTACATCGTCGTAAATTTTTATCGGAGCCTTCCGTCGCCTTTTTATCGGTTACCCGATGGAAAACGAGTTTATGAAATGCTGAACTTTTTTTTTGTCCTTTCATTTTTGTGGGAGGAACAAATTTTTCGGGATTTTTTCGTAACGAACTTGGAGTTACTTGAAAATCTTTATTGCTTAATATTCCTTGGATGGTTGCTACATATATGTCGGAATTTACTTGAAAAAGTGTGGAAAATGAAATATTCTCAAAGATTAAGAACTCTGCTGGATGCGGCAGGAGTCACAAGATACCGAATGGCAACGCGGACGAAAGTATGAGACATCATGTTGAAGCATAAATAATGACATCAAGATTTTTTGGATGGTTATTAAATTTTATTTACTCTAATACACGTTTTATACGTAACGGAAATGCTGTAAAAATAAGCTTCGAGTCAGAAATGAAGAGCGATTAAATGGGATTTTTTCTTCGCGTTACGGGAAAAAAGTAAAGAAAAGTGCTTTTGCATAAATCAGTTTTACATAAGATTTGGATCGTAAATTGCAAATGAAAAAAAAAGATGTTATTGGAAAAATTATATTAAATATTTTTTTTTTGTAATTATAAGATGAGATGATTTTGTCACGCGCCTTTTTTCCTAAATAAAATCATGTTTTATGGTCGTTTGCAACAACAAAACTTAGCAACTTAAGCCCGACTTAAATTATTGAAATCCAAGAATTTCTATCATTTAAGTAGCCTAACCACAACTTAATATTTAAAAAAATGTTGGTGAAAGTTTATTAAAAGTAAACCTCAAAATTATATTCTCGCATCTGATTTTTTGAAGGATTTTTTTTGCGATGATTTTTCTTAAAAGCCACATAACCCGTTTTAACAAAATTAAATTTAACAAAATTGTCTGATTAGCCTAAAAAGCTATGCGGGTTTTAGACCTGACTATCGAAAATAACTGCAGGGGCCCCTTGTGCCATTTTTCATGAAACTTGTGCCATTTTTCACTGTCTATCAAAAATTATAACCATGGCAGCCAATGTGTTAAGGAAATCTTTAAGCGGCAAAGTTAGAAGTTTGCAAATTTTTGCGTTGTAGGTGCGTTCTCTGCGTTCACTGTGGGGTCAGTTCAAATGATTTCTATGGAACAAACTTGAAACTGACAGTTTGTGCGTTTTAGTTGCGTTCGCGTTGCGTTCATTGGGCTCCAGGGGTAAATAACTAAAATATACGTCCTTCGCTGTTGATGGATTGCAAAACCATACAAATGTTAAAAACATTTCAGTAGCGTGCAATTCCTGAAGAACTGTAAAACAGTAGATGCTAGAGTAGAGGAGGAAATGTTTTCAAAATCTCAGAATAAGGAGATCCTACTCATTCCGGAGTTCCCATACATAATTTTTTTTTGTTTTTTGAGAAATGTTGAGAAATATAGAATTTTGAGAAATATTGGGAGTAATTTTATGAGCTAAACAGAGTGTGATCGTCAATGTCGGCCAACCGCGTCATTTTTTTAGACCAATCAGCGAAATTGACGCTGTCATAACGACGTTGACAACGTCGCCGTGTCGCTGAGTTCGAACCCAACTCAAGAAGTGCCGCGTCGGCAAAAGTTTAGTTACAAAACCCACAATGAGCGGCGCTACTATCTGACGATGGTCAAATTTAAGCCTATACCACAAAAACGCGTGCGTGCGTGCGGCACGGTGGCATTCATTGGGTCAATGCGGCGCGGTGACAGTGGCCACCGTTGCCGCGTTGTAGTTAACCCACAATAACACGTTGCGGTAGATTGAAGTTTAGTTTTGTTTGTTAACACGTTGGCTACCAGCCAAAAAAACGCTTACTCCGCTAGTATACACTGGGAAAAAACGCAAAAATCATTTCTGTACTTTGTGAGTCACCAGTGAATACAAGATCAATACAGACAAAAACGAACTCCATGCTCCACAAAAAAAAACCCCCTTTGTACCGCACGAGCGACTGCACTCAACCATGGAACTTGAGAAACTGACGGTAATGACAATAGTGTGTGTACACCGGTGACTCACATGGTAGCCAACGTGTTAATAATTATTATCTTTAAAAAGTGAAAATGGACTTTAAAAAAGTTGCATTTATTTTATTATTATCAGGAGTGGCTTTTAGGGCATATAAACAAAAATTTTTTCATTTTCCATTTTTAGTTATCTTTAATTTCATATAACCTAAAAAACTTCAACAACAAATAATTCGGAGATGGCAGACATGAATGTTTAAAAGCCGCGCATTCAAATTAAAGTAGCGAAATTATTTAGTTCTGGCATCTCGTGGTTGTCACCGCGTTTCAAAGTAGAGACTAACAGTTCGATTATCTTAGACGCGTCACTTTTTGTGACTCGAAATTGCCTGTTGTTGTTGGTACAAAACAACAAATACAATAGGCAAAATTCGAGTCACGAAAAGTGACGCGTCTAAGATAATCGACCTGTAAGCCTACTTTACGCGGCACAGACGTGGCAACGCGTTTGAGCAACGCGCGATTATACATTTACTCATATAAACGTGTAGTTTTTACTTTCATCGCGTGGAAATGTTACCGTGCCGGACGCACGCACGCGTGGTTGTGGTATAGGCTTTAACAAAAAATTACGTCCGCCGTTGACGCTTACTGTTGTGTCGAATCGTCGGCCATTGGCGTTTAGACCGGTGTTTAGATTGGCATTTAGACCGGTGCTAAGTTGACCAGGCAAAATCGGGCCACACCTCCCCCTCCCCTCCCCTCCCGCCACGATACAAATGGGTTTTTTTTAAATAAAATCTTTGTCTGTCCTCACATAGAGTATTTGATGATTGCCTCCTGATAGTTGTATTTTTATACCCGTATGGTGAAACCAAAGGGTATATTAACTTTGCCTTACCGTTTGTAACGCCAAGATCCCGTCATCGCACAAAAAAATGAATTACACCAGTGTGTTTAGAATGATAAAAATATTTAATTTTTGCATGTCCGTCCGTCTGTCCGTCTGTCCGTCCGTCTGTCTGTGGCGCGGATTGCGGGCGCACGGATTGAGCTAGAGACTTGAAAATTTGCACAGATCCGTTTTTCGTAAAATGCGAGGCTAAGTTCGTTAATGGGCAAAAATGGACCATTAGGGGGGGTACCCCCCATACGAACTAAATCGTTTTTTGTGAATATCTCAAAAACGGTGCATCTTATCAAAAAAGTCCAAGAACAAAAGTTATTTAGGATATGATTCTACATAAAACTCCCATACCTCAAAATCCGATTGGAATAAATTTTAAAAAATCTTATTGGAAAGTTTGACTTCAAAGTGGAATTTTGGTACAACTGTTCGAATTTTGATACGAATATCACCATACGGGTCTCCAATGATTGCCAGACTGGCAATTATAGCTTTTGTTATGTTTTCTTATGGCTTTTTCTACATTTACGATATTTTAATGTCATTAGAAAACTTTGAATTTTGGAATAAAAGATTCTGAATTCCAAAAGGAAATATTTTTTAAAAATTTTGACATTACAAAAAAATTAAAAAATTTCGTCTACCTTAAAAATAATCCCCCCAAAAATCATCACTCAACACCCAAATTGATTCTCACGAAGTAAACAAAAATCACTTCGTTTTAACAGGTAGGGTGGTAAAATCAGCGCCGCTAAGAACTTGACGATAATTCCGAATTTGACTATTTTTAGAAACTTCTATACGATAGGGAATTTCAACAATAATCCATAATTGCCATTAAAGAAAACGTAAAGAACTTTGCCTCATTCAATATGCGGAATCTTAAGAAATTTTCCAGTCATTGAGCTTGTCTTAAGCTTTCGTTGTCATGTTTTCCATTCCAACCGATTTCCCATGCTTTTAAGTTAAATTTCTTCGACAGTAGTTTTTTTTCCCCATATTTACGATGAAAAGCCACGTTTTCGCTTTAAACCCCAACAGAATCAGAAGAAACACATTCGATTCTATCCATACAGCTGTGAATATTCATGAAGAGTGCATTGCAGTTTTCATTTCCATTTTCTTAGTTTTTTTTCCTTTCTGCCTGACAAGTTGGAAAAATAATAGTGGAAAAAGCATTGAATGGTAAGAAGAAACAAAAAAAAATGAAACACACATCCGAAGAAAAGAAAAAAAAGCAAGAAATTTAAAAGGAAATCCTACTTAAGGCGACTTGTTTCCACTCCATTTTCCATCATCTAAAAACCAAGTGGAATGACTTTGTTGAACACTTTCTTAAAAGCTTCTTCTTCTTCAATTCCATTTCATTCTATAACTGTTTGTTACTGAATCGGAAAAACCACCCCCGGCAAAGAACCTCAAGAGGGTGGAAAAAAAATGGCGAATGATGAACAACAAAAGCTAGTAGAAAAAAACATAAGAAAAAAAAAACGTTTTCAAAAGGACGATTTCCTATTTTCCTTCGATCCGCAATGCTTGAAATTGGAAACGGTTTGTGGTTTTCCTGCCGTTTCCGATTTTCTTTTTCAGTTGTTTTTTTTTTCCTTTACAGATGGAAAATCGTCGCAAAAAAAGAACCGATTCGATTAATATGAAACGGTTAAACAGGAAATTTGTTGATTTCCTTCATTTTCGCATTGAATGAAAATGAGAAAAACGGCTTGGCGAGCTTCCAGATCCAATTTCTTTCAAAATATATGTGTGTGTGTGTGTGTGTGCATGTCCGGAAAACCAAAAGGAAATTCATTCAGTTTCATTTGATGCGGTTATAACCATGAGTTTGTATGTTTTTCACATTTAGAATGATATGGGAGTATTCTTTTGCAATTCATGAAGTTTTTTTTTTGATAATGGGTTAAAAATATGTCAAGGCCAACGAAGTAAAATAAATTTAAACACTATGTTGGAAACTTATAAGAAAATTGTGAAAATTTTCCCCATTAACATCGCCGTAAATTTAAAAAAATTCTGGAGGGTTTCAAAACGATGAAATTGCTCAGAAACATACCATTTTTTGTACATGCAGAGAAAAAATAGTAAATTTAACAGTTTTGTAATGAGAAATCGTGACTATTACTCAAATAGTTAATTTCAATTATAAAATAGTGAATTTCAATTACAAAAATAGTCAATTTTACTACAAAACAGTAAATTTTACTACTAAGAAGTTAAATTTCATGTAAAAATTGGGGTTGTTGACAATTTTTGTAATTGAAATTAACTATTTTATTAAAAGTCACGATTACCCATAATAAAATACTTAGATTTACTATTTTTTCTCCGTGTGTAATACCATTCAATATCGTTTTCGAGAAACTAACAATTAATTGCTTCCTAAGAATGACAATGGGCGCGTTTACACCGAAGAATGACAAGGGGCACGATTAGACCGAGTTAACTTGGCGCTGCCAACATGGCGGTGCTAAACTAAAAGTGTATATCACGTGGACTGTCAATTTTTTAGCATTTATGTACCATTTTCGCAATCTATAGCATGAAAAGGGCGCAAAGGATCAGAAAAGCCAGAAAAAAAATCCACAAGGCCAAAAGGTAAGTTTAACACGTTCGCGACATCGTGTACCACTGGTGGTACATGCATAGTGCAATCGATTTTTGAATATTCCTGACAGTCGTAAGTATAAAAACACAGTTTTAACATAAATTGTCAGTATTTTATGAAGTAATATAAAAACACGCACCGTGTACCACCGATGGAGCACAACCGGCAGAAAACAAATCGCTAGTGTACCACCCGTGGTACACGATGTCCAAATGTAAAAAAAGTTGAAAAAGCAAATGTCACGAACGTGTTAACACGTTGGCTACCATGTGAGTCACCGGTGTACACACACTATTGTCATTACCGTCAGTTTCTCAAGTTCCATGGTTGCGTGCAGTCGCTCGTGCGGTACAAAGGGGTTTTTTTTGTCCGTTATATTTTATTCGATTCGTTCGTTTTTGTCTGTATTGATCTTGTGTTCACTGGTGACTCACAAAGTACAGAAATGATTTTTGCGTTTTTCCCAGTGTATACTAGCGGAGTAAGCGTTTTTTGGCTGGTAGCCAACGTGTTAAAGTAAAAATTTAACTTACAAACCAGTAATTTTGCAACTATATGTCAGCGCCAAAAGTTAGCAATGCCAAATTACCGCTGCTAAGCTGGCAGGTATTGCTAAAGTAGAACGCATTTATACCAGCACTACATTGAAAGAACAGCCAAATTAGCAACGGTCTAAACGCGTCCATTGAAGAGACATTTAATTGTAGGATTTTAGCGCATCTTAATATTATAAACATAAGAAAAACTACAATTGCCAAGGACCAATCATCAAATACTCTATATGAGGAAATACTGAATTTTGATTTTAAACAAATTGATTTGTATAAGAGAAGGGGAAGGAGTTGTTCAATGTGATCTTCTTGTGTAAAGTTATATTGTAAAAGCTTTTTGGCGTTCCAAATTTTTCAATGAGACTAACCGTTTTCGAGAAAAGTGCAAAACTTTGCTTTCAAGTGAGCATAATGGGTAACAAAAAATGTTATATGTGGCTTACCGCCCGACTGTCAAAATCAAACGAAAAACATAACAAAAGCAATAATTGCCAATCTGGCCCGTATGGTGATATGGCATGTATGGTGATATCATGTATGGTGAAACCCGTATGGTGATATGGCATGCTCGAAGTTTAAGTGAACGGCGAACAGGTGTATCAAAATTCCACTTTGAAGTCGAACTCTCCAATAAGAAAATTTTTCCAACCGGATGGAAGTTTTATGTAGAATCATATCCCAAATAATTTTTGTTCTTGCACTTTTTTGATAAGATGCACCGTTTTTGAGATATTCGCAAAAAACGTTTTCGTTCTTATGGGGGGTACCCCTTATCATTCTAAACACACTGGTGTAATTCATTTTTGTGTGTGATGACGGGATCTTGGCGTTACAAACGGTAAGGCAAATTTAATATACCCTTTGGTTTCACCATACGGGTAGAAACAAATGACGTTTAGAACAACAAAGTGTGCACCATTCTATATGGAGGGCGACATTGTCGGAAATTAAAGAAATCCGGTTTTATCGGTAACTATTTTTTACTTCAAATAAATTACAAAAATAAAAAAAAGTCAATATTTTTTAATCGCTTCATATAAAAAAGCGCTTTAAAAGTGAAAAGCCCAAGCATTAAATTCAAAAACGAATTAGGGCCCTGAATATTTCATAACAATCAGTTATCAGCTTACAAAAAAAACTACACATTTCACTCAAATTAGAAACACTCAATTTTCATCGGTTTTTGAAAATCTCTGCACTGCAATTAATCAAACTAATGGAATTTTAAAAATCTGAGGTATCCCTTAACGCAATTTTAAGTGGCCTTTTATGGATTAAACGAAATTCAAACTTGGAGTAGATGAAAGCCAAATTAATCATGATTGTCTGCAAAAAGTAATCATCACGGGGTACCCGAAAGTTTTTCTTAAGATTAATTTGAGATCATTGTTAGACGATAGCCTTTTAAATCCAGACTGCTGGCAGACTATGATGGCCAGACACGATTCTTTATTGATGTTCAACGCACGTTTTAAATCTAACCTTCTAATTATGGGAATAAATCATCGCTTGCGCATCAGATATAAGCTATGTCAAAACCCTTGACATTTGACAATATCTTCAAGGTGTTCAACAATGACCACCTGACCAGCAGCTGTAAAAAAAAAAGAAATCGTTTCGATCGAAATTCAGCTATTAAAAGAATTCTTAATTCCTTTTGCATAAAACAGAACTTCTTTGTGTTTTTTTTTTTGCAGATTTTATTCGATTTTTCAAAGTGTAATAAACGACCGATCTCGCAAATCTGCCACTGCTACAATCTGACATGGGTTTCTTAATTATTATTCAACCGAAAGATTGTTTTTGATTCCAATCTGGCTACTAAAACTCTTAATTTTGACGATTATTGTCAGAGCGTCCGGATCACTAAATTTGATATTCATTTATTTATAAAAAAACGATCAGCGATCAGATCAGACGATCAACAACGAAAATAGCGACCAGTGAAAAATTTGGTTAATAGATTTAAATGATGTGACGTTTTTAAAAATAATCGATGCGGAATTATGATCGTCCAACAAAAAATTTCTCAGATATTCAAACGGCCTAAAAATTACCATAAACGAAAAACGACATCATGGGCATAATTTTCGTAAATGAAACAAAATAATTCCGTCAGGACCAATGAAAATCTTCAAATTGGAAGTAAAGAATTTATTGGTTTTACAAAATATTTACAATTTCCGGGTGTTTTTAAATGCGTCGCTTTTAATTGATTTCCAAGGCGAAATACGATTTGACCTGAGAAAAATTATTGACTCAAAGATATTGTAATGAACCGATAAAAACAAAAGTTGGTTGGATTTGATCCAAAAAAAAAATGGACCCACAATTTTTAATTTTTTTTTGTTCTAAATTTTTATGCAGGCAGACCACAGAGATGTGAGTCGGATTTTTGAATCTACCCACTCAAATTTCAGTTTGAGTGAACCAAAACTAAACCATAAACCAAACCACTCTGGAAAAAAAAATGCTAAAGTGATCCAAAACCAAACCAGTTTTTAAAAAAAATGGCCCAAGTGAACCAAAACCAAACCAGTTTTTTAAAAAAATGGCCCAAGTGAACCAAAACCAAACCACTCTGAAAAAAATGGCCCAAGTGAACTAAAACCAGTGTTTAAAACAAATTCTGTAACCAAACCAGATACCAGAAATTTTTTTAGTGGTTCGGTTCATGTTTGAATTTTTAGGATTGATTTTTTATTTGTTACCGTGTCCTAAATTCCAAGAAATATAAGCAAATATGATTAAGAAACGCAAAAACCACTGAACGATTGAAATATTTCAGAATCAAAACCAGAACCATATTTTTGAAATGTTAGAAACCAAAACCAGAACCATATTTTTGAAATTTTAGAAACTAAAACCCGAACCGAATTTTTGAAATTCCAGAAACCAGAATCACATTTTTTGAACTTTTAAGCGGCCCCTACACGAACAATCTTGCAGTCAATCATGCTGTCACAGCAAAAAGCTTATTTGCACTAGACGCTCAATCATGCACGCAAGCATCAGTTAATTCGAAACAGTCAAACCGACAGCACACAGCACAAATATCAATTTAAACAATTTTTGTCCTTATTTTTTTCGCTTTTCGTCATCCACAACTCACTTCTTTGTCTATATAACTCGAAAAAAGAATCCCAAAAAACTTTGTCTTTTATATGCGACATCTTTTCACTACTACAAATTCCCCTGAAATGACGGAATGATGGACAGCATCGCCATACACGTTCAAGCATGCTGTCATTCACAAACCTCCCTTGAAAAATATCAAAATGATTTTGATATTGGCCACCATGCTGGCAATCATGGAATTTTGCATGACAGCATCACCATAGTTGTTCAAAATGTTGTCACAGCATGCGATGATTGACTGCAAGATTGAACGTGTAGGGGCCGCTTTAGAAACGAGAATCAGAACCACATTTCTGAAATTTTAGAAACCAAAACCACGACCACATTTTTAAAATTTTAGAAACTAAAACCCGAACCGAATTTTTGAAATCTAGAAACCAAAATCACATTTTTGAAATTTTAAAAACCAGAACCAAATTCTTGAAATTTTAGAAACCAAGACCAGAACCGAATTTTTGAAATTGAAGGGCTTGCAACGAAAACGGGGTAACTATACTTTCGGAAAACGAGATAACTCTAAAATTCAAAAAATTTTCTTCCG
Organism: Chrysopilus asiliformis; assembly: GCA_964034945.1. Classification (NCBI taxonomy): domain Eukaryota; kingdom Metazoa; phylum Arthropoda; class Insecta; order Diptera; family Rhagionidae; genus Chrysopilus; species Chrysopilus asiliformis. Next base: position 93,637,626 of record OZ035960.1, on the reverse strand, counting down.
TTCCGAATTGGTATTATTGTATGATTATGGCGGCAAAAGATGTGTAAGGACATACACCATAAGTGGACAAACATTTTTTTTATGAAGCTTGAAAATTGAAGTTTTGAAGCTTGAAGTTTTACAAGGTTTTTTTTTAATTTCCGAACAATAACAAAAACGGAGTTACCCCGTTCTTGTTTCCCAAGAGGGGAAAGTGATTTTTGTGAGGGAAATTTTTCTTGGAGGACGCCCTGCTCAACGAATCAAAACAGCTTCATTGGTTTAGGGAATAGAATGGAAGAGGGGTACAGAAGACGGACATGTCATTATCGTATAATCTCAAATAGTTCGCGTTTTATTAAGAACGCGTTTGTCGCAACGGCTGCAAGCATAAATTTTTCAAAAAATTAAGAATTATCTAAAAAAATTATTTATTGGGCTATTTATAAAATATGTGCCACATTTATGGAAGGGGAGAGGGAGGGGTGAGAGAAGAGAGAGAGAGAGAGAGAGGGGACAGGGAGAGAGAGGGGACAAGAAGGGAGAGGGGACAGGGAGAGAGAGGGGACAGGGAGAGAGAGGGGACAGGGAGAGAGAGGGGACAGGGAGAGAGAGGGGACAGGGAGAGAGAGGGGACAGGGAGAGAGAGGGGACAAGAAGGGAGAGGGGACAGGGAGAGAGAGGGGACAGGGAGAGAGAGGGGACAGGGAGAGAGAGGGGACAGGGAGAGAGAGGGGACAGGGAGAGAGGGGGACAGGGAGAGAGAGGGAACAGGGAGAGAGAGGGGGCAGGGAGAGAGATGGGACAGGGAGAGACAGGGGACTGGGAGGGGAGAGGGAGGGGAGAAATGGGCAGTAGCGAAATGGCGGCGGAAGAAAATTCCATACAATGTTTTTTTAAAAACTTGAGGGAATGCGAAAACAGACATGACGTTTTTTTTGTAAACTCTAAGCAAACCACCTGAAATTTCTCAAATTACAGTTAAGAATTAATTTAGGAATCCTTACGAAATTTTCAATACAATTTAAACAACGACCAAATATCTTTTATTTAAAATACAGAGAATACTCGTGTTTGACTTTTAGAGAAAAAAAAACTTTTAGACATTTTAAAATCATTTAGCAAACAACAAAATTTGTGGGAATATTTTAAATATTCTTGCAAGGATTTCGCCCAAGGACGTTCTGTATATATTTTCCTTTCTTAAATAACATACCTTAAGAAAATCGGCGGCCAGACTTTAAAAAAGAAAAAAAAAACGCTCCAAGAAAATAAATTCTTCGCTCAAAGTAAATTCATGACTCTTTCATATTAAAAATTCATGATGCCCTTCATAAGATATGAATTTAAACAACATTCGCCCATACATCGTTAGAATGCGATGGGAAAAATTTCTCGAAAGGAAAAAAAACTTTGAAGCTGATGCCAACAAGCCATGAAGTCAGCAAAAAGTAGGCAATTCTTCAGTATCGCAAAGATTTCTGAATTTCAAATACTTGGAGAAAACATCGAAAAATGCTCAAAGGGAAAAGGAAAACCTTTGACGATTGAAGGAAAAGTGATTGAAATCAAATCAACCCCCAGTGAAAAATGTTGCCCAATCGAAGACTACTTTAGAAGAAAAATACGGGAAAATATTCGAAAGAAAAAAAGCGTAGTAGTCGAAGAAACATTGGGAAAATCGTACAAGCGAAGCAATGAAAAATCACATTAATCCCTCGGATATTCAAGCTGGATATCTTCTTTTGATTTTCTTCTTATCTTTTATACAAAATCACATCCTTTCGCTTCATTCGGCAATGGATCTTGGGATGTGATTTTATGTTTTCATTGCGATGGTTGAAGTGTCTTCAATATTTTCTTTTGAGATTTGTGGCTTAAAGTTTCATGAACTTTTGGATGATGCACCATGAGGGCAACGTATTCCAGGGGTTGCGGTTACAAAGCTGTTGAGGATTGGGATCCTTTTGAAGTTCCTTTTGCAGTTCTTAAGTGGTTCTGATTTGTATTCTATAGAAGAGATGATCATATCTTAAAGTTTTCTGTTGCGATTTTTTTTTTATTCTGACACTAGAGCTTCTTTTTCAGGATTAATGTTTAATCTTTTGCCTTATTCGGCGGTCTTTGAAAGTGCATTCTTTAGAGTTTATTCACCACTATTTCAAATACTTGGAAAATCAGTTTCACAGTGAAAAGTTGTATGGGAAAATAGTTTTATGATGGTGGTTTTTACACAAAAGTTGCACTTTTTAATCGCAGAAAATGTTTTTCTTAGGTTTTTGTATAAATTTAGTTTAATACTTATAATACAGAAAAAAAGATTAATTCTTAATTCCGGGACTTATTCTGGCGAATGTCTGTGACTGGCGACTATGTCACAACTCGTGCACTTTTTCGGGATTTCGGATTTTCGGGTTAAAACTTTCCATGCTTTGTAACTCTCTAAATTGAGAAAATCAAAAAATCACTCGAAATTATCACCTTTTGTGCAACAGATTGTAACTTGTGACCGCTCACAACGCCAAAAAAAGGGTGTTAATTTGGTAAATGTAATTTTTTAACTACAGAAATAGTAATCATATTAATAGTACATTAACACGTTCGCAGTCGGTCGGAGTATCCTTTTTTTACAAACATTTCCGTCACCGGCATCTAACGTGTTAAGACGGTTTTTTGAGAGAAAAAAAATCTCAAAAACTATTGAACAGATTTTAATTAAACTTTCGGTTCCGTCCGAGTATCATGAAGAGTGACATCGGCTATGGTGTTCAAAACTCACCTTCCTTCTTACCCTCTTCTCCTATTAACTCTTGAACCGATGGTTGAACCACTGCAGAAATTTAGATTCAGTTTTCGCCAATTGCGAGAACATTCTTCAAAAAATATTTTTCGAACACTTGAATTAATTCCCATTCCCTTAGACCCCTCTCCTGCTATCTTCTGTAATTACAAAAGGATTTGGTTACGGTTTTCACTACTAGAGCGGTGAACCCTCTCGGAAACTGATGATGTCGTTACCACAAGGATGTGAACCACTTTGCTTATATCAAAATTGTCAAAAATTGTGGTAACTTTTTGATGTCAATTCTTGCAATAAGATGGAAAAGGAAAGACTTGCGCAATAAATATTTATAAATACAGTGGAATCCCGATAATTCGTATTTCAAGGGACCAGCAAATTCATACGAATTAGCGGGATATACGAATTATCGGGGTACGAATTATCGGGATTTTTTTCAAGGGACCAGCAAATTCATACGAATTAGCGGGATATACGAATTATCGGGGTACGAATTATCGGGATTCTACTGTATTTATAAATTGTTAAAAATATTTATAAAAAATTTACAATCGGCTGTTAAGACTCTAGAAAGACTCCAAAATTTAAACTTTAATAACGTCTCAAATATTAAAATAAATATAGGTTGTGAAAAGCACATGAATTTCTTATACAAAATTTACTTTTCTGCACAATTTACCAGACGAATAAAACATTAGTATATGAACTTTTATTTTGCAAATTCTGAAATATCTCAATAACGGTAAAAGATATCGTTTTACGGTAAAAGGCAAAAATGTAGAAAATTTTAATATTTTTAGTCTGTTATTAACTGTTTTTCGAAAAACTATTAGTTTGCAAGCAATTTTCAAAAATATTTTTTTATTTTTTAATGATATCTCGATAACGGTAAAAGATATCGGATAATGGTAAAATACAAAATTATGGCAAACACTATTCTCTTCAATTTATCTTATAAATTAAACCACCAAAAACTCGTTACTTTTCGGGATAATCGCAAAAGACTGATTTTTTTTTAAATAACGGTATATCTCGATAACGGCTTGGCATACAAAATTTTAGTAAAACACAAAAATGTAGAAAATTTTAATGTCTCCAACTTTTGTTATACACAAGACTACTGAAAGACGCGTAGTTCCGAAGTAAATAGCCAAAAACGAAATTGCACTTTTTTTTAAAAAAAGCTGCCATTTTGGTTACTTCCGGTTAACGGATTTCCACCAAAAGTTGATAGGATTGTGGTATCACAATGGACTTCATTGGTCTAAGTGGGTCGAAGGATCGCCACTCTAATCTAACCTAACCTGATAGTATTGTCCCATTTCAGGATCAAACATCCCTGTAAAATTTCATGGCTCTAGCTCTATTAGTTTTTGAGAGATCTTGTATAGACAGGCTGACAGACTGACAGACTGACAGACTGACAGACTGACAGACTGACAGACTGACAGACTGACAGACTGACAGACTGACAGACTGACAGACTGACAGACTGACAGACTGACAGACTGACAGACTGACAGACTGACAGACTGACAGACTGACAGACTGACAGACTGACAGACTGACAGACTGACAGACTGACAGACTGACAGACTGACAGACTGACAGATTGACAGACTCAGACTGATAGACTGGCAGACTGACAAGTTGACAGACAAACATAAAGACATAATCGACTCGAGGGTACTCGGGAAATGTTTTTTAGACAAGAGGTCGAAATTTTTCCTAAATACAATACTTTATTATACTACATATAAGAAAGTAAAAAATTTCCCTGTTAATAAAAACCAAAGGAAAATCGGACTTCCTGTTTTTTTGTTTAATTAAACCCTTTATTTAATAAAAAAAATACGAAATTCCTCTTTAGATAAAAAGAGACATACATTATTTGCAGACTTCCGGGATTAAGAAATAAAAAGATGATGCTCTGAAACCCAAAAAAGTACATCACATAAAAACATAAGCGTGTTACACGCTTTTATAATAATAAAAATAAAAACCTGTATCCAAAAATAAAAATGGTTCAAGAAGAACGAATTTATAATCGGCTTTCATGGATTTACCCAAAACAAATCTGGACGAATATCACTGACTTCTCAAGCTGTTATTTCGAGTTTTTTTTTTCTTACAACATTCTAGAATTATTATTTTGTTCTTTTTGCACCCAAAGTAACTGTGACTGACGAACAACAAAATACACGTAGGCTGGCCGGGTTAGGTAAAACTTGTCTACATCAAAGAAAATTCTTTGCATGCTCATTTCCTCGGGGCTGCCTTTTGTTAGGCTTATGTTGGCCCATGGGAAGATATGCTGTCAAGTAGACTGATCTCTCTTACATAAAACATGTCTCAACTTTTTATAGTTATACAATTTGTTGTTGCTGGCGTGGTAGTGGTGATGGTGGTAGCGATGGTGGTAGGAGACTGGTTCCAGTGGGTCGTAATTCTTTTGTCGGTGGTATTTCTTATTCTTATGGTTCTTGATTCCATTCTGGTTCCCGGCGGCGCGACGGTCCCGATGGATAAAACATGCTAAACATGTTCTCAAAATAAGTTCTGAGTTTGCATTGAAGAAATACATAAACAAAGTAATGATGACACAGCCGTAATCGATGGATGGAAAAGGTGCTATCGGTAAGAAGGATAAATACCGTTATGCAATCGGTCAACGTAACGGTAGTGACCGAATCATACACCAAACAGCAACATAAAAGAAACATAAAGAAGCTTAAGAACCGCTTAAACTGCGAATCCAACAATCAACAGGTATAATGGCCCGAACAAAAGCGTACGCTTATCGTGGATCCGCGTAAGAAAAACTCAATGAAAGAATCGATAGAAGAAAAGAAAAATGCTTTAAAATTTTAACGATTATGAATTCATGTCACAAAGATTTTATTTTTCTTATATTCTTATATCTTGGGTCAAAATACTTTGAATAACGAAGAAAATGGCAAAAATTATGGAGGGATTTTAGAATTTTTCTTAGATTTATAGTTTGTTTTATGTAAAAGCATTCAAACAAAATATTATATGAAAATAAAACTATTAGCCGAACATATGACGCATAATAATAATCCTTATTCAGTCTAAATACGGGTTGTCGTTATAAAAACCTACTAATTACAAGCATTTAGTTAGTTTTACTTGTTAGTTTGTTTGTTAGGGTCAAATTTTGTAATCCCATTATGACTCCTTTCCGCTTATAAAAAAAAGTCTTTGAAAAAAAAACAAATTTCCGATGCCAAAAACGTTCACGAAAAGTTAGAAAATCAGGAAGTTTTAGGAATAAAACATAAGAAAAGCTACAATGCCCTGGGCATATCGTCAATAAAATCGTTTATATATATAAAATCGTGTACCCTGACTGATTGACAGACTGACTAACTGATTGACTGACTGATTGACTGACTGATTTACTGACTGATTGACTGACTGATTGACTGACTGATTGACTGACTAATTGACTGACTGATTGACTGACTGATTGACTGATTGATTGACTGACTGATTGACTGATTGACTGATTGATTGACTGACTGACTGACTGACTGACTGACTGATTGACTGACTGATTGACTGACTGATTGGCTGACTGATTGGTTGACTGATTTATTGACTGATTGATTGACTGACTGATTGTCTGACTGATTGACTCATCAACGCCCAGCCCAAACCCCTGAAGTTAGAAACTGGAACATTTCACAGTTTGTCTCATCCATTACGTAGGAGCTCACTAAGTCGGGGTTTTTCAAAATTATAAGTTATGTAAATTCGAAAGGGTTGGTGTTCCTGGACAAACAGACGAATGGACGGATATGCGAAAAATCAAAATCTTTTGTTATCCAGGGCACCAATCATGTATTCCGACGCGTCTCTGTCTTTCGACTTCGACGCAGCTTTTAACTCTTGACTTCGCCATATCAGGAGCTTCAAATTTCCTGGAGTGACAGTCAGAATCAGGTATCGGTTCATAGTGACGATTCCGCGAAAATTCAAGCTCCAGATATGGCGAAATCAAGAGTTAAAAGGTGCGTCGAAGTCGAAAGACAGAGACGCGTCGGAATACATGATTGGTGCCCAGGGCGTTTGAGATAACAAAATATTTCGATTTCCGCATGTCCGTCCGTCCGTCTGTCTGTCTGTCCATGAACACCAGAACTTTCCAAAGGATTGAGCTAGAGACTTGAAATTTTTTCCAGTTGCATTTCTCGTAAATAGGAAAACTAAGTTTTTGAATTGGCAAAATCGGACCATTCTTTGTGTGATTCATTTCTGTGTCCAATGATTGGTTCTACTAAATCTAATATACTCCTATATAATTATATCACACTCAGAAAAATGGAGGCTAACTCGACGACCTACATACGGCGTAATTGGCCTCGGGCAGGCGCACGTTCGCCTGCATGTAAGTAAAACTGAGTTGACCTGTGGTCGGAGAAATTCTGAAATTAAGCCACCAGCAGGTGAAGTAGGGCATTGGGAGCTGCACGAGTTGACCTTAGATAGGTTAACTCTGACCACTAGCTGGCTTACAGACACCTCTGTAAGGTCAGAGTTAACCTGACAAAAAGTTGACCTGGACATTTTTCTGAGTGCATATATAGTATAAAAATGGTAGGTGTAGGGAACTGTTAAGTAATCGTTTAAATTAAAACATAACAAAAGCTATAATTGCCAATCTGGCAATCATTGGAGACCCGTATGGTGATATTCGGATCAAAATTCTAACAGTTGTACCAAAATTCCACTTTGAAGTCAAACTTTCCAATAAGATTTTTTAAAATTTGTTCCAATCGGATTTTGATGTATGGGACTTTTATGTAGAATAATATCCTGAATAACTTTTGTTCTTGGACTTTTTTGATAAGATGCACCGTTTTTGAGATATTCGCAAAAAACGTTTTCGTTCGTATGGGGGGTACCCCCCCCTAATGGTCCATTTTTGCCCATTAACGAACTTAGCCTCGCATTTTACGAAAAACGGATCTGCGCAAAATTTCAAGTCTCTAGCTCAATCCGTGCGCCCGCAATCCGCGCCACAGACAGACAGACAGACGGACGGACAGACAGACAGACGGACGGACAGACAGACAGACGGACGGACAGACGGACGGACATGCAGAAATTAATTATTTTTATCATTCTAAACACACTGGTGTAATTAATTTTTGTGTGCGATGACGGGATCTTGGCGTTACAAACGGTAAGGCAAAGTTAATATACCCTTTGGTTTCACCATACGGGTATAAAAAAAATATTTTCCTTATTGTTGTTACACATCATTTTTTTGCTGTGATTTTACACATATTTTGTGTAGTTTAAAACTAGGATTTTCAACCAAAAAATCGTCATTTTTCCGTTAATCCGTTACGGAGCTATATATTTTTTTCAAATTTATATTTTGTTTTTTTCCCCCAATACCACTAATTTTGTTTTGGGAAATTATTTATTGTAATTTATTGTAAAACGAAAAAAAAATCTAGCTTATATTTCTGGGGCCACTTTTTATTCCTTTAGCCTTTACAGACGTAGAATTTTCTTGGTGAAAATTTGAAAACATTTTATGTCATTTCTTATCATCGAACGGAATTTGCTGTCCCTAAAAACGTGTCGCCCGTGGCGCCCACCCGGTAATATTTAAAAAAAATCATAATTGAGGTAAAATAATTAAATTAAGCATAAAATTTTCAACTGAAAAACCCACCAAATTATTTCTTTTTGTCTTCAAATTGAATTTAGAAAAAAGTATCTTTGTTTAAAAAAATACGTTAAAATAATTTACGAATTATTTACTGAACAGCTCTTGGCAAGCTAATGAACCATTTTTTTTAAAACAAAAGGCCACTCCCAGACCACCCCCACAAAAAAAAACAAAAAAAAAGGACGAAATTCGGAAAACAAAAAGCAGGCATTTTAATTAAATCACACATCAAAAGAAATGCAAACAGTAATTTACTAAACACAGAAAAACGACATAAAAATACAAAGATAAGTCCTAAGGAAAATTCACCTACTCGCATGTCTCTAGAAGGGAGCATAAAAACATCAAAAACGAAGAGTCGGGAAAATTTTTGTGTTTACATTAAGGGTCATTCTTCCATTTCGGTTTATTTAAAATGAACCCGGATTATTATTATGGGATCGCTACATTTTCCAAATGCTCGAGGGTCCTTCAGGTTCAGATTTCGGAGCGAGCGAACGTCATGCCAACCATACAAGTTACAAGGCCGCAAGGACAATCGTAACAAGGAATAAAAAAAAAACTGAATGAAAATGAAATATTTTCGTTATATAAATTGTAAATGAGAGCAATCATTCAAGGATGCGTACACCTTAAATATAGCAGGACGTAATTCGTGGAAAATTATATTACGACTTATGCAAATAAACACAATTGCCCCTTCGAAAACGAATCAAATGACGATGACGACAATTCTAGGGAAGATTTCCGTTTGGGTCCTTGGGAGATGGGCAAGAAGTTACAGTAAATTAAATCTTCGTTTTTGTTGATCTTTTTATAAGCAAAATTTCGAAATGATGTACTGATGAAATTTTGGACACTTGACGTCATAGAATACGTTTTCGGTATTGTGTTGGTTTTATTAAAAATTTACTTGTCGAGTGAAATGCTGTATCAAATTAATAACAAAAGTGACTTAATTGGTTTTTAAGTCTACAGATTTCAGACATTTTTTGATTTTTAAATGCGAATTTCTTGGAACAATTGTCGAAGAAAGCCAAACGATCATAAAACATAGGTTGTTCCCTTAGTTTTGAAGTTTAGGAAATATTTCCAAAAATCTTTTTGAGTCGATACGGCCGTAGTTTTTGTATCTTTTTTTCAAGATTTTGCTACCTAATTTTTAAAAGTAAAAAAAAAACAGGCCGCTAAGGTCGAAAAAATATAATAAATTTAAAAAAAAACAATATTTTGTCGGTCTGTGCAGTTTTTGTTGGGGGTTGTTCATCAAATACGTCACGCATAAAGAGGGAGGCCGTGTAACGGCGGTAGATCTCATACAACATTTCGTGAAAAGCGATGAAGAGGAGTTGGGAGCGAAGGTTTCGAAGCGAAGAAAATTATCGTGATGAATTTGTTAGGTTGTTCAGTTAGATTAGCAGTTCTTTTTATATTCTATACTAGCAGTCCCTACGTTGCCAGCTTAAAGTTTTTTGTATAAAATTTAAAATGCCAAAAAAAAAACCATAAATAACTTAAAAACTTTTGGGAAAAAACGTTATCCTTACAGGACCTTCTGTTTCGTATTTTGAAAATCTAACATAGCTAAAAACCTGCTCCTGGCAACGCAGATCATTTTGCATAAAATCGCGTAAAAATCGGTCCAGTAGTTTTTGAGTTTTGTAATCTCAAACCAACCAACAAACTTCCATTTTTTTTATATTAAGATCAGGCTTGTCCAACCCGCGGCCGCATGCGGCTCAGGACGTGTTTGAATATGGTCCAACAAAAACTGATATATTTACAAAATTACTTAAAATTGTTAACTAAGTATGTATATATTCTACGTTTTTTACTAATCAGATATCTGATTAGGGTAAGTATATTTTATTTGTGGCCCAATATAACTCGTCTTCTCCCAATCTGACGCAGGAAAGATAAAAGGTTGGACACCCCTGCTCTATATGACATATCATATAGGAGTATATTAGATTTAGTAACCAATCGTCGGACACAAAAGAAAACTACACCAGGATGTTTGGAATGACGAAAGATTTTGATTCCCGGATGTCCTTCTGTCTGTTTGTCTGTCTGTCTATCCGTTTGTCCGTGAACACAATAACTCCCGAAAGAATTGAGAGAGAGACTTGACATTTTGTATATTTGCGTTTCTGGTAAATGGCAAGTCTAAAGGCGCCTCCACACGTTCAATGTTACTTGACAATTTTACTTGAATGACTCATGTTTCAAGTAACATTGATCGTTTGGATGCTCCTCAATGTTACCTTTGCAGGCAATTTCCATCAATGTTACTTGACGAAAATTTTCATCAGCAATACTTGTCAAGTAACATTGAACGTGTGGAGGCTCCTTAAGTTCTTGAACCGGGAAAATTAGACCATTGTTTCGTTTATTTGGGGGAGGGGGAACCCCAAATAAACGACATAATTTTTTATAATTTTCTCGAAAACGGTGAGTCGTATTGAAAAATTTGTAAAGGTAAAATTTGTTTAGAATATGATTTCACATAATTTATCTGGACAACAAAATCCAGTTGGACCCCTCCTTTTCCCCTCTCCTATACAAATTGAATAATTTTTTTTCTATTTTCTCGAAAACGGTGCGCAGTATCAAAGAATTTGTTCCATACATCAAAGTCCAATCGGACCAGTCCTTCACCTCTCTCTCATACAAAGGATTTTTTTTTAATAAAAATTTTATCTGCTCTCATTGACGATGGTCCCCTGGCGATTGTGGCTTTTCTATTGTCTAAATAGAAGAATTAAGAAACTGGTATATTTGGATAGGGGCGTCATTGTAGTACAATTTAGTGCAGGCGCGCACCGCATTGGTAAGCATATAGAATTGTGCTGTAGTGACAATTTAAGTTTTTTAAACATATTTAAGGAAGTGTTTCAGCTTGCATCGAAACAGATTTCAGTAGAAATAAGCAAGTAATAAATAAGTGTGTCAAAATACACTTAGCATCTCCCACATTAGTTTGTACGCGTTTTAAAAACTAAAATTGCCACTTTTGCACCATTCTACATGCTTGCCAACGTGGTGTGCGCCTGCATTTAGTGAAATTCAAGGCAGGGGGAGGGATTTATACCGTGAAAATACGAAAATGTTGTGATCGAGTTGTGACTAGTCGATGACTGATAGTCGCCAGAATAGGGTCCTTAAATTTAAAAAAATTCACAAATGATCAGAGCAACATTCTGATATAATCTAGATCAGGCATCATCAGCTAGTGGCTCGGCTGGCTCATCACACAGATTGGCTTTAACAGCGTAACCACTATAATCGACCTTTTATTGTGTGCTGTAATGCTTGTGTGTGCGGCTTCGGATCGCAGGAATAAAACGAATCGTTTTTTGACTTGGAATCGGGGCATTATTAGCATGACGCATTTCATTTTAAATCAGTTCGTATCAAGCCATTGCCGTGGAAGGTTGTGTTTCATTGAACTGTATTTTAATTTGTAGTGGTTATAAATTTTGATTGTAAAGGGAGCGACAGTTACTTTGATGACCCCTGATCTAGATAATCATGCCTATTCTGGAATCCAAAGTAGCGTCAAGTTTGTTCGATTTCCCCTCAATTTGTATTCTTGAATCCGCTGCGTTTCACTTCTGTTCGATTGCGTTCTATTAACGTTTTGAAGGTAGAATTATTCGTTACAAATTTTAGAATACCAATTGAATGGCGAATCAACTCGACTGGATTCCAGAATAGCCATTAATTTCGGATTCCAGAATAGCCATTAATAAAATTTTCAGGATAAACACTTTTGTTGGCTACTCATTAAAACTTTTAAATTCGCCAAAACATGGTGATCATAAATTTGAGCAACATCCTGCAGATTCAATCAAAAAATTGTTGATTTTGTCAAAGAAAAAAAATGGTTCACAGTTTAACATACCTAGAATCAATATATCCCCCTCGGAATTTTTCAATAAAAAAAACTGTGTTTTTTGCAAGTTTTCTTGACATTTACCTCATCGATGGCATGTTAAAAAATAATTTGCTCGTCTGTCACATTTTTCGCCGATGGAAAATTTATTCGATTCTCGATTTCGTACATGACAAAATTTCAACATTTTCAACAGGAAATAATAACAGTCCCAACTTTATTTTGTATACAAACGGATTTTTTTTTTCATCGTCCTACCTGAACTTGTTGTTACCTTTATATATTTTTTAGTAACGTGTATCGTACCGTATTTGTATCAAAGTGGGAAATATTAAATATTAATCCAAAATGGTAGCTCCATCACTTTTTCGTGCATTCAACCACCGAACGATGTCCAATCAATCGCTTTTGACGATATACGGTGTGGATCGAAATCAAAAATCTGAATCGAGGAAAAGTTTTTTAAGGACTAAAAATTTCAACATGAAAAGCGGAAGTTTTCACATGCACACACAAACACGTAAAGAGTTCATAAATAAATAATTTTTAATCGGAAAAGTTGAAATATTTATTGGGTAAATATTTTATAAATTACGATGCAGTGTAAGTTTGTTTGTAAAAAAAAACAATGGATAAATTTGGAGCGGAAAGAAAATAAGATTCTTTGGCAACCGGATATAATGACGTTTGAAGGGATTTCGTCTTTATATCCGGTAAAATTTACAAAATAAATATAGGGGTGTCTAAACCTTGGGGCTTGTTTATAACTCGAGAACTACTGAACCGATTGGATAAAAATTTAGAATATCTTATGGGGTTTTTGACTGGCATGCTCTTAATGATCTAAAGTTACTTTAAAGTTCCTCGCTCCGAGAACTTACGTTCAACTGGATTTTTTTTCTCTCTCTCTCTCGCGGCACTACGACCGGGTTCCGGTTTTGGCCTGCTGCAATGTCTCTCGCCAGAGGTCCCTGTCACGCGCCGATGTCCTCCAGTTTTGATTCTTTTTTTTATCGCTCAAAAAAGAGTTGACTGCTCTAGTGACAAAAGTACTCTGTGTACGAGCAGTTTTCGAGCAATTTTGTGATCTGCCGAACGTAGTCAGATTTGAACTGCTCTTATGAGGTTAAAGGTCAATTTCCATACAGCCGACTTCCTTATCTGACGGAAAAAAAATCAAAAAACCAGAAAGGGATAAACTTTTGTAATTTTATGTAAGAGTGATTGAACAAAAGCAGCCAGAGCTTCCCGATGACATTTTAAGGAATTATACTTCCCCGTTTCGACTGAAGTCGCTTGTATGCCAATTTCACCCCTAGCCCAATGGCATACAAATCAAACTCCCATCAAATCTTGCTATATGTGTGACGGCTTTGTTTGCGATTATTGTGACAGTACACAACCGCAGATGGAAATTCCAGAAATTAGACGAACAAGTTCATCTGTTGTTAAAGGGAATCATCTGCAGATCGAAAATCTGGGGAAATTAGAACTTTTTAGAACTGCAGAAGATGTCAAAATTTGTAGGATGATTCTTTTCTCTCTTTTTGTGCAAGCCGTCTTTACATTATTGCATCCCATACTTTTATCAGATGAAAAAATCTGCTGTATGGAGATCGCGCTTAAGGCTAAACAAAATGTGTCAACTCCAAAATGGAAAATATATTTTCGTTTGATTTCTTGGCATCCTCTTCGTCTAATGAAGAAAAATATCATCTGGCCAATAATGTAAAAGGGCAGTATCAAGTTAAAAAATCGCCCAAAACAATTTTGATACACTTTTCACTATACAAATATAAGAAAAGCTACATTTGCCGAGTGCTAATCGTCAAAAACTTTATATGATGAAAGACAAAATGTTTATTTAAAAAAAACCCCATTTGCATAGGAGAGGGGCAAACGAGTGGTCTGATTGGATAAATGTATGGAACGGTTATGTAAAATGATATTCTAAACACATTTTGTCTTAATAAATTTTTCGATACGATGTACAGTTTTCGAGAAAATCGTAAAAAAAAACTGACTCGTTTGTATGGAGGAGGGGGGAAGGAATTGTCAAATTTGGCCCGTTCAAGAACTTAGCCTAGCCATTTACGAGAAACGTAACTGTACAAAATTTCAAGTCTCTAACTCAATCCTTTCAAAAGTTATGGTGCTCTCGGATGGACTACACTATCCCCGTTCTTGTAACCCCTCCCCTGCTATCTTCTGAATCATCATAGAAATGTTTGATTTTTAGACAAGAGGTATACTAAAGACATTTTCTGTCCATTAAAATCTACCCCACCTCTCCGCTCCACCTTTCTGTTTTTCCCTCCTGTGGTATCTTTTGATTTTGATCACCGATTTAGATAAAAATTATTCGCCAATGAGAATATTTTCGGCACAATCATTTTCCTCCTCATTTTGCCATTACGGAGTTTGACATCCTTTAGTTACACCGCGGCATGAATTAATCTAAAAGTAGTGCACAATATTGCATTAACACTAGTCGCATATCACATTATAAACAGTTCAGAAGTGGGATAAAAGTAGAAAATCTCGCTTTTTGAGGTTTTTTCTCTTTTTGAATTATAGCTCTGAAAATATACCCTAAATTACATCTCCGAAACCAATTCTAATCCATTATTTATAATCATTTATTTCAAACATAACGTAAATAACACAATTGATCCAAGAACTTAGAAAACATTTATTGTGTTTCCCAAACTATACTCAATGTAAATTACTTAATCATTGTACACGTTTAAAGGTTAATCACCAGCCCAATGTCAAAACTTGTAACCTGAAAACCTCCTTTGAAAATATCCGTAATTTTTCCGCACACGAACAAAGCAAACGAAGACTTGTCATGAGAGGTTTTTTGCCAAAAAAAAATATTCAGAAGTGGGATATGAGGTGAATTCAGGGTATAACATGATTCAATAAGTGTTCCAAATGAAATGAAATCGGTTTTGTTTCGCATGAAATGTTACTTTTTTTATAGTTATTTTGAGGGTAATAAGGTAGGAAAAGTATAAAACCGAAATTTGAATCATTCGAATCTGAAGCAGACACTTGAACTCAACTTACACATTTATGAGAACCTCTGCCATTATGAATAATTTTCGGTATTTCGAGAGTTGTGTGAACCCATGTCAAAAAGTTTTTAGACATTTTACAATAAAAAGCAAAAGGCTTAAAGGATTTTACCCCGAAAATTTCAGAAGTGGGATCCGGTGGTTATACATAAAGTAGACGGAGAAACGAAACAAAATTAAATGACAACAAAAACGAGTTGGCAAAGACCGAGTAAAACTAGAGTTAAACCATCAGAATTCAATGTAAAAGGCGGGAGGTATGGGGCGGAAAATGGGGGCACAAGGACTAAACTGATATGAAAGTAGAGAAATAAAATTCGGTGCTTTTTATGTCTTACGAGGTGTATTCTTGTTGTACCACCTTGTCACAAAACTGCTCTATTTGTACGATTCACTTCTCAAGAGAGTTGTTCACACTGAATTGCTTTACAACCGTACCCTCCACTCTCATGCCCACCACCCCAAAAAAACACTTTCCTGCCAGGCACTTTTTACACAATAAACGTCAAGACTTTTCTTTTATGCATCTCAAGGTAACTGAGGGGGTGAATTCAAGGAAACAACACGGGGTGGCACGATTGAGGATAATTTTCGCCCAAGAATTTCTTCGTTTCTTATGGAAAAACTGTTTTGGAGCAAAAAAAAAACTGTCATGACCCTGTAGATTTTCTTTATGACGTGCAATGGGCAATATAATGGCGAACAACATAGAGATAATGTCGTTAGCGGAGAAGTGGGGGTGGATTCTATAAACCGTAGCGTTGGGAGGGAAAATGTAGTGTAAAACAGCATGCAAGGTGAGAATGAAATGACTTTTAACTTTGTAAGATGGGCTGAAAATTACTGAGAACATGAAATAATTATGTTGAGTGGCACATAACCTGGAGGTGAATTAAAGGACAAACTATTTTAATAACGAGTAAATGTTTCATGTTGTGTGTTTTTTTTTAGTTTTAATATTTAACTGGCATTTAGGGTCCATTTACCTTTAGGGGGTTAAGAATTAAAAACAATTCACATCAAAGGGCAGCGTTTTTATCTATTTTGAGTTCTAAGATCATTAATTTGAAATGCTGCAAATGGCATTTTTACGTGCACTCATACAGAAAATAACAGAATTTCATTTTGTTTGTTAGAAATGGCGATGGGAAAGTTCTTTTTTGGCGTTGTTATTTAGCTTGGAAAAATCTTTTGATGATTGTTTGGGATTTTAATAAATTTTTGGAGACGCTTCAAAAAGGTTTTAATAAATTTTGGGAAACGCTTGAGAAAGAATTCAAAAACAGTTGATTTGGGGGTGGATAGTGATAACTAGAATTTTCACATTGATAACCAAAAAAAATTAGGGTGGGCGCAGATTAGTCGCCGCGACCACAAAGTCACGAAATTCATGCCAATTTAAGGCGTGATGACCACATCTTGACGCACCTCTAGTTAGTGCTTTTTGAGTGGCAGGCTCAAAAATCACTAGAGGTTAGTCAATATGTGGCCATCACGCCTGAAAATCGCATTAATATCGTGACGTTATGGTCGCGGCGACTATTCTGCACCCACTTGTGCTGGTTTAGCACACAATGAAAAAGAATTCCAAGGTTCAATGTTGGCAAAAATGATGCCAACTTTGAATGCTGTAAAAATACATAACGCATGTAAATTTACATAGTTAATAATAATTGTAAAATTACAATTTGAAAAGTAAAGCGAAATTACACATTTATTATGTAAAATCGCAAAATAGTGTTATAAAATCATAATTTCGGCTTACGGAAATTTACGTTTTAGTATTGTAAAATCACAATCAGTCAAAAAAAAAATGCTGAAAAAAATTAAGTAAAAGTGAAGGCTTTGATTTTTTTTCCACACGCCAATCTTTTACAATGAAAGCTTCGATAAGCGGACAGTTTTTTCCCTTGTGGTTCGGTTTTGGTTAAAGAGTGAATTGGATTTCTAATTTTTGGTTTCGGATCCAAAAATTTCAAAATTTGGTTCTGGTTTGGGTTTCTAAAATTTCAAAAATTTGGTTCTGGTTTTGGTTTCGAAAATTTCAAAAAATTGGTTTTGGTTTCTAAATTCCAAAAATTTCGTCTTGGTTCACTGAATTTTTAATCGTTTTGTGGTTTCTGTTCTTAAAAAAAACTGTGGAATGTTTTTAGTACTAGACTAGCTTGCATACCCGTCGTTGCCGGGTTAAGTTTTTTGTATAAGTTTTAGAATACGAAGAAAACCGGAAAAAAACTTAAAAACTTTTGGGAAAAATCTTATCCTTGCAGGACTCTCCGTTGCGAATTAGTCTAACACCGGATTCGTGATCAGCGAACCCGGAAACCCCCTAATGGCATTTTTCGCCGGAAAAAATGGGAAAAAAGATATTTGCGTTATCCTTACAGGACTTTCTGTTTCGAATTCTGAAAATCTAACATCGAATTCGTGATCAGCGACCCCGAAAACCCCCAGGTGAAACTTTTCAGCGTCCTAGTGAGCAGGATTCATAGCGAAAATCACGGTTTAAAAACACCCAAACCCCCTTTACCACCCGTTTACCCCTTAGCGGTAAAATTTCGGAAAACCCCGCCTCATTGAGCGCTTACGCGATAATTGGGACATACAAAGAAAGTTTCAACTCTCGCGCTTCAGGGGTTTGGACTGGGCGTTGATGAGTCAGTCAGCCACTCAATCAATCAGTCAGTCAGTCAGTCAGTCAATCAGGTTTATATATATAGATTAACATGTACTCTTAATCTAGTCGAAAATTCACAATCCTAAGAAATTAAATTTGTTCCGAACGTAGCCACTAAAAAAATTCCTGTTTTTTTGGTTTGGTTACAGTATTTGCCATAAAAAGTTGTTTAGTTTTGGTCCGTTTTGTCCATCTTTTTTTGAAAACTAGTTTGGTATTGGTTCGGCCATCTTTTTTTTTTTTTTGATATTAGTTCGGATTGGACATCAATTTTTTCAGAATGGTGCGGTTGAAATCCTTGACTATATCAAGAACAGCTTTGTAAACGATCAGATGTGACGATTTATCATCATTTTGACATTTTGCGGGCCCTTTTGACGATTTCCAACTATCGAATTTGACGATTTTCAAATTTCTGTTGACGATTTTTGACCAAAGAAAATTATATTTATATCAGTTTTGTAAATCCAATGCCATTTAGAACAAGATTTTTCTGCTGCAGTGACGGATTCTGTCCAATCTAAAGGGGACAGACAAAAATTCCAGTTATCTAATATACGAGCTAGAAAAATTCGAGGGGTTTGAAAATATTCGAGATATCAAACAGCTCAAGTAATAAAATACCCTGTAATTAAAAGATTCCTCCGACACAAGTGTTAGAGTGTGGCAGTAGGCAGGTCCTAACAATATAAACCACGAATTGCGAATTATAATCGAAGAAAAAAAATGGCTTGAATTACAATATTCGCTAAATCCTATTTGCATAGGAATGAGTCCGCCAACACTTAGGATTCGTTCCATTTTTTTGTAGGACTGAGTCCTACATAATATTGGAGTCACTTCTAAAAACAATGGGAGCGATTCCGTTCCATAATATAGCCTTGTTTCCACCTCAGTATAGGAATATCTCCAGTAAAAACTAGGAACGGGTGCTACTTTTGTTGGAATATGTCCATTCTTCTTTCAGTCCTATATACATAGTAAGGATTCCACGAAAACTAGGACTAGTTCGAATATTTGTGGAAGCCTTTGCAACAAAAAGGTGTAACAAGTCCTATGATCGCTTTCCCGTCTTTTATGGGAACATTTCCTATGCGATTTTTTTCCATGTTGTCTAAAACGAAAGATTATAATCAAAATAGTCAAATCTGAAATAGAAGGTTTTTACAACAACAAAAAAAACTCTTTGTTTGTAATTGCGCGACAGAAATGAATTTTTACGAATTTTTATGAGAACTTTTTATTGCTTGACTTTAATCTCAAGAATTTCTAGGGAATAAAATAGTTTCATTCCCGTACTTCGATAAAAAATCGATTTTGCTGACTAAGATTGCCTTAATTTGTGTATTAAAGCCATTCAAACTAAGAATTTCAGCAAAATTACGAAGAAAGCTGAGAGGAAACTCAAAGTTCTTAAGTGGTTTTCGGTTTGTTGCTCTTAAAAGAAAGCACACAAAACTAAAGCTAATCGGATGATGTCATTTACAAACCGCAAACTCAAATGTCGAAAAGCCAACTAAGTTAAGGGTTTCATAACAGCAAAACTACAAGAAAAAAAAAACTAACTTGAAGGGAAGGAAATTGTGAAAAATCTAACAAGAAAAAAACCTATTGTAGAAAAACAGAAGGTGATAATTTTAAGATTAAGGAAATCGCTTTAAATGCACTTATGAAAACTTTTTTTTTTGCAAAGTTGGCGGAATGAATTTTTGTCACTTGATTATGAAATTTCTCCGGGTTTTCTTTTTTTTTTTAAATTTTTGTTTGTTATGCCAAGTTTTTACGTTTCAGTTAATTTTTCGTATCGTATTTTAAAAGCATTTTCGGCAATTAGGAAAGCGAATATAAGCTAAAAACATTCAATATCAGGTGAATGGGCACCAGGTAAACATTTTTATGGGTTAAAGAACTTGAAATTGTGTGCTTTCTTGTATGCTTAGGAAATTTAAACCAACAAATCGACATTCAGTTCAGTCAAAAGTGACTGTTTTTTATTATTTTCTTAAGTTGTAATCTTTGGATAAAAAGAAAAAAATCTGGTATTTGGTAATTTTGTTTAT
The DNA here is from genome assembly GCA_964034945.1 of Chrysopilus asiliformis. NCBI lineage: Eukaryota > Metazoa > Arthropoda > Insecta > Diptera > Rhagionidae > Chrysopilus > Chrysopilus asiliformis. Next base: position 93,617,428 of record OZ035960.1, on the reverse strand, counting down.
GATTTACGTCATCAGATCAGATCTACCTGATCATATAAATACTCTCAGTGACTTTCTTAACGGAAGTAGAAAAACTCAAATTACACCGGTTTAAGTTCATTTCTGTAGTTATTTTTCACGTGCCATAAAAATTTGCCAAGCAATTGAAAGAGTATGCAGTTTGAAACAGCAAAAGGTGGTCCATTTATTGCACTTGCAAATATGTATTTCAATTAGAAAGCACAACCATTTAAAATTAAATAAATGTAATCAAATATCAGGTATTTGTCGACAATCGGTGAAAGAAATTACTTTTTGATTGTAAGATATTGAAATAATGGCGATTAAATTAATTCTTTGTGATTGACATACTTTCTTAGTTCACGAAATACAAATTTTAGAGAAAAGCGTGTCTTTCTGATATAAAATTTCAAGGAATGTGATTTTCTTTCCTTTTACACAGCAAAAAAAAAAACATTGTTTTCAAAAGCAACTCGTCAGGCAGAACGCTTTGAGAGTTGATAGATTTGGTCTATGATTACGGAGAAAATTACAAAAATACACCGCAGACAAAACTTAATAAAAAAAATGCGCCGCAGACGAAAATTTTTTCTCAATATTTTTTATTATTAGGTTGGAGAACAAGTATTGGGCTTTGCTCTCAACAGGTGGCTCTGATGCACCATTACTGCAGAACTTGTGGTTGCACTTTTAAAATTACTCTAATTTAGAGTTTAAAATTACCCGGCCTTTACACGCGACTGTAAAGTCTGTCAGTAGCACAGACTTCAAATGTCAAATTACTGACAACGAATTAAAAGACATTTAGCGAATTGGCAGTCAGTGCATTTACACGAGACTGTGTCAGTGACTGTGTCTGCTCTACAGACGCGTGTAAGGGCCGGGTTACTCTAAAATTGAAGTAAATTTCATTGTAAAATTACGTTTCAGTTACTAAAAATACGACAAAAAGTCGTAATGTTTGGTTTTCCGTATTCCTGCCGTAAGTTTACGTAAACTACTATGTACACTAAAATTGTTTACACTTAGGGCGTAATTTTACTTCCTTCATGCGTACAATTATAATCAACGGTGAAGACTATTCACGATTAGAGTTACCTAATCGAATTGACCAAGTGGCGCAGTTTGAATCGTGAAGTTAAAGGTTCGAATGCTGACCACAGCAAAAGATTTTACCACACAAAAATAAAATTAATAAGTAAAAATCGATAATATGTCTATCGCTAACGTCACGGTTGACGTAAATACGGCTTGGGATGCTAGTAACGTCTGAGCGGATATTAAAGGTTTGTTCCTTCAATAAAGGTTTCCACGTTGAAAAAATTAAACATTTATATTTAAAGGCCTGTGTCCACATGGAAGTTTATTTGCAGAAGTCGCTTCTAGCAGAGACTTCTGGAAGTTTTTCCCGTGGAAACACTAACTGCAAGTGAACTTCCAGAAGTTGTGACACCAGAAATCTCTTCTGGAAGCGACTTCTGCAAATAAACTTCCATGTGGACACAGGCCTTATGAATAAATTTTTGTTTATTAACATCTTTTACACCAAATTTATATCGACTTGCATGTTTTTATCGACCTTTGGTACCCAATGTAAAAAAATTGATAAATATTTTGTGTCAATTTGACAAAAAATTGTTGGTGTTGTTTTGACATTTTACACAATATGCGAGTTGATTTGGTTTTGACAAACAAAAATTTATTCATATAAATGCTTAAATTTTTTACCGTGTAGAGTTTAGTACCGGTGTCACACTACCGCCGACCCGCATTCCTAAAAATATGACGTATTTTATGGACAGCCCTTAAATTAAGGATAAATAAAAAATAATAGATGAGTAAAAAGGCGACCACAATGAAATACATTAAATCTTACGGTTATCTCCCACACGGCAAAAAATCTTGGAGTGAATTCCAATCAAAACTGGATTACGCTGGACCTATATGTAATCCAATGGAAAATTCTAATCCAATAATATGGATTGGAAATTTTTATAAATTTAATTTTGGTTTAATTCAGTATTAAAGTCTAAAATTGTGATTAAATTGTAGACATTAATGTTAAAAGGACTTAAGTTCAATACATAATAAAAAACTGTTCAAATATGACTGCAAAAAAAGCTAAAATATTTTCAAAAATTCGCATGTATTAAATTCCAATCCAAAATATGTATTAAGATTTCGTCAATATAATTTTTGGATTGAAAAATACTCCAGGATTTTTTGCCGTGCAGTAAATAAAATTTGCTGTTCCTCCCAATAAATATTATATTGTATTCCGGGTAAAATTCTCATACTAGGAAACTGGAACTGACTGGAAACACAGTCATTTTTACTATGAATCCTAGTAAAATTTATTGGGATCACAGTAGAATGATAAAAGCCTCTCAAATGCCTTTTGACAGTTTAAAAAGTATTTGAATGCTTTTAGTAACAGTTATTTTTTTAAATTTTTAACCCTATTTATTTTTATTTGTTATTATTTTTTTTGTTATTACTTTATTTTACATGATTTAAAGTGTTGTGTTCAAAGATTTCTTACCACTGTCAAGAATTGAACCCGGGAACTGTGTGTTTGCGGACTACTTCACTTACTAATAGACTATGAAAGCCATAAGACAAATTGATTCTAAATGTGAGTGCTTTTACTGGGGTGAAACCCAAGTTTCAAGTTTCTAGCTTCAGGAGTTTGGTCTGGGCGTTCATGGGTCAGTCAGTCAATCAATCAATCAGACAATCAATCAGTCAATCAGTCAGTCAATCAGCCAGTCATTCAGTCAATCAGTCAGTCAATCAGTCAGTCAATCAGTCAGCCAATCAGCCAGTCAATCAATCAATCAGTCAATCAATCAATCAGTCAGTCAGGTTAAACGATTTAATATTGATATATAGATTTTCAGTAAAATTTACTGCATTTCAGAAAAAAGTTTATTTCCCCGAAAAAAAACTCGCTCTTAAAATCAGTTTAAATAGTTTACCAAAATCATAAAAACCGCCCTTTAAATCAAACTTAAACAATTTATCTGTATGTTTGACGAAAATCATAAAAATCACTTCAAACATAAAAATCTCACATTTTTTACTCGATCAAAATTCAATTAATGTCCAAAATAGGAACAAAAACTGTTCATCCCGAAATAAAAAATTAAAAAAAAAATACAGAAGACAACAACAACAACAAAAAAAACGTTGAATATAATCCAAGTCGATTGAAATCCCCAGTGGATATATCGGTAACAAAAATGGGATTTTGGACATAAGCCGTATATCCTCCTCCGATGGTTTTCTGTATCCGCACAAAATAAGCCTCTGTAACTACAATAAAACCACACATAGTGGCAGAAAAACAACAACCTTTTCCCAATCAATAAAAAAGTGTATCATAAAAACGGAAAATATTGAGCTTCGCTTCATCCCCAGCAATAAAAATAGTCCCAAGTTTGGTGAAAACAGGCAAAAAAAAAAAAAGATAAATAATGGAGAAAAGTTTGTTTTTGTTAGATTTTTTTTCCCAAATGTATCTACGATTTGGTGTCCATACAGAGTCCGGGGTCCGTTCGAAATATTGATAATCCGTATGCAAACTTGATGCCTTTTAGACACTGTCTGCGGCTTAATTCAATTTTTCATCGGGAAAATTCATCATTCATCGGGTCGGTGTCCATTTTATCGATTTTCTGATAGTTTTTCCCTCCGTCTACGGGTTTTCAAATGGATTTCCCAAACAAAACAGACATTTGCCTTCTACAATCCTTTTGATTGTGTGTCACTCTTGCGGCGGTTTTTGTACAAAATTTCTATTTTTAACACATTGAAAATGGATATTTTTAGTAGGTTTTGAGAGGAAAATTCACCCGGGAAATTGAAAAATTCGAGATCATTTTACTTGGCAAAACAAGCAAATAACATTTTAAAATATGGGAAATATGAGAACTTTTCAAATACAGCGACATAAAATTTCCCTTTCTCCAGCATGGATCATGTTGCCCGGAAAAGCGAACGAAGGGAATAATAACAATTTTTTTTATTATTTGTTTCAATTCATTTTCCCTCCGTTTTCATATTTCACAGTGTTTTCCCCATTTGCCCGATTCGATATCTGTTTCGGTTTCCATTTTAATATGTAGGAAATCCGTTTAATATTTAAAATAGCGTTGGACGCACGTCTAGACTTAGGGATTTTGTATTCTAATGGAAATATCGGAAAATGAATAGAAAATATGAGACGTCGGAAGCGTGTCTTGATATTTTTTTATTTTTTGGTTGGTTTTCCTTTTAGTGACAATCCCGCACTATCCGCTATTGATGGGAACAACAGCCACGGGAATTAGAATTTGAAAAATGGGGGGATGGTAAATGTTTTGTGGACAGAAATGTGGAAAATGGAAAAACACTTTTCCTGGATTAGTTTATATTGCGGCATGTGACGGGTTTAGATCTGGGTATCCATCGGACTTTATTTTTCATTTTCATGGAGTCTATTTTGGATTCCCTGCATTGAAACATTTTATTTGATTTTATTTTCCAACAACTGATTTAGCTCTGCTATTCACGGTTTTCTATCAAAATAGTCAAAGTGTTTGTTTTTTTTTCAATGCAAACTACTTTATGCGGTCAGGGGAAAATTAATTTTTGAGTTTGCTTTAAGGAAATCGCCGAATTTACCATAAATGTTACAACAAAAGTAGAGTCAAATGGCGAAGTTTCATAAAGTTTTCTCTCCAAAACATTGATTTAAAAAATTTAAAAAAAAATCGAATAATTGTTTTAAAAAATTCGGATCAAGGTTGCTTTTTTATTAGGCAGTTGTCTTAAGGTGCCGCTCTACATGAGAGTAAATGCCGGCGAGAACCTCTCGATAACAGCTACTTGCAAATGGACACGTCTCTGAGAGCCGCTCGCGAGTTAGTTTCTGCGAGCTGTCAAAAGTGATTCTACTCTCTAGTCGACACACACCCACTGAACTCTCGGGGAGTTGCTCGCCAGATACGAACGGGGTTTGAATTTCGCTAGCAGCTCTCGAGAACTCGCCAAAGCAAGATGTCAAAAAAATCAAGATATTGGTCATGAAAAGAGAAAAATCGCCGAAATTAACTCTCAAATGGACCACCTCCTCCGAGTAACTCTCGAGTGTTTTTGAGAGTTACTCGCGTATGTGAAGCGGCACCTTTATGCCTAATAAAAAAAGCCCCTTTGATCCGAATTTTTTAAATCAATGGGCGCATTCAGTGAACTGAGCCGCTCAGAAGTTTTTTGAGCAGCTCACTGGCTCAGTTACTGAATGCAACCGTTCTTTCTGAGCGGCTCAGCTTCTTTACTGAGCGGCATAAAAGCTAACGCTCAGTTAGTGAGCGGTGCGAAACGTCAAAAAATTTTCAAACCTGACTAGGTGACTGAAATAAGTGGTATCGTTTATTCCACGGAAAGTGTGGAAAAATTGCTAATGGAGATGGGAGGAGAGGTAATAGGAGTTGTAGAAGCGCCAGGTGAGTGTTAGACATACCTAGTTAGACAGTTGATGGGTTGCAATCAGCATGCACTGAGCAGTGCGTCCAGCTGAGGGCTGTTTTAACAACTGAATGCTCCCAATGATCCTAGGAAATTGTCCATAAAATACATCACATATTTAAAAGCAGACAGGCGCGATGAAGGGAGGGGGGAGGGTCTTCGGCTAATAAATTGTTTCCCCTTCATCCACGGCAAGTTGACAGATGCCATCTGTAGATAAACAGACATCTAATATAATTAAACTTAGCCGGTACTACCTAAAATAGTCCTACAGTAGGCTTAAAACCGTCACTCCATTTCTCTTAGTGTGCGATTAACCTTTCAGACTGTGTGAAAACAAATGGGAAAAATCATTAGTTTTTATACTCAACTCTAAAAATTACCAAAATAGCAACATCAATAATTGAAGCTGAAGTAATTTTCTTATTTCTACACCATCAGCTAACCAGGTGTCAAGTAATTTAATGAAAGAAACACCAAAAACTTATTCAATTCTCCCAACAAACTAAAATTGAAGTCCAACAAGATAATAAGGCAGCAAAGAGTAACAAACAAGAAACTTTTCCCTGTACCTTTTCCTTACTGTATTTCTTAACTGTTCAAGGAATACAAGCACAAGTGAAAACTTCGATGTGAAAATGTTGGGATCTTTTGGGGAAAAAAGACAGAAACGAATCAATTCAATTAAAAGAGCCATGAATCATCATCAATCAAAAGCGTGTTCTGTCGATGACAGTGACTCAATTTTTAACCAAACCACCCCAAGCATAGAAAACTTCCCCAAAACATCGACCCCAAAAAGAACTTCACTCATGAATGTAGAGTTTTTTTTTTTGCTTCTACATGAAAAGAAAAAGTAAACATTTACCTTGAAATTGAAAGAAAAACACCACGAAAAAAGAAATACATCTTCGCAACACTTTTCTTTGAAATTGACGGTGGGAAAATCGATTAAAAGAGTCTAATTGGCAACCATTATTCGGTTTAATTTAGCAGAAGTTTTTTTTAAATATTTTTTTTTTTTGGAAATATAGACACACGTGCATCAATAAAAAAATTTTATTAAAGAAGTCCTTATAATAACACGAATTTTTACATAGAAATCTTATTTTTTTTTTTTTTGCAAAAATGCGTTTTTAGATAAAAAAAAATTAATGAAAATTCTTGGTTCCCTCCACTCCCCGCTCAGACGAACTCATTTTCCAAGAACGATTTTTTTTTCACTTGGCAAGATTGAAAATTATGGGAAAATTTAAGCAAATGTTGCATACAAGCCAAACGCTAGCGAAGGGTTGGAAATGTTGCAGGATTTCGTGGTTTTGCTCAGCAAATGTTTAAAGCATGCTCATATAAATAATGAAAAAAAACAACTAAAAGAATTATCGTGATTATCATCCCTGCTACACTAGTCGAGACCAGAATTAATTTGGGGATTTATGGGACGGGAAGCCAGAATAAAACTCGATAGTGTTGTGCTGTCAAAGGGTTTGTTAGACGGCGAGGAAGATTTTGATATTAATTTTGTTTCAAGAGCCGGCGAGTTTGTAAAGAGTTTTATGCCCGTATCGCAGTAACGATTGCGATTGCGATTATGATTGAAACTTCTCGACCAATGAGATTAAAGCTTTCAACGATAGGATAATGGAAGCTTTGATCTCATTGATCGAGAAGCTTCAATCGTAATCGCAATCGTAATCGCAATCGTAATCGTAATCGCAATAGTAATCGCAATCGTAATCGCAATCGTATTCGCAATCATTAGTCTAAATTGGGCTATATGCCGGTATCACAATAAAGATTGCGATTACGATTACGATTGAGCTTCCTCGACCAATGAGATCAAAGCTTTCATGTCCCTATCGTTGAAAGCTTTGATCTCATTGGTTGAGAAGCTTCAATAGTAATCGCAATCGCCAGTGTGATAATTCTCTTGTGAAAATTGACCGATTCCGGCTCTATTTTCCGGTTCTACACCCACAATTTTACATGAATTGCGAGTTATGGATTGGTTTGTTGATTAGTTTGGGGGGGGGGGGGGCAGGCTTAACAAGCAACCCGCCAAAAAACCCCACCTCGTAAATTAGGCCCATTGTACACCTCGGAGTTATGGATAGAATCACAAAATTTTTAAGTTTTTACTCTCATCAAGACTGGAGGTCGAAATAACAGTTTTTGGAAAAAGGATCACGCAGGCAACCATTTGCCATTGAAAAAAAATTACTCCTTCCCCACCCGTAAACCCCCTCTTCTGTTATCTTCTAGATCGCTGAAGGGGTTTTGATTGAGTTTTCACCACTGCATAGGTCGTGCGTTACACACATTTCCTCCCACCCCATTCCTTATGACCCCGCACTTGCTATCTCTTGAACCGTTCAAGCGATTTCCATCAGGTTTTTACCGTTATATAGGTTTTACCTTAAGCAGACTATCCTGCTACTGAAATTTACTCACCGCATCTACCTCGTCTGCTCTGCTGACATTTTAAATTTTTCTACAACGAAGACGAGTCATTTTGCATAGAGAAATTATATCTTTTGAATTTGAATGCATATTTTTTAATGATTGAACCCATCATTCTTCTGCACTTCAGTTGATTAACAGCTGAAAGGCACACTTGGATTGATCTTCACCTAGTATATTGGCAAAACGCGCACACTCGAGATAACTCGAGCGGAAAATACAGACAAAAATTTTCGTGTTCGAATTAATTTATTCGAAATAAAGGCGCTGATTAAAATTTAAGCACTTCAATGGACCACATACTAACAAGGATTTAAAAAAATTCACGGGTTAATAGATCGTGAGATATCTCGGTTTAATCCAGGAAAGAAAAACTCGTTTGTTGACAATATTTATGGCCATCCAATGTAAAACCCGTGTAACACACTCTTTAGAACATTTTTACGCCTCTGTAAAATACGATATCCTGACAAACCAAAAGCCCAGGAAAAGAACGAGTATGCATCGTAAAAAAACACTGGGAAAAATAGCATTTCACGAGAAGAATTTCCCTTGTTCAATTTTTTTTCCGTGGTTGGTTGGATAATTAAAAACCTCCGGGGACAAACTTCAACTAAAGCGCTTCTACAGCCGAATAAACACAACTACCACCAGTGGAGCACGAAATTTAGTTTTTTTTTTCTGGTATATTTTTAGAATTTCGTCCGTCGTCAGCCCCTTATAATCTCCTAGATCCTTTTTGAGGATGAACATAGGCGGATGAAGGACAGAAGAAAAAAAACATGTCGGTGGGGGTGAAAAAACAAATCCAAGGTTGGTCAACTTGAGAGTTTTTCGTTGTTTTAATGACTATTTGCTCGCTCAATGACTGAATATTTAATGAAGCAAATCAACATATTTTCATATTATTTAACTGTCTATGTACCCACACTTATCAAGTCCTTTTACCCTTAATTATTTCCCCTTGGGAATTGTTGTCGTAAGTAGTGTCATTTGGGACGCAGTTTCATTATGTGGATTTGAATTCTTAAAACTATAAATCAAATTATTAGCTTTGATATTCAAGTAAATATTAAGTCGGGTGAGGGGGAGGAAGGGGGGGGAGGGAGGGAGAGTACGACAAAATACAACTGATGGTTACGAGCTTGAAGTTATATTGTCGGTGCTTTGGTAGCGGTCAGCTCAAGGACGGCGAAGCCGAGCCAAACAAAATGTCACGCTTCTGACGGGGAGAGAGAATTGAACTGCGGGAAGAAGACCGAACTGTGACTGGTTAAACCCAATTAAAAAAAATTCAAGAATAAGCGTGGCCACAGGGGAAAGGCAAAGGCAAAGAGAAAAGTGGTGGAGAAGGGGGTTTTCCACCAGGAAAAAAAATAGCTTACTCTTTTTAAGAAAAAAAGTGGGTTTTTAAAAAATTTAATTCAACTCGCCTTCGTATCTGTCTCTTTGTTTGTCTGCCTGTCAGGGTCAAGTCTTGCAATCTAATTTTGACGCACTTCCACTCATCCGGTTGACTTAAAATTTTGCATACATAGGAAAGTCCGATGACAATACCATATTTTTACTACTTCGTCCTTTTAAGAATAACGGAAGGTTCTGTAAGGATAACGTGATTATCCCTTTCCTCACATTTTCCGGAAAAAATCTCATCTTGGGGGTTTTGGAGTCACTGAGTTTTGATTTTGACAGTAAAAAGCCTGTAAGGATAATGGAAGGTCTTGAAAACATGACGCGACTTCTATGAGTTTTGGAGGGCGCTAAATATTAAGAAGTCTGTAAGGATATCTCAAAGGCAAGGATATTTAAAAAAAAAATTAAGTTGATAATACGAGGGCAGTCCGATAAGTACTTAGCCTACAAAAAAAAACGAAAATTTTGGAAAAGTGACCATTTATTTCTCAACATAATCTCCTTTTAGCTCGATACACTTGACCCAGCGATGCTCCAACTTCTTTAACCCGTTTGAAAAATACGTTTTCTCGAGGTCTGCAAAGTAGGCCTCCGTAGCGGCGATGACCTCCTCATTCGACTCAAATTTCTGCCCGGCCAGTGACTTTTTCAAGTTTGGAAACAAAAAGAAGTCGCACGGGGCCAAATCTGGAGAATACGGTGGATGGGGCAGCAGTTCGTAGCTCAATTCGACCAATTTGGCCGTGGCGACGGCGGAGGTGTGAGCCGGTGCGTTGTCATGGTGGAAAAGCACTTTTTTCTTCGCCAAATGGGGCCGTTTTTTCTGCAATTCGGCGTCGAATCGGCCCAATAATTCGGTATAGTAAAGCCCTGTGATCGTTTTGCCCTTCTCCAGGTAGTCGATGTAGATCACATCTTGTGAATCCCAGAAAACGGTGGCCATCACCTTTCCGGCAGATAGGACAGTCTTCGCCTTCTTCGGAGCACGTTCGCTGGGTAAAGTCCACTGTTTCGACTGTTCCTTAGTCTCTGGTGTGTATCAGTGGATCCATGTTTCGTCGACGGTCACGAAACGACGCAGAAACTCCTTCGGATTGTGCTTAAACAGCGTCAAACACTGCTGTGAAGTGGTTTCACGGTTGCGCTTGTTGTCCGGAGTGAGCAAACGCGGCACCAAACGCGCACCTTCAATCGGCGGTCTGCCAATACGAGATCGTGGATTTTTGTTATGTTATCCTCCGTGGTAGCCGTTTTCGTAGCATCTGGGCGTGGCTCATCAAAAACCGACGTGCGACCACGTTGAAACTCGTTACACCAATTTTTGACGGTCGCCATCGAAGGAGAAGAGTCACCGTACACAGCATCCAAGCGCTCTTTGATTTCGCTGCGCGATTTCCCTTCCAGAAACCAGAATCGAATCATTGACCAATATTGCTCTTTTTCCATTTTTCTGAAATCCGCAGACACGCCCGCTTCCATACGCGGTAAAAACAAAACTACGAGTTCGATTCGGCTGAAATTTTGACTGTAGCCGTCTATGAGAATGTACTACACGATAGTAAATTCCTCCTGCGATAGTGGCGCCATCGGACGGTGAGGCTAAGTACTTATCGGACTGCCCTCGTAAATATTAGAAACGGAAAGAAAAATTCATGCGATTATGTCGATGTCGAAATTATCGTAACAATCAGTCGACTTGTTTGAAGGTTGTTAAGAAAATCCATGAAATGTGCAAAATTTTAACTATAAAATGACCGAATAAAAGCAATTGCTCAGAAAATTACTTGAAAATTTAAATGAAATAAATTCCCTAAGAAAATCACTTTCAAAATGTCAAAAAAAAAAACACACAAACGACCCCGACTAAGACAAATCACACCAGAAATTCTGTGAGGCGATCGTTTTAGTGGAAAATCAATCAAAATCCAGTCAGTCACAAAATTCAACGCGAAAATTGTTTGTTTTTCCTGAAATTTTCCCAGAGCCCTAAAAATGTTGACGAAAAAAAAATCAATTCCTCAATCTGTCAAGACAAATGTCAGAAAGAAGAGTAAAAAAGAGAATTAAATTTGACAGGAGTTGTTATGTCTGTCTGTCGAATGTTTGTCATCAACATATTTATAGGACATTTGGCTTGAAAAATGCGAAAACGGAAAGCATAAAACGCCCCCAAAAGAGTAAAGAAATGTAATTTTTCACTAGCACTAATTATGTTGGAATATTTTTGTCTCGCAAAAAGATTTTTAGTTCTTTAAAAGGAGGTCAACTTTACAATTTCATTACAGAATGTCTACAAATAAACTAGAAGCTCTAATTTCGATTTTAACGAGTTGTGAACAGACATCCGTTTTTTATTTTCTTTGAAAAAAAAATTTGAATTGGAAGAGAAAAAAGTTTTACAAATAAAACAAAAAATATTTCCAAGTGAAATGTCGTCTGTGTTGAAAAATTACGGGTAGAGCTTAACCCCTGATAGACGACACAAAAGTAAAAACCATGATAAGATGAAGATCAAGTTCTGAGGTGAAGGTAACGAAAGACCAAAAGGCGAAAGGAATTTCCAGAGAAATTTGGAACACGGGCGTTACGCGACTGGAAAGATTAAGCAATGAGATAAGAAAGGGCCAAGTGACACTTGTTACTTGTCACCAGATATCAGACAAGCAAGGGTGTTAGAAATTCTTCTTATCTCGCCGGTTAAAGGAGACTTTACAGGTGGTAGACTGGACTAATGGCGAATTGGACAAAATTACGCTATTATAAATATGGACAACTGAAATTTTACAAGATTTTCGGTATGTCCTTGTAATGTTATACCAGGACTATTTGTCCATCTAGAGCCCTTTTTCAGGTAAAGCAAAAAAAAAAGTCGGATTTTTTCCTTTAAATTTAGTTATGCGCATTTTTATTCAAATACGCAGAGTTTCCAAGATATTTTCAAAAAAAGATTTTTCAAAACAAAAAACATGGTGAGGGAGGTACAGTAATCCCTCCAACTGCGCGGTAGAAACGTTCCACAAAAAGAGCGCGCAAACCGAAACCGCGCACTGTGAACCCCAAAAAAAGGTATGAAATTTTGGGGTTAGAAACATATATTTTTAAACGAAAATTATAAAAAAAACCGCGCAACTGCGAAATTTTGACCGTGCAGTTCGAAATTTTGGTGTTAAATACTTAACCGCGCAGTTGCGAAACCGCGCAGTTAGAAACCGCGCAGTGGGAGGGATTACTGTACTACGAATATGGTAAAACTAATACACAAAAAATTTCAAGTCGCTAACTCCATTAACCGAAAGTAATCAAAATGGCGGCTTTTTATACCCGTATGGTGAAACCAAAGGGTATATTAACTTTGCCTTATCGTTTGTAACGCCCAAATCCCGTCATCACACACAAAAATGAATTACACCAGTGTGTTTAGAATGATAAAAATAATTAATTTCTGCATGTCCGTCCGTCCGTCCGTCTGTCTGTCTGTCCGTCCGTCCGTCTGTCTGTGGCGCGGATTGCGGGCGCACGGATTGAGCTAGAGACTTGAAATTTTGCGTGGATCCGTTTTTCGTAAAATGCGAGGCTAAGTTCGTTAATGGGCAAAAATGGACTATTAGGGGGGGGTACCCCCCATACGAACGAAAACGTTTTTTGCGAATATCTCAAAAACGGTGCATCCTATCAAAAAAGTCCAAGAACAAAAGTTATTTAGGATATGTGTCTACATAAACCTCCCATACACGAAAATCCGATTGGAATAAATTTAAAAAAATCTTATTGGAAAGTTTGACTTCAAAGTGGAATTTTGATACAACTGTTCGCCGTTCACTTAAATCACCATACATGTTTTCAATAATTGCCAGATTGGCAATTATAGCTTTTGTTATGTTTAGAAATCGCAATTTCGTTTTTTTGTTATTTGCTCCTAAACTACGCGTCTTATGTATAACAACAGTTAGAGACAATTAAATTTTCCACATCTTTGTTTTTCCTAGAACTCCCTATCTCAAGCCGTTATCGTAATATACCGTTATTTAAAAAAAAAAAAAAAAGTAAATTTTTGCGATTACCTCGAAAAATAACGGGTTGTTGGTGGTTTAACCTATGAGATAAATTGAAGAGAGTAATTTTTGCCGTAATTTTGTATTTTATTGTTATCCGCTATACCGGTTCTTTCAAAATTTCCCCAAAATTATGCGCTTTTGGGAAAAAAGTGTATAAAAATTTAAGGGGAATAAAACTTTCCGCATTTTTTTGCTTCAAAGGTTTATTTTTCTGAGTCTCTAACGATTCGTGAGTAAATTCGAAAAATGTTGTATTATTTTGCACAACTTTTTTTTCGAAACTTTAAATATTGCAACAGAAAGTTTTGTGCTGACTACAACTGATATTTTTCTCACTCTTTGGATTGACTAAGAAACAAGAAATAATTTGCTAAGCTTCCCCAAGGAGCACAAAAGGTCGTATAGTGGTCGTCCCGACTTTAGTTTCGTGTCTGTATGATTGCGACAACTACTTTACGACATTTTTTGCTACTTGGGTCACCGTGTTTTAAATACTAACAAAAATGACCAAAAAGAAATGCGCAGCAGGTAAACAGATTTTTATAAAAAGAACACGCACCATAGTTAGAAACTTGCGAATAAATGCGCCGCAGTCGAAAATTTAGGTCAAATATACGCTTTTCAAGCGTAGCTTTTCTTATGTGTTTTTTAATGTCTTGAAACTTTTCCAATATTTTTTTTCAAAATCAAGGCTCAAGTGGTTTTGCTAACAGCCTCTTCTTCTCTTTTGCCTCCTCTTTCTCCCTACCCTTGCCCCCACCCCCTCCTATATCTACCACCTGTGACGATGTTTTAGAGCAGTTTCTCTAACCAAAAGAAAAAAAAACTCTAAACTCAAATAAGTCGTTTTCTTTTAAGTACCTAATTGAGTCCAAAAATATTCAAAAACGAAATCCGTATGTATTGCAAATACAGCATAAATTCGTGTTTAAACATTTTCAACTCAAAACATTTTGAAGAAATGGCCTGTCTGTCTGTCCATAAAATTCAAATTTAACTGATCCAATACTGCAAACATAGCATAAACCGACTAAGAAATAAAAAAAGCACAAAAAATGATTTATTTTACAGAAGACATTTGGAATGTTTCCACAGTCGAAACAACAATGTTCTTAAAAAAACAACGACATCCACTTCAACTTCCTTGCAATGAAAGCTGAGTGAGTTTTCTTCGTCCCCTGAAAATGTGATCCTTCGTCCTGATTTCGTAAAAGGTAAAAGGATAATGCACGTGAAATGCAAGTAAATTGTGAGTAATGTCTGGCTGCCAAAGAATGGTTCGCACACAAAATGAGTTTATGGTTCTTTATTTCAAACGTCTGGGACTTGTAGGACTTCCAGGACGACAGTAACGTTATCTAAGTTGATATTCATTTAAAAAAGGATTAGAGTTACCCTAAAGCAAGGTATGTACATGGCAAAGGTCGCAAACCTCTCCAGCGATACACCCATCCGTATCCCAGATGCTGCTGACGAATAACAAAATCTAAAGCTTCGTCTTATAAATCTTGGAATTTCGTGCATTTTGTCGTTGTTTCTTTATTAGTATTTATCTTGCAGGAACGAAATTTCTCCACTCATTGTTCTTAGTTCACTTGAGTTGAAGATAAACAGGATTAGAAGAATTGTACGTACGAGTCCTGTAAGATGAATGCTATTACGATTGCAGTAGCAACAGCATCCGCACCAGTTGCACTCAATCGATTCAAGAGTCTTAGTTTTATTTTTCAAAAAGACTCACCGGATCAATTTTCTTGATTTTAGTGTGCAAAATTGATTGAAATTGAGATGGAAAAAAAACTCAACGTTTCTTGGAAATTTGATATTTATTTAAAAGCCTGTACGTGACACTCAAAGTGTTGAGAAGCTTAAAAATAAATTCACTTAATGATCCTTCATATTATTTCTCAAAAGGACTCAATTTGAACGCTTGAAATAAATTAAATCCTTAGAATTGATGGAAGAACAAGTGGATTTTTTTTCATCGTAGGGAAAGTGTGGACAACTCAAGGAATTGTAATTCTGTGAGTGCAAATGAGAAATGAGAACTCGAATTGAAAAACCCTTTAACCGATTAAAGTGAGATTTTTGATAGTGTTTTCTGGAGCCAGAGCAATAACAAAGTTTTTACGTAATATTTTTAATTTCTTGGCTTATAGATCATTAAAAAAACAGAACAAAAATGTTATATTATTTTTGTGGATGTTTTTACATCCATTTCCCCCCAACAAGCTGGCTTACCGTCATCAGCGTCATCAGAGCCTGCTTTACTAGCTTCCACATAGGCTTACAGGAGTAAGATTCAATTTGAGTACTTATACCCAATTGCCACAGACTTTATACGAATTATAAGGGAAAGAAAAATAGCTCCTTTAAGCCAGAGCGACTTCACTATTTTGTGTTTAACCATTGAATCATTTTTGATTCATGGTTTTTCAGAAATGAAATGATTCAATCAGAAATGATTCAATGATTAAACACAAAATAGTTTTTATATATTTTCTTCCTACAACCAATTGGATTTAAAAACTTTTATTTAGCTTGCCTTTGTTTTTGTTTGTCTATGTGTCTGTTTGTCTGTCAGGGTCAAATCTTGCAATCTAATTTTGACCCATTTCCACTGATCCGATTGGCTTAAAATTTCGCACACATACGTAAGTCCGATGACAATACAATATTTTCAATACTTTGTCCTTGCAATGATAAGAAAAGATCCTGTTCGGAAAATCGTGATTATCTTTTTCCTCAAATTTACCCGAAAAAGTCTCATCCGGGGGTTTTTTGGGTCGCTGAATCCGATTCTGACGTTAAAAAATCGGTAAGGATACCACCGGAAGGTCCTGTAACGACAACGTGGTTATTTTTTCTCTCCAATTTTCTGGGAAAAATCTCATCTGAAGGTTTTTGGGGTCTCTGGACCCGATTGAGTCATTAAAAAATCTGTAAGGGTAACAGAAGGTGCTGTTAGGAAACTGGGATTATCTTTTCCTCAAATTTTCCGGGAAAAATCTCATCTGGGGGTTTTTGGGGTCGATGAATCCAATTTTGGAGTCAAAAAGTCCGTAAGAATATCTCAGGATACATATTTTAAAAAGCTTAAAATGACCGTGACGTATTTCATGGACAGTGCCTTTACATACGTTTCAAAAAAAATTGATGCATTGTAGATTTTACCCAAAAACGAATCAACTATCGTCCCACGAAATTGTTGAAAACAAAATCCATTTGTATGGGAGAGGGACGAAGGACTGGTCCGATTGGATTTTGATGTATGGAATCACATTTAAAAGACATTTTTCACTTATAAATTTTTCGATACGATGCACCGTTTTCGAGAAAATTCCAAAAAACTGATTCGTTTGTATGGGAGAAGGAATAGTCTGATCAAATTTTGGTGTATAGAAGTGTTAAGTAAAATAATATTTTTACCTTCATAAATTTTTGACCCAAAAAACAATTTACCTTTATAAATTTTTGAATTAAATTAACCGTTTGCGAGAAAATTCGAAAAAACTGATGATCTACACGGTAATAGAACAACGCACAGTTGCACTGGACCTATTGCAGGTTAACAGAAAAAACTTTACATAAGATAAAAGCAAAACAAAACCAATGTTAATTAATTTGAAAGTCCAGTTCGAAACCCTTTCGCATTTTCAACAAATGCACAACAGTATAAACTTCTTTATTAGTAAAACCAATAACAAGACTGATTTTCGGAAAAGAAACCATTTCAAAAAACTTTATTGAATTTCCAGCAAAAAGGCTAGATAATACTTTCCCTGTCATAATTAACTTATTTAAACTCAAACAATATTTTAACTAAGCCGGGCCTTTCCTTTGTGTGCCTTGGAATGAGTGAAAAATGTAATCACTCAACATAATTCGTTGCTAGGATAATTCTAATGAAGTAGAAACCATCATTTAGTCAACAAATGAAGGGGAAAATATAATAGAAAAGTATGAAAAAGGATCCATCAGTAAAATAGCTAAGGAGGTTCTTAGCTTAATTAAACGTTTTCGTTCAATGATGGCGCGGCCATTTCACTTTCAAAAGACAAAATAATAAATAATTCAATTAATTAATCATAGTTACAAATGGAATACCTACTCAAAAGACAGAAATTATTTATTATATTGTATCTATATATATACGATTGTGTATATCCAGAGGCAAATTTCGGCAGTAAGAGTGCTTATTTAATGAATATAAAGAAATATTTTTTAATGATGTAAAGAAACTGAAATTAAATTCTGATCACGATTTTCCTACTGCTACTAATGATTTAAAAGAATCAATGTTGGAATTTTAATTGTTTACTTTTTCAATTCACATTTCCGTGTGACAAAAATGTCAAAGAAAAAAAACAGAAATTAATAACAAACGATTTCCGAAAGGGGCTTTCGACCTCCGTTCGCTAAAATTCACGTTGAATTTTTTTTTCGAAATTGTTCGAATTGTCAGTAAACGTGAAGCACTGCCACAATTTACCGTGTAATCACTGGCAATTTAGATAATTTAATATCAAAATATTAAACATTTATCGAGTCTGTAATGATTTACGATTTAGCATAGCCAATTAATAACGTCGACATCATAATTCCAAAGTCAACATAAGTCTTCAACATCCAAAATAAAATTATTATTTCTGTTCATCCATTCATCCATCCAAATGTCTGTCTATCCAATCCAACCACCAGATCTTCTTAGCACCGACAGCATCTCCACCCAAAAACCAATTGAGATTTTTAGAAAAATATTTTATTTTTTTCATTTCTGTAAATCTGTAAATTAGCGAATTTTAAATATCGTGATAGCAACAATTTGTACGTTTATAAAAAAAATTAAATTTGGCATAGTTTGCAATGAAACGATGGGAACGAAGTACACTGAGAAAAAATATCAACACAAAACTAACCTCTGCAACATTTATTTTCGAAAAAAAAAATATTATATTATTTTCAAATATCTTGAGAACTGTTAAAGATAGATTTTTCAAACCATTGGAGATACATTTTTCAAGAGGAAATTAAAAACATGGTTTCCCACAGTATAGCGAGAGAAAAATTTTCACTTCAAAATTCACAGTTTTTTCGTTCAGAAAAACCTTCTTACCGAAGAATGTTATTAAAAATGTACTTACTAGTAAAAAATGAGCCCAAGTTTCTCTGTGAAAACTTATATTCAGGAACCAAACGTTCGCTGTGAGAACCAATCACTTGAAACCAGTTTTTCCGTGAATAAAATTCGTTCCAGTCAGAAAATTTTAAAATCTGTAACCAGAACCGCTTGGTGCTATCGACACCATCACTTGAAGCTACTAAAACGAAATTCAAATTTTGACAACTTTCGCAAATAAAAACGGGGCTTAAAAAAAGAAAATTTGAAAATTTTGACAGAAAATTTAAATATTTTGATGCACTCAGGTGCGGGGAAGAAGGGAAGGCTGTAAAGTGAATACAAAGCTGAGTTTTTCTTCTATGTTACACTTTCGCAAGAAAACCACCAAGCCGATTGCCCTGAAATTCGATAAAAAAGTTCATCGGGTGTCCAGCTCTAACATGACAGATTCTGTTGACGGTCAACGTATTTTGACGAATTTCGTAGACGTCTAATTTAGCCCTCAGATTTTCAAGATCTTTTTAAGCTCAATTTTCTCTCAAAATTCAAAAGTGACCGGAAAAAACGATAATTTTAAAGACAACTGAAAAGTTGTATAAGATAATGTAACCTTATAAGGCATCATGCCTTCTTCCGGTTTATAAATAAATAAAAAAGTTTCCAACCTTTCTTGTCAAAAGCGATTTTTAAGGCTTCCCGCACTGGATAACATTTTTCAGACGTTTTTTAAATTCTTATTCCAACTAAGCGACAACCCAAATTATGGCTAAACCTTTTCAAATTGATGTTTCAAAACGTTCACTTTTTGGTGCTGCACCTGCAGTTTTACATGTGCTGCCTGCAATGGCATTAAACTTAACAACAATTGTAAGGTTTTTGCACTACTCTGTAGAGATCACAATCACTTGCGGTAAATTTACGTGGCACCAGTTGGTCTCAAAATCGAAATCTCCTGAGGATTGGGCGAACCCGGTCGTTATTGAAAGGCGTTTATTCGAAACCCATTTTGGACCCGCCTTGTTTTTCCAGAATAGCAACTTTGACTTCTATGTGGTAACAAAAAAGCGCAAAGTTGCTCAAAGTAGTGGTCGGTAAACCGAACCAAAATGGGTTAACAATTTTATTTGCTCATGACGTGAACATTTTTTTTTCATAGTGTAGTAGTGGTCCATGCACTCTGCCTTGTGGGACACCACGAATTTTTTTTTTATTCCTTGGTGGTGAAAATTGTCATTTGTTTATGAATTTATGAGTTTCACGACTGAATTTGACGTGCGATCATAAATATTTTCATAGCTTTTCCAACATCTCTCATCCTCAATGATGTGCCTCTGCCTATCGCATAATTTTTCCCTCAATGTTCTTCACGTTTTAATTTGTTTTTCAGAAAATCCACGTATTTTAAACGAAATCAGTGCGAATTTAGATTGTGTGGCGAAACAAAATTATTGCCACTAGGTTAATGTGACAGACAACAACAAAACTGTTAGTGAATAATACCCAATGTTAAGGTATGAAAATTTGATGATTGCATTGACGAAAATAATTTTTTTTTCAAAGGCAGGGCAATTTTTGTAGCCGCACAAGTGAATGTCAAGAGGAAGATTGTGGAAGCATAAAATTTTATTGTCTCAAGTGTGCAAAATTTTGTTCAAAAATACCTGTTTCACATAACTGACATTAATACGAATGTAATAAAAGTTTATTTTTTACGCTTCTTTGTTGGTCAACGTGATTCACAGTCAAGATGACTTTTTGTTGCTGTTCATGGCTAAGGTGACATCTTCCTAGTCGAATGCGACACAATTTTGCAAGTTTTTGAATACCTGAAATTTTTAATGGTTTTACAGTATTCCCCAAAATGATAGAGAAGAATCAGGAACTGGCTTTAAGAATTAGCATTCGAGGAACAATCAAAACTGGAATGGTACTTACGATAGTCAGTTTTTAGATAAACAAACTCCAAGATGTTGGACAATTAAAGGTCGTTTGAGGCAAATATTTACAAACTATAAACTAATTAAAAATTATTATTATTTTGTACACTAAAAGCCGATGCAGCGTTTCCACCTTCACTGTAATCTAAACAATACTTAAGGGGCCGTTTCCACCTGCCATTTTATTCGGCGAATTTAATTCTCCGACAGTTTACAGTACGACACGAAATTCAGAAATTTATTCCTGAAAGACGCTCGAACTAAAAATTTTTCATATAAAAACGTCCGAATAAATTCAAATTTTTGCCACTTTTGCAAGTGTAAACGGGGCTTTAAAAAATAAAATTTGAAAAAACACAAAATTTAAATATTTTGATGGTGATTTAAATGAAACAATTTGAACCCTGTAATATTATTCAAAATATTTCTGTTTGGGGATTTTAAGGCTTTTTGATGATATTTCGAGGATCTTGAAAGCTCCTCAAAGTTTTTCAAGAGAATTTGAAGTTTTTGGGAAAAATTCGATGGTTTTGAAAGCAATTTAATAGAAATTTGAAGATTTTGGGAAAAGTTTGAGGGTGTTGGACGTGGTTTGATGGCAGTTTGAAAACTTCGGAGAAAATTTAATGGTTTTGAAAAATATTTCTAGGCAGTTTAAAGTGTTCGGGGGAAACTTTAATGGTTTTCGAAGATATTTCAAGCCGTTTGAAGACTTTGGTGGAACATTTGATCGTTTTGAGAGCGATTTAATGATAATTTGACGCGTTTGGGAAAAATTTGATGATTTCGGAAGTGGTTTGATGGCAGTTTGAAGACTTTGGGAAAAATTTGATGGTTTTCGAAGGGATTTCAAGGCCACTGGAAGACTTTATGGAAAAATTTGATGATCTTGGAAGCGGTTTGATGGTAGTTTGCAGACTTCGGGGAAAATCCGATGGCTTTAAAGCGATTTAATAGCAATTTGAAGACTTCGTGGAAAGTTTGATGGTTTTGGAAGAAGGCTATTTGAAGATTTTGGGAAAAATTTGATGGTTTTGGAAGCGGTTTGTTTGAAGACTTCGGGGAAAATCTGATAGTTTTAGAAAAGATTTCAAGGCCTTTTGAAGACTTTAGGCAAAAATTGGATGATTTTGGAAGCGATTTGAGGGCAATTTGAAGACTTCGGAGAAAATCTGATGGTTTTGGAAGCGATTTGAAGACAATTTGAAGACTTTTTTGTAATTTGAAGCGGTAATTTCATGATAGAAGCAACACTAATACCGCATAAAAAAACCAATTGTTGGCATTGAATGCAGAACTTTTCTGGGTGTTTCGTCAAAAAAGAAAAACTGCGGCGTCAAAAAATTTCAGGCTTTAAAGTCGAACTTGATCTTTAAAGTTGCCGGTTTTTCCATCAAAAAAAGATGGAAAAACCGGCAACGTCGACAATACTCAGGCTTCAATATAGAGCATGATCTCAAAATACGATGGAAATCCTTATTCTAAAATACTGCGTCTATTGTGCACTTTTTAGACTTTTCTATAGGGGGTTGTCCCATATTTATGTCACATATTCAAGAGGGAAAAGCAAATTAGGTCCAAAATCGCCCCCCCCCCTTTCCCTTCATCTAAGCGATACTAGGAAAATGTAGAGAAGGGTTAAAAAAACGACAAATATTGATGTCATTTATTGTAGATATTGCCTAATAAAATTGCAATAAAAAAATGTTTTTTTTTTCAATGGATTTCACGAACATTTTATTTATTTTTTTACAATCTTAATCACGATTACCTTCCGATCGATGCAATTCTGTTAACACCAAAACCTCTCGAAAAATCACAACTTTTTTAGACAACTTTACCTGCAATCAATTAATTGACATTGAAATTTCTCTTCTCTTTCTGGTCAACAAAAGGTGTCTAGCCAAGTTTTTCAATAAATTTAAATTTCAAAGGTTTCTGAAAAATGTCTATAATTTTAATTATCAGGTGTCATCACAAATAGTTTTTTTTTAATGTTTATTTCTAACTAGATTTTCTGATGGCCAACCAATATTAAATCATTCAGAAAGTAGTTTTTTGTCTTCTTCTTCTTCTAACTTTGACCTTCTTTTGATCAATTTCTTTGTTACCTGTGACAACATTTGAAGAAGTAAAAAAAAAAACGATTAGCCGCCAATCGAAGCGAGTACAGCAAGGTTATGTTGGGCCTCGTGATATATCGATTTTGGAATTTTGCTAAACGATTTGTCAAATTTGATTATGTCTAATTGAAGTTGAATTTTCGCTCTATGACATGACATTTTTGACTGGTGGTTTTACGTTTTGATATCGTTGGCTTCATTACCTGTTTTTAGGCAGGTGTGATTAATAATTCATGGTGCGAGAGGTTGAAGTAAGTTGGGTGGTAGTTTCAAAACCTAGCATGAAATTATTTTCATCGTAAAGTGTTTTGAATTAGCAACAATTTTATCGACCTTAAAATCTATGTGAGGTTTCGTATGGATTATCTGTCAAAATGATGCCTCAATTTGTCTTAGACGATAAAATATTGTAAGCATTTTAAACTTCTTAATATTGTGATTTTTTAAAACATTTATCATCCGGATTGACTGCCGAAATTGTCCTCCAGTATATTTTCAAAATTGTGGAATGTTTTTTAAGGAAATTTGGGATTCATGAGCAAAATACAGATTACCTTTTACTAAGCTTTAAAGGAGCCTTCACACGTTCAATGTTACTTGACAATGTTGCTTGAATGACTCATGTTTCAAGTAACATTGATCGTTTGGATGCTCTTCAATGCTACTTTTGCAGGCAATTTCCATCAATGTTACTTAACGAAAATTTTCATCAATAATACTTGTCAAATGACATTGAACGTGTGGAGGCTCCTTAAGGGCAATGTATTTTTGAGGCCAAATCCCTATGCAAAATTAGCCATTTTTTATTTATTTATTTAATACAGCTAGGCACATAAATGTACATAGCTAAGCCATTTTTTTTTAAATTTTAGTAAACTTTTTTGGCTTATTCACAAAATGTATCGTGCTATTTATCTGTAACTTTAAATCTACGGCCAACTTTATTTTTACAACTTTCGCAAGTGTAAATTAGGCCTAATAAGGCAAAAATTGGAAATTTTGACAGAAAATTTAAATATTTTATTAAAAAATGTGATTTAAATGTTTTGAGAAGCAATTCGATATGATTCAAAAAATGATTTTTTCTTGTAATATTCAAAAAAAAAAATTCGTTTAGGATTTTGAAAGCTTTTCGGTGATATTTCTAGGGATTTGAAAGCTTTTTAGCTGTCGAATTCAAGCTTTAGGGCCTAAACAGATAGGACTGCGAGTTCGACAGCGACGTCGACTGTGCCGTCTGTTACGCAGTTGACGTCGCAGTCGAAACGTGCAGTGGAGAACATGAAACGTCGTGCAGCACTTCAACAACAACAAATTTGACATTTGTGTAAAAGAAATTTGTCTATAGTGTTAAAGAAAAATTTAAAAAAATGTTTGTGGGATTTGAAAATTACCGAAAATTGATACTAATTTCGTGTGCATATTTGATGTACTGTAATTTTCTAGTGGTGTACGAACATTGCACAAAGGTTTTGGTATTGTCAACCCAGATTTTTTCTAAAAATTTCGTTGGCATCCCCACGACGCAACGTCGAATTTAGAATTTTGGCTAAAAATTACGTCGCAGTCGCAGCTACAGTCACAGTGGACGTCGTCATGTGTGTCACTGCATGTAAATACCTGGAGTGATATTCGGTAACTTGCTTCAAGCGTTTTTTTCGAGTTAGAAGAACAAGAAGTATTCGCTGTCTCTGTTTTGACCGAAATAAATGACAGAGAGAAACCGTGATAGCAAATACCGCTTTTTCTTGTAACTCGAAACAAGCGCTTGAATCAAGTTACGGAATACCAATCTTGGTCGCTAAATTTTTCGACGTCAAACTTGACACCGCAGTCGCAGTCACAGTCGACTTTGCAGTTCTAAGTGTTTCTGCATTAATTTTGGAAAAAATTAACCGTTTTCGAGAAAATGGCAAAAAAGGGGGAAAGGGTGGTTCGATTTTTCCCATTTTCGGACCTAGTTTATCTTTTGATAAAATCCTGTTCTACGCCAAATTTCAACTTTCTACTTTAATTCGTTCTCGAGTTTACAAATGTTTTGTGTATAAAAACTTCAAACATTATACCCACTTATATTCAGGATATGAGGTTTGATTATATAACAAAGGTGTCATCTCACCGTCAGGTGGATTAAGATACATTCTCTAACAGTTTCCACTGTATTAATTGTAAAACGGTGAAACTGATTTTAAAAAAAATACTCTAGTACTCTATACTCTAGTTCGGTGGTAAAAAGCTCATAGTTTTATGCAATTTTCCCCCCAGCTTTTGGCACAATCAGCAATAAAATAGCAAAGATGTAGAAAATATTGTACATAACTATCAAAATCACATGCGGTAATATTCATCTAAGCCCTTTGCTAGTAAGTGAATTATTCTGCAATTTATTTCACTTTTCAGATTCTTCCCTTCATAAAACATACTTTTTTTTCTTACTCTCCATTACAACAATCTAATAACAAGAATGGTAGCTCGTTACACTTTCACGATATCCGACGACCATATTCCACTTTTCAATTTTCACTCATTCAAAAAAGAATTCAAGGATATCCAAGAAGCCATCGTCTCTCTGGATTTCAGGGTAGTTCAGTTTTTTTTCACAGCGATTTCGTTATAAAACAATTTTTCCCTGTCGTTAGGTTTTATGATGCCTCGCCACTGAATCTGAAGTCGTGTGTATTGCTGACTTCGCTCCCTTTCGAATAGAGGGGAGAAGGGAGAAACCAGAGTAAGAAGGAAGTGAAAGAAGGACAATCCGGACTCATCCCCATGGACTCAATTCAGTAAATTGAAAACGGAAGTGGAATACAATAGCGAATAATAGTTTGAATGGAATATAGAAATCGTGGGTGTAAATTATAGGGGGTGAGGTCAAGGATGATCTTTTAACACGTTTTTTTTTTTGCTAGCTGGACTAGCAGCGACATTGCTGCAAATTTCCATTTTCCCAATCTTAATTCTCCACTTTAGCCGCTCATCATTTAACATTGGATTTTTCTGTTTCTTTGCACACAAAAGCCACAGTGTAGGCGGAAAGTTCAGGGCGAAAATCTGACATTTATGTAGGACTAGGACTGAAGTGCACACTTTTTACGAAATTCACATTCATTCGGATATCAACCCCAACTTCCCTTTTAGTCCCGTCGTCCTATGAGAGTTTCGCACATTTTGTATTCCCCAACGCATATTAGTCGTCGTGTGTCGGTTGACAGAATTTTTTTCCCTGGAATTTTGCGCTAAAACTAGGAAAATTCAACTAAAAGAACGAATGGCCAGACATAAGATGACTAGATTTATTTTGACAAAGTAAATGTTCTGCTAAAAGCTTACTAAATAAATTTTCTCAGTTTTTCTTTTTGCGCGGGCTTTTACTTTTCCGTTTTTGATTGTCAAAAGAATGTTTTTTGTCCAAGAATTATTTTAGTCGGGATTTCTAGTATTTCTAAAAGGTAAGAATGACATAAATGTGATTTTGGATTATCTCAGATTTTTTTCTAAAAATCTCGAAAAGATTTTTGTTGCGTTGTTTCAAACCGATTAAAAAAAATCACTTTTCTAGAATTTTTGTGTGTTTGTCTGTCTGGCAGTTTATACTCTATATGATATACCATATAGAAGTATATTAGATTTAGTACACCGTTTGTAACGCATGGAACCAATCGTCGGCTACAAAAATAAGCTACACCAGGGTGTTAGGAATGGCAAAAGATTTTGATTTTCGCATGTCCGTCCGTCTGTCTGTTCGTCTATCCGTCCGTATGTCCATCTGTCTGTCTTTGCGTCCGTGAACACCATAACGTTCGAAGCGATTGAGCTAGAAACTTGAAATTGGCTAGGCAAAGTTCTTGAACAAAAAATTGGGCAAAATTGGATCATTCCCTCCCTCCTCTCACATACAAACGAAACATTTTTTTTGCAATTTTCTCGAAAACGGTGTCATATTGAAAAATGTATACAGGAAAAATGTGTTTAGAATAAGATTTTACATAACTTTTCTATACATCAAAATCTGGTTGAACTACACCTTCCCCCCTATCCCATACAAATTGAATATTTTTTTCAACTTTCTCTAAAACGGTGAGTCGTATTGAAAAATTTATAAAGGTAAGATCTGTTTAGAATATGATTTTACATGACCGTTCCATACATCAAAATCCAATCGGACCGCCTTTTTCCCCCTCTCCAATACAAATGGATTTTCTGAAATAAACATTTTGTCTGTATTTGATGATTAGCCCCCGACAATTGTAGCTTTTCTTATGTTTTTTTTTCAATAATTTGGCAAATATTCGGTTAGTCTCTTTTTCTGTTTCTTAAACTGTCTGTCCGTCTTTTTGTCGGACCGTTATCACTGTTCTTTCCATCCTTCCGCCAGAAAAGCCTGTTCACTACAATATTGAACATGTGTAAAGTTTTTTTTGGTTCCAAATTCAAAATAAGACATTTTTTTTTTGAGCTTCCTCTCTCCTCTCTGGATCGCAACCCCTCACCTGATAACTTTTAAACCGTTTAACCGATCAAGATTAAATTTGCTGAGTTCAGTAGAAAATCTATTGTACAAGAATCGGCCACTAAGAAATTGGGGCAATTCCCCCTTAATAATTCAACGAGAATGCGTTGATCTAGCGAATTCAAATTTTTTGTGAATAAGTTTTACAAAAATCGTAGTTTTCTATCAACTTTTGGAAAAGTAACGGTAGTTATAACGGGTATCTCTCATCCAGTTTTTTTAAAATACCTATTTTTTGAAATCGATGCGTTTTTGGCAAAAAATGAACATAAAAAAATTTAAAGGGTATAACATTTTCTATGTTTTTTGCTTTAAGAGTTTTTTTGTATCTTTAACGGTTTTCAAGATATTTGAAAAAGTTGTTTTTTGAAAAAAAATCGGAAACTGCGCTTTTGCGAAAGAAAAATGCATATAAACAAATAAAATTTCCTGAATTTTCACCTTTAACGGTTTTTATGTATCCTTCACGGCTCTCAGGATATGTTTTACAATGCATATTTTTTCCGAAACTAAATATTGCAGAGAAAAGTTTTGTGTTGATCAAACTGATATTTTTCGAAGATATTTTGCCCATCATATAGAATTTTGTTGTCTTGGAGCCAAAATTGTTCGTTTTTGATGGGAAATCTTGAGCAATTTTCCGCAAAACTTGCATAAATAACAAAAACTTTACCGCAAAGCTTCCACAAATAGTTTTTTAAGTTTGAAGCTGCCCACTTAACGCCAATTTTCGCTTTTTAAATACCCTTCCTCTTCTCAAGAAACGCTTTTGCACGAATTTTTTTCTGTGGGATTTAATGAACTACCTCAGAACCCCCCTCCACAAATGTGTGACGTATTTTATGGACACCTCATCATCTAAAAAGCAAATAGCAACCTTTTATTCCGAAATCGGTTAAACAAAAATAAAATACAAAAATTAAATAAAAACATGTTGCAGCCGCCTGAAAATCAAGAAAATTCGAAGTAAAATATTTTCTCAGCAAAATTGATTAACTATACACACGTCCATTTAGGATGTTAGTCCTGTTCCATGTCTGTCCGTATGAAGATATCCCCGAGAAGTTGATAATTTTGCTGACTCAACGGTTCAGCAGCTTCTGGATGATTTTACAAAATCTCTGGAAATCAAGAAAAACAGAAAATTTATTAAAACTAATAAGTAGAAAATGTTCTAAGAAAAGAAAGAATACTTAACTGAGTGGTTTTTTCATTTCCATTTTCGAACGCCGTCTAACCACTTCATTAGCTTCGATCGCCCATTGTCCATCGATCAGCTGATTGATTCTAGTGGAGAAGAATAAAATTACTTGGAGTTAATCCATGAAGTACAAACACACAAACTGATAAGACATTTACATGCAATTACAACAACACGAACTTGCAAATTGATTTCGAGTCTCAGTGAACAAGAACAAAAAACTGGTAATGACAAACGAATCATTCTCACGAAATTTAAATCAACGAATTGTTGTTTTTTTTTTTAATATCTCATTAGCATTATTAAATCATATTTTTAATATGATAATCAAGGGTGATGAGATATTTAAACATTAAATTGCACATTTTTTTTGCATGCGGAACTTCACTTAAAACAATTTACCATCAGTACAACTTATTCAAATTCAATCATTTTTAGTTTTCTTACCTGTTTTCTTTTAAGCCGCAGCAAATAATTTACATCCAAAGGCGAAGTTTCCTAAAAGGAAAGAAACTATTTTAAATATTTTTGGGCAAATTGTTCACTATTTTCTCTGATTCAATCGTACTTACGTTTGAGTTTGATGCTTTATCATCTGGCGGTTTGTTGTCCACGGTTTTCTTCTGGTTTTGATTTTTATTTTTCCCTCGATGATTTATCTGCAATGAAAAGAGAAATTGGTAACAAAATTTGATGAAAACGATCGATTTTTTTTGTAATGATACTTACCATTTTCAGTAAAGTAATTAAAGCATAATACTCAACTACATTTTTTTTAAGAACTTGTAAGGATTTGCAATGTAATTTACATTGCAACCGATGTCGCTAAATAGTGGGGCAACTTACAACTACATGTAATTTTTTTTTGGGAGTAATTTACATGATGAATCTGTGAGAAGGTTTGAGGGTTCCGGCCACATTTTTCTCCCAGATGTTGGCCATGTTAAGTGGGCTAAACTTTTTTTAGTTTAGTTTTGAGTAATTTAGTTAAAATAAATGTTAGTTTCATTTTTAAAATAAGTCCTAGGAAATAGGCTACCTTAAGTTTTTTTTGAACCGGGAAAGGCTCGAGGGCCGAGTCCTCCATATTGGACCACATTTTTTTCAAAAAGTTTTCTGGGAAAATAACTCTGACTGGTGAAGGCCGCATCATCTGGCGAATCAAAGCGGGGATCCAGAAAAGGATTACAGAATTTCTGAAGTGGAAAGCGTGGGAAAAGTCCAGCCCAGGTGTGGGAAAACTTGTGCACGTGTGGCCAGGGAAAACCTCTATTGGAATCCAAATTCATTTTTCGAAGGTTTTTTTTGAAACAAAAAAAAATCGAACAAGTAAGATCTTCCAATTTAGTATTCTGTGAATTTAGTGGAAAATTTTGTGATTCCTTAGGAATTTTCGACCTGGGTGTTAAAATAACGGCATCAGTTTTTCCCGGTTTCATATTTCTTTCAATTTAGAATTTTTTTTGATATTTCTAATATTCGTTCAATTAGTTATTAGATACTAGTTTAATTGATTTTAATATAGTTAAAATCTAAGAAATTACGCTAAGGAATCTATGAACTTAAGAATAAATCTAAAAATCTACGAATTAAATATCAAAACTATTATCTACTTAAAATCTAAGGATATAAAATTATGTTCGCGTGTTTGATACCGGCTAATTTAAGACTACAGTTATTCAAATCCTTAAGATTAATTACACTACGAACTTAAGGATAAAACTTACGAATCTAGAAATTACCTACAACATAAAAATTATCATCTACATTAAAAACTAAGGAAATTTAGTTAACCATACAGTTAACCTAACATTTCGGGAAGTTTCTTCGAAGCAGAATCCACGCGGAACCTAATAGCTTTATTTAACCTAAAACTTTTTGTGCAACAATAGATAAATTTTTTTATTATAATAGTTTGTCAACTTATTCATTTTTTTATTCAAGTTATTTATATAAATCAGTGTAAACTTGAACCACTTTCTTTGTGCGCGAAAAATACAATCGATATATTTAACTTTACATGTTTAGATGGGCCCAACTACGCATCGTACCCAATAATTTATTTAATTTTTCTGTGAATCGAAAGACGATTTTTCCAATATTTATTTTTTTTATCACTGGTGGTGATAGTGTCCGTATGGCATAATAATTTATTTATTTTCATGATATACTTTGATTTTAGTATTCGTTCATGTTAACTTATTTAACTTATTTATCATATACCTTAAGACCGATTAGAATGTATTTATATTAGCGCTAGATAAATAAGAAATAGAATGGTACATGAAATATTATTAAAAATGGTTAGTAAACATAAAATGAATCAGTGAGTTTTTTTTTATTTGGTGGTGGTGACTAGTGATTCTGGGAGATGAACAGAACCATGCTGCTTCAGCATGGCAATAATTTATTTTACAGATATCCGTTGATTTACATTGATTGATTATTAATCCCTTATGTATGTAGACACGATTTCATTGTGTAGTGGACGTCATCGACAGGTCAGAGAAAGAACCCCCCCACATCCGGCGAGCTATGCCTATACCAACAAGCGTGTCTACCCCTCTGAACCTGAAGATATTCCTTCCCTTGTCTAACTCCCCGTCCTCCTCCTGAACCTCACGTCCTCCCGTACCTACCTAATTGGCGTTCAATGTGGGGCCCAGCAAGTTCCACTGTATCCCATATTATTGACGCCCAGTGTAGGGCAGGCTGACTCCTTCCCGTACCCTTCCTAATCTAACCTACCCCCTCCTGTACACTACATAATTGGCGCCCAACGTTGTCGCAGGGTGTTCCTTAACGGAAAGCCCAGACATCTAATGCTTTCTCCTCTAATTCCAAATCCTTAACATTAGAATTTTTTTTATGTATCGGGTCGCTGACGTTTTTATGTTAGCACTCCTTCTAGTTTTTTTTGAAATCCCATTTCTTTCCTTTTCCCCTAAAATTTTTAAAGTAAATTTAAATTTAATTCATTCATATTGCCAATTTTAACTTCGTTTTCAAGCTCTTTTTCAAAAAAATGATATGATGTTTTTTTGTTGAGGTAGTAATGATGTTTTTTGAGTCGTGAGTCCCGGGTCATGAAGCCTATATGGCAGGATGAGCTCGCGTTTGCCACGAACTTATAAAATTTCATTTATTGCTTTCGAAACAACCCTTAATCGACATATGTACGTTAAGTAATGAGTCATATTTATAATGAGTCCCGAGATATGAAGCAGTAGTTGCAGGATATTCTCGCGTTTGCCATTATAAATTATTTGGCTAAAAATAATACATCCAAAAGTGATTGTACTTATGTACATCACAGACAAGCAGTTTTTCTATTGGAGTCCCGGACTATGATGCAAAGCTCGATGTTCGCGTTTGCCCAATTGAAAAATAGCAAACATAAAAATTATCATAAAGAATACGATTTTGATAATCGGTAAAACAATAGTTTTTGAGTCAATCCCATTTTTTTCCCCTCCCCTATATGAATCAATCAATGTTGTCAGTGCTTATCAATGTATTAGTCAAGCAGTGTAATCTCCTGTTTCGCGGTCACCACCAACATAATGTATATGATATTTGAGAAAAAAGAAAATTTAAGAAATTAGAAAGTTATAGATAAGTTATAGATAATTTATAGAAAGTTATAGATAAAGAAGAAAAATAATAGTAGAGTAGTAGTATGAAAAATAATCCTAAGTTATTACCAGAAAATAAAGTCGAGAAAAATAAAAATCCTTACCACATTCAAACCAGAAGTTCTACAGGAACAAAGCCCAAGAAAAGGCAAGCCGAATATATGTTTTTCACACCTCCCCGTAATAAAAGAAAAATGGCAACAGGTGCAAAGGCCCCTGATTGTAATCCCGTCAGTCAACAGACAGAGATAAACCCGGTAGTATCTGTAGGAGCGGATAGTGGTCTGCCACAACAATCCGGATTGGACTTAGGCAATGCTGGAGCAGCTTCATTAGCAGCTCAATCCGCCCAACAATACCAATTTCCTCCACCTCTAAGCAATGATCCATTATCATCTCCGAGTAATAGACGAGATAATGGTCATAATCAGGATCGTTCTGGCAATGTTAACCCTAAAGCGCCTAACGATACTATTAGTTTGCATGATTTACGAAGTTGTTTGGATGGAGCTATTCAATCTGCCTTAGAAGCCTCCAAAACTTCTTTAGTGAGGGAAATCAGTGCTAGTCTGCGTCCTGAAATCCAACAACAAATTAGTGATGCTGTAGCTAGACAATCTCAAGCTCGATCACTTCACAGTATTGCGAATATAGACTCGGAAAGATCACAATCTCGATACAACAATGGTTCCAGACTTCTTAGGCCACAAAATAGTGTAGGTTTTGAGAATCTTATTGATAATCAAGAAGTGTCTAGAGGTTTGGCCAGTTTACCACCATTTAGTCAACCACAATCATATTTACGACCAAGTAGTCAATCCACTGTGACAGCTACTTTAACCTTGCCATCAACAACCGCGTCAATCCACCAACCCTCGTATCAACAAATACCTTTTCAAAATCCACCCGTTTCTCAATCCATTCCGCCCGAATATTTGCATGCAAACCTTCCGTTTGTATCGCAACCTGATATTTACAACCCTCAACCGTCACCATATTTTCAAGATAGCTTTAATCAACCACAACAATACAATGTACCACCATCGTATCCTCATCACCACTACCCTGGTCATATTCACAGAGTTGACCTGGCCAAATGGGGTATTTGTTTTGATGGAGATACGCAAAATTATACGGTGGATGATTTTATATTTCAAGTAGAATTTCTTAAAAATAGTTACGGTACAGCTTGGCCAGACGTCATAAAGTATTTCCACCTGTTGTTGAAAGGTGTAGCTAGGGAATGGTTTTGGCAATACCTAAAGCGGCAAATTCGACCAAATTGGCCAGATTTGCGCGTTGCATTGTTGCGCGAATTCAAATCTACCAGGACTGATTATGAGATTGCGCATAAAATCATGGAAAGGCAGCAGCAGTCTCATGAGACGTTTGATATGTATTATACCGTGATAAGTAGTTTGAGAAATCAGATGAGAGTGCCAATGAGTGAAACCGATTTTATTACTATTATTAAACGGAACCTAAAACCTTGGTTACTCCGATACATCTATCCTATGTTCACCCCTTCTCTTGATATTCTGCGAGATGCCTGTCGGAAAACTGAGAGCGCATTTTCCACACCAGATATCGCTCGAACTCGTCCTTCTAATGTACCTGGTCGGAAAATTAACGAAATAGACGCACCAGACTTGCAGCTAAACCCGGATGTACAATACCCTATGGTTGAAGGAGTGAGACGAGAGTATGTGCCAGGTAGAGGAAGTAACCTGGAAAAATTAATATGTTGGAACTGTAAGTCCAAGGGTCATCTGTTCACCTATTGTCCAGTTGTCCCAAGAAACATCTTTTGCTATAAATGCGGAGCAGAAAATGTTACCACCCCGATGTGTGTTAAGTGTCGGCCAGAAAATTTTCAGCGGAACGTGACTCAGCCGGGTCCGTCACGTCAAGATCCCGCTACCCCGGTGTAGAATCTGACTTTGACTCTGAGCCACACTTACCGGTAATTCCCCTTAAAAATACAGATCTTTTGCCAGCCATTTGTTCGAAGGAAGAACCCGTGGTACCTAAATTAAGACCCCTAAAACCTTACCATTTACGCTTAAAAGAATATAATGAAATTAGAGAGAAAATATTTAACAACGATTTTTCGAAAACGTATGGGAATTTGTATAAAAACGAACTATCCAAGAAAGCCTTAATAGCTCGTCAGCGTTATTTAGCTAGGAAAACTACACGCAATACCATTTCTAGCGCATTGTTGGATCCATCTAGTGACTGGAGACCTTATGCTAGAGTCAAGTTGGCAAATACTGACATAAATGGTTTGCTAGACAGCGGCGCTAGCATAACGTGTCTTGGTCATGAATGTATGGATCTGGTGCACAAGTTAAACTTAAAAGTCTTTAAGTTTTCTTCGCGTGTAAAGACGGCTGACGGAAAAGGTCTAGAAATCGTTGGAAAAATTAGGGTTCCTATAACATACAGATCTCAGACGGAAACCATGAATGTTTATCTAGTTCCAGGATTAGAACAATCTCTCTATTTAGGAATAGACTTCTGGAAAATCTTTTCAATTGCGCCACATTTAATCAGTAGTTTACATATCGGGTCACCGGACAGAATCGATGCGAATGCACATATGTTAACCCCTCAACAGGAGAGTCAGCTTGAGACGGTAGTAGGAAAGTTTTTGTGCTCAACCAAGTTTGGGCTTGGACGGACCACTATTGAGGAGCACGTCATAGATACCGGAGACGCGGTCCCGGTTAAACAAAAACACTATCCTGTCTCTCCAGCGGTACAGGCTCTTCTGTATGAGGAGGTGGATCGCATGCTTCAGTTGGGAGTCATTGAAGAGAGCAACAGCGCCTGGAGTAGTCCAGTAGTTCTTATCAGAAAACCTGGTAAGAATCGGCTGTGCCTCGACTCCCGTAAAGTCAACTCTGTGACTCTGAAGGATGCGTATCCACTTCCTCATATAGAGGGCCTGATGAGCCGTCTTCAAGATACGATATTCATATCATCTATCGACTTGAATGACGCTTTCTGGCAAATTCCGCTGGAGAGAGAGAGTAGAGTTAAAACGGCTTTCACTGTACCAGGACGACCGCTTTATCAATTCTCCGTCATGTGTTTTGGGTTGTGTAATGCACCCCAAAGGATGTGCCGGCTTATTGATAAAGTGATTCCGTCAAGGCTTAAAGAACGCGTCTTCGTGTACCTTGACGATCTTCTCATAGTGGCCCCTGACTTCGAAACCCATCTTAAGCTTCTCGAAGAAGTTGCAGACTGCCTTCGTAAAGCCAACCTTACGATAAATCTAAAAAAATCTCGCTTCTGCATGAAAGAGTTGAAATATTTAGGATTTATAGTGGGTACAGGACAACTTAAAACCGACCCCGACAAGGTTGCAGCTATTGATGAGTTCCCGGTACCAAAAACCGTTCGACAGGTACGTCGTTTCCTGGGAATGGCCGGTTGGTACCGGAAATTCATCAAAAACTTCGCAACTTTAGCCGCTCCACTCACTGACACCCTTAAACATCCTCGTAAGTTTTCTTTCACGCCAGAAGCTCGAGATTCTTTCGAAGCTTTGAAGAAAGCCTTAGTAACTTCCCCGGTGCTGACTCACCCTGATTTCTCTAGAGAATTTTTCATACAATGCGACGCATCCTCATCTGGTATCGGTGCTGTCTTATATCAAATAGACGAGCAAAATCAAGAACGAGTCATTTCTTACATCTCTAAAAAGTTGAACCGAGCTCAAAGTAACTACAGCGTTACCGAGAAAGAGTGCTTAGCAGCGGTAACCGCAATACACAAGTTTCGCCCCTATGTTGAAGGCATGGACTTCACAGTTATCACGGACCATGCGAGCTTGCGATGGCTGATGGGGTTGAAAGACCTCAGCGGACGCTTAGCTCGGTGGAGTTTGAAGCTCCAGGGATACACCTTCAAAATAGTTCACCGCAAAGGATCGCAAAACATTGTTGCGGATACTCTTTCTAGGTGTATGCTGGATAGCATTAGTGTAGACCAACCTATAATTGCAGTTGACCTTGAATCCGAGAACTTCAAGTCAGATGAATACTGCAATTGGATCGAAACAATAAACAAAAACGCAGACCGACTACCTGACTTGAAGGTCGTGGACGGGTTTGTGTACAAGCGCACCTCGCCATACCTGGGAGATACTGTTTCGGAGGAGTGTTCTTGGAAACTCTGGATTCCATCCGAGTTGACGAAGTCCTTGATTTCTCTTGCCCATGAGCCGCCGCAAGCTGCGCATGGTGGTGTGGGAAAAACACTGGCTCGGCCACGCGAAAATTATTTTTGGCCGAACATGGTGACTCAAGTACGGAACTATGTTTCAAGCTGTGGCACTTGCAAGGAAGTCAAAGCTCCGAATATAATTCTACGACCACCCATGGGAGCAGAAACAGTTGTCGATCGTCCTTTTCAGAAAATTTTTATTGACTTCTTGGGTCCATATCCGCGGTCAAAGAAGGGCAACTGTTTCATATTTATAGTCCTTGATCAGTTGACAAAATTCATATTCCTTAAACCAATGAGACAGGCGAACGCTAAACTGGTCATTCAATTTCTAGAAACCGAAATCTTTAACAAATTTGGCGTCCCCCAAGTTCTTCATTCTGACAATGGTAAGCAATTCTTGGCGAAAGAATTTAAAACTCTATTGGAAAAGTATGGGGTAAAACACATGAAAACGGCAAACTATGCACCCCAATCCAACGCATCAGAAAGAGTAAATAGGTCGGTTTTGTCTGCTATTCGATGTTATCTCAAAGATAATAGTCAGAAGAACTGGGATGAACATTTGGCAGAAATAGAATGTGCTCTCCGCACCGCAAAACACCAAGCTATTGGAATGAGTCCTTATTACGCATTATTCGGATGCAATATGATATTACATGGCGGTAATTACGATTTAGCGAAAAAACTCA
Source organism: Chrysopilus asiliformis (assembly GCA_964034945.1). Taxonomy (NCBI): domain Eukaryota; kingdom Metazoa; phylum Arthropoda; class Insecta; order Diptera; family Rhagionidae; genus Chrysopilus; species Chrysopilus asiliformis. The sequence goes on along the minus strand of OZ035960.1, from coordinate 93,580,536 downwards.
ATTCCTTGCAAGACAGCGAGTTTAGCTGTTTACCCAAAAATTCTAGGATGGAGTTGATTCGCGAAAAAATTAAAGAACAATTGCATAAAGCCTATGAGAAAAGTGCATCGGCGTACAATCTTCGTTCTCGACATGTAAAGTTCATTCCCGGACAAGAAATTTATCGCCGTAACTTCGTTTTAAGCGATAAATCTAAAAATATAAATTCAAAGTTATGTGCGAAATTTGTCAAATGTCGAGTATTAAAGACAATCGGGAATAACATGTACGAGCTCGAGGACCTAAACGGAAGAAATATTGGAGTTTTTCATGCAAAAGACTTAAAAGTTTAAAACAGACCAAAATTGCGATAATTCCTTTAATCATAAAACATTAATAATATACAACAAATTATGTATTTTCCATGATAGAAATTTTTACCCGGCTAGCTCAAAGAGTAAGTGGGTTCGGCACCACGTTCTAATTCTGTTCAATAAATTTTCAATTTTCAGTATTGCTGTTTTTCCAAATCTTTTTGTCAATACAATATTTCCCAAAATCTCTGGTGTTGTTGCAGCCGCCTGAAAATCAAGAAAATTCGAAGTAAAATATTTTCTCAGCAAAATTGATTAACTATACACACGTCCATTTAGGATGTTAGTCCTGTTCCATGTCTGTCCGTATGAAGATATCCCCGAGAAGTTGATAATTTTGCTGACTCAACGGTTCAGCAGCTTCTGGATGATTTTACAAAATCTCTGGAAATCAAGAAAAACAGAAAATTTATTAAAACTAATAAGTAGAAAATGTTCTAAGAAAAGAAAGAATACTTAACTGAGTGGTTTTTTCATTTCCATTTTCGAACGCCGTCTAACCACTTCATTAGCTTCGATCGCCCATTGTCCATCGATCAGCTGATTGATTCTAGTGGAGAAGAATAAAATTACTTGGAGTTAATCCATGAAGTACAAACACACAAACTGATAAGACATTTACATGCAATTACAACAACACGAACTTGCAAATTGATTTCGAGTCTCAGTGAACAAGAACAAAAAACTGGTAATGACAAACGAATCATTCTCACGAAATTTAAATCAACGAATTGTTGTTTTTTTTTTTAATATCTCATTAGCATTATTAAATCATATTTTTAATATGATAATCAAGGGTGATGAGATATTTAAACATTAAATTGCACATTTTTTTTGCATGCGGAACTTCACTTAAAACAATTTACCATCAGTACAACTTATTCAAATTCAATCATTTTTAGTTTTCTTACCTGTTTTCTTTTAAGCCGCAGCAAATAATTTACATCCAAAGGCGAAGTTTCCTAAAAGGAAAGAAACTATTTTAAATATTTTTGGGCAAATTGTTCACTATTTTCTCTGATTCAATCGTACTTACGTTTGAGTTTGATGCTTTATCATCTGGCGGTTTGTTGTCCACGGTTTTCTTCTGGTTTTGATTTTTATTTTTCCCTCGATGATTTATCTGCAATGAAAAGAGAAATTGGTAACAAAATTTGATGAAAACGATCGATTTTTTTTGTAATGATACTTACCATTTTCAGTAAAGTAATTAAAGCATAATACTCAACTACATTTTTTTTAAGAACTTGTAAGGATTTGCAATGTAATTTACATTGCAACCGATGTCGCTAAATAGTGGGGCAACTTACAACTACATGTAATTTTTTTTTGGGAGTAATTTACATGATGAATCTGTGAGAAGGTTTGAGGGTTCCGGCCACATTTTTCTCCCAGATGTTGGCCATGTTAAGTGGGCTAAACTTTTTTTAGTTTAGTTTTGAGTAATTTAGTTAAAATAAATGTTAGTTTCATTTTTAAAATAAGTCCTAGGAAATAGGCTACCTTAAGTTTTTTTTGAACCGGGAAAGGCTCGAGGGCCGAGTCCTCCATATTGGACCACATTTTTTTCAAAAAGTTTTCTGGGAAAATAACTCTGACTGGTGAAGGCCGCATCATCTGGCGAATCAAAGCGGGGATCCAGAAAAGGATTACAGAATTTCTGAAGTGGAAAGCGTGGGAAAAGTCCAGCCCAGGTGTGGGAAAACTTGTGCACGTGTGGCCAGGGAAAACCTCTATTGGAATCCAAATTCATTTTTCGAAGGTTTTTTTTGAAACAAAAAAAAATCGAACAAGTAAGATCTTCCAATTTAGTATTCTGTGAATTTAGTGGAAAATTTTGTGATTCCTTAGGAATTTTCGACCTGGGTGTTAAAATAACGGCATCAGTTTTTCCCGGTTTCATATTTCTTTCAATTTAGAATTTTTTTTGATATTTCTAATATTCGTTCAATTAGTTATTAGATACTAGTTTAATTGATTTTAATATAGTTAAAATCTAAGAAATTACGCTAAGGAATCTATGAACTTAAGAATAAATCTAAAAATCTACGAATTAAATATCAAAACTATTATCTACTTAAAATCTAAGGATATAAAATTATGTTCGCGTGTTTGATACCGGCTAATTTAAGACTACAGTTATTCAAATCCTTAAGATTAATTACACTACGAACTTAAGGATAAAACTTACGAATCTAGAAATTACCTACAACATAAAAATTATCATCTACATTAAAAACTAAGGAAATTTAGTTAACCATACAGTTAACCTAACATTTCGGGAAGTTTCTTCGAAGCAGAATCCACGCGGAACCTAATAGCTTTATTTAACCTAAAACTTTTTGTGCAACAATAGATAAATTTTTTTATTATAATAGTTTGTCAACTTATTCATTTTTTTATTCAAGTTATTTATATAAATCAGTGTAAACTTGAACCACTTTCTTTGTGCGCGAAAAATACAATCGATATATTTAACTTTACATGTTTAGATGGGCCCAACTACGCATCGTACCCAATAATTTATTTAATTTTTCTGTGAATCGAAAGACGATTTTTCCAATATTTATTTTTTTTATCACTGGTGGTGATAGTGTCCGTATGGCATAATAATTTATTTATTTTCATGATATACTTTGATTTTAGTATTCGTTCATGTTAACTTATTTAACTTATTTATCATATACCTTAAGACCGATTAGAATGTATTTATATTAGCGCTAGATAAATAAGAAATAGAATGGTACATGAAATATTATTAAAAATGGTTAGTAAACATAAAATGAATCAGTGAGTTTTTTTTTATTTGGTGGTGGTGACTAGTGATTCTGGGAGATGAACAGAACCATGCTGCTTCAGCATGGCAATAATTTATTTTACAGATATCCGTTGATTTACATTGATTGATTATTAATCCCTTATGTATGTAGACACGATTTCATTGTGTAGTGGACGTCATCGACAGGTCAGAGAAAGAACCCCCCCACATCCGGCGAGCTATGCCTATACCAACAAGCGTGTCTACCCCTCTGAACCTGAAGATATTCCTTCCCTTGTCTAACTCCCCGTCCTCCTCCTGAACCTCACGTCCTCCCGTACCTACCTAATTGGCGTTCAATGTGGGGCCCAGCAAGTTCCACTGTATCCCATATTATTGACGCCCAGTGTAGGGCAGGCTGACTCCTTCCCGTACCCTTCCTAATCTAACCTACCCCCTCCTGTACACTACAAACAGACAAAAAAATCCGATTTAAAGCTTCCGCAAAACACACGATTGTACCACGTGATTTATTTCGCCTAAAAACAACCACACCAACAAAAAGAACTACCTGTGGGTGAAGGGTGGGAAAACTGGAAAAAGGAAACCATTGTCAACTGACGTCGTTAATGACGCAAACAACAGTAACACAAAATAGGATAACCAGCAAATCAACATTAAGGATGCCCGCCACTATCTCTGCCCGGAAAGGAAATGCGGTGGCTTTTATAAATGTTGCAGAACTGAAAGTAAATTCCGGCATCATCCGAATGTGTGTTTGGCCTTAAATCCAAAGGGACACACAGTGAAATTTACAAGTTCTGCATGAGCACATCCGGGACAGAAATACCTGAAAAACGTTCGTCCTTATTTGCCCACACGACGCATATTCAAAATTCAAATCCAGACTGAAGGGCAGTGGAAAGTCCTCTGGGAAAAACTAAATCCGCTAGTGTAGCCACAATAAAGCAGCACATCGACTGGGTGAGAACCTGGAATCCTAGCCTAATGCCATTTTACACGGTAGTAAACATTAACGGGTTTAACTCATGAGATCCCGTGAATTTTACGGAATTTTACATTTTCGAGAGCACCGCACTCGTAAATGTGGGAATATTGGGTTTAAGGAGTTAAAGAGGGGGGCATGAAAACAGAATTGTCTGAATGCCGAAGAGGCGAATGAAGGAAGAAAACGTGAGAAACACTTAGAAAAAAATTTCGGGTCGAACTGTGGAAGTTGTAATTCAAGTTGACTGGATTTCCCGTTCCAGTTGAAATCCCGCTGTCTCTCAGGGGTGGTTGTTATCCCGATTAAACAGCAAACCCCAAACTGACTTTCGTCATTAAATCGGGTTTTAGGACAATAGATTTCTGGGGTGATTTCCAACATTTCATTCTCGGGGTTTTTCCCCCCCTCCCCCATCCCCTCCGAATTCCGTTGGTTGCCAGGGCCAAATTCCAATTGGTCGCTAGCTTCTTTTTGGGTCGTAACTTTTGTGTAATTTTAATCAGCTTTAACGATGTTACATCGTAACAGTTTTATTTCCTTAGCCTTTGATTGCTTTATGAATTGCCACCATCCAGCAGAATTCCAGAGTCTTCCTGGTTTTTCGAATCACCCCTCCAAAATACCGTCGCGTCGAGTTGATGAAAATTGCGCTGATGACGATTCTAATTTGGGGAAGGGGCTTAGAACGGACCGGGAAGCGATGAATGTTTCTGGAAAGAATTAAAGCCGTAATAATAATGAATGGGGATGATTACATCGAATGGAGTGGATAAATTCTTGAAGATCATATCGAAAACATTCCTTGCCCCCTTTTTGTCGTGTAATAATTCAAAAGATTTCCATCAATTTTTTTCGGTCGAGGTGTTGCTATAGTGAAAATAAACCGATTCCCTGATAAGGGATAAGAATTTATGTGAAAGACGGAAAGGCGTCTGTTTACAACAAATGCCGTTACACTCAGAGAAAAAAGTTCGCCAAGCGAAGTCGATTATTTGGCCAAGTGAACTTTTGTAGTATTCTGGCGAACAAAGTTCACTTTCAGTTGGTGGTAGGAATTTACAATACTTTACAACGTTTTACAATTAGTCCTGATAAAGTTTGAGTAACCGTAGGGAAACATTTATACCGTGTGTACAGCAGCCAAAAATGAAGTATTCCCTGCCACAGATGTATTAACCCTACAATAGGTGTAAATTTTACTTCCCCCAGTTGAACAGACACCGTGCAGAGTTGAACAAAAGTGAACCAATCGCCTTCCACAGGCCAACAGTTCACCTGTGAAAGTCGATTGGTTTTCAACATTTTTAAAATTTTCGAATAAAAATTTGGAAGGTAAAAAAAACATAGTGCTGTGCCAAACGTCCTTTTTGCTTGCCAAACGAGCGATTCGATGTGTCCGATGGACCCTATCAGTGAATACTAGCCTCATATATTCTGAATTCACAAAACACGTGCGAATTATGAGCGAAAGAAAATTTTTATTTGGAAAATTTTCCTTCGTTGAAACTCCTACTCCTTATCTTTCCACATAACCGGACAATACTTTACACGTAGTTGTGCTACACTATGTTAATATTTTTTGTTCACCTGTGGCAGGTGGTTTTCTCGCCAAATTCTTTAGTTTCCCTTGTGCAGTTATAATGTTTACCTGTCCTGAGAAAATTATTCACCTCTTATCGGCATGCTAAAATCTACAATCTCTTACATCGTCGCAATCCCTGCCTCAGCCAAAACCCGTTCAACTATTCCAGGCGAACTTTGCTTGCTCCAAGTTGACACATGCCATTTGTAGGTAAACAGACATCTCGTACAGGAAAACTTACCCGGTACTATCTAAAATGGTCCTGCAGGAGGCCTAAAACCTTTACTCGATTTCTCTCAGTGTAGCTTTATCTACTGCCCCTTTGAGTTTTATGAGTTTTTTTCGAGAATTTTCTAACTTCTAACAATTTAGGGTTGACGTGATTTTCTCATTCCAAAAATACTAAACAAAATTTAAGGGAAAATTCACTTCATTATGTCAGCAAATGAATGAATTGATATCCGATTCTTCCTCCGTTATTTGATACGTTTACTAATTTACTACTGAAGCTTACTTTTAAGTATTTTGAGACAAAATCCGATTAAAGCGTGTTTATAGCAATTAATCTGGAGACAAAAAACAGTCAAAAAAGCATATTTCCGTCATTAATCTATTGGGGTAATTTTGATTTCAGAATCGTGGAATTGCGGAAAGGGGGTGGAGGAGGGCGGTTATTATTCTAACTATTTAGACATTATGTGGAGAGATATTCCAATGTTTGAAAATACTGAAGCAGCATTTATGTCGACCGCTAACGTCACGGTGCGCGAAACAAGGGTCGGTTTTTTTGTGGCAGTGTTTCTCAAAAGTTACTGAAGCGATTTTAAAGAAATTTTACTGTATAATTGAGATGGTTATAAGGTCTATTGTTTTTTAAAATTTCCTCTTCCTTCTCACCCTCTCTCTTAATATATCTTGAATCGCTGAACGATTTCGGCTCCGGTTTTCACCATTCGAGAGGTCAGTGCTCAGAAAAAAAATTTGAGCACTAATATCAACCCCTTAGCCTCTCTGTAAACCCCCTCACCTGCTAGCTTCTGCTATTCTGAAGGAATTTGAAGCGAGTTTTCGCCATTACAAAAGTCAGCCTTTAGGGAAAGTTTTCTTCAACCGGCTCACTCTTTGAGAAATCAGATCCCAGGCCGTGTGGCTTTTCGCTCCGCCGTATCTCTAGTCGAACACTCGGTAGAGTTTTGTGTAGAGTTCTACACCAATTTTCTCTCGAGTCACTTTGCACGAGAGGAAGTTTCGTAGAATTCTGATTTCGTGTAAACGTGTCGCCTATTTTCTCTACCGTGTAGACAAGGCTTTAAAAAGTCTTTCTAACTACTGAAGGCAGGCACATGTCTATCGAGTGTGACGTTATTATTTCTCATAATGTGTTGAGCACTTGGTATTAATTCTACACCATTACTCAAGTCACGGCACATTATTTCGTCAAAAACAACTTGATTGTGAAATTTCGTAACTTTTTGGAGAACTCAAAGTGCAGCAGTTGGACATGGAGCATCAAATTGTGTATTTTGCGCTTTTCTGCCTAATAGCTCATGTAAGAAATCTGCAAATTTTCAAAATTGAAAAATATTTTCTTGGAAATTCTTATCCTGCAGATATCCTGCAAGTGGCATGTCGAATTTACCGCTTTCGACATACAAATATCTGTTCCATGGGTGAACGCCAGTAAAGATTTTAATCGTACATTTCTAAAAGCTGAATGGGACCTTCATAGAAATCTTATTCAACCAGAATTACATTTAGAATTTTATGGAAAGCGAAATAATCGATCGATTTGTTATTTAAATACAACAAAAGATGGTTGCTCCATTTTTCGAAACAAGGATCCGATATCAATGGCACTCGCTAAAAAAGTGGCATCAATATCGAATTTGAAGAAATGCCCTATCAACAGTGGTCGATATTTTTTACGGCCTTTCAATATTGACGAGAATGATGTTCCGAGAATTTTTCTCAATATACGAGCGTTATTTGGAAGTGGGACTGCATTTTTCAATGTCTCCAGTTTGGTTAATAAGAAGCAAATTCAAGTAGCATTTATTTCCGTAGAATATCGATTCGCAGGTGGTAAATGAGAATGTTTAAGAAAATTCACTTTTAATAAAAATATTGTTATGGCTTTTGTACAGTTAATCCAAAGCAGTATTTATGTCATCCGCTAACGTTACGGTTGACATAAATATGCTGCTTGGGAATGACTAATTCTAACCACAAATATTGTTAGAAAAAAATATTTAATCTTTGTATATTATGGTTTCATGTATTGTTTTTTTGTACTAATGTGCAATTAATAAAATGAAGTTTTTTCGCGTTGATATTCCACAATTCTTTTGTTGTGAAAAATGGTGTAAAGTTGCACGTTTTGCTATTTTCCATTCAATATAAAAAAGTGGGGTGAATCAAGCCAGGTAAGGATCCTGGGAGGAGGGGATCACGACCATGAGGGGGGAGGGAGGGGGTGAATTAAGTCAGGTGAGGATCCAGGAGGAGGGGGTCACGGGACAATCCCGCATTTCAGTCGTTTTTGCAGAATTGGCAACCGTCCCGCACCGTGTTCCGCATTGGGTATAATACATTGGTAAAGGGAAGGGGGGTTGTCAAACTGGTAGCTACCGAATCCCGGGTCGATTTGAAATATTTTGGGAGTTGACTTTGGATCAATCGAGTGCTATATTTGATATTTGACCCTAAATACGTGAGAACTTTTCCCTGCAGCACATCGACACATTTGTTTTAAAAGAAATTTGCCTGCGGCGCACTTTTCCCGCTTCTCATTCTCTTAAACATAATCACTTCCTTGTTACAGTTTTTCAATGACAAGAATTTGAGACAATCTTTTAGGTGATTAATGGTTATAAGTTTCCGTAATCCCTCCCTCCCTCACTGATTGAAAGTCTGGATAAGCGACTGGATCAAGTGTGACGTCAATGTAAACTCTTTTTTTTATGTATTTTGATATATTATGTAGAATCATATTTTAAACACTTTTTGTCTGAAGAAATTTTTCGAAAAAATGAGCCGTTTTCGAGAAAACGCCAAAAATATTTTCCATTTGTATGGGAGAAATGGAAGGAGTGGCCAGATTGAATTTCGATGTATGGGATGGTTATGTAAAATAATATTCTAAACAGATTTTATGTTGACAAATTTTCAGAAACAATACACCATTTTCGAGAAAATCGCAAAAAAAAATTAATTTATATGGGAGAGGAGGGAGGGAATTGGACCCTCCGTTCCGAATTTTGAAAATCTAACATAGCTAAAAAGCTAAAAACCTGCTCCTGGCAACGCAGATCATTTTGCAAAAAAAAAACCACGTAAAAATCGGTCCAGTAGTTTTTGACTTTTGTAATCTCAAACAGACAGACGAACAAACATCAATTTTTATATATAGGGTCTTTCAATAAGGACATAACAATTTTGTATTTTAATAAAAACGCACCTTAAAACTTTTTTTATGATCTGGCAATGCTAAAACGTCAGTCAAGGTTTACATTTTTTATTTTTAAGGTTTTTTTAGGTTTACATGCCACACAGCTGGTCAAACAATTGATCTATTGAAGGAGAAGTTCGGTAATCGTGTAATCTCGAGAAATGGTCCGGTCGAATGGCCACCTCACCTCACTCATGCGATTTAACGCCGTTTGATTTCTTTTTATGGGGTTATGTTAAGTCGGTTTATGCCAACAAGCCAACAACGTTAGAGGAGCTCAGGAACAATATCGAACGCGAAATTGCAAACGTTCCGGCCGATATGTGTGGAAAAGTGGTGGAAAATTGGCTCCAAAGAATCAATCTGCAAACGTGCTCGCGGTGGCCATATGAACGACATCGAATTTCATACTTAAATATAACTTGTCCACTACACCTGGAATAAATTTCAGCCCGATATCTCAATTATTCTGTGTTTTATTTAAATACAAAATTGTTATGTCCTTATTGAAAGGCCCGATATATAGAAGATTAAAATCCTGGGGTGGCTTCATGTAACTTATTTTCGTTCACCGAACTACAGTTGAAAGAAATCTTTAGTATATCAAAAAATATTGCGCACTCATTCTGTTGTACACACAATATAAACATAACAAAAGCTATAATTGCCAATCTGGCAATTATTGAAAACCCGTATGGTGATTTAAGTGAACGGCGAACAGTTGTATCAAAATTTCAGTTTGAAGTCAAATTTTCCAATAAGATTTTTTAAAATTTATTCCAATCGGATTTTGATGTATGGGAGTTTTATGTAGAATCATATCCTAAATAACTTTTGTTCTTGCACCTTTTTAATAAGATGCACCGTTTTTGAGATATTCACAAAAAACCTTTTCGTTCGTATGGGGGGTACCCCCCTAATGGTCCATTTTTGCCCATTAACGAACTTAGCCTTGCATCTTACGAAAAACGGATCTGCGTAAAATTTCAAGTCTGTAGCTCAATCCGTGCGCCCCCAATCCGCGCCACAGACGGACGGACGGACGGACAGACAGACAGACAGACAGACAGACAGACGGACGGACAGACAGACAGACAGACAGACGGACGGACGGACAGACAGACAGACGGACGGACATGCAAAATTCAACTTTTTTTATCATTCTAAACACACTGGTGTAATTAATTTTTGTGTGTGATAACGGGATCTTGGCGTTACAAACGGTAAGGCAAAGTTAATATACCCTTTGTGTTCACCATACGGGTATAAAAATCTTTTCTGGGTAATTTGGGGTCGCTGAATCCGAATATGGCAGTAGTTTGACTGTACCGGCTCTACTTTTTCCGATATGACGGGTAACTCATAAAATGGTTTAAATATTCATAATTTTGAAATCAATTATTTGTTTTTTGCTTCATATCTGAAAAAGTAAAGCTGCTACAGGCAAACTACTGCTAGATTTGGATTCAGCGACCCCAAATTAACCAGAAAATACTCTTATATCGTATACACCATAGTGAGTGTCGATCTGTTTAATCATTTTTGGTTGACTAAAAATTTCATTCGACTAATTAGTCGATCGAAATTACGTTACACGAAGCCACCCCTGTTCTATTTTCCAAATTTCAACTTTCTACTTCAATTAGTTCTCGAGTTTTTAAATGTTTCTGTATAAAATCTATCAAGATTATCTTTCAAGATTCTGTATAAATCTTTCAAGATAAAGATTATATATTCGTCATATGTACACTCAGAAAAATGGAGGCTAACTCGACGACCTACATACGGCGTAATTGGCCTCGGGCAGGCGCGCGTTCGCCTGCATGTGGGCAAGTAAAACTGAGTTGACCTGTGGTCGGAGAAATTCTGAAATTAAGCCACCAGCAGGTGAAGTAGGGCATTGGGAGCTGCACGAGTTGACCTTAGATAGGTTAACTCTGACCGCTAGCTGGCTTACAGAAACCTCTGTAAGGTCAGAGTTAACCTGACAAAAAGTTGACCTGGACATTTTTCTGAGTGTATGAGTTTTGATTATGTAAGAAAGGTATCACTTCACGGTTAGGTGGTTTAAGTTGTGTTTTTTTTTATTTGAAAGCAAATTTTCTAAAAGAATTTATTATCATTCTAAAAAAGACAAATTTCTGACCGAAACGACTTCAATATTCATCGTCAATAACATTGGCGTACATTTACATATTCTTGAATAAAATTAATTACAAATTGTGCAGTTGTTCGGAAAAATCAATTGATTTTCCTTCATTCACCGATGAGTATTTCTTATTTTTAAATACCGATCGAAACAAAAATATTCTCTTCAGCAACAGTTGGGCATTAAGTCAAACTGAGTCACACTTCTTTGACAGATAGATTAATCTTAACCGTACGCAACAGATACCAAATATTAGAGAAGAAAAAAATAATGTCGGGAAAATATAAAGGAAATCAGACTTTCGAATGACTGATCACTCGTAGAGCATAGGAATCTTAGAGGTTAATACTAGAGCCAAGTTATAGTAATAAACAAATATCCACACAAAAAAAAGTCTTTAATTTTTTTTAATGGGTTGAAAGACTTAAATATACTAAATGTACCGCTTCTAAGATTGTTTTCAAAAATATAAACCAAGACAGCGTAATTTTTTTCATTTTGGTAGCCCAAAAGTAAAAGTCATTCTTTTGAAAGAGGAATAATTTTTGGCAAGCGTTTAAAGGTAGCAATCCGGTGACAACGAAATAAAATGCTTAACAGAAAATTATTCATCACCGACATATTCATTGACTCGGAAATATAATATAAATAAGATTGTATATATAACGAAAAGATTTTACTTTTAGCTAGCATAAAGGAAAAAAAATATTTGTTTTAAACAAAAATGTGGAAAAAAAAGATTTTTTCTTTTCTTTTCGTATTCATCGATGAGCATATTTTGCTATTTTCTGCTGAGTGTTATTTATTTAATTAACTTTCAAGAAATTTGTCGCAAATTTCTTATAAGAAACAACGAAAAATGTGGAAAAAATCGAAAGAAAACCCCGAAGAAATGACCAACGCGATCGCATCATCAAAAATTATGTCATGGCAAGCGATTTTTTTCTTTTTTTGATAAAAAAAGATACAATTTTATTAAACTAATAGAAAGATATGATCAATGATCAAAAAATGACGTCAATGATCTTCAGATATGAACGAAAATCTGGTTATAGTTTTATTAAATTTCTAAACTGATTTTAATTAAAAAAAAAACCGGTAAAATAAAAATTTTTTGAAGGTGGTAAGAAAGAAAACAACCAGCAGGACGAGTTTGTGTATCGAAAAATTTACAGACACAGAAAAAAAAGCACGATCAAAAGAGCATCGTTTGATCGTTGACTGAATCTAAAAATGTCAGAAGATCACCGAAGATCACCTGGTTTTCTTATACTATTCGAGTTGATTACCTTTATGTTTTGTTTTTACAATAAAAGTCTCATAAGACTGGTTTTGATTGTTTCTATTGTTCGATTAGACATTTTAAACCATCATTTAGGAAGATTATCGAAGATCAGTCGATGTGACAAACCTCAAAAATGTACATTAGCCAGCCTTGATTATAGGCTAAGATATTTCGTACCTAGAAAAAAAAACTTTTCCTAGTAGTGTAAAAATTAAGTGTGAAAAATGACACGGAAATGCCGCCAAATATAAAATGTCAAACCGAAATTTAAATTTCTACCAGTTTTTCACATTTTCCTGGTGTGCTTTTGTCAAACCGAAATTTAAATTTCTACCAGTTTTTCACATTTTCCTGGTGTGCTTTTGTTGCGTAAATGCGGAAAAAAATGCTTAAATCGCGATAATCCGATCGCTACTGGAAAATACTGCGAAGTCAATCGATTGTGACGAAATATGAATGTTTAAACGGAATTCTCTACATACCAAAGCAGTGATATAATTTCTTGTAAAACAAAATACACGTTACTAAGCTGTGTTTCTTTCGACTTACCTGAAAAAGAGAAGAAAAAAATCATTAATATTGTTATTAGTTAATAAACGCATTAAAAGTTAATTGATAAATTGATTTTCAGCATATTTTCACTGATTGATCGAATTGATTGCAACACTTTTGTGTAATTAAAAATATTTTTGGAGCAAATTTACTGAAAAATTACCTCAATTACCTGCGATTTTGATACGATCTAAGCAAAAAAAAATTAAATGCTTAAATGCTCTTCACGTGTTTGAGGTTCTGGTACATGACATTTGACGGGAAAAATTCTTTAGAAAAAAATATTTAAAGCGGTGTGTAGGAAAGTTGATCAAAATTTGATTGAGTTTTATCAAAATTTGATTTATTATTAACAAATATTGATTGAGTTTTATCAAAATTTGATTGAGTTTTATCAAAATTTGATTGATTTTTATCAAAATTTGATTCATTTTTATCAAACTTAGATTCATTTTTATCAAAATTTGATTGATTTTTATCAAAATTCGATTAATTTTTGTCAAAATTTGATTGATTTTTGTCAACATTTGATTGATTTTGATTTTATTCAAATTTGAGCGATTTCCGAAAAAAGAAAACGTCCATCAAGCCACAACTTTTGAATTTAGAAACAAATATTGTACTAATTGTCGCTTAACGCTTTTGTGAACTTCTATTGGACTAATTGTCGCTTAACGCTTTTGTGAACGGAGCAAATTTTCTCGAACGAAAGTATTGAAACTTAAAGAATTGAGAATTATTTTGATTTTTGCTACAATATAGACACAAGCCACAGCGTAGTCCAAGTGGTAAAGAACTTGGCCCGTATTCCGGAGGTCGGTAATTCAATTACCGACTGTGGCACGCTGTGATTTCAAATCCACTTAACTTGTTTTACGAAATGAGTAGTGATAGTTGCTGCTTGATGCTAACGACATCATCGGTCTAAATTGCTATTACGGCCTCTGCTGTTGGTGGATTGCAACGAAAAAACCTTACAAATGTTGCAATTCATCCATCATTCGCAATCCATGTAAAAACTGTGGGAGCGAAGCAAGGAAGAAAATGTTATGAAGCCTCAATTGAGGAGGCCCAGGCTCTTCGAGAGCTGTAGCGCCGAGGATGATGATGATGATAATCCAAGGAACACATATTTATTAACAAATACTTTTTCCCAATTACAATACTGAAAAAAATAGGTGGTTCCACTACAACTCTACTAGATAATAATATCAAAAATTGTTTTGCATGAAATTTCATGAAGCAATTTTCCTTATTTGAAAGGCTTAATCCTACTCCACATTCTTTGCAGTGATATCGGTACTACAGTTAGCACATCTCACCTTATTCCGGCATATGTGCAGCCTTATCTACCCTTTTTATACAATACTAGGGGTTCCGCCCCGAATCGCTCCGCGGTTTATCCCGTCTCCGGCCACGGTCACTACTCGGCCTTCGGCCTCAGATCTGATTTCTCCAAGATGACCATTCTAATTAACAAAAGTGCATTCAGTAGTTTAGGAGACATTAGGAAAGTGGTTCAAGGGATGGGGAGGAGGTAGTTGTAGTAGGCGAAAAATTTCCTTCGGGAGTGGCCTCCCTAACGGTGAAAACCGGATCGAAATTCCTCTTAAATTACGGGAGATTGCAGGAGAGGGGGTTTAAGAATGGGGAGCGAGAGGATTTTAGTTAGCGACTTTTTTTCCTTGAGGGAGGACATCTGTAATGAAGAAACCTGTATCGAAATCCATTCAGTAGTTTAGCAAATCGCAGGAGAGGGGGTTTACAGTAAAGGGGTGGATTTGGATTTAGTTGGTAAAATTTTTTCCTGTCCAATAGTGAAAACTGCATCAAATACCCTCCAGTAGTTTAGGAGACAGCAGAAGAAGAGGTCGGAGGGGAGAAGAATATTTGTCAACCGCAAAGCTAATCAAAAATTTTCAGCTAATTCAGTCCAGTGGTTTACGCGTTATTCTGTTAAACAACTTAAAAACAGGTTTGCGGTGGGGATAAATGAGTGTTGGGGGAAAACGGGGGACTATAGCAAAATAATACATAGCCTATAACCTGACCAGAGGTCTAAGCAACATATCGGAAAAAACCGCATCAAAATCGGTCCAGTGGTTTTCAAGCTACGTCCGGACCTACAGACAGTCAGACAGACGTTTCCTTTTATCTAAGAAGAGATATGATATAACATATAGAAGAACATATATTAGATTTAGTATACCATTTGTAACGCATCGAACCAATAATCGGACACACACCAGGGTGTTAAGGATGACAAAAGATTTTGATTTCCGCATGTCCGTCCGTCTGTCTTTCCGTCTGTCTATCCGTCCGTCTGTCTGTCTGTCCGTCTCTCTGTCTGTCCATCTGCCTGCCTGTCAGTCTGTGTCCCTGAACAACATAACTTTCAAAAGGATTAAGCTAGAGATTTAAAATTTTGTACAATAACGTTTCTGGTAAATGGCTAGGCTAAGTTCTTGAACGGGCAAAATTGGACCATTCCTTATCCCTCCTCCTTACAATCGAAACAGTTTTTTGCCATTTTCTTGAAAACGGTGAGTCGCCTTGAAAAATTTATAAAGGCAAAATCTGTTTGGAACAGGATTTTACATAACTTATCCATACATCAAAATCCAATCGGGTCACTACTTCCCCCTCTCCCATACAAATGGGATACTTTTTTCCTGTTTTCTCGAAAACTGTACATCGTATCGAAAAAACTATAAAGACGAAATGTGTGTGAAATATGATTTTACATAATCGTCTAATACACCAAAATCCAATCAAACCACTCTTCCCATTATACAAATGGATTTTTTCATAAAAATTTTGTCTGCCCCCATACAGACAATTCAACGATATGACTTCTAAAATCAAACCAAGGGGCAAGGTTTTAGAAATCATATAAAACTTTGATTATGAAGTTTCTTTATCTTTCTCTGATGAATAAATACCACCCCAACAGGCGAAAAACAGGAAACCATTGAGAGGACAAAAAGAAATCCACAATAACTGAAACCATTGGAAGAAAAATCACTTGCTAGCTAAAATTGCTCATATAAATAATTTGCGCAATGAAATCTTGCTAACAAAGTGACATTTTTTTTTTCGCCGACTTCAGTTTGGATCCGATAAAGCGTCCACCATTATTCCAAAAGTGGCCGCCGCCCTCCGACCCAATTTAACGAGAACACAATTTAGTCCTTGTTAAAATCACTGTTTCGGTTTATTTTTTTTCCCCATATTTTTTTTTCTTTTGCACATTTTTTCCGTTGTTATGTTTTGAGTGCTATCTGGGATTTTTTTTTCGCAAGTTTCATTTTTTCTGTGGTGATTGTGTTGCCTTTTGACGTTGTATGTCACATGGTGACATTTAATTTTTATATCAAAGTCAGAAAAACAGCCACCACTGCCGACTCGACACAACAAACCGTCGTCCACGGGTAGCCATCAAAATACTTCCCACCACCCCCTCCACCGCACCCAAAAACCAATGGAGACGACGAACACGTGGCGAGACTTTGCTTTTGTTAGTCCGTCCTGATGATAGTCCCGCAATGACGGTTGCCTACCCTCATAAGGCCAGCCGACCGATCACAATCTCTGGCGTTGGATGATGCCTACTTGAAGGGCAGATTCAACGGATAACGGGATTCAGGAGGTGGTTGTGGTGGGAGGGGGTGCAGGGTAGCAAAATATAGGTTGGTTTTGGGGATTGATTTTTTTCCGCAAGGATATGCGACGAAATGCGACAAATTTTGTGGGGAGGGGGGGTGAGACAAGTCAAACAGGAAACGCCCAGGATGGCATTTAAGTGGAGTGAAGTGAAATTGCGGGCAAAAAAATAATGGAAAATTCCGAAGTGAGGTTGGGTGAAATCTAAGGGAAAAATTGCTTTGAAAATTCTAAATGTTGTGCCTCCTCCGGCGATGATGATGATGATTATATGATGTTAACAGTAACGGCGACAACGACGACGGACTCGCCAAAAGTCGTACCCGGGTTTTAGGGATGGATTCCACAACTTCTCGAGTGTGTGTTTCTTGCTTAAGTGCTTGATAAAAAGAGGTTTTCCCATAGGATCCACAGAAAAATAGAAGAAACCCTCAGACGAGGGGAAAATTTACTATCCAACGATGGATGAAGTGTTGGCATCTAAGGAAATCAATTTGTAACGGTAATTAGGAGAGAATAAAGAACAGCGCAGCAAAACACCACGCCGATTTGTAACAATCAATAAAATGAGGAAATAAAAATACAATCCAGAGATGACAAGGAAAAATAATTACGGAATAAAATCATGTCGATATACAGGGTATTGGATTGAGAAAATGTCAATTGAGAAACTCGTTTTAATAGAATTTTCAGGAAAAACTGAACGGGAAAATTAACAATGGAAAAAACGACCATTTTATGGCCACACGGAAAAAATTTATGGAAACCGTTCCATTAAAATTGCATGTTCCAGTGCCATATTTACAAACCACGAGTTAGCAAACCAAATGCGAATTATAACCGAATTATAACCAAATTGCATAATGGCACAATTAGGGAGTCTTTCCTATAAAAAAAATTGCGTCTGCTCCCAAATTTTTTAGGACACATCACAACAGAAAAATTGTCGTATTCTATTTTTTTTTCTTTGTAATGATTTCCAAAATTATGGGAGGAATTGGAATTCCTGAATATCCTAGACATGTTACGACTGGGTAACATTCCCTTTTGTAAGGGACTCAATCCGAAAATTAAAGGAATAAATCCCATAAAACGTTGGAATGCCTCCATTGATTATTGGACTGTCTCCTATGAGGCGTTGAGAGCAAAAGTGGCCCAAGTCACATAATTGAGTTTTTGAGGCTTTTCCACTTTTGCACTATTATTGACTGTAAATTTTTGAGAAAAAAAATTTGTGTGGACTTTATTACTCAATGTTGAAATGTTCTTTTGTGCATCCAAACATTTTTATCTAAAAACTCCCTCGCAATAGTGATTTAAAGCAAACACAAAAAAAAATCACGATTTTGACACAAGCCACTCTTGTTCTCAACGCCTTATATATGCCCGACATTCTTATCTTCTTCTTCTTAATATATAAAAATCGAATTTTGTCTGTTGGTTTGAGATTACAAAACTCAAAAACTACTGGACCGATTTTTACGCGGTTTTTTGCAAAATGATCTGCGTTGCCAGGAGCAGGCTATGTTAGATTTTCAAAATTCAAAACTGAAGGTCCTGTAAGAATAACGTGTTTTCCCACAAGTTTTTAAGTTATTTATGGTTTTTTGGCATTCTAAAATTTATACAAAAAACTTTAAGCTGGCAACGTAGGGTCTGCTAGTTTGCAATAAACAGCAAACAGACGGTCTGATATGGCGAGGAATTTGAACGGGAATTTTAATATATCAAAATACTTAAATAAAAAATAAACTATGTATATTTAAAAAAAATCCGAGCCCCTCGCCTGCTATCTTCTAAACCTGTGACGGCATTTTGGTCAAGTTGTCACCATTCGGTGGGTCTTCGAATAAACAATTTTGTTGACCACAAAAAAATACCCTCCCCCACCACCGCCTTTTACAACCAGTTGCCTGCTATGAACCTCTGTGAAAATTTTATCCGGTTTTCAATCATCATCATCCTGGGCGCTACCGCTCTCAAGAGCCTGGGCCTTCTTAATTGAGGTTTCATAACAATTTCTTCCCTGCTTCGCACCTACCGTTTTTACGTGGGTTACGAACCATGGATGAATTACAACATTTGTAAGGTTTCAATATGAGATTGATATCTTCGAGGGAAAATTTTCTCCAAATAAGGTTTTGTCCATAAAATTTATCATTTTTTAGTGGGAGGGGTAGGGTAGGGAGGGGAGGACTTTGTTAATGTGATGGTGAAACAAAACTTTATACAAAACATCCCGAAAAAGTATGACGAGGGCAAGCGGTCTGAAAATCTGAAAATCATTGTGATATACTTTATGGACAGCCCCGAAAAATGTCTTCGGGCTCTGTGGTAAAAAAAAGCCCCACACCGGACAGCCCGTAAAAACCCCCACCGGCTCTAATAAAACCTTCCCACACGCAGAGAAAAAATATATTATTAGTAGTAATAAATCTAACTACTTTATAATGGGAAATCGGGGCTACCACTAAAATAGTTAATTTCGATTGTGAAATAATTAATTTCAATTACAAAAATAGTAAATTTCACCACAAAATAGTAAATTTTACTACTAAGAAGTTAAATTTCATATAAAAATTGTCGATTTTGACTATTTTTGTAATTGAAATTTACTATTTTAGTAATAGTCACAATTCCCTATTTAAAAATAGTAAAATTTACTATTTTTTTCAGTGGGTACACTTTTTAAAAACAAATTAATAAAATGATATTAAAAAAAAAATCAAAAAAATAATAAAAACTATTTCATCAAATTCCTCAAATACTTAATACGTTTGTAGCAAACAAAAACTGTTGTAATTGAAAGGCGGGAAATTCAAAAGTACTGCAGAGCTAAGCAACCACTCCATTGTTACCCAATAATTCAAAGAAGACAGGCAAGATCAAAGTACTAATTTTCAATTTTCCACTTTTCAGACAAAAGTCAATCATAAATTAATGCCGTCAATGATTGAAAATAACCAACCTTTGGTCTTTACATTGAATTCTTTAGAAGATGCATCTCAACAATGAATCTTTTTCTACTGAAAAAAGACGTGAAATAGTAATAAATTTCAGAACCAGGTCAATCGATTCGGATCTGGTATTCATTGGCACTATGCACAAATGCACACAATTGAAGATGATAAAAATTCTTAATAAAAATTTCCCCAGTGGAGATATTTTATATACATATTGATCAATTTTCACCCAAACAACAGAAATGTAACAAAATTTAATTAGTTGAGCAATTCGTTTGTTTCCGTGGAAAAGACAAAAATTTCACTTTGCCCAAAAAAAAACGTTTTTATTAAATATCGCTCAAATATTAATGTCAATTAAGTAACAAAAGATGGCGCAAAGTGGGCACCTCGCCCACAAAGGTGGAAAAGATTTTGATCCGATTTTGAAGGTGGTCGTCGCATCCATTTAGTACCTTCGTGTGTTAATTAACAAAGGCACGAAAAGAGATTGCAAAAATTGTACATAAATGCAAAAAATATACACTTCTAGTTTAGCACTGCTCGGTCTAAACGCGCCCAATGTGATACCGGCATTAGGAGGCCGAGAAATGTCACTCGGGGGTTTTCGGGGTCGCTGATCATAAATCTGGTATTTTTCACTAAAATTACAAAATTCGAAATGGAAGATCTTGTTTTATTTCTCGGTTTTGGTGGAGTGGAGGGAGGGGGGGGGGGGGACTTTTGCCAAAAACTTTAACCCTTTCGAAACGATTGAGCTAGAGACTTGAAATTTTGTATAGTTGCGTTTCTCGTTCTCGATTGGGCAAAATCGAATCACTTCTTTTCCCATCCCCCATACAGACGAAACAGTTTTTTGCAATTTTCTCGAAAACTGTGTATCGTATCGAAAAATGTGTAAAGATGAAATGAGTTTAGAATATTATTTCACATAACTTATTTATACATCAAAATCCATTTGGGCCACTGCTTGCCCCCTCCCCCATACAAATTGAATATTTTTTTTTTCTAATTTTCTCGAAAACGGTGAGCGCTGTATTGAAAAATTTATTAAGGTAAAAACTGTTTAGATAGAATATGATTTTACATAATCGTTCCATTCATCAAAGTCCAATGAGACCACTCCTTTCCCCTCTCCTATACAACTGGATTTTTTTAAATGAACATTTTGTGTCTCCTCATATAGAGTATTTGACGATTGGCCCATAAAAATTATAGTTTCTCTAATGTTTCATATTGGCACTCACACTATCCGGTTAGCATTATTAGTGTATGCACGTATCTGCCACTAAAACTGTATCTAATATAGTGGCAAAACCTTTCCAGAAACTAAACATTCTAGTAGGTTATTACCAACCACCCTCTTTGGCATGACGTGTTTTATGGCGCTTGCACATAAAGTCACGTTGAAGATATTTTCCTTCACCAACTAAAATAGATTTTTCTGCGATTTTCTCAAAAACGGTTGAAAATTTTCCAAATAGTGTTACTCATAAAATTTTCATATATATTCAAGTAGAATGGAAGCAGTTTTAACTTAATTATTTCTTAAATTCCTAAAGCCAAACAAATTAACACGTTGGCTACCATGTGAGTCACCGGTGTACACACACTATTGTCATTACCGTCAGTTTCTCAAGTTCCATGGTTGAGTGCAGTCGCTCGTGCGGTACAAAGGGGGTTTTTTTTGTGGAGCATGGAGTTCGTTTTTGTCTGTATTGATCTTGTGTTCACTGGTGACTCACAAAGTACAGAAATGATTTTTGCGTTTTTTCCCAGTGTGTACTAGCGGAGTAAGCGTTTTTTTGGCTGGTAGCCAACGTGTTAAAGAAAAAACCTGAAAACCGCAAAAAAAAAACTCCAGAAATTTATTCATTTGAGTGATAATTAAATTTCAATTTAAACAAAATTCACGAAGCAAATCGTAACATAATTTTCCAGACATTTTATTGCGCGTTTTTTCGGAATCGGAGCTAAAGCGAAAGAGTATCTCTTTTGTATCAATAGCAAATTATGTATTACATTATTAAAATTTAAATAACGTAAGAAATTGCTTTTTCACAATAGACCAACACCGGCTCATCTCTTTTCTTGCAAAGAAAAAAAAACCGCTGCAAAAATAAAATGAAAAATGAATGAAAAAAAAGGTTCGCTTCAGGCCTCCTCCGAACCTTAACGAATTTTCAGCATTATTCTATCTTTTCGTGCTTTTTCTTAATGCTTTTTTCCTTCAATTTTTTATTTCGCTCAAAAAAGTAATTTTTTTTGTTCGATTTTTTTATGCTAACAAAGCATAAAATTGAAAAGCGTAAGGTAATATCTCTCAAGACGCAATTTTGATGGCATTGAAAAAGGGCCACCGTTCACAGCTACGCAACGCAAGGCAACGTGTTTAATATGCCGAAAGACAGACCCCTGAGGCGATGGCAATTTTTATTTTTTTTTTTTTGCAAATTTCACTGTGCAGTTTACTTACCTTTGTTCACCTTTTCCTATATCATACCATCTACACACCGCCACCTTCCACCCACTTACCAACCCGCCAACAAATCTCAACCCATTGATGGTTACCGCCACCGTTTCTCAATTATGTATGAATTTTTACGCTTCTCTACGAATAGTCGAAGGAAAACAAGATTTTCAATGGTCTTCCAGTGATCATAAATAAAACTTAACTCAAATGGAGACTTAGGGGGCATGGGGGAATTCTTCGATATAGTGAAGTATCTTTTGTGCAGAAAAGTATCTATGAGAGATGCAATAACAGTTCTCCATTTACTGACCATAAATCGATGTTTCGATGGTACATTAGAGATACAATTTCATTCTTTCGAATGAACAATTTTTCCAGTGATTGTTTTTCAAAAAAAAAAAAAAAACTTTTCTGCGATGCAATATTGGATTTCTTGCACGGCAAAAAAAACACATGGGAGCCATTCCTTAGAAATCTCGTGTTTGAGTCCAATGTTTGTGGGAAAAAACGGGATAGGGGCCAAATATGGGAGTCGTTCCTATGAAAAACTGGGAAAAATCACCGAATTTTTCAGGTCACATTTCAGCAAAAAAAAATCGTGGTATTCTTTTTTTGTGTAATGATTTTTCTAAAAGCTTTTATTTAGCTTGCCTTTGGATTTGTTTGTCTGTTTGTTCGTCTGTCTGTCAGGGTCAAATTTTGCTAACCATTTTTGTTAGGGTCAAATTTTGCTAACCAATTTTTTTTTACTAACCACTCATCCCCGATTGACTTAAAATTTCGCACACATACGTAAGTCCGATGACAATACAGGTATCTCTCGAGTTACGCGGTACTTGAGTTAGGCGAATTTCGAGTTACGCGGAAAAAAAATTACGGCAGTTACGCGGTACGGCTTTGGAGCAATTTTTATTTCACACGTTGGCTACCATGTGAGTCACCGGTGATCGCAGCGTGTCACTCACAGGGACAATGTGAGTCACCGGTGTACACACACTATTGTCAGTACCGTCAGTTCCATGGTTGAGTGCAGTCGCTCGTGCGGTACAAAGGAGTTTTTTTTGTGGAGCATATTTCATGTGAAAAATTTGTTGTGGTAAGTTTTTTCCGTTATATTTTATTCGATTCGTTCGTTTTTGTCTGTATTGATCTTGTGTTCACTGGTGACTCACATTGTACAGAAATGATTTTTGCGTTTTTTCCCAGTGTATACTAGCGGAGTAAGCGTTTTTTTGGCTGGTAGCCAACGTGTTAAAAAGAAAGTATTGTAATTAGGCGGTTTCGGCTTACGCGGAACCAATTAACCGCGTAAATCCAGGGATACCTGTACAATATTTTGTTTACCTTGTAAGGATAAGGGAAGGTCCTGTAAGAATGGCGTGGTTATCCTTTTTCCCAACATTTTTGGGGAAAATATATTCTGGGGTTTTTTGGGGTCGTTGACTTCGATTCTGGCATTAAAAAAGTCTACAAATACAACGGAAGGTCCTACAGAGATTACGTGATTATCCTTTTCCTCAAATTTTCCAGAAAAAAATCTCAGCTAGGGGTTTTTGGGGTCACCGACTTGGATTTTTATATTAAAAAGTCCGTAAAGATAACGGAAGGTCCTGTAAAAATAACGTGATTATCGTTTTCCTCTAATTTCCTGGAGAAAAAAATCATATTTGGGGGTTTTTGGGGTCCCTGAGCCCGATTTTGATGTTAAAAAGCATCTGTAAGAGTAATGGAAGGTCCTGATAGGACAACGTGATTATCCTTTTCTTTAATCACGTTGTCCTATCAAGACCTTCCGTTATTCTTACAGATGCTTCTTAACATCAAAATCGGACTCAGGATTTTTAGCCATATTAACTAAATACAAAAGAACTAAAAAGGATAAGATAAAAACATAAAAATTTTGTTGTGAAAAAGCTTTTTTTTTTTTAAAAAAAAACCCCTAAAAACACGGCATACAGACAAACAAGGTATGCTGTAAACTTTTGATAGTCAGGTGTGACGTCATTTGTGCCGATTTTTTTAAATTAATTTTTATGTTTATTGATCACTATTTAATGCAATCAGTCCACTAATTTACAAATATCTTATTTAGATCGCACAAATTTAAAAAAAACCACCCAGAATACAAAATTCCTTCTGCACTTGACGAACTAATCGGCACAAGTGACGTAGCAACGAAATGTCAGATTTGAGTTTACAGCATACCTTGTTTGTCTCTATGCCGTGCCTAAAAAGAAAAATATCATTTTTTGGGCGTTATGTATCAGAAATAAAAGCGAGCTAAAGCATAAAAAATAAAATAAATATTTATCTGGCTTTTATTTCTGATACATAGCGCCCAAAAAATTATTTTTCCTTTTTAGTGCATATTTTTTTAAAATAAAAGCTTTTAAAAAAAGTATTTTTTTTTATTTTTTTTTATAGTTTCAGCCAGAGCTAACCTGCAGAAATTCTAGGAGAACATAAACCGGCATCTCCTTTTGTTCTTCCGACCATCCTGAGCTGAGCTTCGGCATTACAGGGTCTTTCCCTAAGCTCTGGCTAAAATTATAAAAAAAAGAGTTTTGGGGAAAACCCTTTAATGCCGCAGCACAGCTCAGGATGGTCGAAAGGACAAAAGTAAATGTCGGTTTATGTTCCTGCGGGTTATAGTCCGGGGGGAACACATTGGATGGTAAGTTGTTCCAAAGTTTTGTTGTTCGCAGAATGAAGGAATTCCTAAACTTTACTGTACGACAGGCCCGTCGACAGGATTTCGTTTCTTGGGGGCTTGGTTCTATAACTCTCAGAACCAAATTTTTTTTTTTTTTGACAAAAGTGAAGGACAAAAATTGGGGGGGGGAGGGGGGTGGGGTGCTTCAGCCCGAAAACAGGGGTACGAAAACAAGGAGGCTCAAGTAAGAACTCATGCACTTTGTCGTCGTAAAAAGTTGAATGGAATTTAACTTTTGTCGGTCAGCTCGCCGACAAAATTTCATGGTTGATTCAAAATGAAATCTTATGGGGACGTCATAACGTCTAAATTTCGTCACTCAAGGAGAAATTAAAGAAAGTATTAGGAAATATAGTTCGTATGCTGTGTTCCTTACACTCACATTCCTATTATGTATGATAATGGGTAACAAAAGAATGTTATATGTGGCTCACCGTCCCATTGTCAAACTCAAAAGAAAAGCAAATGACGTTTAGAACAACAAAGTGTATGTAATTGTATATGGAGGGTGACATTGTGGCCGTAATCTGCCGTCGTAAATGTTGTATTGGGCCCATTGTATTCCAGCCTTTAGATTTATGCTTTTTCTACCGAAATTCGATAAAAAAAATTCTCAGCAACCTCTTGAAAATCAATTTTCGAAAGTTTCTCTTGAATATTTAAATTGTAAAAATTCCATTACAAAATCAAAATTCCTAAAAAAGGAATTTATTTACGAATTTCTTAGAATTACTTGCAAACATCAAAAACCTGGCAATAAAAGTTAAAGAAATCATTTTAATGACACTTTATATCATTTTTTGAACTGCCCAAAAAAAAAGAATAAAAAAAAGATTTCCCGGACTACATTTTCAGTTATGTAAATCTCACTGACAAGGAAAAAATCCCATTATTTACTTTACATAAATTTGTGACGGTAAGACGAAGAAAAAATAATAATTTTCCGTAAATATTGTCTTAAGTCAGTTTGCGTAGTTGAATTCAATTCGTCTGGTAATTGGACTTTAAAGCTCACTTTGGAAAGTTAAATTCCGAAATTATTTGAATTTTCTTGTAAATGATTTTTTCAAATTTTTTTTTAAAGAAGTTTTTAAGAAGAGAAAATAAAATTGGATTGAATTGTTGGAAGTGTTTTTCTTTTCTTAAAGTTTTCTTCCGCTTTCCAGCCTCTTTGTTTACTCTAACCTACACCCACATAGCATCAGTTTTCCCCCCTGAGGCCATACAAGAGAAGGTGCAGCTCATCTTGGAATTGAAGTTCTTTGAAAAACACCGGGAAGTGGTCGGGATATTCCGGGATAAGAACATACAGAAAACCGACAAAGTTAATTTCCCATTATTATTACGTTTTTCATTCGTTGGTTTTCTTTCTTTCGCTTTTTAAATTAAAAAATTGTTTTACAAACGAAGTTTTTTTGTGAAAAAAATAACAAAAAAAAAGCCTTAAACTTTTCCCCGAAAAAAAAATTGTCTTCGTTGGGTGGTTGTGCAAAACATCGTGAGGAGGGTCAGAAAACAAAAGGGCAACTTGTGGAGAAATCATCCAGTCTGTGGAGGTCAGGAATGAGTGGTAAACTGGGTGGTCAGGAATGAGTGGTAAACGGGGTGGTCAGGAATGAAGGCTAAACGAAATGGTCAGGAATGAGTGATAAACGGGGTGGTCAGGAATGAGTGGTAAACGGGGTGGTCTGGAATGAGTCGTAAACGAGGTGGTCAGGAATGAGGGCTAAACCGGATGGTCAGGAATGAGTGACAAACGAGGTGGTCTGGAATGAAGGGTAAACGTGGTAATAAGGATCACGAAGAAAAACTCCTTAGAACAAAAATTTTCCCGCAACAAAATTTTTCTTACAATTATTTCGTTTCCTCGTTTCAAACAATTTTCTTCTACCTGTTTTTCCTCATTCGTCTGAGGATCTTGACCTTCTGGCCATTTTAAGCTCTTAAGGGTGGAAAACCCTTGGTTAGGGTAAGTTTTATTCTCATATTTAAACGTGAATCAGCCATGAATTGCTTTTCATACCAATTTTACATTTTCATTTGGTTTCCATTTCCATACCTGAATCGCCATTCGTTTTTTTTTTTCTTTTGAAAGTATAGAATCTTTCTACAAAAAGAAAGTTTCCCTTCAACTGAACTTTGTGTGGTCTCTTGCCCTTTTCTTAAGACGCACCGCAGGAAATTCGAAAGGGCGCCGAGATTTTTCTCATTTCCCGATTATCATATTTTTTTTTCAGACACGACCAAATGATTGTTAAGCCTTACAAAGGCAATGGCACCTCTATGGCTGCAGTGAATTTGATTTTTTTTTCTAAAAAGATACAGGAAGGAATCCAGTAGAAAATTCAGGGAAGAGGCACAGTGAAAATTGCTCTCAAGTCGACCGACAACGGAAAAGTTTTATTTTGATTTTTCTTGGAGCAAAGACGTTAAACGGAAAAGTTTTTCTTTCTTTCTGTGCCACCACCATCATCACCCCCCTCCTCCCAACCACACCCTCCCCCGTAGATTTCCCACTTTCCCGACGCGATTCATCCCAAACAAAATTTTCCTTTCTTTGAATTTGTGTAGAAAATAATAAGAAAATTCTTTTTGGGCCGGAATTTTTTCCTGGCCTCTGTTAATATTTTCTCATTGTCCCTCATTCACATATGCGTCTGTGCTGCGTGAACTCATGTTGGGTTTAGAATTTTTTTTTATATATACGTGATATGTAAAAATGCGGAAATTCCTGGAGTTTCTACAATGAATTCTTCGACATCGCGAACGTTTTGTCTAAACCGATTGAATGAAAGGAATTTCCACAAGTTGTACGGAAATTATTTTCATTAGATTTGCCTTGAAATCAACCCCTAGTTTTTCCGGGAGTTTTCCTTTTCTTTTGGCATTTGTTCTCCTGCGTAGTTTAGATTTGTCCGTGCATTTTCTGTTTATTAATTTTGGAAATATTTTTAGGACTTCTTTCCGGTAATAAAAGAACACGTGCGTACCTTAAAGATTTTCTTTTCAAGAATAAAAATTTAATTAAAAAAAATTGAAAAGATGAAGATTTCTGATAAGAATGTTTGTTAAAACCAGGGCTGTGGAATCGGTAGCTCAACCTTCAACTCCGGCTCTAATGGTTCAACCACAATGAATGCGGCAAGCGGCAGCGGCGACGGCGGGCGGCATGGCGCCGCCACACATACCGCCGAGCCAGCAACAATGATAGCGGCACCGTCGGCATATGCTACTGTCAAAATTGAAACGTCAGAACTTATTTAATTCGTCCGCTACTTTGCTCCATTTATTTTCCTTTATGTCTGTCTTTTTTATTGAGGATGGGCCAAATCGTAGAGCATTGGATTTCCTTTTACGACCTCTTTTAATTTTTCCTCCGTTGTCGGAATCTTGCGAAATCAAAACGTCAAAAATCTGCATAGAATGTGGCGCCGAATGTGGTGGTTTCCATAAAACATTTTGGGCGGCGGCGGCAAGTTTGACTTTGTTTCAAACTCAGAAGCGACGGCTGCCGTTACCGCTGTATTGTAGCAGCTTTCGTTGCGCTACGTTAGTGAAAAACATAACAAAAGCTATAATTGCCAATCTTGCAATCATTGGAGACCCGTATGGTGATATTCGTATCAAAATTCGAACAGTTATACCAAAATTCCACATTGAAGTCAAACTTTCCAATAAGATTTTTTAAAATTTGTTCCAATCGGATTTTGATGTATGGGAGTTTTATGTAGAATAATATCCTAAATAACTTTTGTTCTTGGACTTTTTTGATAAGATGCACCGTTTTTGAGATATTCACAAAAAACGTTTTCGTTCATAGGCCTATGTTACACACGGCAACTTTAAGCGGCGACTTTTCTTAAGTATCGGCGCGAGAAGTGTGGGGCCACCGCTTCCCTAGCAGCAATTTTGTCCCAACTTCAACTCCATAGCCCTGGTTAAAACCCTAACCAAAGAAACGGTCACAACCAATCAGAGCGACCTCTAGGAAGTACAAAAACCGTCATTATATCCGGTAAGGGGCTGTTTATAAAATACGACACACCTTTAGAAGAAAGTCTTGATTTCCGAAGCGGTTAGTAGCGTAACTACAAATTTTTGGGGCCCCAAAAAAATTGTATTTTAGAAATTTTGGGGCCCCGAAAAAATCGTATTTTAGAAATTTTGGGGCTCCGAAAACCCCCATTTTTTTATTTACGATTTTCGTGACGCCTGCAAACCAAACAGAACATTAAAATATTGCTTTATTTCAAGAGCAGAAAGATTGATGATTTTTTTGAGGCGTCTGAAAATTTTAGGACCCTTTTTTAGGGAACTGATCTTCTCAGGCCCTAAATTTTTTGGAACCTGCGCGGATAAGGACGTATAAAAATTGCGCGGGGTCTCCTTGGTGTCACTGACTGGTGTTTGCCAGCTGATGGATCGCCAAGTATTTTGTGGCCAGAAGAGAGAGGAGGGGGGGGGGGGGGCTTACTACACAAAGTGATTTCATAAAATCAACCTTTTACCCAAAACCGACGGATCTACGCAGAATATTGAAGAAAAAAAAACCCTCAATTTTATAAATGTTCAGTCAGATTTCACCGTGAACGATACCCAAACAGCATCGAAAAGTACGGGAACATGAGATTTGTTCTTTGCGACTTGAAAGAGTAGAAATTTACACAATCGGGATTAAAAATTTACACCTATAATTCACATCCGCGTAAAAGAAGCGAAAGAAGTGACGAGCACGATCTTTGGGGCAACATTCGCTTCATGAAAATCCTGCGGCGATAGAGCAGCATTTGATGGTTTTCGGGCCGAAATAGTGATTGGCTGTGGAGCCTGAACGTCAGTTTAATTTTGAAGAAGCGTGTGATGGAAAAAGTGACGAAACTGCTACCACTAAAGTTTCATTAAAGCTCCCCGTCTGAGAAACACCAAAAAAAATTGATGCCTTCAGCCGCCATATTTCTCACTGACATTTGATGGAAACGATTTCGTTTCGAGAATTAAATTTCTTATTTCAGGCGAATGACTGAAGGATATTGCATAAAAAGTGGATAGCAGACATTTTTGAAACAGCATAATTTTATTGGCATCAAAATTTCATTGCAAAAGAAAAAAAAATTTTACCGATAAAATAAAATTAAAGAAATTTTTGATTAAAAACAAAATAATTTGATGGCCCATTAAAATCTGTTTAAACTTCAGATCCAATATTGTCGAAAAATTTTAATGGCAATTAAAATCACGACATGCAACCGGAAGAAAAGTCCATTATAAAATAACACTCCACAAAAGTTTCCATTAATTTATCGCCATTAGATTTTTCTTGTTCGCTTTCTGTTTACGTTTTGATTTGTTCATCTCTGTTTACTAACAAGCTAAGTAACCATTCGAGAGAGAAAGAAAACCCGCTCGATGATTTGTGTAATTGTGTGATATAATGCCGTCAGATGACGCTCGCGCATGAGGCTACTAATTACGTCCCTGTCGTTATAATTGCGACGTAGCAAACCGCAGAAAAGTGTTCCCCACTATGTGTGTCGTTGCGCGTCTCATACGCACAACTAGATACGTATTTGCGACATAAATTGCTTATCGCCGTGATCTGCATGGTGACGAACTATGGGGATAAACATCATATTTGCTACCTAAAATGCTATTTGGGTAGTTTCATCGTAAACGTTTTCGGCGTTTTAAAAAATTCTAAGGATGTCAAAATTTATCCATTTTTCTAGCAATTTTTGAGCCGAACTTGTTTAAAGCATCGCTTTTACCAAGTTCCTCTTCTCTCTCGAAAAACATCAAAAATTATTCAGTACCGAAAAAGAACAAAGTCTGTTAGCAAAAGTCTGTTTGTTAGTCGCATACACTCAGAAAAATGTCCAGGTCAACTTTTTGTCAGGTTAACTCTGACCTTACAGAGGTGTCTGTAAGCCAGCTAGCGGTCAGAGTTAAACTATCTAAGGTCAACTCGTGCAGCTCCTAATGCCCTACTTCACCTGCTGGTGGCTTAATTTCAGAATTTCTCCGACCACAGGTCAACACAGTTTTACTTTCCGTCATGCAGGCGAACGCGCGCCTGCCCGAGGCCAATTACGCCGTATGTAGGTCGTCGAGTTAGCCTCCATTGTTCTGAGTGTAATTGGGTCCAAATTTTGTTACTCGACTGATTATTTTTTTAAAGTAGACTTTGAAACTTTAGTATGAGGGAAAAATATCTCTTCATCCAAAGTCATTTCCCGCCATCACAAGTTTTTCCGAAATTCTGCCCATAAGTAGGCCACAAGAGTCCTTCGGCGTCCCGTTATCTCAGCGTTCTGCCACTTCTTAACTTCAGACGACGGACGATGGGCGAGAAGCATAAATCATCTGAAACAATAGAACTTCATTCGGTCGTCGTTTTCTAGGGTGGGTGGGTGCCACCCACCATGAATTTTGACTTCGAAAAAGAGGAATTTTCCTTGGCTTTTCTTTTCTTTTTTTCCCCGCAGCATATCCAAAGTGCTATTTTCGAGCTATTTGTCAGCGATAATGATGTCGAACTCGGTTGGAAGTTTTTCCGGGTAGGGAAAATCGCGTGAAGGGCGAAAGAGAATTTCTATCGTATCGCAGTGAAAAAGGAATGGGAAATAAAAGAACTGTAATTCCCATGAGATTTCATCCACTTTAGCAACTTCGAAGAGTACTCTTCCTCCTTCAATTATCATCTCCCATTCCCGGTTTTCTGGTGTGTGGTGTTCGCATTTATCGCTCAGTTCATTGGCGCGACATTCCGAGCCCATGGGAGATCCAGAATGGGCCCAGCTGGGTGGTAGCGGTGGTGATGATTTGTTATGGTTGGACCTTTTGTTGTCCCCAATTTCCACTCATTCGAATAATAAAAAGATTTTCCGCCACGACAACATTTTATGTCAGCATCCGCCGAAAAATCTGTTTCCATTACGCGCTCCATCTCACGTCTCTCTCGAGAGCCCATTGTCCTCTTGAACTCCGCATTTTCAGTTCTATTTTGCTTTTTTTTTTTTACTTCATTTTTGCGCCATTTATGAATTGTGGTCGGCCGGCTCCATTTTCGCATTGTTTTATGAAATATTCGCCGAGTCGAATTCAGAAAAAAAAGAATATATCCAAGGATTATAATTAATAACGTGTTGTCTTTCGGCGTTTTTAATTATCTGTCAGTACATTAATCTGATTTTATGAATGATAAACTCCTACCCTACTCGGGGTCGAATTGCACTGCAGATTCCATTCTAGATTTTCTACACTTTTCCTCCGATTTCCACTTTGCCAACTATAATAATTCCGGAAAAGTTAAAGGACCTCTGAATGCCTTCGACTGTCTTTAAGGGTGGTCTGAGAATCTAGTGTTAAGCTGGAAAAATGGTCGCTTAATGAAGTGAATAGAAAAGCCAGTTCCGAAAATAAATAATGGGACTGAAATTTTTATCTCCACGCACTAAATAAGAAGATTTGCCAACGTCTCTCCAGGATGAAAAGAGGGCCGTATGATAAACCATCTTGTATTGTTGTATTTTAGGTAAGTATTTATAGGGTTTATTGCCTCCTTATTGTTATTTTTGGGTGTAAGAATAAGCGAAAAATTGCCAAAATGCTAACAAAAGATGGAAAAGTGACAGTTGAATTATGGAGTTTGACTTTATCTAGGCCAGAGGTTCAATGATCCACTAAGAAAAGCAACAGACAATGAAAAATACTTTTTTTTTTGCTTCTCTGGTCGGTGTAACGATGGTGGTGGGGATCAACTAGGAGTAATGACGTGTTTTTTTTTTTGTTTCGCTAGAATGTTTTTGGAAAAATACAACTTTTAGATCAACAGCAACTTAGCATAGGGTTTTTATGTGATTATTTCTCATAATTTATGTTGGTTAGTCTTAAGGCGGTCAAGAGCCTTGTTTTGTGTAATTTATTCTAAAATTATTTATACGGAAGTGAAGCAGAATAGGTTAAATGTAAGTCTACTTTCTTATACGAATTATAATGAAAACTGTCGACCTCTTAATTTTGCCTAAGGAAGATTTCTGAAGCACTTCCGAGTCGATAAAAGTCATATTACAAACATATGAAAAGCTCCAACTGTCAGGGACTAAGGCCCGGCGTACACTTAGCTAAGTTAGCTCAGCTATGTGCCTGTTTAGACGTGGACGTTTAGCGGTTCATATTATCCTCACTTTGATATGTGACGAAACACGCCACGTGAAGATCTAAACACGCACATAGCTGAGCTAACTTAGCTCAAGTGTACGGCGGGCCTAACCGTCAAATACTTTATATGATGATAGACAAAATGTTGATTTAAAAAAAAACTATTTGTACAGGAGAGGGGGAAAGAAGTGGTCCGATTCGATTTTGATGTATGAAACAGTTATGTAAAATCATATTCTAAACACATTTCATCTTTATAAATTTTTCGATACGCCTCACCACCGTTTTCGAGTAAATAAAAAAAGGTACTCAATTTATATGGGGGAGGAGGAGAAGGAGTGGTCCGATTCGATTTTGATGTATGAAACAGTTATGTAAAATCATATTCTAAACACATTTCATCTTTATAAATTTTTCGATAAGGCGCACAGTTTTCGACAAAACAGGAAAAAAGTCTTCCATTTGTATGGAAATTGCAAAAAAAAAAACTGTTTGTTTGTATGGGGCAGGTAGAATGAAATGATCCAATTTTACCGCATTTTATTGGAATTTTTTTATTTTCACATATATTTCTTTAAAAAATTTACCTGCGGCGCACTTCTGTTGTATTCTAAATTAACGAAACACCACAAAATAAATTTAGAAAACTTTTTTAATAGTGTATTGGTGCGCACCATTTTGACTTGTTTCGTGCTCTTCGATTTATTTCGAGGTATTAAGAATGTCCCTTTCCTCACTCCCTCCCCCCACCAGCTCCCTCCATCCCAATCATTTGTCTTGGATTCGAACAAAAAAATATGATATTCGAACAAAAAGTATAATTCCAAAATTTCCTAATCTCAAATAACCAGTTTTGAAACTACAGAAGTTTTACAATGCTAGTTTTAAAATAAGCATTTAGAATAGGACAAACACTAAGCCTTCTCTAATTGAAATTATCCACAATTTTAATCAGTTGTGGTTTGGTTACACATTTTAGTTAAGGAATTAGTTTTTTTGTTATTTCTGAATTTTCCACAAAACCCACTAATTAAAAACTCGAGAAGAAAGTGTACGGAAAAAAATAATAACCGCAAGCAATCGTGGTGTATTTCAATAAAATTGTATTTAAAACATAACAAAAGCTATAATACCCAGGGGCCAATCGTCAAATACTCTATATGATGATGACAGACAAAATGTTTTTTTTTGGCTAGATTCACTCTATTTCTGGAGATACGGAAAAGAAAATCTTTTAAGTATCGAAATTATTTTATTTTTGGTATCGCCAGAAGTCAGGGTTGTGAAAAACTCGGGTTTTGTTAAAAAAAATACCAACTTTGCTTTCGCCAGATTCACTCTACTTCTGGTAGGGTTGTTATTATTTTCCCAACCCAAAAAAAACCCACTGGGTTTGTGGCGGTCTCCAAACCCCCAGGGCTTTTTTTTGTTTTATTGGGTTTTAAGTGCATTTTTTGGGTGGGCTTTTTTTTAAAAAAAAACCCTGTGGGTTTGGAGACCGCCACAAACCCAGTGGGTTTTTTTTTGGGTTGGGAAAATAATAACAACTCTGTCAGAGTAGAGTGAATCTGGCAAAAGCACAGACCGACTCAGAATCAGCGACGTAGCCTAAAATTCCATTTTTTAAAATTCGAAAATATCCTAAAATTCAATATCTTTGATATTGTTACAAAAAATGTGTTTTTGTTGGGCAAATTTTTTTTTTAATGAACAAAACTTTAGTATGATTCCTTTTTTTTTTAACTTTATAAGCAAAAAGTACAGTAATCCCCCGCTTTACGGACAGGATGCGTTCTACGGAAACTGTCCGTATATCGAAAATCCGTAAAACGAAACCTATTTTAGTATGAGATTGTACTGGGAATAAATAGATGTGTTCTAATCAATAGAAATGTCCGTAAAAAGAAACCTATTTTAGTATAAGATCGTATAAAAAATAGATAGATGCGTACCAAAAAAATCCGTAATACGAAACAGATTAGTATAATATATTAAAATGATTATTTAACCACTAGAATAATGAGAGAACTATATAATTTAAAAAAAAAAAATATTTATACTACTTGAAATGGAGCATAAATAAATCAATTGAATATGTTAAAATCAACAAAATATTATGGGACAAATCATGCCGCGGACAAAAAAACGTAGCTGTTTCTATGTAGGTTTCTGCTAGTTTCGTCAGAATTCAAATTTCATTGTGGGACAGAAAGCAGATTCTGCTTCTGCTGCTGCTTCTGCCTCTGCTGCTGCCTCTGCCCAATTGGAGTTCTCGCTTAAGAATAGCAAATAGATTTTTTAAAAATACACCGCGCTGCAGTTTTTTATTGCCTTTTTTTAATTCTCTTTTGTATATATACACAAAATGTGTCAGAAATTTCGGAGAAATTAAGTATGTACATTAACAATAAATACAACATAATTATGGAGGACTTTTTCTTGATTTTTTTCTGTGATTCAAAAAAAAATTTTTTTTTGTCCGTAATAGCGAATTTTTTTATCCGTATAGCGAATTTGTTCCTATATTAGTCATGTCCGTAACTTCGAATTTCCGTAAAACGAGCGTCCGTATAGCGGGGGATTACTGTATGTCCCTTTGTCTGTTTAATTGATTTTTTAACTTAACCCTTTCAGATCTGAATTATTTTTTAAAAAAATTTGGTTGTGATAAAATTTGTGTTGATAAAGTATGTAAATAAGAGTAAGAAAATATTGAAAAAAAAAATCCAAGATCTATTACTGTTTTCGATAGCTTGTAATGTGTACAAACGTTCGCAACCGGTCTCAAATACGAAATAATCTTATGAAATTGTTATATTTGGGAAAAACTTTAATGTGTACAAATGTAACCACCGGGTCTGAAAGAGTTAAGAATCACTATTTTAGTTTTTTTTTGTTTTTATTTGAATTTTATTTTTGTTAAGTTTTATTAATTTTTTTATAGAACTTCTTTTTATGGAAACTGAACCGAATTTGTAATAAATAAACTATTATTAAAGTGTATTTGTTTAGTTTTAAGTTTCAATACAATGTGTAACGAAATAATAACGTTATAACATAACGAAATGAAATTTTTTATCGTTACAAAACGAGATAACGTACACGAAATAAAATTTGAGTTATGTTACATAACGAAATGTATAACGTTACGATTTTTTTTTCGCTTGGCATCCCTGTTTTGTATACAGTTCCACACCGAAAAAAGATTAAAATTTAATCTACCGAAAGATTACTATTTTTTAATTTTTTTTTTTTTATTAAAATGTATTCCGAATAAGTTATTGATTTTAATATTTTTTTTATTGAAATTTAATGCAGCCACATAATTTTTTTTAATGCATTTTGCCATCGTTTGTTATCCCTGATAAATTCAAATTTTGACCATTTCCGCTAAGAGATTTTCTTCTGTGATAGACGAATAGAACTCGCGAAACAAATTCTGAATAAAATTCACGGAGAAATTCAAGAAAAAATCGCAAGTGTGAACGGGACCTAAAAGAGATTAACACTCTAACTGCCACGTCAGTCAAAAAGATCTGACACCTAACTGTACACAATGGCCGCAATGAAAATTATTAAAGTGTTCGCTGCAACCGCAACGATTTTTTGTAGTTGCACACATTTTATGGTAATAAAGTAACATTTAGGTATAATTTTGTTTCGATTTTTTTTCTCTTAGTGCCTTTTTGACTGACAACTAAATATTCGAACAAGGCTTAAAACTGTCGTGGCAGTTAGAGTGTTAAGAATATCGAAATTTTTGCGTGAAATTAAAAAGGGACTATAAAATAAATGTTCGTGACGATTGTTAGTGAATTTACAATAAAAATCAACTTGTCTGGCACAGATTTAAAATATTTTTTCACATAAAAAGTTTTCCCAGAATTTCTATGCAAAAGCAAAATTGTTTTTCTACTTACAATATGCTCCTTAAGTTCTTTGGTGCGAAGTGGTCCCAGCCATTGATGTAATCCCATATAGCGTTTTTGTACCATTTTTAAAGCGGGCGCTCCCTGGGCGTAAGGACCGCCCAGTAAGGAGCCACCAATTGTGGCAGTCTCCAGTACCACCATTTTGCTAATATCACTATTACTAACAACACTTAAAATAATTATAAATTTTTATTTACTATAAATTATTAACCGCTATTTTTCTATTTATTGCAACAAAAAAAACAGCCAAATTTTTCCCGCAAATTATTTTTCCATTGGCCCACGAGAACGGAAAAGAAACCACCCAAAGGATATTTACTTTTTTTTGTAAAGAAAAACTTTTAAAATAAACAACTTTTGATAGAAATAAATTATATAAATGTTATTTTTTTTCTTATCACAGCACTTGTGTTAAAATTTTCACCTTTTCTTCAAACGATTTTCATTTTTCTCAATTGGAAAATTTTATTCTATTTAAAAAAATTTGATTTGATGATTTTTTCTTTATCCAAATGATTATTTTCTTTGAAAATATTTTCTTCCGTGAATTTTTTCGTAATTATTTTTGGAAAAATAATTTATTTTCCCGATTTTCTATTTTTCCAGCACTAAACAATCACAAACGAAACGAAAACAAATTCAGAAACGGAACAAATTAACACGGATTTTATTTTTAAAACAACTTATTTGCCATAAAAACAAATAAAACAACTTTTAATTTATTTATGGATAAATTTTTTTTATCACATTTTTATCAGAATATTTCCATTTATATTGCACAGAATTCGACTCACGACTTTTCGTATCGGCTTGAGGAAATGAAAACTCTTTTTTTCCCTCGAATTTGATAAAACAAATTAAATTAGATCAATTCCAGAATTTCTTTACTTATTCTTTTATTCAATTTTCCACATTTTCATTATTCTAAAAATTACTTCAAAGACACACTTTCCACCTGACGGTTATGAAGAT